>CAXIVR010000001.1:184803540-186003540 GCA_964035755.1 Teleogryllus oceanicus
ATTTGGGAGGAAAAAAATCAAAACTATTTTTTCAGTCAAAACTTACCCGTGATATAAAACTTTTGATGTTACTTCGTTATTTTTATGACACGATATTTTTGAAAATAGGTTATCATTAAGAAAAATTAATATTTTTCTGCGTTAAAATAATGCAATATATTAATCGTGTCATGATATATACAGCCCCAAATTTGTAGGGCTAATATGATCAACTTAAGAGGCTAATGTGATACGGTGTCAGGGCTATTTTGATCGCTAAAATTAACACGCAGACAAGTGGAAGGGATTTTTATGTTTAATATTACATCAAACGCTAAAATTCCGATTTGATGTTGATAAACTATCAAGTATTTATCTGAGAAGGAAAGAGCAGGCGACAATTCATAAAGATTTCCTCGTTCTCCTCCCTGCCCAGTACATGGTGATTCACTTATGATTATCAATTGGCGGGAGCTTCTACTGTTTCAGTGCAGTTACTGATTTTTCACTGGAATCACAAGGAACCAAGCCTACAATAGAAGCTAACACCATCCTCAACTCCAGATATCAAATATTCTCCTCAGTACTTTTGAGATAATACTGTTGGAAAAAATTTAAAATAAACAAAACAGTAGCCATCCAAGAACAAGGAAGCAGTTAGACCCAATAGCAGGAATCATTACTAGTGAAGAGTACTAGAAATAGCAGGAACTAGCAGAGTACTAGGTAATAGCAGGAATCATTACTAGGAAAGATGGAGTGTTTAATTTACATTAATTTAATATCTATTTTTAAAAGAGATTTCATGAAACAAAATCTCTAGCGTTAATATTTGTTTTTGACAATGTTAATAGGTATTTGTTTGAAATTTTCGAAAATTCAGATCGTTCGCCCAAAATTGAACGCACGCCATCTTTAAACTTTTTGTGCTTCGAGGAATGGATTTATGGAAAATTTGGGGCTCTTTTTGATAAAATTATGTAAATATGATGGGGTTTGGTAGTAAGTACTTTCAAAATTAAAAGATTCGTTTCAAATTCGAAAATTCGTAATATTAGCAAGATCGTTCAAGGAATATCCATTTTGGTGAAAATCATGTTTACTTTAGGCTCTAGAATTACTCACACGAAGACGGATTGACAAAGAGGTTTTCGAAAATCACTATTTCGGGTTCAAAAACGCGTTTTGACAGACTTGTGTATAAAATTAAAGAACAATACATACAATCCACTTTTTCGAACTGCTACTTATAAAACGTGTTTTCGGTGAAAATTTTGACACTTCCTCCTACAGCATTACGTAATTCTCTTTCACGTGGAGGTAAAATATTTCAGCGTTACTGGGATTTGAACTCGGATCCCTGTAGTCTGTAGGTCTGGCTCGACGCACTGTCTATCACAGATATTTCTCAACAGGCTGTCCAAGCACACTTATTACGAAAGAATAGTTACGTGATATTCATTGCACTTAGATTTTTATTAGAAATGTTCTACATGTGTCAAAGATATCAAATTCTCAATAAGAATTCAAACGATTACAACCCACGCAACTCATAGCTCATTTTACTAAGAATATTTTCAACCAGAAGCCGTGGTCTTTAGACCCTCTGTGGAAGTCGTTCCGGTCTTATCTTTCGGCGACTATGGCCAAGGTTGAATTACGTCACATATAAAGTTGCGATAACGCTAGAGCTCAACACGGGCGCGCATGCAGACGTTCTGAAGCCAGAATCGCAATAGCGGCATATTTATACGTGATTTTTCAAAACATTAACACACTAAAATAAGTATGGCGCCTCAAAACACATTCTTTATGTGATATTTATAATGGATACAAATGATTATATACAATTAACCGGAATTGTTTTGCGTTAACTCTCTGTTAACCAAATATTATTCACAGTGGATGAATTCGATCTTACGTGCCTAAAGCTCTCCAACAGTGCGCTTACCTGCTATACCACAGAAACTCTTATGATTCTTATCTCTCACAAAGATGATTTTAAACTGTCATGTGTCACAGATCTGACTAAAAACAGACGTGCGGCGTTTAGATGCTTGTGTTAACTACAAACGGACAGACTGACGTTTGGTCGTAAATAGATTTTTTAGTAACAAGGACCACAAACATGGATTCTGTCTACAAACGTATTCAAGTAATTCACTATATCAGGAATAACATTTATCAACTTTTGTCGTGACCAGAGACCGGAATTTAGAGTTTTTGTCGAAAATCGCCGTCTCCCAGCGCATGATTACAATACTTTTCTTCTTACGACATAATTATCAGAAAGGAAGAAAAATTGTTTTCATTGTTTCTATTCAACGAAAATTTTCAATCAATTCCAAATGTGCAATAATCAGTAAATATTAAAATAGATTTATTAACAATATGAAATGAAATACAATAAGAAAGAACCTTCTGTTCTTTACTTGTATTCTTCACAAATCTATAAGAAAAACATAATAAACATAATAAAATTTCAACAACATTCGAATAATATTGTTGAGAATATATGAAAACTGTTAATGCAGGCCCTGTAATGAAAAAAGGGTTCACTAATGTTGTGAAATCTAGAAAAACATCCTTTAACTCATGGTACCAGAAACCAATGTTTTGTGGAGTCGTTGATACAGAAAAATCAATGAGCGAAAGCCTGGAATGTTCGTGTGTCTGTTGAGATGTCTGTTCTTGTGTGTGTTCGTCTGTCTGTAATTTTCCAAAAGAATTATATGACAAATGGCATTGGCAAATGTTGTCATATCCTCCTAAGGCGTTCATAAAGCTCTCTAAATTGGTATGGTTCGAACTTCTCAAATTATTTTGGATCGACACGGGAAACTGACGTGTCAATAAACACATAATTTCTTGATCATTCATTGGGGGACGTAGTGTCCTACAATCTCCAACACGTTGCGTCGCATATTCCCGCAGAGTTCCCATCGACTGAGTATAATAACCATTCATTAGATTTAACTTCACATTCATTTGAATCTCATCGTTCCAATACCGCTCCTATAGAACCGGTCTTTAAATTCCTTCAGCGTCTCCGGAAATACATCAAATGTGTCGGCCCACGTCCGGGCGTTCCTTCCAACATCAAATACAAAAACTGGACCTTGCATCTTTCCAATGTGTTGATCACGGCTAGGTGTCGTTCCGCTGCCCGCATGAAGGCGCATGGGTTTTCTCGACCATCTCCCGAAAACTTCAATGATTTTGGAGGCGTAAAAGTTGGTATTCCGCCCGCAATGATCGGCGTCGTCCGGTATTCTTTGATTAGCTCCATATCGGATTGCAGGGTGATACCGGATTGCAGGGATGATCTTTCTTTATTTATTCTTTTATTTCGTGATTTGATCCTGGATGTTCGCCCTCTTGCTCTCCGCCATCTGGATTTCATTCCGAATCTGGTTTTGTACCTCCTTACTTTGTGCGGTAATTTTCTCCTCAAGTTGTTGATGTAGGTCGGTCTTCAACTCCCCGCCCAATTTGTCGATCTGGGATTCTATCTTCTGATCCTGCTCTACAAATGTACTGGTTTTGAATCTCGACCTGTTCCGCTATCTTCTTCATTTTCTGCTGGGTTTCCTCGATTTGCTTGTTAAGAGGTCCTATTTGTTTTTTAATTTCCTCCATTAACCTTCCGTTCTGTTCCTTGATTGCCTTCTTTTGTTCTTCTGCCGATTTCTCAATTCGTTCTTCAATCGCCATAAGCTGCTTTTCCGATCTTTTTTGTTTCCTCGATTACCTTCTTTTGTTCTTCTATCATCTTGATTTGTTGTTCCGCCTTTCTATCCTGTTTTTTCAATCGCCTTAAGCTGCTTCTCTGATCTTTTCTCTTGTTCCTCTGCCGTTTTATCAAGTCGGTCGTTAATCATTTTCATTATTAACATCAAATCCGATGATATCTTTGCTTGGTGCTCCTGACTTGGGTTCCCTGCTACCTGGTCCATCGGCGTTGATGTGACTTTTACTTCTTCATCAAAACAATCGCCCGACGTGTCATCTAATTTACTTCCAACTCCAGGATTCCTACTATCCAGGAACGTACTTCCGCCGATTCCTTCATCCGAGTCTTCTACACACTCTATCTTCTCATTCCGTTCTAACGTCGCCTTTTGAGCCTCCATTTTGCTGTCGCAATCTAATTTCTTGTCTTCAGCTGCTTCGTATCGTTCACTATTTTTCTCAATCGCTTTTACTGCTTCCGCGCTTGCAATGCCGCCCTCAGCTCGTCTACGCTCGCAATACTACTGCAACTGTTCCCCAATTTAATTAATCTAATTCCCAAGTAATTGTATTGAAACAATGACCTATCAGTGATTCTAGGCATTAGCTGAATACACTATTCGTTTTAAATTTTGCATGAAAACCACAATTGTATAGTCTACTATGACCAACCCAATTTTCACTACAGTTATTATTCTCATAAAATACAATACACTCTCTGCAAACAAATGTTAACATCACCTATGCACATGAATTCACTACACAAAAATACCCTTCATAAAACACATCACATATCAAAATAATACAATAACACTTCTGGAAAATTCCTGAAAACATTGGCATACACGACTTCAATTCAAATTCAAACAATATCACATAATACAATAACACTTTAATTACTTTCCATTCCTGCAATAAACAACGCCCTCCACACCTGGCTGTACTCTTTAGATGATTCTGACAATTATCTTGTAAGATTCATGCCCATATGCTCAAAATAATTAGCATATACAATTTACACCAAAATGACATTAACTTCTCTTGTATTATTACACTTTCCTACAATTCTACTAATTTCCTTGCTTTATCCAATATTGAGAAACAATTCACTTAACTATGGTATGTTATCATGTACACAAATAATTATTCTAACAAATACAATATTTATACACACTGTTTTCTCTTTACACATACATAATAGGTACTTGCATACTGTTTTCTGGATTGACTGACCACATATTTAACTAAATAACATTTACATTCACAATTACCATTGCTGTAATATTTCTATAATTGCTTATATTTCCTCAACAGTATTTACCTTTACATAAATGACAATAATAAATTTCTACTACTTTTTTCCCAGTAAGCAACTGACATGCACACTGTTTTATTTCAATATTTCCTGTTCAAACTGTTATGTTTCTTAAAATTATTACACAAGTTTGTTAATTCAAGAGTCATTAGTTTTATTCCCCTCCAATTATATGAATTCTGGGTACTGTCTTCAATTTATTGCAACACCCCTTGTTGTAAATACCTCTTGTTAAATTAATCCCCCTGAGCCACATTTCTTAAATACACGAGTCCATACTGTTCGGGCGCCAACTGTGACGTACCGGGTAGGCCGGCTTGTCCGCAGTAAATTTATTTGTAAGGGACAGGTGTTCTTTCGTGAATGGGCTCGGTTATTAATCAAACACCACTGTTCCGTGAACAAAGTAAACTGAACTATTTATTAATTCTATACAAATCACTAATGATACAATATCTATGGTGGTCTTTACCCTCTTCTTTTATATCACCCAGAATCACTGTTAGTCTCTCGATCTTATATCGACCGAAGAAATATTTACCGTTACTTCTTCCCCTACGAGCGTCGGTGGCTTCGGGGACTTCGGGTTGTACTCCTCTGCACGCAAGTTCTTTGATTTGTGGTAATTCCTGATATCAGCTATCACTCTGGCAATATGTCCGATCGACTATTGATGGTTATCAACACAAATTGTCCGTCAATTAATCTTTCTGCACTCGTTCGTTCGCGATACTTTTTGCTTTTCGACCGCGGAGCAGCTCCAGATACGTCCTTCCTCGCCGGCGGCCAGCGAGACACTGCCTCCTCGCGGCGTCGTTCCACGCTCTGGGCCAACTGACCACCCTTCGCCGCTCGTAACCGTTTTTCGTGGCTAGCGAGCGCCCTCTTGCAACCGTTCTGCCGTGTTCTTGCTTGATGTCTCGCCGTTTCTTTGGGTGGAAACGCGGTGCGTTTCAAATATATATATATATATATATATATATATATATATATATATATATATATATGCTCCCAGCTACCGTGGCTGTCGTCGGAAAGAATGCTCTTGTCGAGCGTTGAATATCTTGGGGGGCAGGATCTTTGGGGTGTGAGAGAGACACCCAGACACAGAATTAGGTAAAAACAGTAATATATTCTTAAAAGTATTGCACACATTAAACCCTTTACACTGTCACAGAAAAGAGGAGAAGAAAAACAATACCAAATTGTTAACTGCGCGCTGGGACGCATGCAAATCCAGTAGTGGTAATATCTCTTAGGGCCAGTTGTACGAACACAGAATAAACTCTGGATAAATTTTATCACGCTGTTAGCGTTTAAATCAGTTGTGCGAACACGGGATACGGGTTAACCAGGGGTTAACCGAGGGATAACAAGGTGTTAAGTTACCCCGTGATCTCGCATGCAGTTAACAGTGTGTTAACTTTTACACCTCATTTTGCCGGCAATATCTGTAGTACTTCAGGCTGAAATGATCGAAGTTCTGGAGTATTTGTTTTCTGACGAGAGTGAAGAAGAAGAAATACTCCAAATGTATTTAAAAAGCCGAAAGTTGAGGAGAGTGCGGAGAAGGCCAGACTTGCTGAATGAATACGACGATTTCGATTTTTTTGCAAAATTCAGGTTAAGAAAGCAAACTGTTCTTGAACTTTTAATGCTTATAAATGACGACATCGAACACAATACAAACCGGTAAGTTCACGAAATATTAGTTTTTGTATAAAATATGTTCTATCGCTAATTATATTTGGAACTATGTTCGGCTTGGTGCAGTATAAAAATGTTACGTAAAGGTGATGTTTGTCTTACAGGAATCAATCTGTACCTCCTATAATCCAGCTCCTCCTGACATTAAGGTATTATGCTACTGGAGCATTTGTAATTTGCATTGGAGATTTTTGTGGGCTTGATAAAAGTACCGCAAGCAGAATAATTAAAATAACTAGCCAGTCAATAGCCAAATTAGCCCCAAAATTTATATACTTTCCCAAAAGTGTACTGGAAAGGAATCGTGTCCAACAAGGGTTTTACGAGAAAGCATCATTCCCAAGAGTAATTGGTGTTATTGACTGCACCCATATTAAAATAAAATGCCCAGGTGGAGACTGTTCAGAAGATTACAGAGGGAGAGATGGCACATTCTCGTTGAACGTACAAACTGTGTGCAGTGCAGATCTGAAAATTCAGAATATTGTTGCTCGCTGGCCAGGAGCAGTGCCTGACCAAATTATTTTTAATAACTCATCGCTGAAAGCAATATTTGAGTTAGGTCATATGAACAATTTGATTTTAGTGGGAGATTCTGGATATGCCTTGACCAGTTACTTACTGACACCCTTTGCAAATCCACAGACAAGAGCCCAAAATCTTTATAATGAGTCACATGCAAGAACAAGAAACGTTGTTGAAAGGAGCTATGGTGTGTGGAAAAGACGTTTTCCTGTTCTGGTTAATACATTAAGGTTAAAAAACGACAGACTTGAAGCTGTCATTGTTGCATGTGCTGTTTTGCATAACTTGGCAATTGACAGAAAAGAAGAAGAACGTCCAACTGATGATCAAGTAACAAGATTAGTTGAGGAAACCATTGCAGCTGAGCGACAAATCCAACAAAATGAAAACATTCAAAATCAACAAGCTAGAAACAATTTTGAGCAATATTTTGAAAGTCTGTTGATATAAGTAAATCCCAGTAACCTTTGTTATTCGTAATAGTATGCGAACAGTTCACTGGCTTTAATGTGTCAAGGTTATAAGTCAGGAAAATTGAAAACAATTAGTTTTTAATGTTAGCATTTTTTCAGTTAATGAGAGACATAAAATATTCTCAGCAAGATAATGAATTTCTGAAAATAATCACTAAATTTTACTTAATTTTGGGAGGTTATTTATTGAAATTATACATTGCATATTTGCACAGGCTGAATAATTGCTGAACCACCCTAATTGTTGATTCTGCAGAGGAGTATTGTCAATTTGTGCAAAATATTGCATTGCTTGAATATTTATTTTTAATGTTTAATTAGTGTTAATTCTAGTAATATCATAAGTAATAATAAGACTTGTTAAACATGATTGACAGTTCAATTTTTTGTTTTACAAAACCGTTAACAAAATGTATTTACTATTTTGTACTTATGAAAGGGCAAACTTTTCAGTTGACTTACCATGACAAAATATAATAAACTATAAAATATTCACATTGATAACAAATAAATCCTGAGCATACTAGGGATACAACCATTAGTTTTGAAATTATATTAATTAAAATATCAAAAGGCATTTACAATTTTGAGCAATACCTTAAAGTGAAGTCCAAACAAATAATCTTCCAGGAATAATAAATAAATAAAAAACATTACTTCTAAATATGACTTTATTTATTTTTATTACATTTTTTCAGCTGCTCTTCCTTAATTTTAATCGATAGTTCTAAGTCCCTTTTTTGGAGCTTAAACAATTCCTCCTTCCTTCTTTGCTCCTCTTCATGCTATTTTAGCAACAAAACTTTAGTTTGCTCAATTAGATCAGTTTTAGCTTTGAGCCAAGACTCCATTCTTCTTCCTCTTGCAGATAGTGGTGTTTCTGCATGTTTCACCTCTGGAATTCTTCTGCGTTTGCCATATTTAGAATTCATAACAGACTGAATTACCTCAGTCTCGGATCCATCACTTGTGTCCGACAGATCCTCTGCAGTTACATTGTTCACTTGTAAAGCAGGATGCTTACGTTTCCTCAGCATTTGAGGAGTGTATTTTCCCCAACTAGAAAATACACTCGATTCATTTTCGTCTTGTGTGCTTGGGCCCGGCACGAGACTCTGATGGGCTTCTGCACTTGGTCTGACCACTGCAGTTGATTCAGCTACTGCACATGAACTGGCCACTGCACTTGGTTCGACCCCTGCACTTGGACCAGCCACAACACTTATGTCTTGAATATCAGGGTCGATGTCCTGAAATTCAATAACAATAGGCTGAGAATTCAGTAATTCATTAGCCAATGTTCTGTCCGAATCAAAATTGCTATCAAGCCCTTCGGCAGACAATTTGATTAAACCTAACACTTTTTCATGTAAAATGCTATGATTCTCGGTTGCCGGCCCCCCACCAGTTTGCAATCTTTCTTGCCTCAACCGAGCAGCATACTTCCTTGTTTCTTTTTTGAGAGAAACATACTTTGATTTCAACTGCCCGGGAGCCCTCGGAACAGTTGTTTCTGAATTCAATTTCAATGCAATCGTATTCCATGCTTTGTCCTGCAAAATATAAAATTGTGATGTAGTATTATGACTATGCGTAAAATTCAAAATAAAATACTAATGTAAAATTTCACCGCTTCGCCAATATAGGTAAATCAGTATTCTTATTTTAATATATCAATAATAATTTACTAATCTTACCTTCTCGCTTGACGTTGCGGCATCGGTGATTTTATTTTCAATCACGTGTCGAAACGTGTACACCAAGTCTACAAGTCTCATCGTATCTTCCCTGGTGTAATTTTGAGTTCGAATTCGTTTCGAATCGCTCATTCTCAAAAAATAATTTAAAATGTCGAAACGTGTACACCAAGAAAACTAAACACTGCGAAAACAGCAACAAACCAACACAATCCAAACATCAATCGGTTCACCTTCGCAGAATATCGAACTATAACCAATATCCCGTTGCGGCTTTTAAAGAAACACATGAAACACGTCAGGGAAAATAAAGCTTTTACTTCGACAAATGACAATCGCCAGTTTTGCCAACAAACTTTCATTCAGCTTATTCGATGGGTACGTAACACCGGTGACGTAAAGGGTCGTACAACTGGTCGCTCCATTTAACCCAGGGTTAAGCAATACTTGAGGATTACTATCCACAGTTTTATCCTCCGTTCGTACAACAGGCCCTTAGAAAAATTGCAAAAAAATGTTTGCTTAATGATTTCACTCTTCACCAAACTTGCGATCATTTGCCTTATAACACCCGTACACGGAGTTCTTGTTTGACCGATATTAATGAAATTGAAGTTTTCTTACTCTTCCTGGATTGATTTATCACAGGTCATTATCACAGGTCTTACTGCTATTCACATACAAAATTTTCCTCGTCAATAATTACATACACAAAATGAGGAACACAAATTAACTGTATTTACTACAGCTTCTGAATGAAATGTATCACCGGCGTACGAAGTTATATCAAATACTTCGCCGTTATTCAGTTTTAAGGCGAACATGCAAGATTTAGTATTCTGTTTTTTTGCGCTAACACTACCTTTCTAGTTCCTGACTCCCACTTCAGTTTTATGCAAATTTGGGAATCCAGCCGTGCCGCAACTCGCGTTCCTGTCACGTAGCCCTTTTCGGTGCCGCTCCGAAGGCCACCCGGTCTCCTTTGCGCCCGCCACCAGATCCAGGGACCAGTCTTCTTAACGCCCGCCACCAGATCCACGTCTCGTCTGAATTTCGCCCGCCTATCTTGCGACACGCGTACGCGTATTGCCCAGTCTCTCTGCGTGTGCTAGCTGGCGTGTCGTTTCACTAATGCTGTTCAATCTCGCGATCAAATTTTCAATCTTGCCACCAAGGCGCAGCCCCTAAAAGCTTTCCTCCCGCGCGGCCACCCAAAGTACATACTTTCACCAAGCTTCTCAAGTCGCTCTCAGTGCATGCCAGCACGCTGCTGCACATTAAAAAATCCAACAAAAGGGCAATAAAAACATTTACAGTGTCTTCCGCGCAAACCGCCGTTCTCACGGGCCCACGCCCGCCGAGAACATTGACCGCCGCTTCTCAGCGCCGCCACAGTTGGGGTTTAAGCCCTCATTAGCCTAGGGCTGGGCCACCCCGGCGCGCGGCGCCCTTCACTCACCCCATCGCTCGCTACCTGACAAGCGACCAAGAAATGTACACAAACATTTCTGGTAATCGCTTCGGGCCTCCCTCACAAATACAACCCGTTAATGCATCTCGCCGACAAAGGTGTACTGCCGGCGCGCCGCCCCGCTCCTTGGCCACCTGCAAACCAGATGCCTCAATTCCCGTAGGAAGGAATCTCAAAGACAAACGGGCCGCCATCGCGGGCACCCCACGTGCCACCGCCTTCGCTTCCGATCGCCGCCAATGTGACACTCCTCTCCCCAGGCCCGAAGGCGCATCACGAATAGGGAGCCGATCACGGACACTTCAAACTTTCTCGCCTTACCATAGGCCCAAGTCATAGCCACGTGACTCTCCCTTCCACGGCCTCAATCCCACCCGCAATATAATAAATACTGCAACTTCGCTCCCACATGACAGAACAGACTAAACAGAACCGAGAATGAATTGACAGAATGACATAATGAGCACAATCGACAGAGACAATCGACAGAGGAGGATCAACAGAACTTCTGAAACTACACCGCTCCAAACTTGTTAAACTGACTGACCAACAAAACTCAACAGGGTCGGCTGTTCCTGCTTCGCCTATCAAGGCGATTAGTACGGCCAAATCAAGCCTGCCTCAAACTCGTGCCACTCGCGGGCCGTAGCCGCCACTTGGCCGAATTCACGGCAAACTCCACCACCAGCTCCGGTCATGTGAGCCCGCGCCCATGCCAGTTCGCACCACCGAACTGCCTGGAGCCAACCTCAGCCCGGACATCGACACACTCAGCCGAGTGATTTGGGTTGGTGCCTTCCTCGCTACAAACTGTAAGTAAGCTAAACCCAAGTGTACTTCAAGAAAGAAGAGCAGTCTGTAAACTTTATAAACTTTCAATGGTCCTCCGGCTTACTATAAACCAAACCAATTGAATTCATAGTTATTATGGAATTAAATTTATATTCCTTCTCATTGCATATTGTCTATCATTCCCCTAAAGGCAAACAATCCCCTGAAACCCGTTCTGAACCCCGTATGTAGTCGCACTCGCAGCACGGCACCTCACACGGGCTGCATCTGCTACAAATGCTTTATAAAACTTGCACAGTTCCGCAGTCGCGGCCACTATTCTGCTCCGTTCCAAATTTTCACAGTTTTTACAACCGTTCCATACAGTGTTCTACTTAAATCACGTAGCCTCGTTACTATATCACTTCTCCCACTTCCTAACACCTCAATAACTACTACGGCTTCTCTCCAACAACTACCCCGCTATCTTACTCCACCTCTCACCTCGGCGTCTCACCCAAGAAGCCTTTTTTTCGCTCCTCCGCCGTGTAAATGGTGACGTGGCGCCATGGTGAACCCCTGCCGTGCTGCCCATAATGCGAAGTACACCGCCGCCGCGCTTCAGGCCGCAAATAATAGGTAGCGCCTTTTGCGATCTGTAATAGGTTTTCTGGTATTTCTTTCATCTTCACATCTCCGCCGATGCTGCGTGGGCGTTGTGGGGTTTCCGGCGATGCCTAAAACGTCACAATCATACATATATATAATAGAGAGATAGAGAGATAGAGAGAGAGAGAGAGAGAGAGAGAGAGACGTAGTCGAACATATACGAAGATTGAAGAACCGCCCACGAAGCAAACCGAAACGGCGAATCGAAACGTTGGTTCAGGCGGCCAAGTTAAACGTGGTGCGTAAGCGAGTCATCGTCTGACGTCGGCATCTGTCAAGTGGAGCGAAACCCGCGATGGCCAAAGAAAAATTATAGATAAGAGCGGAACTGAATCTTGCCTTTGGTTTCTGAGGAAAAACCGAGGGAACCCACGGCAAGGATATTTTCTCCGTTGGAAGAGGAGAGCTCTCTAAAATGTTTTCAAGAGAGTAGTCGAGACCGCTCTGTCGGTTAGATTTTTTGGAAGGAGTAGTCGATCAGTGCGGAGCGTGTTATGGTGTGCTGTCCATCGTTTCACGAATTATTCTTTTCGGCCATTACGCTGGATAAGTAAGAGGAAATAATCCTTGCAAGAGTCCTGGCATTTGACGAGGTGGAAATAAATAACCGTTTCATGAACTTAAAAATACGTGCATGAACCACATCGCTTCTAGTGGTCGAATAGCGTTTTGCGAGCAGGTGGAGGTAGCGAGAGGAGCACAGATACGAAGAAATAGTGCGCCATCACCAGTGGAACTAAAATCCAACATCGGGGATATTTTGAACTGATTCGTGCTGTAAAATTCACGAGACCACAATCCACCGCTAGCACTTCTCAATACACTTCAATAACTGCGACTAAAATTCAAGAACACGCAGTTTCCGATCGACGCGCTTTGAAGAAAAAGGCGAATCAGAAGAAACGAGGTGCGAGCGTTTGCAACCGAGAAGTGGCGAGCTCAGCGTTGGATCCAGTCGACCAGCACGGCATTTGGTTGTTTGGGAGGAAGGTTCCGCAGCCACGACCGCGACAGTCTACTGAAGGGTCACAACCCCCAGCGAGTCGGAGCCGCGGCCGCGCCGAGACGGCTCATACCTGCCGTCCGCCCGCTTGGGGGTCCCGTGGTATTTACGCCCAAGCAGCCCCGGAGATTCACCCCTTCCGTGTTGCAGATGAGTGAGTACCCGTGTGAACAAAGGCATGGATACTTAGAATCTTGCATAATTAAGTGGTTACTATCCAAATTGGGTCAAAAATCAAAGAACTGATTTAATTGAACATTTAATGAAATTGAATTTAGTGAGTAACAACAATAAAACTTTGGATTTGTTATGAAATCTTAAAAAATATTGCTTGCAATTCTTGTGTGCATGATATTGCCGACATTATCGAGTGAAGAGTTTTACCTTAATGTTCGCAGTAAATTACCATGAGCTCATGAAATAGTTACCTGTGTAAATTTACTTTAGTTGAAGCCAGGTAGAGGTATTATTGGCATTCGTTCAGTTTTTCTGTGTATGTGTTTACTTATAGTTAAAGAATATATGATTTTGTGTCTCAGATCCACAATCTTTTTCTTTGCCGTAAACCTACCTGTATGCTCCCTAACTTGCAGTCTCGATATTAGTCTACAAAGGACAATTTAATTAAATCAACTCGACAGCTCTTACGGCGGATCGGCAGTGAACTTTCGGACGTCGGAGGTAACGTCCACGCGGAGCGAAGTTCACTTAGGGATAACGACACTTGATCGGAAGAGAAGCAAATGCGCGCCGCGCCGCGGGAATTTTAACGGCGTGTTCCGTGACTATATATTGTGATTGACCCCTTTTTATATCTGGTGCGCGGGCGGCAACACGTGTCCACCGTCCCTTGGGTCATCGAACAAAGTATGCAGATTTTATTTTGATTTCCTGCAGTGGGAAATCGGGGACTAAGTGTGGGATTCGTTTGTTGACTCCGCTCATCCACCAAAAGAAACTCAAGTGCGTTTGGGAAAACATTTTCAATAGTTGACTAAAATGTAAAGGGTCACACATTCCTCTGGTGACATGTCAACTAATGCGAAAAGATTTCCCTGCCCCTCTCCAAAAGCACAAAGTCAAATAAAGCACACATGCAGAAAATGGAAAAATATTTCCAAAAGTACAAGAGTCAAAGTTTTACCATCTAATTATATTGATTGTGCTAATTATGAAAATTGATCTCTCATTTAATTCAAAATCCCTCCCACGTAATGATAACAAACTGGAATACTTGTAAAAATCACCACCAGCATAATCCCTTATGCAAAACTAATATTTACAAGAAAAAAACATACAAATCATTACTAAAATCCTGAACAATCTGTCAGTCACTTCTTCCATATTTACAACAGCCGCTACTCCACTACGGTTCCTACCTTAAGAGGTAATAACTCATGCTCCATAGTTCAATCGTTTTCTTTAAGTTATTAAAAGTGAGATTTCAGAAAGATCAGTATTTATCGCTTGCAGCGTCGGCTGCGAAATCCGCCGCAGTCGATGGTAGCGTCTTTGGATCCACTCGTTACCTCCGCAGCCCCATGCAACCAAACGCGAAAATCCCGCTGGCGCCATGGGTCATCCCAATCGCCCGTGATGTCGCGAGCTCCTCCGTCCTCGGCACTCTAGTGCCGTAACGACCCGAGACGATGAATGTTAAAAGTGAGTGAAAGGTCAGAATAGGTGGGAGAAGTATTCCGAACGATGTGAATGGCAGTTTCAAGTTCATTTACTGCACGTGTTATTAAATTCATTCAAAGAGGCTATACCTTGTACAATTTTACTTAAATAATTCATGATTTTCATATGTTGTACAGTGATGTTATCTGGAAAAGTCATAGTTTATTTATTGTGTTAAAAGTAATTGCTTTCTGTGATATGTAAAGGGGTCAAATTTAAGTAACGTGTATGTTACGTTTTATTTTTTTTTCTCTTTACAGTTCAGAATTTAAACCCGGAAAACATATGTTGTACGTGATTAAAAATTTCAGAAAGAGGAATGAGCAAATTGTAAATTGTAATTGGTGAAAGTGTATTCAGGCAGTCGAGGTGACGACAATGTTTTTGTTTTGCTTTGTTTCCTGTTTTTTTCAGTGACCAACTATTTAAAGTGTATAATCCTATTTTATAATTGTGCCACTGTAATTTTTGTTTGAATATATGCTCACTTTATTCGTATTTTATCTAATTCATTGTGTCAAGGGTTCAGACCTTTCTCACACCCAAAAGATTCTGCTTCCTGAGAATTTTAAGTTCGCTTCACGAGCATTCATACTATCTCGCTCTCCCCATGTGCTGGAAGGTAGTAGGTGGGCGTGTTAGTATATAGTGACGAAAGCGGGTGACGACGTTCGTCCCACACGCCCACGCAACGTGCAAACGACGGCTGTTGACGAGGTGAGCGAGCGCGGCGCCGTTCAAAAGGGGCGCGTCTCCAAGACTGTTGCGCGCAATGCCCGCGGCACGGCGCGAGCCAGGTGACGTATCAGCGGTCAGACAGGGGAGAGGGAGATGACACGCCGCTACCCCTACGAGGAGGGCGGACACATAAAGACGGCGGGCGACCGACCATTCTTTCTTTCTGGTTCCGATCGCCGATCGAGAGATTAAGTAGGAGTTTTTGGACGTCAGAGAGACGTAGAGATATTAAGGTATTAGAATTTTGCCAGAGGAGAATTTGTCGTCACCAGGGGACGGGAGCAAGTGATACGAATTAAATTAGTTAATAATGATTCAGAGGTCAGCAAAGAAGGGACGGTAATTTGCGTGGTGAAGACGCAGTTACTTTCGATTAGAGGCGCTAGTGCGACGCGTACGCCCGGAGTAAGCAAATATGCAAGTATTCAACCAGTTGCGGCGTGCGAGGGACATTCGCACGCGGGCGGGAACGAGTCGACGGGGAAAGAAAGGAGCAGACGAGGACGTGAGGTGCCATGAGAGGAAGGCGGAAGAAGACGGGAGCGACGAAGGCAGCAGCAAGGCCCTCGAACGCCAGCGCACAACGACCGGCGTGCGCCGTCACGCGAGTCACTCCGAGGTCGACTTCGAGGCGAGCTGCGAAGGTAACGGCGAACAGGCGCAAAAGCGCTGAAATATAGATCAACGCCCCGCGACCGGGGAGAACTTTAAAAGGGACGGTGATAGGGAGAGATAAAATAGTGCACGGAGCTAGCAGAGAAACTAAACATTTCTGCCATTTTAAGTAATTTGCCAAAATAATTTTTATAAAATTGTGTTTGGTTTATGTTATTCACAGTGACGATAAATTATTTGAGATTATTATGTAATTGTTCACAAGTTAAATTTTTTTTAGACTAAATGTCGCAAATCTGAACCCGGCGTCACTGGGTAGGTTCAACTGAAATTGGAGTAAATTTCAGGTGTAAACTGATCGACGGGAATTCCCGGGTTAAATATGCGAAAGAAATGAATGAAGGTTTCATGCATTAAAAGAGAAAGGTACCATTGATTCTTTTTGTATGTGTTCAGTGTAACCATTTAAAAGGGTTTCAGAATATTAAACCCAGTTGAATTTATTTATTTTATTTATTTATTTAGTCAAAACAGTCAAAAATGTGTATGACGTATGGGGGAGAAAATCATCTGCGCACGCTTCCTTGAGTTTCAGAATTCCTTCCCAACAATTTAACTATTAATACTTGAAAGATGAATAATAATAATAATAATAATAATAATAATAATAATAATAATTAATAATAATAAATTTAAAAAGGAGAGTGATTGACATATACTAACTAGATAACTAACTAGATATTTTCGTTGCCGAATTATAGAAAACTTATTTTTAACGGTAAAGGAACGACCAGATTTGATTTTTCTGTATTGTTAATACAATAGAAACTCACCCTAAACTCTACTACCACAACAAGCAAAAGGAAAGTTCAACAAAACGTGCGCATAGTGAAGCTACATTTCACATTACGTCCAAAAGCAAATAAAGGGGCCATTTCAGCATTTGCTCAATGGATCAGGGAAACGACAAAAACCCGATCGAGATGGGGTCATTGACCCGGAAGCTGAAGTACATTACTTGGTACAGGCATATTTAGTCTTTTTTTAATTATACAATGCAAATGTAAACTACTTCATTATACTATATCTTGGTTTTGTTGAAGTAAACATTATTTTTCTTTTTGACGATCAGTATAGTCTCTAACTGTATAGAAACAGTTTTACAGCAGAAAAAAATTTACTTTCAACTTAAATTTGTGTACCAATTTTAATTGTTTAATTTCATCTGGCAATGCGTTGTAAATTGGCATACATATGGATATGCGGATTTCTTGTAGTGATCTGTTGATACTGATACTTGATGAACATGATTTCTACGTCGAGTGTTGTAACTATAAATATGTTTTACATGAAAATAAGTTCACATCGTTAAGTAAGTCAGTTTTGACAAATACTACAGACTCATAAATAAATAGGCAAGGCAATGGTAAGATTCCAAGCTCAATGAAAAGAGGCTTGCACGGATCACGTGGATGGGATCTTTTCATTATTCGGATAATTTTCTTTTGCCATCTAAATGTCTGGACACTAATGGAGGGGCTTCCCCAGAATATTATGCCATATCTCAGGCGGGAATGTACATTTGCAAAATACACGCAACGACCTGCATGAAGGCTGACAGAATTAGAAAGAATTCTGAATGTATTAATGTAATGAGCTTAATTTAGTGTTTAATTCTGTTATATGTACATTCCATTTGAGGTTTTATTGAATTGAGATACCTAGAAATTTTGTTACCTTAACATCACCTAATTGCTATTGTTTATTTTCAATGGAGCATACGATTGCCGATTTGAAACGCAAAATTGCATTGAGACAGTTTTTCCTTCGTTAACTTATTGATTTTGTGTACTTTTTGGTTTCCTCTCGCCCCAAAATTTTTATTTCATGAACGTTTGATTGGAGGGGATGTTCGTCAAGATCACACTGCCCCGAGGTATCACACTGCTCGCAAGAGCATGATATCTGCGAATTCCAGACAGGCGCCTAGGAATTGCTGGGCGGGGATGTTCGTCAAATTGATTGGCGCCCAACTTTTGCGGCAGTGATCGATAGTCATGGATATCGCAGAGAAATCCAAACACCAGGAGATCAATTAAACTAAACTGTAGTGCCAGCGTTATTTTGTGCATGTATGTTAGTTTCCAGAGAAGGTTTTATTTCTTGTATTGTGTTGTAAAGTGTATCAAGTGCGGCATGGAGTGTATTGAGTGCACTGCAGGCAATATAATTGTATTAAGAGGCATAAAAGAGACTAAGGGCATTTAAATGCAAAAAATAGCAGAGCGCACAGAATACAGAGAGGCTAGCCAGAATCCGAAAGAGGAAGGTAGGGAGGGGGAGGAAAGATGTGAATTGTTAAGGAGTACAGAAAGAATGTACTTAGGAGAGGGAGAGGAAGCAGGCACCCCAACTGCGGAGCAAACAGAATCGGCGGAAACCACGCCGGGAGTAGTACAGTGACAGGAGGACAGCTGGGATCAGATGACGATGTTGATGAGGGCATTGTTAGGAAATTTCGCTGAAACCATGGAACAACAGGTCACGAATCAGGGAAGACAGATTAGAGAAGAACAATCCCGACAGATCAGCCAAATAGCGGCCAAATAGCGACTTTTTTACGTACGAATGGAAACCTTTCTCACTAAACACGACGCCCTTTCAGATTGCCAACATGGATTTAGAAAATCCATGTTTTGATGCAGTTTTCCATTTCAAATAAACAATTCTGTGCTCCATTGAAAATGAACGGTGTACTGATGTTGAAGCAACAAAATTTTTAGGTCTCTCAATTCAGCCAAACTTTAAATGGAACGTCCATTTAAATGAATTGAACACGAAATTAAGTTCATTATGCTACGCGTTCAGAATTCTTGCAAATTCAGTCAGCCTTCATACTGCTCGTTGTGTATACTTCGCGAATGTTCATTCCCGCCTGAGATATGGCATAATATTCTGGGGAAATACATCTTATAGCTCCCAGACTTTTAGATTACAGAAACGAATTGTACGAATAATAACCAAATCCCACCCACGCGATTCATGTAAGCCTCTCTTCATTAATCTAGGAATTCTACCATTACCGTGTCTTTTTATTTACGAATCAGTGGTTTTTGTAAAAAATGACTTGCTCAAGGGCGGAAATATTTTTTCAGAAAATGCCGACGTCTATTACTATAACACTCGACGTAGAAATCATATTCATCAGGTGACAGTATCAACAGCTCATTACAAAAACTTCACATACAATGATTAAATTCAATAGAAAAGTTTAAATCCCAAGTGAAATCGTTTCTGCTGCATAACTGTTTCTATACAATTAGAGACTATACTGAGCATCACAAGAAAAGTAACATTAATTTTAACAATGATACATAATGCATTATTTCCCATTTGGACTGTATAAATGAGTATAAACAACCTGTAACAACTATTGTACTACAGCTTCCGGGTCAATGATCCCATCTCGATCAGGTTTTTCGTCCAGTTTCCCTGATCCATTGAGCAAATGCTGAGATGGCCCCTTGTTTTGCTTCTGGACATAAATGTAACTTCATTTTCTGTGCACGTCTTCTAGAATTCAGTGGGAAATACAATTATTCAAATTATCGTTTCCATGTTGTCGCGGCAGGAAGTAATAAGAGATAAAATTTATTGCTTATTTATCTTTGAAAATATATTTTATTACATGGGAGTTTTTTTGTTTTTTTTTCTCCCTTTCAAAATTCAAAATTTAAGTAGTATATGACTTACTGTAAGGATCACAGAATTTTGAAAATGTGCATTCAATTCATTTTTAACTGTTTCTTTGACGTAAAATAAATAAATAAATAAATAAAGCGTGGTTTTTTAGCCTTATCCACAAACAATGGATGATTTCGATATTAGATTCTTAAATAGTCATTGGAGGAACGAGCAACAAATGAATTTTAGAATATCTCTCATGCGTAGCTACTACAGAACGTCTTGCGGATCGATGCGTGATTACGCGGCGCACGAAATTTCGACCTTAAAAATGTGCACACCGCCAGTTTCGGATGAGAAAATAATATTCATTTAACGCGACATTTCCTACTAAGCATCCAGAATCTGCTGAGAAACGTAGAGGTTCGGACTGTAGAACATTTTCAAAATTTATTGGGGTATTATGATCTCACCGAGAACGTTAATAAGACTAAAAAATCTGCAAATACGAACGTCAAAGCCATGCAGGTGGGAGAACACGACAAACCAACGTCAGGATGCGGAGGAAACCAGGAGGAACTGAGAAGACCGGAAAATGAGAGGGAACAAGGACGACCACGAGAAGATAGAGCGATCGCCAGGACGCGAGAAGAAACGACAGACCGCGCGTCAATGTCCGATTATTTCAATCTATTGCGAAACAGTACAAAGTCACGCATTGATCGATACCGGATCCGTTGAGTCAGTAGTCGCGGAGGAATTTTATGAGGAGTTGATACGAACAGGAATCAACGTAGCAGTATTGCCGACGAATAATACGAGGGTTATCGATGCATGGGGGAAAAGTCACATGCGGCAACGAAGCAAATAATGTTAGAAATTGAAATTGAGGGAACGAAGTATGATGTCATCTGTCTAGTCATTAGAAATTTGATATATCCACTAACCATGGGCGTAGATTTTCTCGCGGAAAACCACGTAGTGATTAACATGGAAAGGTATATTGTAATGATTAACGGAACAAATGTATGGAAGGGCGGAAACAAAGTAGTGGAGAAAAATGAAGAGAATTTAGAAGAATTCAAAGAAATTGAGGAAAAGGAAGTATTTTTAAAGAAAACGAAGTTGAAGAATTAAAGAGAAAGAACGAGGGAGATAATACGAATTTAAACGATCAAAAACGAGAATTGTTAGAAATGTTATTGCGCGTAAAGATGTATTTAGAAAAGAAGCGAACTGGTGAAGGGATGTCAATTTCGAATTGAATTAACAGATTATACGCCATTTAAGGGAAGAAACTATACAATTCCTGTCGCGTATCGTAAAAAGGTCAAAGCTCTAATAGAAGAAATGCAACGGGAGGGAATTATATGCAAGGCGACCACGGCCTACACAAATCTGATATTTATTGTCCGAAAGAAAGATGGATCGATTCGTTTGTGCTTGGATGCCCGTAAGCTCAACGCGGTGACTATTCCATACCGTGATGTTGCACCAAATATAAATGATATGCTCATGGATTTCGGAGGCCATGAATGGTTTACAAGTACAGATTTCAAACACGCGTAATGGCGAATGCAAAGTTATATGTTTACGCGAGTATTCGGACTCAAAAATAAGCTGCGCTGTTGCACTGTTTAGATGGCATCCTGCAACAAGTCATAGAAACTCGTGCAACCCTCTACGTCGACATGATCATGCAGTCGAAGACGTTCAGAGAACATTCGTACGATTTGCAAATTAATTTTCCAGACGTTGATCATCAACACCCTTACGCTTAATTTGAAGAGAACCTTCTTTTGCGTAGCAAGTTTTTATTTCCTGGGCTATGAGGTCTCACAGGAAGGGGTGAAAATGAAGGAAGATAAAGTCCGTGAAATAGAGAGCATTCCAGTACCAAGTACGACAGTTACGTAGTATGCTCGGCATGTTCAATTATTATAATCGCTTTTGTCCGAATTATGCGATGATTGTGGCACCATTACACCAACTACTTAAAAGGGAGCAAACATGGATGTGGGATGATAGCCATCAGCAGACGCTTAACGACATTAAAAAATTGTTTAGCGAAGCGTGCATCATCGCCCATCCTGATTTCACGAAAGTGATGTATCTACAAACGGACAGCAGTGCCTACGGCGTAGGAGCGGTATTATATCAAGACATTACGGCCAACTCAAAATTATACTGTTGATAAACAAAGTCCTCCGAGGACCGCAATTAAAATTTTCTGTAGCCGAGAAGGAAGCCTATGCCACTGCTTGGGAGATAATGAAGCTTCGGTAATATCTAGTTGGTAGAACATTCGTAGTAAGAACTGACGACAAATCCCTCACGTTCCCGGACAGATGCTACACTGAAAATGATCGATTGAAAATATGGATTATTTGGTTCCAGCAATTCAGTTTTCCGTTACAGCATTGCCCTGGCAAAGACAATCATCTGCCTGATTTGTTAAGTAGGCGAGGGGGAGAGGTCAATACCCTATCTAAACCTCGGAAAGAGATAATTGTGTGGCGTCATACAGGATGTAATAAACACACAGACGAGAGTGGGTTGTACTCACAGCTGATTTATTACCGACTTCGACCGTGGTCACAAAACAATCAAAGCACTGTAGTACAATAAACAAACTAAATTGACCCCACTACAAGAAATGATATTTGAACGACTACCACACCGCCCCCCCTTACTAACGTGCGCTGTGCGTAGCATCACCTTCCCTGAGACCGAATTACATGTCTCCTTCGTCACGACCTAGCGGCCGGCTTCTTGCGCCGCGTGCCCAAAGCACCACCTGCAATGACCTAACACCTCGCAGCCAGGAACACAAAGAAGAACGTCTAATGTTCGCTCGGCCCTTAAATAGCTCCTAGCGTCGCTTCCCGCCGCCTCCATTGCCTTGCCAAGCGACGCGCACGCCGGAAAAACCTGGTGCGTCATAGCTTGCTATTGTCGAGCCTGGGGCATGCCGCGTGCCCAAAGCTGTTGGTAGCGTCATGACGCTACAAACTCCTATATACCCCCCCAGGAATTTTTTCGCAGTTGCCAATAACACAGAACAAAATTCCCCAAAGTTAATGCCCTAGGCCAGTTGGCTCACATTTTAAACAACTGCGCCTAACCTAACTAATTACATCAACTACATTGTCTTTTCCAACCCTACTAACCTACTTTTCTATTCCTTATATCGCTGAATAACTACAATAACACCAAACTACACTCATCTACTACCCCAATTTCCTAACGCTATGATGTGGTAGCCAAGATTTTTTCTTCTCCCTTCCAAAATATTACAAAAACAAATCCACCAGATACCCTTCCAAAAAATATCACAAAAAACAAATCCACCATATAACCCTTTCAAAACATTACATAAACAAATCTGCAATATACCTTTTCGCCAAATTTACAAACACGCACACTTTGACTTGCGTCACATCAAGAACTATATACAGTTTTCAATTCTTCTGTGAGTCTCTATCCATTACACATAAATACTTACTAATTGCTTACACATTCAGATTTTAATAATATACAATTTCTTTTTATCTTCTGCGTGAATATAATTATGCAAAAGTCATAAATTATTGATTTCCTGCAAGTCCGTCTTGCTTCACTTCTTCTTTTCACTTCCTCACACAACAACACACTATGTCACAGATGCTGTCTCGTGTTTTTTATCGAGAGACACTTGCTTTACAGCAACAGTTTCACGTTTGTGAACTGTGTCGGCACTTGCTTGTCGCGCACTCACATCACACGCGTTGCCGAGGACATACGTCTCTCTGCAAAGCCCGACTCTGCCTGGAGCTGATTCTCGTATATACGGCTAAGAATGTCAGCGTTCACATTCTGACTACCCTTCCGATGTTTAATCTTAATATTCAGATGCTGAATTGCCAATGACCATCGCATCAATCTGGGATTATTCCCGGAACATTGTTGCAACCAAACCAGAGGATTATGGTCAGTTTCTACCTTTAGGCAAACATTCCCATCTAAATAATGTTTTAATCGTTGTAGCCCCCAAATAATCGACGCACTCTTTCTCTGTCACGCAATATTTCATCTCTGAAGGAGAAAACTTCTTGCTAAGAAATAGCACGGGATTTTCATTCTCTTCCTCGTCTAACTGCGAGTACAATCCCGCCCTCTGTCTGACGCGTCGCACTGCATTAAAAATTCCCTGCTGAAATCAGGCGCATGAATGACCGTTCACCGCACAGAGCTTCCCGCAGTTCTATAAATGCTTTTTCACACACTTGCGACCATGCTATTTTCCCTTGTCGTGTACTTCCCCTTAATAAATCTGTGAGAGGCGCAGCCTTCTCCGAAAATCTCGGCACAAAACGCCTGTAATATGAAATTAATCCTAGAAATTTCCTAATTTCTTTTTGTATTCGGTCTCGATATTCCTTAATCGCGCGTACTTTTACCTCGTTCGGCTTCATAAGACCACTGCCAATTTCGTAGCCCAGAAACATTACGGTTCCGCGAGCAAACTTGCATTTCGCCGGCTGAACGTGAAGTTTCGCCTCCCTTAGTATTTGAAATACTGTGCGTAAATGACGCAGATGATCCGACCAATCGTTACTAAAGATTGCGATATCATCCAAATAAGGAATAGCAAATTCCGAACAATCCTTAAGTAATGCCGCCATTAATTTACTACACACATAAGGTGCATTCTTAATCCCAAAGGCATACGTAATGGTTTGTAACTTCGAAATTTGTGCAGAAAGTGGCATATCTCTGCGCCCTTTCTGTCATCCTAACTTGCCAAAAACCTTTGCTCAAATCACAAGTGGATATTATTTTCGCAGCTGCTACCGTTTCAATTCTCTCGTCTAAACTAGGCAGTGGAAAATATTCAGTTTTAATAATATTATTCAACTTCGATAATCAATACATGGCCTGGGTTTCTTGCCAGGAGCCTCTACTAAAATCATGGGCGACGAAATCAGAATCCGAGCTTTCAATGATTCCGTCCTTTAACATTTTAGCAATCTCCTCTTGTAGAATCTTACTTTGTCTCATAGACGTGCGATAAGGCGCACTCCTAACCTTCGCCGTATTGTCAATCAGTTCGATATCCATTTCTACTTTCTCGGTCAAACCTGGCTTATCAGAAAAGATATCCCTGAATTCCACAATTAATGCTTTTAATTTCTCATGCATTTCCGGTGCAACATCTGTACCTACCAGCATTGACTCAACCTCGAAATCGCCCGCTTCTAGCTTTAGCGCATATTTATCAATCGCGTCATCAGTTGCCTCCTCTTCATTCCTACTCTCCGCAACAAAATTTACATATTCCGTCCTTTGATGATACGGTTTCATCATATTTACGTGATAAACCTTCCCGGAACTCTTATTAGGTAATCTTACAACATAATTTACATCTGAAACCTTTTCTGTGACTTTCCCCGGTCCCATCCACTGAACTGACAATTTTTTTGTTCTATTAGGAGCAAAGATCAATACTTTGTCTCCCACACTAAAATTTCTTACAACTGCCTTCTTGTCATACGCAACCTTTCTTTTCTGCTGCTCGCCCTCTAATCTTTGATGCGCAGTTTCCCTAATATGCTTCAGCCTATTCAGGAGTTCAAACACATACTCAGTCACAGAATTACTCTCTGATTCATTTTCGACAATATTTTCGTACAAAAGTGTCACAGGTGTCCTCAAATTTTTCCCAAATAGTAACTCTGCCGGCGTATACCCTAAAGATTCATGAACCGACGTTCTCATGGCAAACAATATTGCCGGAAGGTTCGTCTTACAGTCACCTCCTGCCTCTAAACATAGAACCTTGAATAATCTATTCATCGTCCGGTGTATTCTCTCTACCGAGTTACTTTGCGGGTGATACGGCGAGCTATAAGTTAGTCGAATTCTAAATTTTTCTGCGAATTCTACCATGAAGTTGCTCGTAAACAAGACTGATCTGATCTTTTGAATTTCCCGCGGAAATCCGGTCCTGCTAAACAATTCTAATAAAGCCTCTATGATAGTGGTCGTCTGCAAATCCTTTATAGGAATGGCTTCGGGGTACCGAGAAGCTACACAAATTGCAGTTAAAATGTGTTTCGCCCCAGAACTACTTTGCGTAAACGGCCCTACAGTATCAATATTTAATTTGGAGAACACTTCACTAATTGTAGGCACAATAACTAAAGTGCTTTCCTCTTATCCCCACCATGACCTACTATCTGGCAACTGTTGCAAGTTTTAACAAATTTCTCCATTTCCTGGAAACAGTTCGGCCAGTAGAAATATCGCGACATACATGCTTTTGACTTCGAGCTACCTAAATGACTCGAGGCCGTTTCGTGACAAACCTTTAAGATTTCTCCGCGATAAACCTTAGGCATCAACTAACATTTCGAAAGTTTCTCCTTCTTACTTTGCCGATTCTTGAAGAGAATATCATTTTAACAAAATAAGAATCTTTTCCTAAAGCTTGATTTACGGTTTTATGTGCCTCATAAATCTGCCTGATCTCCTCGTCTTCTTGCTGCGCCGTACGAAATTGCTCCGCGTCTACTGCAACAAATTCTTGATTTCACCCGAGGTTCAACTTCACTTTCGCTCCCGGCACATGTCGCCCTGTGTCTTCCTCTACCTCCACCATACTTTCACTCAGCTCCGTCTCCACCGGCTGTACGACCGATTCTAGAATTTCCGGCCCCACCTGATCTGCCTTTGCCGCACTAGCGCGAGTAACCACTAAATTAATTTCTTGCGGTTCTACAAAGCCTTCTTTAACCTCTTGTAATAATAACATGGTTCGATTGCTGAGAATGTAATAAGGTAATTCGCATTCTTCAGGTACCACAGCAGCCCGCGTAACTACACGCCCGCTCGGTATTTTCAGGACGATCTGCGCCACACGTAAGTTCTTGGGAAATTTATCTAAGGGTTGACTAATCCAAATTGATTCTCCAGTTAAATCTGCTGCATCAATTAAATTTTCACCCACTAAATCGAACGAAGCCCCAGTTTCTCTTAAAATCTGGCAAGTATGGCTGTTAATTTTTCCAACAATGGTATGTTCACGAAACAATTCGCTCGCTTCCGGCTCACACACATGATTCGCAGCTTCGGTCTTTTTATTAGGACACTGCCTAGCCAAATGTTGTGGCGACTGGCATACAAAACATTTCCTAACAAACCGCTTCTCGAATTCAGGCCGCGCCGCGACCTTGTCCTTCTCGCTCGTACTCGGAATTACCTTCCCCGGCCCTGCTGCGCCCTTTGTTTCTACCGGCTCTTTCTGTTTGGACTGAAAAGGTCCTGACTTCCTCCACCCTTGCCTGTGATTTTCATTACGCGTCTAATTTCTTCGCAAAATCTAAAGGATTGATAAATTCCGCCCACGAATCAACAAAATGATCGCGCATTTCCCATGAAACCTTCCGCTTCATCTGATCCGTAACTATCAGATATAATAGCTCCTCAAACGTGTTTACATTTAATCCGGACACCCATTCTCTCGCGTAATTTAATAATTCTCGAGCAAATATACCCACTGGAATTATTACCTTTGCTGTGTTTAACAAACAGCTGACGAAATTTTCCGCATCAAAGCTATATAACTCCAATAATTTTGATTTTAAAGTTGCATAAGTCCATTCGTCCTCCTGTTCATCTAACGTAATCCAATTATTCACATTATACGGCAACAATCCAATTATATGAACAGCCCATTCGCTTTCGGGTACCTTCAGCTGTCTGCACTGACTTTCAAAGGCACTTAAATATGTCGTGATATCGTCCTGCTCACCACGAAATCGACCTATAATCTGCCCTACTTTAATACTTTCCCGATGCGATTCAACTCGTGCCTCGCCACGTGCTTCCGCGCTCCCTCCTACGCTTGCTCTTTCAGCATCCCTTTCGATTCTCAATCGTTTTAATTCCCTATCTTTCTCCCGTTCTACACTCGCCCTCTCTTCCGCTTTCTCTTCCTCGATATCCTGGCGATGTTGTTCGCCCAAACCCTCAATAAACTCCTGCTCATAATCCTCATGGCTGATTATCAACTCTTTTAATTTAATCACGGTTTCCGACCCGTTTAATACAATACCCCAATCATTAGCAATTCTGATCATCCCTTCTTTTTAAATCTAGTTAATACGATAATCCTCATGGCTGATTATCAACTCTTTTAATTTAATCACGGTTTCTGACGAAAACGTACTTACCCCGTGCGTTGTCTGCCGGCTGCCTCTCGTTCTGGTGCTCGTGCGTAGTCCTCGTGCGTGCTCGTACCGGTCCTGACGACTTCCTTCCTTCCTTCTACTTCTTTCTTGAAGCGTCGCTCCGCCCGCAGTATTTTAATCACTCCGAGTTGCTATCGGTTGCTATTTACTGTTACGCCGGTCCTAACAACTCTTCTAAAATACCGCACCACGTGATGCTAGGTAAAGCATACACGCTTGCATTACCTCGGCCCCGCTACTCGGTACCTACAACACTACTTTTGGCTTGCTCGAGCCCTACTGCTGATATTCCTGGTTTAATTATCACGGCCTAAACCAATGCCTACTGCAACAACGCCCACCAATTTAATGGGTTCTTGATCTGCTGCCACCGTTTTACTCACGGCCTACAGCAATGCTTACCGGGTTCTCGTTAACTGCTGCTACCATTTTAATCACGGCCTACAGCGATGCTTACCGGGTTCTTGTTATCCGCTGCCACCATTTTAATCACGGCCTACAGCGATGCTTACCGGGTTCTTGTTATCCGCTGCCACCATTTTAATCACTCCTTCGTCTGTGGCGTCATACAGGATGTAATAAACACACAGACGAGAGTGGGTTGTACTCACAGCTGATTTATTACCGACTTCGACCGTGGTCCAGGATGTAAACACGCGTCTCACGTTGCAGTCCCTGAGACCGAATTACATGTCTCCTTCGTCACGACCTAGCAGCCGGCTTCTTGCGCCGCGTGCCCAAAGCACCACCTGCAACGACCTAACACCTCGCAGCCAGGAACACAAAGAAGAACGTCTATTGTTCGCTCGGCCCTTAAATAGCTCCCTAGCGTCGCTTCCCGCCGCCTCCATTGCCTTACCCAAGCGACGCGCACGCCGGGAAAAACCTGGTGCGTCATAGCTTGCTATTGTCCGAGCCTGGGGCATGCCGCGTGCCCAAAGCTGTTGGTAGCGTCATGACGCTACAATTGTTTATAGCCGCGTTTCTGCCTAAAGAAACGGTGATACAACAAGTAAGCACGCGGCAAAACGGTTGCCAGAGGGCGCTCGCTAGCCACAAGAAACAGTTACGGGCGGCGAAGTGTTGTCGGTTGGCCGAAGGCGTGAGAAAAGACGCCACGAGGTTTCAGTGTACGGCCGGTCGCCTGTAAGGAAGGAAGTACCTGGTGCTGCTCCGCGTTCGAACAAGGTAGAATAGTGTCGCGAACGAATGAACGCTGCCAATAGTGATTGACGGACGAGTTGTGCTAGATATAACCATCATTAGTAGCTCGGACGTAGTGCCAGAGTAACAGCTATTATCCGGGGTAGTACTGATCGAGAGAACTTGTGTGCAGAGGAGTACGCCACGAGACTAGTAGCCTGGTGAAATGGTGAGACACGCGCTAGCAAACTGTACCTTGAATAATTAGTGGCGTTTGTCAGCTCGCGGAAGGTGACATCGAGTAGATCTGGGTGAACTGGAAAGGAGTTCAGCGGGGAGGCGCAGAGGCACCGTGTGAAGATTACGCTGGAGAAAGTGCTTCGGAAACGCAACGCATCGCATCGGCTGGCCCCAGTGGAGCGGGCATAGGCAGCACAGCGAAGGAGTACGAGACAACCCGAGAGTCCCCAAAGCCGCCGACGCTCGAGGGGGGAGTATTAAACGGTAAATATTTCCTCGATCGATGTAAGATCGAAAGAACTAACAGTGATTCTGAGTGAGGTAAAGAAAAGGATAAAGAACACCACAGATATTTGTAATCAATAGTGATTTGTGTAAAATAATAAATAATCCATGTTTATTTTGTTCACGGAACACTGGTGTCTGATTAATAACCCTGAGCCCATTCACGAAAAAGAACACCTGTCCCTTGCAAATAAATTTACTGCAACAAGCCGGGCTCACGGTTCGTCTCAATAATATATATATATATATATATATATATATATATATATATATATATATATATTAACACTCCACCTTCCTACCTACCACACGTGGTGAGGTGGTGATACAATGAATGCTCGTGAAGCGAGCTTAAAATTCTTAGGAAGCAGGATCTTTTGGGTATGAGAAAGGTCTCAACCCTCGACACAATGAATCAAATAAGATATGAATAATAAAAACATACATTCAATGAGAAAATTTACAGAATGAGAAATGACGCAATTTCATAACAGGATATTGCACTTTAAGTAGCTGGTCACTGAAAAAAAATAAAACAAGACAAAAAAACAAAAAATGTAGGCGTCACCTCGACTGCCTGAACACACTTTCACCAACTACAATTTACAATTTGATCACTCCTTTCTGAGTTTTTCCACTACAAAATTATTTACTCTTTTGGCCTCTAGTTTTCCGGGCATAGCTTTTAAAAATGAATAGAACACTTGTTTCAAGGAAACCCTTTCACAGGTTCTAGCCTTGGGCTTCGCACTCACTATAAAACTGAATATAAAAGAACGTGGCATTCACGTTACTTAAATCAGACCATTTTACATGTCACAAAAGCAATTACTTTCAATACAATACAACAAACTGATCTTTCCAGATAATATTAACTGTACAACATATGAAAATCCTGAATCATTTATGTAAAATTGTATCAGGTATGGCCTCTTTAAATGAATTTAATGACACGTGCACTAAATGACATGGAAACTGCCACTCACATAGTTCGAAATACTTCTCCCACCTATTCTAGATGTTTCACCATTTTTAACACTAATTGTCGTGTATTTAGTGTCGTGTCCTCTTTCCCCAGCTGATCGCTGCATAAACGTTGCCAGTTTCTTTACCGCAACAGCTCCGCGTCGCTCGCCTGTAGGTAACCTTGAGGATTTTCTCCTCGACACGCGTTGCCACTTGGTCTTCGCGTGCTGTCCCGCGACGATAGCAGTTTCCTCCGCTCGAACACCGCCAAGCCTCCAATTTCTAAACTCTTCTCTCGTTCCTAACCCGTACTATCCTCGCTCCAGACCAAGTCCTTCTCGCCTACGCTTCGCTCTTCCCGGGGTCGTCCTTCTTCTACCGCACCTCGTGCACGTTTGTTCGCGCTTCCAGCCTCGAAATTATTAATGTTGCTGAAGTTATGCTTAAATGCTCGGCCGACCTACCACACTTTAGGCATGTGTGGTCTCAGCGTGCAATGTGAGATGCTCGATTTAATTAATGTCCTTCTGCGAATATTACAACTTTGAAGTTATTTCGACGTCAAACAGTCACTTTGCTGGCTCTCTCAAATATTGTGAATGCGACGAATAATTGTTCACTCTATTTCTTAATTATCTAACTTTTGAAGATACGCTTTTCAAGCTAACTTTTAACTACCAAGTTAAAATAAACTCCTACAATTTACAACCGTCGTCGCTGCTGCAATCGAAAAGTCCAGTCTAGTCGCCGTCGCTGCTGTAGTCAAAAGATCAGTGTACTCGCCGTCGCTGCTGGAGTCAAAGAGCGTTTCTTCTAGTCGCCGTCGCTGCTGTAGTGAAAGAGAGTTCCTCCGAGGCGTGCCGCGATACTTATGGTATACGCGCCTGGGGAAATTTTGGAGGGGTGCATATTCTCCTCCTTTCGTAACCTCTCGGAAAAAACATTACTCACTAGTTCGGGCGTCGTAGTTCGAAAAGCTGTGAGCAGATGGCGCGTTTACCAGCCATCGCTCTGCCGCGTACCCTAGTCCTCTCTGTTCGTGGGCTTCTTTACATAGCTGATGGGGTTGTCTACGACGTCCCGTGACGTCACAATATATATATATATATATATATATATATATATATATATATATATAATCATGAACGTAGGAAGACGAATCCAATGATATACATATTGTTACACGTTAGATAAGCTTTTTTAGCGTAATTTTTATATTTTTGGGCTCAGCTTTCCTTCCCCTAGCGCGCGTTAGGTGAGGGAGCGCTGCGCGACCTTGTGTGTCGGACAGTTTATCCGTTCACAATGTTCATTAAACGCGGGGTAGCAAATAAATGAAGTAAAAGGAATGGGATAAGAGGTTGCTGACTTCACATGCCGTGATTGTGAGAAATTGGATTCATGGATGGCGAAATCTCTTCATGGAAGATGTGTCAGGCGCATGTCGACATGAAAGCGTCGAACATCGAGCTCACATCAGGACAAAACTTCCCAGAAGCTGAAGTTTTTATACTATCCATTCAGGACCAAGCTATTTGAATTGAATTATTATATATTAATATTAATTTTGTATTAATTATTATATTATCCCTACACGAAGCTCTTTCAAGCTAATTATCAAAGATGGAAGAGTGGAGAATGAATACTGTTGATATGGTAGCCCAACAATAGAATCAATCCAACGTATTACTTCGGGATGCATCTTTGGTACTGAATATAAACAACGACATGACGCAGTGGCCAAGATTTTACACCAAACGTTGGCTGAGAAATTGCAACTTTGCTCTGTAGCTAAAATATCATATTGTAAGTACCAACCTGTAAATGTGCTGGAAAATAAAGAATGGCGTTTATATTGTGATATAACTATTTTAACAGATGAGCGACAGACCAGAACTGGTTGTGTTTAAAAAATGAGAGAGAGAGAGAGAGAGAGAGAGAGAGAGACCGCTGATTGATATTTCTATCGAAATACTATGATCCTGTAAAGTAAATATGCGGAAAAAATGAACTAGTACTCAGAAGTCACTGAACTCTTAAAGAAACAATAGCACGATGAAAAAGTTAACATTATTCCAATAATTCTCTCAAGCACAGATGTTACCCCTGAAAATCTGGGGCCTGAAAATAGACATACCCAAACTTATGCAGAAGGCAGTAGTGATGGCAAAACAAGAATAGTGCGGAAATTTCTGGGAAACCATGCATTTTATTTTAAATTTAATGTTATGTAAATAGTGTTCTTTGATTGTCCTTTGATTTTGTTAATATGTACAATTAATAACATGGACGTACTAAAAATGGAAAAGAAACAAGTAATAATATTAATAATATTAATAATAATAATAATAATAATAATAATAATAATAATAATAATAATAATAATACCGGCCCATTGGCGCAGACGATTTCGGCAGCCGTCCCAGCGTCGAGAAGGTTGCAGGTTCGAGTCCTGCGTAGGCTTGACCGTATTTGTGATTGCCGCTTCACCCCTCGTTATCATCGTATCACCTCAGAGAAGAGATTCAACGGCGTCTTCGAAGAAGAAAAAATTGATAAAGTCGACGGAAGTTTTGAAGAATTACATGGTGAATTATAAGAATTACATGGTGATTTATAAAACTATAGCTGAACCGCTCCCCAAAAAAAGATCATGGCGGACGTATCTTTGGTGAAGCCCCGGAGCTGCCCCCACCCAGCGGCAGCTGAGATTTCCCCTCTTGGCGACAAGGAAGCGCGTAGGCGACAAGGAGAGGTGACTGCAAGACGCAGCGATCGCACATTTTTTAGTGGGTATACTTTGAATTGTTTGTAATATCTGGGCTTTTGTGAGAGATGGATCGAAAGCAACTTCTTGATAATTTAGTCATTCTACTATGCCTTTTTTAAAAAAAGCAGAGTTTGATTTTCTGTCAATTTCGGTACAATGGTATTTTGCGTGGTCCATTACAACCGAGGCACGGGACAACCTTAACAGGAACTCTTTCAGTCACTTAGTGAAACTTTCTGCATTCATTGACTTGTGATCATCTCCTGTTTTTTGTTCCGATTTTGATTGAGTTTGAGGACGCTTCTACATCTAAGGTCATTTGCGCCCGTGTCAAAATATTTTAAGACCAGTGCATAATATTGCAGTGCCAAGCTAACAAAGGAAAATTAAAATTTTTAAATGGAAAGAAAAGTAAAACTGAAAATGAACGTATCCTAATAAAAGGGTTTGACAGAAAAATACCAGGGCTAAAATCTCGGACTAAAAGCCAATAGTTGGCATAATCATCTTCTCTCAGATAAGGCTGTACAAGCCAGTATCTCGCAAAAAAGCCACAAAGTTTGCAGAGAGAAGATTCGTCATCTCCAAAAATCTCCGTTAAAGAGGTCATGCCTTCGACGGCTCTCTCTTATCTTAACACAGGGCAAGAGAACATGCTCCACGGTAAGGTCTATTTTGCAGTATTCCCATACAGGGGGTGGGTCCCCGTGGAGGAGATAACCGTGGGAGAAATGGAAGTGACCGATCCGGAGGGGCGATAAAATGATCTCCTTTCGCCGAGCATCACGAGATGAGGAAGACCAAGGATTTATGGAATCTTTGATGCTGGTGAGCTTAAAATCTGAGTTATGCCACTCTGCCATTCACTGCGGATAGAGCGTTTGATAAAGAGCTTAGTGTCATTCGTGGGGACTGTGAAGATGTCTCTCTTTTCTTCGTGGCAGACTTTGCTGCCTGGTCAGCTATTTCATTTCCTCTTATTCCCACGTGTCCAGGGACCCAACAAAAGACTAAAATATAGTAGCTAACCATTAGATGGATTTTGTGTTGGATGGTCATTGTCAGCGGGTCACAAGATGAGAAGGAGGAGATGGATTCAACAGAGCTTTTACAATCACTGCAGATCACTACTTTCTTTAAGGATATTGATACAGCAAATTTAAGTGCCTCCAAGAGCGCACACTTCTCTGTGGTATAGACGCTGCACGAAGAGTCTAATCGAAAACCTCGCGTGGCTCTACTGCAGTAGAAGGCACATCCAACTTTGCCGTTTTTAAAGGAGCCATCGATGTAAATGAAGTAATGGCCAGAATACGTAGATTTTATCGCCTCAAATTCCGATAAGAATGTACTGGGGGGAGTTAAGGATTTAGGAAGGTTAGCGAGTATAAGATCTATTATCGGCCGGTGTCGTTTCCAAGGGGAAACAAGGTCTCGGGGGGTTTCACAGGGTTGGGTAGTTTTATATTAAACTTCTGTAACAGCGTACGAGGACGGACTCTTAGGGGATGGGGTAACGATGGTCTATGTGCATATGAAGTCAAGTGGGTTGGATGGAGGACTGATTGGCGTGAGGAAATATCAATATTGGATAATTTCGCGCCATATGAGGCAACCAGAATATCCCGCCTTCCGCTCAGAGATGGTTCTCCAGCCTCGGCCAAGAGGCATTCGATGCGACTCGTGCGGTAGGCGCCTGTACTAATCCTTATGCCGGCATTGTGTATGGTATTTAATGGACGGAGGGTTGATGGAGACGCTGACACATACACTATGCATCCGTAATCCAAGATAGGGCGTATGAGGGTTCTATACAAACGCAAAAGACAAACACGGTATTCGCCCCAAGATGGTATGGTATTTAATGGACGGAGGGTTGATGGAGACACTGACACATACACTATGCATCCGTAATCCAAGATAGGGCGGATGAGGGTTCTACACAAACGCAAAAGACAAACACGGTAGTGAGAGTGCGAAGGAGATTTATAGGTTATACACATCGGGCCTGTAATTTATGGGTGTGTTTTCGCTAGGTTAGGCTTTGGTCGAATGTGAGCCGAAGAAAGGTTGCGGATTCAACGAATGGAAACTGCTGTCCTCCAAGAAAAAGGTTGGGGTGATTATGGAGGTGATGGATTCTGCAAAAGTGCATGCAAGTGGTTTTTGAGGTAGAGAACTTGAATCCTGTTTCATCGCTCCATTCCTGCAGTTTGTTGAGCGCAAGGTGTAATTGCCTATCAATAACTTGCACGCTCTTAGAGGAACAAAGAATTGCAAAGTCGTCAACGAACAGTGATGCCTTAAGTCTCCCGGAGAACTGATGCAATACTATTGATTGCACGGGAGGGGGAATGACGCGTGCCATAAATTGAGAGATAGGAGCTTCCTCGGTCTTCTATTTTGAAAATTCTTCGGGGAGCGAGCTTCTGCTATTTCTGAACTTCTTCGGTGAGCGAATTTTTTCATAGTCGGAACTTCCTCGCTTCTGGTTCGGCTTCTCTAAGTGTCGCGTCACCGTATGGCTGCCGAGTGCCGCGATCAGTGTCTCGCGCTGAGCCGCCGAAGACTTACAAGCGTGAACGTAAATGCGTCTACGCACGCAAGCGTGTCTGTACCACATGTGCAGGCACCAGGAGAAGCAACGAAAGACGGAGGGCGCCTTCCCTGAGGCATCGCTCTCGCCACGCCGCCACTTCAGCGAGTTACGAGGGAGACCCGGTGTCGACTGTATTTGACTGCGCGGGCACTATTCCGACCCCTCGCTTCCACCGGAGACCACCACCTACCAACGCCGGTCACGGAGCATTTTGGTTGAGATCGCCAAAGATCGGCGAGATCGCTTCCACCGGAGACCACCACCTACCAGCGCCGGTCACGGAGCATTTCGGGTGAGATCGCCAAATGGGGCAACCGCACACAAACATTTAAAAGGTGGAGAGAAAGACGGTGGAGAGAGAGTTACGAGGAGGAGTTAGAACGTAAGAGCGCAGTAGGCGTCAATTGTAATTTAGCTGTGATAATGATGTATGGGGCGTAAGTTTTTGTAAAGCGTGGGTACTAGAATAATTAAAGCCATATTTCTTATATAATTAGATCATTTAATGATAGAAAACCAGAATCCAGTACATGCATGTCTCCCGAATCCTCGGCCAAATACTATAAGTGGCTACGCAGGTGAGTTCTCACTACCACTGGCAGCCGGGCAAGCAGCCAGCCCACGTTGGACAGGGTAAAAGCTCACAATATAAAACCCTTTTCCCTCTACTGTTCCTTGTACTTACGGATTTCTTGTAACGCATACACCATGTCACGATATCGGGGCGTTCGATAAGGAGTTTTCTATTGGACTGGCATATTTTCCACTTGAAACCGAGCTTCCGTAACCACATTCGAAGGAATTCCTTGCCACAATCGATAACTCCGTCTTCCTTCAGTGCTGTTCGAAGCTTTCCAATTGTAGGACATTTACAGTATAAAAATAATAAATTGTGTGCCTTATAGCAGGATCTGTGAAAGAATCCACTTCAATCAGTTTTGTTCTCTTCATTTTCTTTCCTTTGGGAGTTGGAAATGTGAGCTGACCCTTTGCTACACTTTCACTTCCTTCCCTAATTACGGTTTTCATTGTGGATTCCGAAATACCTGTCGCATCACTCGTCATCTGCACTACATTTTCATCGCGCAAATTTAATGTAATTTTGAGCTGGTGAAAGTACTGAACCACTCGATAAACGATTTACGCGCTTGTCCTCTTAGGGGTCCACCCGACGCACTGACCGATGAAGAAGATGCCATTATAAAAAGCACAATTGCGAACAAAATTTGGCAATAACAGCAGCTACTGTGCAAAACACACTGTCTCTGCTCACTAGCCACGGTAAAACTGGGACTGGAGACCGAAACATGGCTTATTTTCTGTTGATCGTTTGGACAACTCCTTCTGTAGAAACACGTAAGCTGCCTTTCGTCTGATCCTTCTCACTCATCAATGCGTTATCGCCAAACTCGCAGTGTTGAATTACCGCGCGACCCACGAGAGAAAGACAAAGAGAGGGGGAGAGGGGGAGCGCTATGTTGTGACAAAGAGCTCAGGCAGGCGGGGAAATATTAGTAGCTTTGCAGGGGTAACTCACGTTCGGGCTAGCGCAGCGGAAGGTATTTTGGGTGTGGTAGAGCAATAGATATTCACGATTCTACTGAAGGAGAAATAAGTACAAATATGTATTTAAGCGGTACGTATCTTATACTTATTGACAACAAACGTACTTTAACAATAATGTTATATTTATATTAACAACGTCAGAGACTGCTATTATTATAAGGGAAGAAATGAAGATTGTTATGGAGAAAATGAAGTTTAATGCTCATCCTAAATTCTTCATGGAAATTAGCATTTCATCCACCGTAGATTTGAAATTGGGATGTTTTTTATTTCCTTAAAAATTGACGAAGATAGTTTTGGAACCTGACCATGCCAGGTTTTTGATCATTCATTAAAGTTTCAAAGTGTTCATTTTTCATCAGATTTCTAGTTCGGGGTTTAACAAAGATGCTTTCTTTAAGCTTAACCCCTGAAAGAAAAGGAAACAAATGAAGAAACATATTTAAAGTAATCTCTATTCTTATTCATAGCTATCAAAAAACTTTAATTATACCTCGCTTGATATGGAATGATAGCAAAATAATATTTTCACGATTAACCAAGATTATTTAATTTTTATATCCGAGATTCAAAGCATTTTTATTGGACCACTGCCTTTTGACCCAGTGTTATTCCCGAACCCTACTACTGTACTCAGAAAGCAGAGAAACTTATAAACTTAAATTCTAAATCATCAGAACATAAATTCTAGGCCAAGTTCCAACAATATTCCAATAACTTTCAAGTCTCCGCAGACAACTCATTAGTGTTCTTCATATTTTTTTTAGTTTTTCCATGTTTTCGTACGTTTTCTTTAAATGAAGAGAATGACCTACTGGCTATAAGGCATATGATTTCCGTTATGAATGAGAACAACTTTGTAGCTGCGTTTCGAAGAATCTATAAACAATCTCCATTGATCACTATCTTATCCCAAATTCTGAAAGTACATCGTGAATGTTGTTGCAGTATGACCCTTTACCGTGAATTAATCAATGAACTTCTCTTCTCTCTTTCGATAGCAGTAAAATGTTGTTCCTGGGGCGGGCATATTTTTCTCCTTCAACTTTGAACCTGAAACCTGCGCAAATTCTTTTGAGAGGCTATGATTGCATAAAATAATTAAGTTCTTCTTGATTAAACAACTCTTCTCTCTTCTTTGGGGTATTCAGTAACGTCCATTTCAATATCACAGCAGTCTGAATAATCTGAAGATGATGTGGATGGTAGGTCATGTGGTGGATTTGGTGTAGGAATGTTATAACCGTGTGGTACGGGTCTAATGGCTGGCCTAAGTAATTGTATTAATACTTTGTCAACGTTTATTTGAAATTTAATGAATCGTAAATTTAGCAGATGTCGGCAATGTGAAGAAATTAAATACACATATCTGATTACGTTGCAACACGTTAATCAAAAGAAACGAAGCAGCTCTGCGTTTACGTAGCGCGTGATAATTTAAAACAAAAAAATCGAAAATTTTGCAAAAACTGTGCGTTACAAAATCATTATATATAGGTAATCTAGATGAAAACTGATTCATAATCACTCATTTTCATCAAAAGCAAATTACATAAAAAGATCCTTGGGGTACTCCTTAGAGAATAGTATTTGATAAAGTACATGTAAAACAAGCACTATCAGCGTTTGTATCAGAAGGACAACAAACGGTCGGTTACATGGGAAGACTCACGGGCAACACTGCTCAAAGCTTTACTTCCGGCTGATGATCCAAGAGATGACCGCCCAACACACATCAGTGTGAGAAGAGAAATGGATATGTATAAAGTAGAAGACACCATATTCATTTAATATGAACTAATTACCATTCGGGAGTAAGAACAAGCAGTCACCGTGTTCAAAAGTAGAAAAGCTCCAGGCCCGGATAATATACACATGGAAATTATCCGAGATGCACTGCCTAGTATCACAACAATTTTAATCAAATTGTATAACGACTGCCTTAAGGTCAATTACATTCCAGATTTTTGAAAATAGTGAAAGTCGCATTCTTAACGAAGAAGACTGATAAGCCGTCCACAAATCCTAAAGCATAACGTCTTTTGACAAAATTTGTCTTTTACCAGTCCTCGGGAAGGTCCTTGACAAAAACGTAATGCTAAGATTGCAATATAATTTGAAAGCCAAGGGGGACTTGTCTCTATCACAATTTGATTTTAGGAACCACAGGTCCACGGAGGACAATGTTAATACTATAGTAACACTAATCACAGATGAAGTTACGAAACAATGTTCTCGTCTTGTTCGTGGATATTCGGGGTGCATTCGGCAATGCTTGGTGGCCTTTCCTTTGTCAGGAATTGAAAAATTACTCACAAGTTCCTAAGAAATTTCTGTTATTCTACTGCAGATTTTTCTAAAACCGCCAAATGTTTTACGAAGACGCCGGTTCGCAGGTGATCTCACTAAGGGCTGCTCGCAAGGTTCTAATTTAGGTCCTGTGTTCTGGAACCTGATACTAGACAAAAGACCCTCACTGCTGCACAATAACAGACCCTCACTGCTGAGGGTCACGATGCAACCGCTTATGTTGATGACTTAGCTTTCGTCATCCAAGCTGCCTTGCGCGTCGAATTAGAAAACAACGCTCAAGAAGTTTTAAACTGGCGGCCTGGTGCGATGATGTTAAACTTCGAATCTCGGCTGAGATAACAATATTCATGGTCATGACTAGCCATATCAAAACTGCCCCTGACAGAAAGCTCCCGTCAAGGGACAAGCCGCCGAGCATTTTCTATAAGGACAAAAGCTCATAGCAACACATTGTCAAGACTATTTAGGGATCGCACTGGATCCTAACTAAGATTGAACTAACTTAAGACCCATGTCAATAAGGTCTTCAGCAAGGCGAGGACACTCGTTATAAAGTTAAGGCGCATTGCTGGCTCCCGAAAAGTAATTGATCAGCACTCTCTATCCACTGTAAATATAAAGGCTTGTATGGTTATCATAACTTACTGCGTTTCTGCGTGGACCTCTGTTTCTCACAAGACGTTCATAAAACGTAAGTTACTCATAAAGGGTCTCCCTTTTGACTCTCATTGGCGCTTATAGAATAATATCTACTACTTCATTGCAGACTATCTCAGGGAGAATACCGCCAGACTTGGTGGTGCAGTACAGAGGAGCTAGGTATATTAAAGAACAATCCTAATTCTTCGATAGATGAGAAAAATATTGAAGTAAGTGATTTAGAATATCCTCTTATAACAGTTAAAATTACGTTAAATGAAATCTGGCAACGCAGGTGAGATGTGGAAACGGTAGGCAGAGCAGCTTACACATTTATGCCTAATGTCAGTGGCATAACAGAGTGCAAACATTCAAGGCCCACACCTTATTTATCTCAACTCATGACTGGGCATGGCCCCTTCAAAGCCAAACTACACAAATTTCACCTCGCGGAGTCACCCACGTGAGGCTGCGGAGAAGATCAAACTGCAATTCATCTGCTGTTACGGTCCCCAATGATGGTGTTCTCGCCATATGGCGGAAAGGTCCTCCCGGAGACCCAACTTTGTTTACAATACCCCGATTTTACCAATCAATTCAAAACTTCGCCAAAGCAATCATCCAGACATGACTTTTACTAGATGTAAGAGATTTAACGTAATCTTGTACTGGATAGAAAATTCCCATTTGGCTCCTCGAGCCAGGGCTGGTAACGCGCGACGTTCCGTCTAGGTCTATGCCAATACGAGGTCGAGGTCGCCAGAGACGACCTCCCAGTGTGCCACAACAACAGCAGCTGGAGACGAAGAGTTGCTTGTAAGGGTACTTCCTTCACAGCACACATTGAATCACACACGTAGAATCTCCATCACATGATTATTTCTAAATAATTGTAAATAGTAGTTTTAATTCTTCTGTTAAGTTCTTACAAGTCTAATTTTCATTCTCTATTTATATATCCTATGGGCTATTTATTTATATATTTATTTTTTATTTATTTTACGTCATAAAAGCAGTTAAAAACTGCGTATGACGTGCTATGGGGAAAAGTGAATTGTGTGCACATTTTCAAAATTCTGTGATCCCTACACTAAGTCATGTAATACTTAAAATTGAAAAAAAGAAAAGAAGAAAACTCCCATGTAATATAATCTATTTTCAAGGATAAAAAGGCAATAAATTTTGGCTCTTATCCATGTTGTCCTTCGGAATAATACTTCGTGCCGTGACAATATGGTAATACAATAATTTGAATAATTGTATTTCCCACTAAATTCTAGAAGACGTGAACAGAAAATGAAGTTACATTTATGTCCAGAAGCAACACAAGGGACCATCTCAGCATTTGCTCAATGAATCAGGGAAACTGTACTAAAAACCTGATCGAGATGGGTGTCATTGACCCGGAGGCTGCAATACAATATTTGTTACAGGTTGTTTATACACATTTATACAGTTCAAATGTTAAATAATGCATTCTGCATAATTGTTAAAATAAATGTTACTTTTCTTGTGATGCTCAGTATAGTCTCTAATTGTATAGAAACAGTTATGGAGCAGAAACGATTTCACTTGGGATTTAAACTTTTCTATCAAATTTAATCGTTTAATGTCATCTGGAAAAGTGTTGTAAAATAATGTACATGTATTGTATGTGGATTTTTTGGAGTGGGCTGTTGATACTGTCGCCTGATGAATATGATTTCTACGTCGAGTGTTATAGTAATAGACATCAGCATTTTTGAAAATATATTCCCGCCGTTAAGCAAGTCAGTTTTGACAAAAACCACTGATTCGTAAATAAACAGACAAGGTAATGGTAAAATTCCTAGATTAATGAAGAGAGGCTTACATGAATCACATGGGTGGGATTCGTACAATTCGTTTTTGTAATCTAAAAGTCTGGGAGCTATAAGATGTATTTCCCCAGAATATTATGCCATATCTCAGGCGGGAATGAACATTCGCGAAGTATACACAACAAGCAGTATGAAGGCTGACTGAATTTGCAAGAACTGTCTGTTTTTGAATTTTGTGGCTGGAGACCCTTAGTGAGATCGGCAGCATTTCTCGAAAAGTATTGGTAAAAGAGACTAGCCACTGTTGCCGGATCGTTCACATTTATATCGTTATATTCTCTACAGGGTTTCTTGTTGCTTTCGTTTTATTTGCGTTCATAATATCCTGATCGTTTTTCATGATTTTAGCCTGCCTTATAACTTTTCGTGACAACAATCTATTTTTTAAAGTAGATAAGGAAATTTTGAGGTACGTTATGACGTTTAGTAATGAAAGAAAGAATTCGCTTGTTTTTACAAGATGTCCTAATCCCTTGTGTTATCCAAGAATTGCTTTTCCGTGATATATTTATTTTTCTTTTTTGAAGAGGAAAGCAAGTGTTAAAATGTAATGAAAGTGTTGAAAAAAAAAAGAATTATATTTGTCGTTTGTATCAACAGTATTAAAAAGCGCTTTCCATGACTTCTGCATCAATGAATGAATAATTATATTTTACTTTTAGTAAACAATCTAGTCATACGTGAATTATTTATTGTGTCAGTGATCGCATTTCTTATAATGGTAAGAATTTGTGCATCGTGGTCACTGTATCTTAAATCTGTCACTGTATCTCGATCAGGTTTTTCGTCCAGTTTCCCTGATCCATTGAGCAAATGCTGAGATGGCCCCTTGTTTTGCTTCTGGACATAAATGTAACTTCATTTTCTGCGCACGTCTTCTAGAATTCAGTGGGAAATACAATTATTCAAATTATCGTTTCCATGTTGTCGCGGCAGGAAGTAATAGAGTCAAAATTTATTGCTTTTTATGTTTGAAAATAGATTTTATTACATGGGAGATTTTTTTCTCCCTTTCAAAATTCAAAATTTATTGCTTATTTATCCTTGAAAATAGATTTTATTAAATGGGAGTTTTTGTTTTTTTTCTCCCTTTCAAAAATTCCAAATTTAAGTAGTATATGACTTAGTGTAGGGATCACAGAATTTTGAAAATGTGCACACAATTCACTTTTCCCCATGGCACGTCATACGCAGTTTTAACTGTTTTTTGACGTAAAATAAATAAATAAATAAATAAAATCTTTTGTTTCAACTTCATATCGAGTAGTAGTTTTGTTAATTATAATTTGATCAATGGACTACATCTAATTTTGAGTAATCCTTGTAGGTACATTAATTGTAATGTCTAAATTGAAGGAATTAATTAAATTGAGAAACTTTTCTTTCTCACAAGATTCGACCAGAAAATCAATGTTAAAATCTCCGCATATAACAATGGATTCAAAAGAACGATTGCTGAATTTGTTAAGTGTTATCTCCAGGTTTTCTAAGAACAAAATATAATCTGCAGTTCTCTTTGTTGGAGGTCTGAAGATGCAAAGTATTATCACTTTTAGTGAAACAAGATGTACAACAGAAATTTCGAAAATATTTTCAATGGAATACACATTTAATTCCGCCAAGGAGATAGAATCAATATTATTTGTAACGTAAATACAGGAACCCCCATACGTAGCTTTTATGCGATAGTCTCTCTCTCTCTCTCTCTCTCTCTCTCTCTCTCTCTCTCTCTCTGCAATAAAAGCCTGCGAGGTAAAAGTTTGGAATTTGGAAAATGCTAAGTTCATTAGGAGATAACCAATGTTCTGTAAAGCAAAGAACATCCATTTGATTTAGATAGGTTTATTTTTAGCAAGTACTTACACGAATGTTTTTCTGCTGCATCTGACTGTAGTTGCTATATATTTACTCCACTTTTACCTCGAGTGCGTGGTCGAAGGTTGTAGTGTGTCCCGGCAGTGGCAGGTGGTGAGGAAAATGGGGTAGATGAATTGGTAGTGGGAATGGGAGAAACGGGAGTAGGTTCAGAGGAAGGGGCAACTGGGTTCGAAATTAAGGTGAGGGGTGGAGAACGTAAAGAAGGTGAAAGGGATAGATTTTTGGCAGGAGACTGCATAGGACTAGAGTTGATGATGTATTGTGCAAGCTTGTTTACCGACTGCATGTTTTCCAGCAAAGTTCATGTGAAGACCATGCCGGGTGAAGTGTTTTGCTGAGAGGAATTAATTTAAAAAAGTGTGACATTTGTTTCTCTCAGTTGCAGTTTTAATTGTTGGTTTGCGTGCTTAATCTCGCTGCATAGTGTTGGTCTGTTGTACCAGAAGGGCAGAGTCGAGACTACAATGTTAGTATTTTGGGCGGCACATTGTAATTTGTTTACATGTTGTTCAAGTGTAAAGTTACCGCCCACGTTAATGTCATTCTGCCTTCCTATGATAATGACTGTGTCCTGATTGGTCAGTGTCTTCGTGTGGGTGTCCAACTCTGCAGTCACATGTGCAAACCTCCCGTTAGGTTTAAAAATAGATGAGACTGAGAAATTGGAGGGTAACTTCCTACTGAGAATGAAGGAAAGATGGCGGCCATGACTGTCAGCTAAAATAAGTACCTGTTTTTTAGGCTCAGTAGGAATGTCTTTGTTTTCAAGTGAGCTAGGATGCGCAGCTTTACGTGTTTTGGTTTTGACACGCTTCCTAGCCTGTTTGCGTTGGTTCGTGCATGAATTTGTCGATGGTAGAGAAGGGTGGTGAGGATCAGGAAGGCGAGAAAAATCTGTTTCATAATCTAAAACACTAAATTTGTTTTGAGTTGTGACTGGACGCGGTGCCTGTGTCTTTTGTACAGTCACGGGTGTACGGTTGGTATTATTCGCTGTGTTGCCGACTTGTACCCAACCGTCTGTGTAGAGAACGACCTCTTCCAACCTTCGGATATGTTGATCTAAATTATTGTTTACGTGTGTGAAGGCTTTTAGAAGGTCGGCTTTGAGAGTGTAGAGAGTAAAGAGAGTAGATCGAGCAGTAGACATGTCACGAATTCGTTTTAATGTACGTGATAAAAATTGGAATATATACAAGAAAACCCAGATAAGAGCAACGAGAACCTAGCTTTATATGTTAAAAGTGTAAAATTGATGTGTATTCAGTAAATTAAAAAGTATGATTCAGGATAAAAACGAGAAGGTATGCTACTCACAAAATCTATTGGAGCTACTTACGAAATTTGGCAATGTGGCTACTACATGTCAATATCAATATTTTCTAAAATTTCTGATAGTTTGTTAGTGCCTTATTTTATGAGGCGAGACTCAGGTCGTCAGGTCCGCTCTTGCACCTGACCACATAAATTTCGCTACTCTCCTTTCACCATCTACCGGAGAAAGAAGGTACGAGTATTACTCGGGCGACGAAACGGGCAATTTTTGCAGTTAGCTCAGAGAGGCCTTCTTTTAGGCTTGAGGTTCTTTAAAGTACAGTAAATCTACAAAATGGGACAGCCGGTTTTACTTCCCCTCCGAAGAATGGCGTAAGAAAATGGCGTAAGAAAAACTTTTTCGTCCTTAAAAATCCACAGCTTCGGTGGAGTTAGAATTTGCAAACTTGGGTATAACAGCGCGATACGCTAATTGTTATACCACTGAACCCATTAATACCACCGAACTCATTTTCACATAGAGAATTGTTATACAACACCAGATTTTTCGAAAACGAATTGGTTAAGTGGTTTGGTGTATACTGGCATAGGTGCTAGCGTCCAGATACAGTCTTCCTACTACGGCTAGGCCGACACTTTCGGACATGTACACTTTGAGTTACACAATCAAAACATATACTGAAACAATCCTGTACAGACGAGAGACAAACGAATTAGTATGGTTTCAAATTTTTGTACGGTGGTGGTGACGTCAGCGTTAAGTTGGCACCACCACATTACAGTGGCTGCATCTTATTACTTTTTTAGTACTGTTACGTTTTTAGGTGGTAAATTAAAAGTCTCGTATTATTTTAACAAAAACGTTTATTTTTTTCTTAACACAATCTTTGAAGACACTTGATTATTTATTTACACTTCACTTCTCTTTAGTTATTTACACTACACTTGTCTTGATTTATTTACACTACACTTCTCTTGATTATTTATTTACACTTCTCTTCTCTTACACACTCGCACAGTCCTAAGCACTGGCCACAGTTCACTGCACTGATCACAGTTCGATGCACTGACCACGGTTCACGTCACTGAGCACAATCACTGCACTGCTATTCACATCGATGCACACACTTCACAGTTCAGCTTCCACTGCGGACTTAAGACTGACTCGCGGTCGCCGGTCGCCGCGTATTTATACTCGGCGAGACAATCGAGGACCTTCCGGACACCGCGCACGTTGTGGAATAATCCGCCGGCAGGTGATGCAACCCGCGCTCACAGGCAGGTCGTGGTGGAGCCGGCAGATGACGCAATCCGCGCGTACAGGTAGTGCGTGGGGTGTGCCGGCCGGTGACGCAATATTCGTTACAGTACAAACGAAAATTCTGGCAGATCATCCCGGTACAGACGAGTTACAAACGTCCAATTAGTTTACGATGGAGGCGGTGCCAGTGTGAATTTAGCACCACCATAATTGAAAGTGCTGTATCTTGTAAGTGGTTTTGGTACAAACGACTGAATGTTATTGTGGAACAAACGGGTACGCATGAATGGAAATGGTGTTAGTGATTTTCGCTATGTTGGCGCAACCAACTTTGACATTCCTCCCGGCTGTGTCCACGTGCAGGTTACAGCTCGTCTGGAAATTCAGCAGCCCTACGCACAACTCAACTAGGAAGCAGGTACATTGGAGTTGTTCTCCTGAGGGAGAACACGCAACGCTCTGATGATGATCACTACACAATCGGAAAGATCTTCAGATTAAATATATTTTGATACCTGAAAACACCTTTCCATTGATTATTACAAGGTATCTACCTCACCAGAGATTTTATTAAAGCAAATAGGCAAGTTAGTAAGAGTGTACAATTTTGGGCAACAGTTAATTTCATGGTATATATCAAGTAGAGTGAAGTTGTTACAATATTTACAGGTGGGAGGAGGACTTTTTTGAATAGATGTACATGATTCAATCTGCAGTATCCAGTTCGAATGCTAGAAATTACTACTTGATATTTTCTTTTTGTTTAATTTATTATTAATTTTTATTTAAATTTAAATTTATAAAATTAATGAAATTTACGATTTACTTGTAGAATTCACTGATTTTTAGCATGGGCACTTTTGTTTCACCTGTCCTTCATTAAGATCTTAATATAATTCCAAATATCGTCGAATATACAGGAGGTTTTAATAATTCCGTTGGCGTTTTCTTCAGAAGTTGATTCAGCCCCGAATTTTGCAGATTCACTTTTGCGTTTCATTAACATTTCAAGAATTCCTTCATCTTTAGGAATCCATTTAACCACAACGGGCTTTCCTGTTTTGACAATAAGGTGGCAGTTCATGTACCATGTAGCAGGTGCAGTTCATGTATGATGATTACCATTTCAAGACTGAAGATATTATTGTTGATGTTCTGGATTGCTCAACGACAGCAACGGAGCAAATTTTTCGGAGTTCAACTGTTTGATCAATTGGAAGGCTGCCATTAGGGCATAGATTACTGTACTAGTAAGGGGAGCAAAGGAAAGTCGTTGTTTGATTGTAGCATCTAGAGTATTAACGGAGGCTGTTTGCTGTTCCATTGCTGTTTTTGAAGGTGTATAAAAGCGAAAATCCTTATTATCAATATAATTGAAATCAAATTGTATTCCTGACAGTGTCCAAGACGATGTTATAGTGCCTTTCTCTTTTCAATGAGAGTTTGGTGGTTTTGCAACTCATCGAAAATTTTCCTACTTTCTCATACACAGATGGACGAGGATGACATACACAGATAACTAGGATGGTCAACATATTCAAAGAGTTTAGGGTTAAAGTCTATGTAGATAATGGGGTTCTTCGAAGAAGCAGCTTTGAGATCGTACTTTTCCCTTAGACTAGAGACACTTCCAATTGGAAGTGATCCGGTGCATATTCTAAGACAAGACATTTGTTGTGTACAACTTCCGATTTTTTGTTATCCTTCTTTTGCTGAAGCATATAATATACTAGCTCCAAAGTCAATTTTGGATCGTGGACGGGGCGGTTGCCTGTGCTTAGAGTGAACTGTATTATATTGGTTGTTGAACGTTGGTAGGCAATCCACTCAGTCCCTTTCGACGCCCATTAGGAATTTTGTAGTGATGTGGGTTATCATGGAAACACAATTCTCACCTTGCAGAATGATGTTTAATAACCATTGAGTTGTCACAACTGTTCTTCACAATTAAAATACACTAAGTTACTGTTCTCAATGTGAGAATACAGGAACCTTCCATCTTGGATCACGAAGTGCGAGGACATATGCTCGCCTGGCAACTTACTTGCAACTTCGTGTGGAATACATTGATTAGTTCAATTCATACATAATGCTGAACTACAACAAATTGAAACAATGTGGCTTTTCACTTGGCCACAACATAAGCACAGAATGTTACTTTCTGTATAAGAATTTACGTGATCTTATAACACGGAGCCCGAGACATGCTTCTCGCGAGGCTGCATCTCAGCGACTGATTTCTTTTCGGTTGCGAGTACGCAAAGAGGGGATTTGAACTGATTTGAACTGGCCAATTAGCGACTGCTTTTCCAGCGGTTGCAGTATGGCGAAGAGGGGTGAATTTGAACAGTCCAATTGGCAACTGCTGGAATTTTAAAATGTTCTAGAAGGCTTTAGGAGGTTCGGGTGGCCGACCGCGTGTGCGGCGCGGTGGTGCCGCTCAGCTTATGGAACTTTCCATGCCGCGCTTACGGTGTTGCCCCCTAGGGCGTAGGAAGTGTTTTATTTATACCTCCCTTTTCTTCTTTTGCGTGTTGCCCCGAACAGATCGTATTAATGCTTTACAGGATAATAAGAGAATATTCATATCAGCTCCCCAATCGTTGTACGAAATACATTTCGGGATAATTATTTTTTTATTTTAATCATCAATTTTGTATTGTATGTTTCTTTCACGTCAATTTGGAGTTGAAAATCAATCCTAAAATGTTGGTGTTGTTGTCCAATTTGATACTGCAGTTATTAAGCTTAAGTCTAGAAACTTTACCTTCATTACATTTTAAAAATAAAGTGCCTACACTTTTTTGAGCAGATAATTTAAAACCGGATTTAAGATACCATTTATAAATATTCCTGAAGGCAGATTTGATTAATTCTTCACTTGAGTCTATTATTCATCCTTTGCTTAGAATGGCAATGTCCTTGGCATATTTTCTATCGGTGACAGGAGGGGTAATTTTCATATCTACAACATTGATTGCCTCTAGAGAAAGGGTTACACTCAGTATGGATCCTTCATTTTCTATTCTCTTTTCTGAGAGTTTACCATTGGCTCTCACTTGGATGACATGATTTTCGGTAAACATTTTAATGAATGGAACGTATTTCCGAAAACACCGATTTCTTATAACTTGAGTATGATACGATCCATTCATACCCGGCTTTTTCTATATCAAGATTGACTACTATTGCATGTTGGTCGTTGGAAAAGGCTTTTTTAATGTATCAATATTTACTAGATAGGAAAAGATCGAGGGAACACGCCCAAAAACAAACCGGTTATCTGATATAAACGTCTTAAAATCCAAGTACCACTGTAGTTAATGATTTTTTCCAAGATGTTACAATTGCAAATCAAATATGTGGGTCTATAGTTAGCACTTTTTGAATCCTCTTACCCTGGTTTTGGTATTGGAATGCCAATTGAAGAGTTCCATTTTTTAGGAAAGACATTATTTTCCTAAATAAAGTTATACATTATGCGGAGAACATCAAGCCCATTAATTGATAGTTCCTCGAGGAGAACCTGGTGTAGAATCTTCGATATGTTTAGCTCTAGTATTCAGTGCGTTTAATGTACTGGGACCATTGATGTATTCAGAGCACACATCTTCATAATCAATTAAAGGTTCATTTTCTTTCACGATTTTGAAAAGTTGGAAGGTTTCACAATAATTTAGTGCGCGAATTGTTAGCTGCCTCATTGGCCATGGCTTCAGAATGGGTGATACACTGATTATCTGCAGAGTGTCTGAAGTTAATTTTATTGAATCCTTTTTACTTTCACGTATACTTACGTATATACGGAGTAATCCGTCATATAGGGAAAGTTACGGAAGATCGATTTCGAGATTTCAACGAAAATAAACGTTTTGGGGTCCCCTGATACCGAAAAAGTATTTTTTTAAACGTCCTTCCGTCCGTCTGCCCGTCTGTCCGCTCGTCCGTCTGTGCTAGTGCCTAAACCACACGTACGATCTTTTCCAACTTGAAGAAACCCCGGTCCATCTGGCTCTAGTTGAAGCTTTGGGATAACGTTCTTTAAAATTTGGGGATACTTTTACATGAAGTCCCCGGATATTTTCAAAATTTTCTCAAAAACTGCTCAAAATTTTTTCTTTAAATTTTTGGTAGGAATAGTACCAAATGCACACTATCCGATGACATAAACACCATATTGCTTTATCCTTTTGTTTTCTCCAAAAATACAAAAATGTTATTTTTTGACTTGTTTCTCACGTGGGTAATATTTAAGACGCGATTTCTTCACATTGTTACATTTATGAGTACATGTGCTTTCAATAATGTCAAATAAAGTTTCTCAAACACACAGGTTTTCTGTAAAAATGAACCCAAAAGCCCGCATTTTCTGAAAGGCTGAAACACCATTTTCTCAAAAATGGCTCCATATTTTTTCTTCAAACTTTTGTAAGGGATAGTGGTAATGACACTGTTTAATATGACGCAAAATTCATTTTGGTGTACTTTTTGTTTTGTTTTTTTAAATTCACAAATGTATTTTTTTTAAATATCTCTCACGCCGTTAATACGCACATTTCAATGGATTTGTATTGCGACGCCCCCACCTACCTGTGCTGTAATTCCCGGCTAGCTCAGGTGACGGGTAGACTAAAATTTAGGTTGTGGACGGACGGCTCGTGACAGAGGTCAATTGAAAGAAAGTTTAAAGACAAAAAATGTAAATTTAATGAGAAATTAAAAAATGGTAAATTGACATTATTATCTGAGCTCAGGTTTTTTTTTTTAAATCCCTGTTTGTTTTTTTATGCAATCTTAAAACTCATACGATCAAATTACTTAAAACAAATAAAGAAAAAAAAGAGATGCGCTAACAAATAAAAAGAAAAAGGGGCCAATGCGCGGCCTGCCTTCTGAATGTTGACAACAGTCCAGGTAAGCTGAAGGGCGTAATGAATGTTTGTTTGTCTGTCGGAGCTCGACAGATTATTGGGAATCACCGCTGCGGCGGGAGGACCCCTGGGGTGAAGGCCTCCAAACAGGCAACACAGCTGGGCTCCTTTCTTCTGGACGGCACGCCTTTAGGGCGGAGGGGATTCCTCTCGCAGCCTGCTCCCATTCAAGTAGAGTTAACCACGACATCAGCTGGGACGTCGGCGGTAGCGGTGACGACAGATCGGTGACGACAGATCGTAATTTTCGATCGCGTAACTTGCGATACACGGCGCGGCGTAAACGAGCAGAGAAACAAATAACATTACTAGATAAAGTTCTTTTTTTTCAACCCTAATGACACGCGGTGCGATAATACCACAAATCGCACTCTAATCATGCTACTTCGCGCTACCCTAGCGCCTACACAACTCGGATGCCCTCCGCGTCCCACACCGTATAACATGGCGCCCCCGCCTCTGTGTCCGCACGACGGGCGTCCCGCCCTCTCTGCCCAGACCTCCCGCTTCTGTCTGCCCTCAGCGCGTCTCAGCGCCACGAACCTTCTTCCCCAATTTTCCCCGGAATGTTCTGAAGTTTCTACAGAAATTTTGGAAGACGTGTTGTTACTGGCCGAAAGTTACTACGCCGAAAAAAATATTGCCCAATCAGATTACGCGTCTTGTCGGAAATTTGATGGAATTTTCCAGAACCTCTCCCCGCACACTTCCGAAACAAACACGGAGCGGTCGCCGCGCCCGCCGCGGAGCCTGGTCGGTGGCCCCTGAGGGGTTTCGGAGGCGTTATCTAACACTACACCCCTTGCTCGGCGACGCTAAGGGCGGCGTAGATCGTGCGAAGTGATTTAGGTCGCACCCGGTTGGGCACGCACGCTTCTGAACAGTAAAACAAAAAAATGTATTTATTTTTTAATCCAATATTCGGTTACGTCACATTTGCCCCCCCTTCGGATAGAGATAAAAATCGGTTTTGAAGAATTTTAATTTTGAAAAATTAAGTTTTATCTGTTGAAAAACAAAAAAAACGTTACCGAATATTAGATTCATAACTGGTGAATAATTAAAGAAAAAAAATGAATCAAAACAACATTCAATGTTCAAGAAAAAAAAATTTTTGCAACCCTTTACTTAAATAAAAGCAAAAAAGAACTATTAACTACTATTTAATCAGAATAAAAAAATTTAAAATCAAAATTCTTCCATTTTTTCTCAGCGACACGAAGACCGCAAACTGTGCCGGAGCCCAATACCGAAAATTATGTCAGAGATTGTCAATCAGTGGTTTAAATAAAATCTACAGAATAGTTTAACCTTAAATGGTCGCAAATTAAAAAATTGTACTTCGCTGGAGCCCATCCAAGTTTTTTAAGAGGCATACATTTGGGCACGGAATCGTTTCAATAACAAATGTCCGTAATAGAGGAAAAATTTATGGAATAATCCAGCAGGCTGATCACTCTCTAGGGCCCTGACAGTACTTTGTCACCACTTGAAAGTGGTAGGGGTTCTTTAGAGGCTTCTCTTCCTGGCATTCTTAGTGATATTATCTAATATAATCCTGCAACGGTTTGTAATTAGGGACCTGCTGTCCGCCAATCGGCCAACAAAGGGAAAGAATGTTTAGGTTTTTTCCGAAATGCGCCTCATACGGCGTCATACCAATAGAATCATGTTCTATAATATTAATCCAGTCAAAGTTACTAATTATTTAGAGGCCATTTTTTATGATTTTGAGGGATGTAAGCTCGGAATAAACGTGAGATTTCTCTCATGACCCTCTCACTAGGTTAGATTGAGGATGTCTGATGGAGGAAAAAAACAGAGACTTTCATTTTCTAGTGTTTTTTTCCCAAAACTTTCCCGGTAAATTGGGAGGCATGATCGCTTAAAATTTTCTGGTAAGACCCTGCAGTCTGAAAGAAATCCGGATAAATTTGTTTTAAACAATTTTGTGCAGTAGGTCTCGTTTCGGATAGAGCTTTTAAATTTAAAAAAGGAATCAATGATTACGAGGATGTGTTTGTAACCGTACCTGCAGTAGGTAACGGTCCGTACAGATCAAGGCAGGCCAATTCATTTGGGGCTGATGCGATAACGTGTTGCATCGGGCCTTCATAATGCCTATTGGGATATTTAGTCTTCTGACAGGTGACACTTTTCCCGAGACCGTGGCTCTAGTTTGTCCCCCATGCCTTTCCAGTATGCAAAAGTTAGAAGTACTTTTAGGATCTTTTTTCCCACCGAAATGCCCGTGCTTTTGTGAACATGGGTAATTAATCTGTCAGTAATTTCTGTAGGTATCAAACGATACTCATCTGGCTGTTTTTTTTTCGAAACATAACAAAATTACTAGAAAGTTTAACTAAGCCAGGTTTTGTTTTAACTTTTCGAAAAGTGGGTCATTTTGGTCTAAAGGGAATTCTGCAAAAATAGTTTTGCTTTGCCAATAACGGCATCTTGTTCCTGAAACCCTTTTGAAGTTTCCCTTAGGCTGCATTTCCGGAATAGGGGTCACATTTAAATTAATGGCATTAATAAAATACACTGTTTCATTCTGAACTTTCTGATTTGATGCGTAGGGTAACCGATTTAAAAAAATCTGCAATAGGATTATTAATTCCTGGACAATGCCATTTCAAAGTCGAATTGTTGTAGCCAGAGCACCACCGTAACAATCTGGCGTTGGTGCAGTGGCAGCGTTTTAAGAAAATTAACGCTTTATGGTCCGTGATAATATAAAATTTCCTAACAGCAGGTACCCAAGCATTTTTTGTAAAGCCCTACAATTGATAAAACCTCTTTCTCGTAATTGAGTATTGCAATTCACTAACCCCAATACCCTGCTAGCGACCAAAAATTTATGACCTGGATCATCTTTATCAGGCTGTGATAAACACATCCAATGCCTACGTTGGAGCTTCAGTCTGTAAATAAATGGCTGGGAAAAGTCCGGTGGTTTACTGTAATGGCCTGGGAAAAACTACCTTAATTTTTTTGAATGTCTGTTCATGCTCATCTGTCCAGTGCCATTTCGTTCCTTTTCTCAATAGGTTTGAGAGTGCCTAAGAATCCCGTAACCTGGAATAAATCTAGATTGATAGACGCACATGCCCCAAAACCTTTTTAAATTTCTTGGCATTTTGTGGCGTGAAATCTGGTCTATGGCATTGACCTTCTCTGGTCAATCTTTCACCCCCTGTGCTAACGCGGTAACCCAAAATGAAATTTCTGACGTGCATAATTGGATTTATTAAGATTCAATTTATGGTGTACACAAACATTCCAATAACTGTTTTTAAATGACCGAGATGTTCCTGGGAAAATTTTTTGATGAAATTACAATATCGTCGATATAAGGGTGACGAAATTTTTTGATTTCGTCGCCTAATTTTCATCGAGACAACAAAAAGTGCTCCACTGTTTTTCAGACCAAGGCATTCTTTTCCAGATACGTCAACCCCTTGTACAAAAATCCCTGAATTTTCTGTCGTCTGGGTGAATTGAATTGCCAATACGAGCTTGAAAAAACTAAAGCCGAAAAATCTTTGTTTTATTAAATTTCCATAAAATTTCATCAGTGTTCTGAGGGTGCCTCGTTTTCTGGGATAGTAACCTCGTTGATCCGTCGAGCATCTAAACAAATCCTTACCCCGTCTTTTTTTTTTACCACTACAATAGGGTTCAAATAAGCTGTTACAGATCTTTCAATTATACCCTCGCTAAGCATAGTTTAACAGTTTGATCTACTTCCCCCATCGACTGTGGAATGGGATAATTTTTTATTTTAAAGGTGAATCATCGGTGACCCGAATTCGAAGCAAAGTCTTTAATAGGACGTACAGGACGATCAAAAACATTTACATATTTGAGAAGCATTCTTTGCAGCTGGGACCGTTCTGGTCAAAAAAAGTCATTATGCGGACACGGCTTATGACCCCATCACGTCATCCCCATACTCCAGGACGCGCATGAAATGCCGATTTCTATTTTGTCATCACCGTCGTCCTTGATTACAATTTCCTATTCTCACCGAAGCTCACAAGATTCCTAGAAAATCCACTACTCCATTATTTTCCCGTAAAAATCAACCCAAGTATTACGTCGTAATTCAGATCCTCTATGATCAAACATGGCACATCAAATAAAATTTCCCGATTTTTAAAGAAAGCAAGCCTGCATAGTAATTGGTTTATTTTTTTCCTACTCCAATAACAAAACTTTAATAGTGGGCGAAATTGGTATTGGAATGCGCTCGCTTAATAGTTTTGATAGAACTTCCTAGAAATTGCACTGTTTCACTGCCAGTGTCTATCAAAGCTTGAACACAAGATTTTCAATAAGAAACTCCACAACCGGACATTTTCTCCTGTTCTCTGAAGGTTCATTCAAGTCGTCGTTTAGGCCCAAAAAGGGATAATTGATACACAGTATTGAATATTGGTATCTCTGAGATAATTCGTTTGGAACCCAGATACCCAGAAAGCCCAAACGGTTCTAGTTGACGGACTCGGGCTTATGGAATCCTGATGTCCATTCCTACTAGTTGTGTTATTATTACGGTCATTTGAGTTTGGTGGCGGACGGGGGTTGTTCCATTCCTCTGACCCTGATCATCACGGCGCCCCGACTGCCTGTTCCGATTATCTTCCCCGGCGAAAACCTGTGATTTCGGTCCCAATTTCTTCAAAAGGGTTCGACGCGTTCTATCAAATTGCGCCAGCAATTCTTGAAAATGGGCAAGATTGTCAAATCGTACACTGTTAATAAGGTTTTGCACGTAAGTAGGAAAGGGTGGTTAGGAGCCGATAATCTTTTTATCATCTGTCGTCGGATCACATGTTTAATAGCCGAAATTTTTTTCATGGCGTAATCTAAATATGATTGGTTTTTCGCTTATCCCATCTACTCGAGAATTTTTTCTCGAACTCGTAACGTCGCGTTCCCCAGTAACGTGAAAGAAAACGAGTTCGGGAAATTCCCCGAAGTCTGGGAAAAGGTTTTAAAGCAGTGAGCCAGTGTGCGGGGTTACCCGTAAAAGTTCCTGCATAAATCTTGGTTTTAAGTGAGGCGGTACCGCCTTTGTCAAATTCATATAATTTTCGGCACGATCCAAAAAACTTTCGGATTTTCGTCCGATTTCCCAGAAAAGCAAAGATTCTGAGGAGGAGCCCGAAAATTTTAATCCAGAACCAGCAGACGCGTTCGTAATTGGATGATTTTCCATTTCTTTTTTTACTTCTTCCTTTACCAGATTAATCACATTTTTTTCTATTTTTTCTTTAGTTTAGTTTCCCTTTCCCTGAAACTTTCACTACTATCACCTATCTTTTCAATTTTCTACCCTTTCGTGAATTTGACTAACTTCAGGTGAAGTTTTGTTTCCAACCAGTGAATTTGCCGTTCATTCGGCCCAATGGCAATGTTCCCATTTACTGACTCACAACACGCCTCTATTTTATTGTCGCATGCTCGTAATTTCTGGTGAATTTCGGGCTGTAGGTTTTTAAATTTTCTTTCGTTTCGGGCCTGAATTCCCAATTCTTGACCTAAACTTCCAACGGTGTTCTCAATTCTCCGCACCTACCCTCGAGTTGATTTTTCAGTGATCCGATTTCATGGTCGAACTTCTCTTCCAATTTTACAAGTTTTGCGGATTGGTTATCTAAACAGTTATCTAATCTATCAAATCTTTCCTGACACTTTTCTCGTGTTCTGAAAATCCCAAAAATTTAAATTTTTTCGTCCATTTCCCCATACTTCCGAAATCTGGTTCTTTAATTGATTTTTAAATTTTCATAATTCTCGCTTGTTTCGTTAGAACTCGCATGAGATCACTTAAGGTGATTTCATGCGCAGACTGTCCCTGAGCTGTCATCACCTCCACGTTTTACACCGATTCGTCCAGCATTTTGAATAACTTATGCGATTTCACAGTTTTTCTTGAAACGCGCCACGATTTTTTCCCCAAACAAGACAAAAAATAGTAACACTCACAAACAGAATACAAATCCAACTGATATCATTAACAGTCCACAAATAATTAACCCCGAGAAAAGTCCTTCCATCCATTTCTGTTAATATTATAAAAAAAATTTAAATTTAATTTGTCGTGCAGCAATACACAGTAATTCAAAAAATAACAATATTTATTTTAAGACAAATTAAATTTAGGGCGTTTTTCTGGGGTATCAAAGATACTAATTCGTGCCCCACTTGGGAAACATTTGGGCGCCCCACCTACCTGTGCTGTAATTGCCGGCTAGCTCAGGTGACGGGTAGAGCCTGGGAAAATTTTGGTTGTGGACGGACGTGGCTACGGACAAGGTCAATTGAAAGAAAGTTTAAAGACAAAAAAAAGTAAATTTAATGAGAAATTAAAAATGGTAAATTGACATTATTATCTGAGCTCAGTTTTTTTAAACCCTTTTTTTTTTTATGCAATCTTAAAACTACACGATCAAATTACTTAAAACAAATAAAGCAAAAAGATCGCTAACAAATAAAAAGAAAAAGGGCCAATGCGCGGCCTGCACCTTCTGAATGTTGACAAAGTCCAGGTAAGCCTGAAGGGCGTAATGAATGTTTTTTTTGGTCTGTCGGAGCTCGACAGATTATTAGAATCACCGCTGCGGCAGGAGGACGCGCTGGGGTGAACGGCCTCCCAAAAAGGCAACACAGCTGGGCTCCTTTCTTCTGGACGGCACGCCCTTTAGGGCGGAGGGTGGATTCCCTCGCAGCCTGCCCCATTCAGAGAGTAGAGTTAACCACGACATCAGCTGGGACGTCGGCGGTAGCGGTGACGACAGATCGGTGACGACAGATCGTAATTTTCGTAATCGCGTAACTTGCGATACACGGCGCGGGCGTAAACGAGCAGAGAAACAAATAACATTACTAGATAAAGTTCTTTTTTTTTTTCAATCTAATGACACGCGGTGCGATAATACCACAAATCGCACTCTAATCATGCTACTTCGCGCTATCCTAGCGCCTACACAACTCGGATGACCTCCGCGTCCCACACCCGTATAACATGAGCGTCCCCGCCTCTGTGTCCGCACGACTTGGGCGTCCCCGCGCCTCTCTGTCCAAAGACCTCCCCGCTTCTGTCTGCCCTCAGCGCGTCTCAGCGCCCACGAACTTCTTCCCCAATTTCCATGAATGTTCTAGAAGTTTCTACAGAAATTTTGGAAGACGTTGTTACTGGCGAAAGTTACTACGCCGAAAATAATATTGCTCCAATCAGATTACGCGTCTTGTCGGTAATTTTGATGGAATTTTCCAGAACGCTCTCTCTCGCACACTTCCTGTAAACAAACACGGAGCGGTCGCCGCGCCCGCCCGCGTGGAGCCTGGTCGGTGGTCCCTGAGGGGTTTTCGGAGGCGTTATCTAAACACTACACCCCCCCCTTGCTCGGCGACGCTAAGGAGCGGCGTAGATGGCCGTGCGAAGTGATTTAGGTCGCACCCGGTTGGGGCACGCACGCTTCTGAACAGTAATAACAAAAATAAATGTATTTATTTTTTAATCCAATATTCGGTTACGTCACAGTATACATTATTTCATTTATGAGTGAATGTGCTTGAAATGACTTCAAATGAAGTTTTTCGAAAACTCAATAGAATCTTGTGAAAAAGAGCTTTAAATTTCGCATTTACAGTAACGCTTAACGCCATTTTGTTAAAAAATGCTCCAAATATTTCAATGAAAATTGCTATTTAGGATGAGGTTTTAGCATTCTTTAATATTCTTAAATTAATATTTGGGTTCTACTACTTGGAAACAGAAAAGTGAAAATTTCAAAAAAATGTAATTTGGGCGGCGATAGATGACAGCAGGCAAGAAGGAGGGGCAAGACTATACAGTACCAGTCCACAAAAAGGAAATTACAAAACTTTACTACGGGAAAGTCAGCGCCATTCTGTAGCACTTCTAGTTACTTTCTCGTATACATACATATATAAGGGAGTAATATACGTGGTATAGAGTTATGTAATGCTGCGGAAAATCGATTTCGAGATTTCAACTGATATACACGTTTTGGGGTACCCTGATACCGAAAAAGGTTCTTTTTCAAAAAGTCCGTCCGTCCGTCTGTGAACAATTGAATAACCCCTTTCGATCTGGTTCTAGTTGATGATTTGAAATTTTGAAAAACACTTCAAAATTTGGGTGTACTTTACATGAAGCCCCCCGGACATTTTCAAAATTTTCTCAAAAACAGCTCCAAATTGTTTCTTTAAATATCTCGAAAAATTGCAAAAGTTTGAATTTTTCGGTGTCTTCCTACAACTATAAAATTAAAGAAAGATTTTTCCTTCAAATGAAATTTGTTGTGCATAAATGTGTTGTACTTTCTTTAAGGTCATGCAGAGTTTTTGGGAAATTTTAGTAGTATTCGTGCAATAGTGTCTGCATTTTTTAATTTAAATTTTTTAAATTTTGGTAGGATTAGTGCCAAACGAACTCTATGCGGTGACATAAACGACATATTGCTCTATTCTTTTTTTTTTCAAAAAATTCAAAAATGAATTTTTTTGGACTTGTCTCTCACGTCTATATTTTCATTATAGACGATTTTTTCACATTTTTATATTTATGCGCACATGTGCTATAAATAAAATCAAATAACGTTTCTCGATCAGTTTACTGTAAAAATTAGCTCAAAATTCTGCATTTTCAGAAACGTTCAAACGCTATTTTCTCAAAAATGGCTCCAAAAGTTGTCTTCAAATTTTTCCAATAGATAGTGGTATTGACACAGTTCAATATGACGTAAAATACATTTTAGTATACTTTTTTGTTTTTTCAAAACTTCAAAAGTGTAATTTTTTTGAAATCTCTCTCACTGAGTGCATGCATATTTCCGTCGATTTGTATACATTATTACATTTGTATACTGTATTTGTACATTTGTATACTGTATGTGTATTTGTATTTGTGAGTGGGAGGACTTGAAAGCACTTCATTTGACGTTTTTCAAAAAGTCAATAGATTCCTGTGAAGAAGGGCTTCAAATTTCGCATTTACAGTAATGCTTAATCGCCATTTTCTTAAAGACGGCTTCAGAATTTTCAATGACAATTTCTATTTGGACGAGAATTTACTCTTCTTTAATATTGTTGAAGTAATATTTTGGTTCAAGTATTAAGTTACGGAAAAGTTAAGAAAACGTCAAGAAAATGTACTTCAGGAGTGATGACAAATGAATGTCAGGAGAATGGACCTTAAAGCCAGTCCACGCCAAAGAATCTAGAAAAAATTGCTACGAGAAAGTCTGTGTAATATAAATAAGAAATCATAGAAATCATTTTTCTTCGTGTAATATAATTGTATTTGGTTGGTTGTAATTGGTAGAACATACTAACAGGTATACGGCTAGAAAAAAATTAATTAGGTGTCACTGAAGAAGAAAAGAAATGCTTTTAAGGAATCCTTTTGTTGAGTGGGTACAATCAGGTTTCAGAAAATAGATTTTACTGAGAAAATATAGACACCTGCAATGAAGCTGTCACCATGCCTAGAGATAGATTCGAATTCAAAATACCAAATAGTCATTGTTGTGATAATAAAGTTTCGATTGTAATGATCGCTTTGCAAGAATAAGATAACTTTTCACTTTATTAAACATGAAATTGGAAGAAATGGCTCCGCACTGCGAATGTCACTCTGTCGACGAAGTGATGGTGCCGTATTATGATCACCACGGAGGTAAACAATGCATTTGTTTAAAAATAATTAAATACGGCTACGAAGGGGTTGAAGCTACATCTGAAGAATATGTTTTATGGATAGAGCCTTATCAGGGAGCTAAATCTCAACTCTCAGATGTGTATAAAGAACTTGGTCTCAGGTCCTCTGTAGTGCTAATGTATATAACCAAGAAATGGGAAATGTTAATCGCACTGATAAAAAACATTAGCATTTTCTTAACATTTTATTAACATTTTCTGTAAAAAAGTGTTCAAAATTCCGCATTTTCACAAAAGTAATTTGTTTGAAATATCTCTCACGCCGTTAATATGCACACTTCCATCGATCTCTATATATTATTATATTTTTTATTGATATTGCTTGGAATGAAGTTTTTCGAAAACTCAATAGATTTCTGTGAAATAGAGCTTCAAATTTCGCATTTAGTTATGCTTAATCGCCATTTTCTTAAAAACAGCTCCAGAAGTTCAATGAAAATTTCTTTCTTGGTCGAGGTTTGACTCTTCTTTAATATTCTTCAAGTCGCATTTCAATTCTACTATTTAAGTTACCGAAAAGTTGAGTAATTATAGATGGTTACCGAAAAGTTGAGTAATTATTTCGGTGATTATAGATGGCAGCTGGATAGAGGATGGAGCAAGACTTTAAAGTCAGTCCACACGAAGGACATTAGAAAAACGAGAAAGTCTGTGCCATTCAGTAGCCCCTCTAGTTACTTTCTCGTATATGTAGAGTAATATACATAGTATAGAGAAAATTATGTAATGCTGCGGAAAATCGATTTCGAGATTTCAACGGAAATACACGTTTTGGGTTCCCCTGATACCGAAAAAGTGTTTTTTTCAAAACGTTCGTACGTCCGTCTGTCTATCTGTCTGTCTGGTGTATGAGAACAACACTAGCACCTGAAGTATTTGTACATTTGTTTCAAACTGAATAAACCGCAGTCGATCTGCTATGAGACAAAGCTCTGCAATTTTGAGATACATTCAATAACTTTTGGGGATACCTTACATGAAGCCCCTCGGACATTTTCAAAATTTTCTCAAAAACGGCTCTTAATTTTTTCTTTAAATTTCTTGTAAGAATAGTGTAAAATACTTATAAAGGTGGCATAGATCCGATTTTCACTGTTACCTCTTTCGAAAATTCCGAAAATTTGAATTTTTTCTGCGTCTTCCTACTACAAACTTGAAAACATAGATTTTTCCTTCAAATGAAATATGTAGTCCACAAATAGTTCTTTCATTAAGGTCAAGAACTTTTTTTGAAAATTTTACTAGTTTTCGTGCAATTTGCAATATTTGCAACTTTAAAAAATAACAAAATCAACATTTTCTCAAATGCAGCTGCAATTTTTTTTTAAATTTTTGGCGAGGTTAGTGTCAAACGAACCCTATACAATGGCATTAACTCCATAAAATTGCATTAGCTCCACTCCATTAACTCCATCCACTCCTTTGTTTTTTTCAAAAATTACAAATATATAGTTTTTTTACTTGTCTCAAACGTCGGTAATATGTACTTAAGAGGCAATTTCTTCACATTCTAATATTTACGAGTACATGTGCTTAAATAAAATCAAGTAAAGTTTCAGGAAAACTCAAGTTTGCTCCAAATGTTTCCATGAAAATTTATTTTTTAAGCGAGATTTTACTTTTCTTTAAGATTCTTGAAGCAATATTTCGGTTGTACTATTAGGAAAGCAAAGGTGGAGAAAATGTCCAAAGAATGTACTTAGGGCGAACGATAGATGGCAGCTGGCCAGAGAATTGTGCAAGCCAGTCCACAAAAAGTAAATTTGAAAAATTTGATACGAGAAAGTCTGTGCCAGTTTCTCGTATGCCGTAGCGTAGCCGCTTGTTTGTATTCGATTTTATTTTCTTATGTACCATGTTTTGAGATATTTTCGGAAATGTTTGGCTATGTCTTTAACCTGATTAGCTTCATAGTTATTGCTACTAGGTAGGTAAATGTTACAAAGTCACACAGGAATATGACCTTATATTACAGGAACTAGTACCTCAATATGAGACTGGATGTGAAGGCGTTTTACTGCTTAGTGCTGAATCTAAGCATAAACTACAACACCTCCCTCGCTATGCTGGATGTTTATCTGATTTTATGAAAATAATTGTCATTTTATATCACCTACACTCTTGGCCTTAAAGTTGGTCTCCTAAATCGCAAATGCTATCATGTTTATGCACCGCAAATGATACCATGTTTATGGTTTACACATAATCATTGTAGTCTTTCTAATTTGCAATAGAATCCGTTGACATTCTATTGAATAATATTTTATTACCCGACTCTTCTGGTAATTGTTTATTTCTCTTTAATCTGATAATTATTCCTGTGATTCTGTTTTTTTGTCCTGGCTCACTGAACTGACCTCTCATTCAGAAGGGGGTAAATTTCATTTAGCATTTTAATAATACATGGATGTCATCAGTATAATCTTTGGCTATTTGGCCAAAGGAATTTTCATGAAAGTTTTATTCATAAGAAAGAGGAAACTTTTCAGGGTTATTAATAATAGTAATTTCCAGGAATACAGTAAGCTCTCCCACTTTCTTGATGCGACTTTTTTGATGTATGGTATTGTCTTCACTTTTGTCTTGTTTCTTCTCTTTTAGGTTTACTGAATTCGTTATCACCACATTGAGATTTGTCGTTTTCTGCTCTGTGATGAATAATCTGAAGGTAAAGCTCTTTTTTGTAAACTTGGAAAATTTATGTTGTTGATAGTAAGTTTTTCAGATTGGTTTTCTGTTTCAACAGATTCAAAAAGATGATGCAGTGATGGAGTTGTAGGACATTCCTTTACTTAATTAGAAACGGAATCTTCAGTTAACTGGGGTGGGGCGGGAGCACTGTCTCCAGGTCGTATCGTCAGGTGAGAGGAAGATTCTCTAATTCCCGAGGGCTTCCCCGGGGAATACTGTAGTTGTTTCTGAGTGTTTGTTTTTATCTACAGGGGGTTTATATACAAGGTGTGATTAAAAAATACGGTAAATGAACTTTTATAGCATCCTTTTGACCTATACTTCCGATAGCCTGATCCGTTGATACGGGCAGTGTCAAGTTTGAGAACAGAGTTTTTACAGATAGTTTGATAACAGGTTTTTGATTTTCAGTCTGTTTCAAGAACAGCAAGGATGAGGTAATGGTGTAAGGGGTAGATGTGTCTGTGTTGACTTTAACTACAAACGATCTGTTCGCGAGGAAACTTTCCGTGATCTTTAGTAAGTATTCGGGTATATCTAAAGTTTGCATTTTGTACACGAGGCCTTGACGCCAAACTCTGACAAATGGCTAACTTACGTCAAGGAAAACTATCACTGTATGTTTCTTTCGGTGAAACCCGCTAGCTATGGCTTCAGTTGGTATGTTGGTTATTGACTCAGGGCACGCAAACAGCTAAGGTTATTAGTCCGGTAAGTGTAGTGCATGTTTTCTACGGGATATGGCGGTGATCTTCCCCCGCTGGGTGGCGAGATCCGGCGCGGACCTACCGTCGCACAGTGATCAATTTTGCTTTGCTAGGTGGACAAAAATCATTTCTCGAAATCCGGATGGTGCAGAAATGCGAAATTTGGCTCAGACACTTAGAACATTAATCTAAATAAACTGACACATGAATAACGTCTATTCTGACTGTTGCACTGGAACAATATTATACTTTACGTAAACGATAATATATAACTTTACGAAACGTCGAAACGAAAGAACGGTGCTCTTTGCGGATGATACGAACATCCTTTGCAATAAAAAAAAACCGTAAATAGTACAATATCAGATGTTTCAAATTGGTTCCGAAATAACAAATTAATAGTAAACGGAAAGAAAACGGGTTTAATGCAGTTTTCCATTTCAAATAAACAATTCTGTGCTCCATTGAAAATGAACAGTGTACCATTGACTGATGTTAAGGCAACAAAATTTTTAGGTCTCTCAATTCAGTCAAACCTTAAATGGAACGTCCATTTAAATGAATTGAACACAAAATTAAGTTCATTATGTTACGCGTTCAGAATTCTTGAAAATTCAGTCAGCCGTCATACTGCTCGTTGCGTATACTTCGCGAATGTTCATTCCCGCCTGAGATATGGCATAATATTCTGGGGAAATACATCTTATAGCTCCCAGACTTTTAGATTACAAACATGAATTGTATGAATAATAACCAAATCCCACCCACGTGATTCATGTAAGCTTCTCTTCATTAATCTAGGAATTCTACCATTACCGTGTCTTTTTATTTACGAATCAGTGGTTTTTGTCAAAAATGACTTGCTCAAGGGCGGGAATATATTTTCAGAAAATGCCGAAGTCTATTACTATAACACTCGACGTAGAAATCATATTCATCACGTGACAGTATCAACTTCACATACAATACATGTACATTATTTTACAACACTTTGCCAGATGACATTAAACGATTAAATTCAATAGAAAAGTTTAAATCCCAAGTGAAATCGTTTCTGCTGCATAACTGTTTCTATACAATTAGAGACTATACTGAGCATCACAAGAAAAGTAACATTAATTTTAACAATAATACATAATGCATTATTTCCCATTTGGACTGTATAAATGAGTATAAACAACCTGTAACAACTATTGTACTACAGCTTCCGGGTCAACGATCCCCATCTCGATCAGGTTTTTCGTCCAGTTTCCCTGATCCATTGAGCAAATGCTGAGATGGCCCCTTGTTTTGCTTCTGGACATAAATGTAACTTCATTTTCTGTGCACGTCTTCTAGAATTCAGTGGGAAATACAATAATTCAAATTATCGTTTCCATGTTGTCGGGCAGGAAGCAATAAGAGCCGAAATTTATTGCTTATTTATGATTGAAAATAGATTTTATTACATGGGAGTTTTTTGGTTTTTTTCTCCCTTTCAAAATTCAAAATTTATTGCTTTTTATGATTGAAAATTTTTTGTTGTTTTTTTCTCCCTTTCAAAATTCAAAATTTATTGCTTATTTATGAAAATAGATTTATTACGGGTTTTTTTTTTTTAAAATTCAAAATTTATGTTATATGACTTATGTATCAAAATTAAATTCAAATTATTTTCCATAGCACGTCATACTTTTTTAAGTTTTTTTGACGTAAAATAAATAAATAAATAAAAAGAAACAATCTGACCTGGGTACTTGGTTCAAGTTTTTGAATCTTCGATTTTGGTGTTGCACTTCTGAATAGCAGACCCGCCTGAGAAGTCTGTTACGTACTGTCTGGAACATCCAGGAAACTGGTGTTCCTTCGAAGCTGTGAAGTTAGAAAAGAGTTTTCGACCGTCGTTTTCGCCAAATTCCCGTACCTATTTTCCGCCCGAATTCTCCCATCTCTCGACAAGCCAATATTGCGCGGTTCTTGCCCCAACGCCACATCGACTCGAAGCAAATGCTTTTATTTAAATGCTTTCATTTAAATGCTTACGCAAAAATGAGGTTGTTCAAGAGTTGTTCAAGAGGTTTATATAAATAAGTCTTGAAACAAAAAACCGAACCAATAAACATTAGGATGCAAGAATATAGGGGCAAATGGTTACAGCATATTGGAAGAATGGAAAATGCTAGACTTTTACAAGCAGCTTTGTAGTAGTAGAAACATTACACTGACGTTTAAACTGCACAAGACAGATGATAAATCCCGAAGGCACCGGACTCCCTTTAGAGGGAGTCCAAGCCTCCTTCAGGGAATAGTTCCATCAGTTAGTCCAGGTGCCTCACTGAAAGACTACAGCTTTCTACAATGTGCCGAAAGGAAGGAGAGACTTTGAAATACCGAGGAGAAGATGGAAGGAGACGGAATAGGCAACTTCCTAAACCATGAACTTTAGAACAAGATAATAAGGATGAAAGCTTATGTTTATTATATCTGAAGAAGCAATTACTGAGGTACATCTCGTACATCTGAGGTAAGAAATACTGCATTAGTGTGTGAAGTAAAGGATTTTAAAGTGTCCTCTATTTGTATCAAAATAAGGTGATTTTTGAAATGTAGAATGTTAATTCCTCCTCCTAGGAACACCACCTTAAAGTAGTACTGCCCGTGCGAGCGAGGAAGTTTGCGCACTTCAATGACGCTGAAAGCTATGACAGGGATAGCATTGGCTAGTAGGCTAGCGCAGTTACCGGAAGGGTCTCCCACACTACGAGCCTCAGTGGAGGAATCAGTCAAAGGACGTTTCACAATATCCCACTCCACCTTATCCATACCTTATCTGGTTATCCGACTTGACCTACATTCATCTCCTAGAACTTACCCCGCACGATTTACCCTGGTATATCGTGTGATCCCTATCTACCAGTTTTCTCTTACTTGTGCCACCACTTTTATCTTTTCTACAATGAACGTTAGCTGGAATAAATACAGCATCGGAAATCATAAATGAACATCGACAATGACTACGAAAATATACTTTTTGTTTTGGAACGTGGAATGTGCAGAGCCATTCAGGGAAAATGGAGGAGATTGTTGAGAACATTAAAGACAACGAACTGGAATTGGTGGTTCTTACGGAAACGGAAAAGAAAGGTAAGAAATATTAAGGGATATTACCATTTATGAAGCGGAGTAGGAAAGGGAGAGAGAGCAAGGGCAGACCTCTCTTTATTAGTAAAAAAGAAATGGAAAAATTGCATTCAAAATTCGGAAGCTATAAATGAAAGATTTATATGAATAAAAATTAGAATCTGTGGAATTGCCATCGTAGTTATTGGAGTATATGCACCTGCAGATGACGCTTGTTTTGAAGAAGTATGAGTTTTTTTGAAGACTTAATAGGTGTAATGGATGGTGCCTCCACAACGGAGGAACTTTTAAACATGGGGATTTCAATGGACGCATTGGAAATAAAGAAGATGATGCAATGGGCAAAATGGGAGAAACGGTTATAAACGATAATGGGAATTAATAGAAATCGTCTGAACTGTTTCATTATGAATACCTATTTTTGCCACAAAGATGTTCATGGGAACAGAGAAGGAAAATAATAAAATCGATAATAGATTATGTTATTGTTAAACAAAATAGAAAAAAATAGTTAAAGAATGAGAATATTTAGAGGGGCTAAGTGTGCTACAGATTATCATCTTCTCATTAGAAAAATAGCATTTCCAATGGTAACATCACAAAGAGAGATGTCATTTGCACAAGAAGGGAAAAAACTCAATTAACCGAGATATGCTTAGCCTGTTGCAAGATGACAGTGTTAGGGATCTCTATCAGAGACTTCTGAATAAACTCGATATACTAGATGATTGGAGAGCTCAATAACTCTATGATCATATGAAAACATGCGTACATGAGGCAGCTGCTGAGACTTTGAGGTTGGAAATGGAAAGTAAGGGATTAAATGAATGGAGAAGCCGCTGCGACAATTAAAAATAATAAGGAAAGCTATAGGACCTAGCCGGATTCAAAGCGTCAAGAATATTAGGATCGTTATTTCTTACTAGATAAGAAAGCAAAAATGCTTGTGAGGGAACGTAAAGAGGAGGCTTGGGAAAGCATATGATTCGGGATAGAACATACAATAGGATACTGTAAATCAAGGTAAGCATGGAAAACGGTAAGAAGAACCAATATTTCTTCTTGATTGTCAATATATGTTTGCAAATAAAAGTATCCAAAGTTTTTTATTTATTTTTTTATTTTTTTTATGACAATCATTTATTTCAGCAATTTCACAACGTTTCGTAACTAGTTTTGTTACATCATCAGGTGATTAGTGAGGGAACGATATCCCATTGAATTACCTCTGCAGTAGAACAATGAAGGAAACATTACGAAATACCTCACTCTCACTCAGTTGATATCACATAACAAACCGTTACAAACAGACACTCCATTCAAAGTTCAAATGTTTGGATAAGAAGAATTAGGGCACCAAATGCGAATAAAGTAAATTTGCATATGATTACTTACCGGAATGTACTGTGTATCACAGCATTTGTGCCCACGAGGTTCGGTGAGGTGGGTACACTACACCGTACAGTATAGTTGCGGCCCACTGTGGCCGTTGCAGGGTTGCGCCGGGGGGCGCGGCCAGGGAAGGAATGAGCAGTACGGGAAGACGCCGCCAGGAGCAGAGCAACCGGCGGCGCTTTTCCGTGGGCACCGCACCGCGTCGGCAAGGCGGACACCGGAGGGCCATTTCCCCTCGATTCCCCGCCACGGAGACGAAGTGAGAGACTCGCTTCGATGCCTCGGGGCGTATATATAGGGTCCCGTCCGGGGCGGTATTTTCGACACTAGCTTTTCAGCTAGGTCGAATTCAGTCGCCTCTAGACGGAGAATCCTAGCGGCCGGCTGTTCTGATCGGTAGTTTTCCGTGGTCTCTCCGATCAACACCAGGCGAATGCCGGAGCAGTACCCTACAAAACGGGCCACCGACCGCGCGCGATCTGTCCTTCCTCTTCCTTGTCCTATCCTCTCCCCTTACACACTCACACTAACACTATCACATACTCCGGGAGATCGGTCAGGAGCTTAGAGCTTGTCCCGGCTGGGGTGGTGCCCCGCTGGTGGGAGAGTCCTCGTAAGGGGGAAACCCCACTAGCCGACGGTAGGTCGGCGCCGGATCTCGCCATCCAGCGGGGGAAGATCACCGCCATATCCCGTGAAAAAACATGCACTACACTAACGGGACTAATGACCAAAGCAGTTGACGCGCCCGGAAACACGAAAAAATCAATCAATCAATCTGGGGCGGTTGACAGTGACATTTCGGAAGCAGTAATAAGAGTGCCTAGTGACAGTAGTGAGTTCTGGTTGACGTGCGTGTGCTACGGTGTGTGATTCTTCTGGGAAATTGGTTCGCATAGGTACATCTTCTGGAACTTTAGTTGTGACCTGGCTTGTGTTTTGGATTGGATTTGGATTGTGGCTTGACTGTAATAAACTGATTGCAAAAGAACTGTTGTTGTTTTTCCTTGTACATAACAGTTCTAATTGGCGACGAGGGTAAAGCAAGCAATGGAAGAAGTACTGAAACACATTTTGGAGCTGCAACAGCAACAGCAGCAGCAGCAACAAAAGCAGAATCAGGTATTGTTAGAGGCGGTAAGATCATTGTTGACCGCACGGCCAGAACAGCAACCAAGATTGAATTCGGCGCCTGGTTTTCCGAAATTTGAGCCGGATAAAGATGTATGAACTTCATACTATGCCAGATTGAACCAGCATTTTTTATATCAAGAGGTCACGGATGGTGTAAACAAAAGAGCTTTCTTTTTTAATATCTCAGGGAGTGAGTTATGCGAACTATTACAGAAACTTTTTCCGTTGAAAAGAGTGGAGGAAGTGGATTTCTCGCAATTAATGGAGAAGCTATCTTCACATTTTGAAAGGAAACATCATGTGGTGGCAGCAAGGTACAGTTTTTTCAAAAGCAGAATCAATGCGGGGGACTCGCACAAAGAGTGGGGGACGGAGTTGACAGGGTAACAAGGGATTGTGCTTTCAAGTGTGTTTGTGGTTTATCCTATGCAGAATCATTGATCAGAGACATGATAGTGCAACATACCCAGGAAGACAAGGTGAGAATGGAAGCTTTGCAGCTGGAGGATCCTTCCCTGGCTGAGGTCCAAAAAATAGCTACAACTTTCGAAATCACCAGTAGAGCAGCGAAGCAAATAACAGATCCTATGGAAGTAATGCTGTTTTCAAGAAATAGAGAGGGTAATAGGGAATCGCAGCAGAAAGCAAAGAGCCCGCGGATGCCGGACTTCAAGTCATGCAGATTCTGTGGAGTGTCGCATAGCAGAGATAAGTGTAAATTCAGAAATGCAAAGTGTATTGTTTTGTTGAGTAACTGGTAACATTCAGTCGGTATGTCAAAAGAATTCAAGGGGGGCCTCAGATTCGAAGTAAGACAAAGAAGAAATGGAGGTAAATGTGGTGAATGAGGTGATCAGCAGTGAAAACGAAAACAAAGTGTTCGTCTGGAGGTAGCAGGCAAGAACATCAAGTTCCAAGTAGACACTGGTTCACAGAACACTTTGATTAATTTTCGAACATATCGCAGATTAGGGGCACCACAGTGCAGTAGGTCTAATCTAAACCTGTGTTCCTTCGGCAAAGACAAAATTGACGTTAAAGGTATTTTTCGGGCAGTGATTGGTTACAATGGAGTGCACCGAGAAGGAACTATCACAGTGGTGAATAGGGAAGACACGACCGATGTGATGGGGATGGACGTGTTTTGTGCCTTCCACTTCAAAATTGAGGACCGGATAAATTTGGTGTCCGAAACGGTGCCTTTCGGCGAAATGGAAGTTTTGGGCAAAGATTTTGAGAATTTGTTCCAGGATAGTCTCGGGAAAGCCAGCTATTGGGAAGCACACATCCAGCTGAAAGACGGAGCAGTTCCTCGGTACTGCAAAGCGCGGCCCGTTCCTCTGGCACTGCGCGAGCAGGTGAATAACAAAGCTTGATATTATTACGCAAGTAAAAACTAGTGTTTGGGCTACTCCGTTGGTAGTGGTGAAGAAAGCAGATGGAACTCTCCGTTTGTGTGGAGACTAAATCCACGGTGAATGCGCAGCTCAAGATTGAAAAATATCCTATTCCCCGTCCAGAGGAATTATTCCAGACGTTAGCTGGGGTAAATATTTTTCTAAAATAGATCTTCGGGATGCCTACTTACAGCTTCCATTAGACGAGGAGTCTAAGCGATGTCTGACAGTGAATACGTCGTTAGGGTTGTTGCAGTATGAGAGACTGCCGTTCGGGGTGGCATCAGCAGCTCCAATTTTTCAAAAATACCTGGAGCAATTAATAGTGGGAGTGCTTGGCAGTATGAATTATCTGGATGATATTATAGTAACAGGTAGGACAAATAAGGATCATATTCAGAACCTAAGGGACGTATTGGGAAGGCTGCAGGCGACCGGGTTAAAAGCAAAACTAAAAGGTGTGAGTTCTTTAAGCCCTCAATAACTTATCTAGGTCACATAATAAATAAAGAGGACATTGGGCCTACACAAGCCAATGTAGAAGCCATTGTGAATCTTCCTCCACCTAGGGACATTAAGCAGCTGCAATCATTCTACTTCCAACTCTACAAATCACCAAAGACAATCCTACTCTGACAAGACTTAAAGATCGACACCCGCCCCCACATCAACCCTTTCTGACTTAAAGAACTCTTCTCACTTCTAAAATCCTGTAACCTACAAAAACTAATTGCCAAAAAAATCATCACCACGGGAAAAACTGACTGACAACATGACCAAAATCATTACCACTTTTACAAAAATAAGCGACCTCATCTAAATTCAACCCCAAAAAACTGAAAAAAAAAACTTACAGACTACTCCATCGGAATACTACTAATACAAGAGATGCACTTGACCCCCTCCCAGCCCTTCACCTATCCAACTACATTACTTACAGGACTGACCGAGCTAACAGGAGGCGGAACTGCAATTTGCATCCGAAAAGACATTTCACACACCCAACTTTCCCCCGCCCCCACCACTCACATTGAGAATACCATAATCCAAATCGCCACTTCTCACGGTCCCCTTTTAATAGCTTCAATCTACAAATCACCCCGCCACCCTCTACTTGACAACGATCTCAATATACTGACACACGACAATTTTCTTTTAGCAGGCGACATCAATACGAAATCGACTACCTGGGGATGCAGACATTCTAACTCAAACGGACTAATACTTCAGACTTACTTAGACAATAACTCCCACATCTCAATCTCCCCACCAGATCAACCCACACACCTTATCAGAAATCTCCCACACGATATCCTGGACTTTGCCCTTCATTCCCCCAACATTACAATCAGTACGCCCCACCCAAAATCAGAACTAACCTCCCCAACCTTCCTTCCTTCAAAATTATATTCCCTCTCAAAGTTTCTCCACCGACTGGCCCAAATATAACATCAAATACCACCACCTCCAATCTCCTTCACACATTGACTCAGCCATAAAACACCTCTCACTCCAAATCAACAGATCCCTCCGAAAAGCCACCACCTACACAACCAATTCTCCCTCTCATCTACCAAACAACCTACTACAACTACTCCGACTCAAAGGTAAGACACAAAAGACGTTTTACCACGACGACAACAAGACAAAATGACCTACTTACATTACAAATAGAAGCTACTAGACTAATTACAAAACTATTAACAACAAAAATGGACAGGCACAATCAAAACCTAACTAAGCACCCCAGCAAAATTTTGACTCTAATCGAAAATCTAAAGACAACTACTCATAACATCTCCCCTCTAAATCAACCTGACGGAACTAAAACCTACGACCCACAAACCATGACAGACTTTTCGCTGACAAACGTCAGACTCGATTCACCGCCCCTGACACTCCCCTCTCTACTTCCACTATCTACTATTATCTGAAAATACCCACCCTTCCTCAACATATACAAACATCATGGACTATATCGACCAAAGACGTAACGGACGAACTACAAAAACTCGACGAAACTAAATTGACCAGACTCGATGGAGTTAAAGCTATTGCATTAAAACGACTGACGAAAAACGCGACTGACTTCATCACCAAACTTTAAAACGCTTGCATCAAACATTCATACTTCCCCACCTCTTAGAAAATAGCAAAAATTAACGACCCTGACAACTACCGACCAATCAGCCTCCTCCCCACTTTAGGAAAAATCCTTGAACGCATCATCCTTAGCAAACTAGACCCAATACTAAACGAACGACCCCGACCGACGCAATTTGGATTTCGAGCAGACAGACAGACTGCACTACAAACGCTACGCCTCACTGCTGACATTGCAACACGACTACAGGAGAGAGACCGACAACCAGTATCCGCCATTTTTCTCGACTCCACCACGGCTTTCGACACAGTAAATCATCGCACTCTCATGTCCCCACCACCTTTCTTCTCCAATTCCGCATTTTTACGTCGACCACCTTCACTCCTCTTCCTCTACCAGACCAATTCGTGCCGGCGTCCCTCAAGGAGCCGTTCTCTCCCCTATCCTCTTTTCCCTCTACACTAACGACTTACCTACTTCAGCTTTCACAAACCACTACATCTACGCTAACGATACTGTACTGACAGTGACAAAACGAAAATTACCTCACTCTGTTCGACTACTACAACACGACTTAGACAAAATTGCAACATGGGCAAAAGACAACAACTTCAAACTAAATCCGACTAAGAGCACTGCCATATTTTTCAATAGAGGAAACGCCTACAAATTCCACCCGACACCACCTCCACTTACTATTGACAATACCATCATCAACTGGACATATGACACCAAATATTTAGGAATCACGCTCGACCGCAGACAGACGTGGAACAAGCACATGGACAATATAACACAAAAAGCCAACAGACGACTAAACGCTTTGCACCTATACTGACTCACCATCACACCCAGACGAAGACTAAAGTATACATTTACAATACTTACATTAAACCAATTATGACTTACAACTGTTCGACCTGGGCAATAACAACTAAGACCAACTATCAAAAACTTATAAAGACTGAAAGCCGCTTTTTACGACTTTCATTCAGACCGCCACCTATGACAAATTACTACAGACTCCGACAACAATTCAAACTAACTTCTATTGACAAATACATCCACGAAACCGCACGCAATAACATTGACAAAGCACTGAAAAAGACGCACTTCACTCTTTTTCTCCAGACTAGACAACACCAAAAAATTATCCAACAACCCCCACACTACTCAGGAATCTACGCCCACCGACATTTTAAAACTTTCACCACCGAGCCCCTAAAGACATCACCTACTCACTGACATTGAACTAATTCACACCTTCACAAACTAACTCTTCACTCCTCACAACTCCTCTTCTCTCCCTCCCTTCACCTTCCTACCTCTCCGAACAACGTCTAAGTAGTGAGGTAGTGAGAGGATCCTTCTCTTCCCTTCCTTTTGTCACCAGCACCACCGCAATGCGTCAGCCACCCAACTGGGATAAGCTACCAATCACAATCAACAAAGGAATCTAGCAGGCCCACCAATCACAATCAACAAAGGAATCTACATCGGCAATCAATATAAATGAACGTTTGTTCTCTTAGTTCCAGAACAAAATCAAATGCTCAGTAATGATTGGCTGGGGCATATACCACTCTTTTATGCGCTTTCTGATCCAAATCACGCGACGATGGTCGCTGTGTAAAAAACGTTATTCATAGAAAGAATCTCTTGCGGGCAGCATGTAAGCGCCCCCGGCTCCGTGTAACGCTGTTACACGTAATATCAATAAAGTCTCGTGTAGAGCTGCGCAGTACCGAGCATTAAATTAGTATTGTTAACTTTAAGTTAATTATTTCAACTGCCACGAGTCGTAAACATTGTCTGTCAGCTCCGTGTAGTCCTCTTACTCGTGCAATTATGTGAACTGCCATGTGTTTGAAAATCAATGTCTGTTATGAACTGTACCTGTGTAAATCTATCTGTAAGTGATAAGTGACCAAATATGTAATTGTTGTGCAAAGTGAAACCACGACTTATTGACAGAAGGTTCTTATCACTAAATTTCCTTGAACTGAAATATCGAACGGAGCGAACCGGAATGTACAAAAAACATCAAAATACAGTCCACTCCTCCCTAAGTACAAACAGGCCCGATCAGAGGGTTTGGATTACTATTTTCTAATACTAACAACACAATTCTGTGGTTCATCTACCAATGCAAACATTATCTGTAATAGGGGAGCGAAACTGTTTATTTTCAAATTTTCAAATTCACCTTGCTAAGTTGGAACTTTTATTCATCATTCAACTATTTAAGGTTAAAAGGTGCGTAAGGGGTTCCAGAGCTCAAGAAAACGTGCGTATATTATACGTCACATACAGTTTTTATTGTTCATTGGAAAGACAAATCAAATCAAATATACTGTTACGTTTCTAGGTGGTGAATTAAAAGTCGTATTATTTTAACAAAAACGTTTATTTTGTTTCTTAACACAATCACTGAAAACACTTGATTATTTATTTACACTACACTTCTCTTGATTATTTATTTACACTACTCTTCTCTTGATTATCTTACACTACTCGCACAGTCCTAAGCACTGGCCACAGTTCACAGCACTGGTCACAGTTCGATGCACTGGTCACAGTTCACGTCACTGACCACAGTGCGATGCACTGACCACGGTTCACGTCACTGAGCACAATCACTGCACTGCTATTCACCGCGATGCACACACTTCACAGTTCAGCTTCCACTGCGGACTTAAGACTGACTCACGGTCGCCGGCCGCCGCGTATTTATACTCGGCGAGACAATCGAGAACCTTCCGGACACGGCGCACGTTCTGGAATAATCCGCCGGCAGGTGATGCAACCCGCGCTCACAGGCAGGTCGTGGTGGCGCCAGCAGATGATGCAATCCGCGCGTACAGGTAGTTCGTGGTGGTGTCGGCCGGTGACGCAATATTCGTTACAATACTATTTGTTACAGACATGGTAAACTACCAATACAGTACAATTCCTCAACTTTTTTGTATTTAATTGTGTAGACTAAAAATTTAGTTCTTTGCTGATGGGCAGACGTTACCCAGTTTGGTTTTCGGTGTCGTCATCTGAGTTTAGATTTTTCATTTTTACTTTCTCACCTTCCGTGAGAAGAAAAAGTATTGTAGTCCTGCGCCATAAAACGACGAATTTTCGACAGAAAAACTCTTATTGCTGGGCCCTAGTAACGAAACAGTGGCTAAATCTTGTTCTAATATATAGTAAATTACTTACGTGATGTAGTCAGAATTCGTGTTTTAGTGGGTCCTTGACACCGAAAAATCGATTGACGGCAAAACGTCTGTCAGTGAGATCAACGCTAGGACCTAAACTGTCCAGTCGATTTTCTCCAAAATTGACATCCCTGATATATTCTGAACGAACTCGCGACTTTGCGAATTTTAAACGGATATTTTGATTTTTGAAGGTACTTTACATAAAACCTCATTTTCAAAACATTTCTTAAAAATGGTGCCAACTTTATATATTTAACTTTTGTCCTGGAATAGCGTAAAGGCTGCTTAAATGAATGGTGTAGAACTCATTTTCTTTAAAATCCTTTCCTGATTTTTCGAAAATTGCAAAAATGCAAAATGTTTTCGGCGACATCCTAAAACTACAATACTGAAGATCGAGATTTTTCCTTGATGTAATGTGTTTCTTTGAAGGCAGATCTTGAAATAACGTCATGTTCAATTTTTCGAAAATACGAGTAGCTTTCGCGTAATATTGCGTAAAATTTTAAATATTTTAAAACATTTTTTCTCAAAAAATGCTTCAACTTCTTTATTTATTTTTCTCCGAAGGTGTGCACCATCACCCTCCAGCGGACGTCCCGTTTAAACGACGCCCGACTACCAGGTACCTGCGCAAGACGTTAGATAATATGGTACAAGCAGGTATTCTCGAGACAGTCCTGTCTTCTCCACGGAACAGCTTTTCATGTTTCCTTGTGCCCAAAGGAGAACAAAAGTACAGGTTAATATGCGACATGTCGCCCTGGACTCCTTGCTATAAAAACCCTCCATCAGTATCTCTGCCTTCGACATTATCAGTGTTGCAAGATATCCAGCGGTTCTCATATGCGGTCCGCATAGACCTTACTGACGGGTTTTACCATATCCCGATAGCCCCGGGGACGCGCCGGCATTTTTCAATTGAGTGCGGGAAGACATTCTACCAATTCGCCGCGCTCCCCATGGGCTGGTCGCTCTCGCCCCTGATTATGCAGATCGCGATGACGGCCGCCTTGCAACACGCATGTGTATCTAGATTTTACGTGTACTATGATGACTTTTTATTGTTAGCCAACAACCCCAGTGACCTTACAGAAGATGTGAATAGTTTCATGCTCGCAACAAAATCGGGGGTAGCCTGGTCCAGGTGAAGGACCGCCCGGACCCTCTTCAAGATGCAGGCGTATATGAAATCCCCTGCAGTTGTGGGCTTGTTTACATTGGCCAAACCGGGCGCACGGTAGAAGAGCGGATGCGGGAACACATGCGACATGACAGGCTTCAAAATATCCAGAAGTCCGCCTTAGCCCAACATGCCGCCGAAACGGGTCATCTCGTCAACTACCACGAAACCCGCACAATATTAACAGAAGACCGGTGGTGGCCTCGTCTGATCAAGGAGGCTCTAGAAATCCCAAGGAGGCCCGCAAACCTCAACAGGAATGATGGGCTCCGCCTCAGCAACACCTGGAGACGGGTCGCCGCTCTCCGCCAATGCGGCAGCGCCCCGCAGAGACACACCCCCGCGGACGGCCAATGACGTAGCCGCTTTTTTGACCCGCTCTCTTTCGGCCTTTCTCCCGTTCCCGGCGACGCAGATTCATTTTTCAGATATGCATTCTGTTTAGTTCTCTATCCTCTTCCCTTTCCGCCTCACCTCCCTCCCCCCACATTATCTGGTCTCCCATTATCGCTCCTAACCCTCTCCGCCAATCGCGCGCCGCCTGCCCTTCTCCCATTGGTCGCCGCTGTGGCCAATCGGTTCGCGCACCCGCCCAATATATTGCGACACGCACGCCTCTCGGTAGCAGAACAGCTCTGAAGAAGGCCACAGCAAGTTGGCCGAAACGTCAGCACCATCGACCATGACGCGGCTAATCCCGGACAGCCAAGAATTCAACGACTCCGGCCGCGGATGCCTACGACTTTACAGAAGATGTACTACGTATCACTTCTCTAGGTTTCCAAATAAACGTGTCTAAGTCGCAACTCGCGCCCACAAGTTCTGTTAGATATCTAGGTGTGTTGTTAGATCTCCAGAATAAAAGTGCGTCAGTGGATTCAAGATATCTGCAGGCAGTGCGATCGGTGCCAGAGCAATGGCTCACCAACCCGCGTTTCACCATGTCCTACGCCGGCATGGTGGGATGGCTGGCCATTGCCAGCACCGCCACCTACCCGCTGTCCCGGCTGATCCGCCGCTGGCCACACCTCGCCGGACCATTTTCCTACTCGTACACATCAAAGGACGGCGAAAAACATGATACTAGTCCCATTTACGGAGAACTCTCCGTATTTTCGAAAATTGCAAAAAGTTAACATTTCAAAACTTTAATATTGAAGATGGAAGTTCTTCCCTTGAAAAAATCTGTTCTAAAAAGTCAGCTCGTTAAAGAAGGTCACGTGCAATGTTTTGAAAAAATGAGTTTTGAGTAATTTGTGCTTGAAATATTTTCTTTACAAATATTTAATTTCACTATTTGTCCAAATGAAATTATGTCTGACTATTGTTCTATATTTACTGATACATTTTGCTGGTATAACTCTTTTAATTTACAATTTTTTTAGCGAGATAAGAAAATCACATTTGAATTTCAGAGTCAAAATCACATAAGTGATATTCATATTTTATAAACATACAAAGGCATTGCTTTGCATCTTTCATAATATTGTGGAGGCTTGTGAAATGGTCTCTTATAGCAAGAAACCTATCTCTTTAAAGTTTTCATTTATTTACTTCGCTCGAACTCAATTGTTTCGTCGGCGGCACGCGCAGAACAATGCCTCGCGCTAGTCACGGAATATTAAGCTGACAGCGTTTAGAAAATTAACCCCTTCGTAAAGGAATATTTTTGTTATTTTATGAGCAGTCGCGGTCACACTGATGATGATGATGATAATATAACAATAGCCAGTCCGTATTGCCGAGATCGCCAAGGCAGTAGTGCCGTGGTGATCTGACGGAAGGATCGCGGGTTCGAGTCCCGCCTCGGGCATGGATGTGTTTGTGTATGTCTGTTTGTGAGTGGCATCTATTCATCCTTTATTATCATTATCATTGCATCTTCCATTCCCCCAGGATTAACAACCTTGGTGTATAAAAATCGGATCGGATTTTTAGATCTCTCAAAAGCTTTTGACGTCATTGATCATGACATTTTACTTTCAAAATTACCTTCATATGGAATCCGTGGTATTGCTCTAGATTGGTTATGTTCGTACCTTAAACAACGATCTCAGAGAGTTGAAATACCTTACTGGAATGATGGAACATTACGTACGCACCTTTCCGACTCTTTGCCCATTGCATGTGGAGTTCCTCAAGGATCAAATTCAATAGAAAAGTTTAAATCGCAAGTGAAATCGTTTCTGCTGCATAACTGTTTCTATACACTATACTGAGCATCACAAGAAAAGTAACATTAATTTTAACAATGATACATAATGAATTATTTACCATTTGGACTGTATAAATGAGTATAATCAACCTGTAACTATTGTACTACAGCTTCCGGGTCAATGACCCCCATCTCAATCAGGTTTTTCGTCCAGTTTCCCTGATCCATTGAGCAAATGCTGAGATGGCCCCTTGTTTTGCTTCTGGACATAAACGTCATTTTCTGTGCACGTCTTCTAGTGGGATTCAGTGGGAAATACAATTATTCAAATTATCGTTTCCATGTTGTCGCGCCAGGAAGTATTATTCTGAAGGATCCACATGGATAAGAGCCAAAATTCATTGCCTTTTTATCCTTGAAAATAGATTTTATTATATGGGAGCTCATTTTTTCCAAAATTTAAGTAGTATATGACTTAGTGTAGGGATCACAGAATGTGTACACAATTCACTTTTCCCCATAGCACGTCATACGCAGTTTTAACTGTTTTTTTTGACGTAAAAATAGTTAAAGTTATTCATCCCACTGTGAAGGAGAAAGCGTTGTATCCTTTTTCTGCTTATTATATTTTTTACAATACTTCTAGGCATGGACTATAATTTAAGTTGAAGAAAAGTCGTTCATAATTAACTGGTTTTATTTTCTTTTTTCAACGTCGACGAAAATTCAACTTGAACATCTACTGAGAATTGTAAAATCATTTTCTTCAGATATCAAGATGACGTTTGTTTGGAGAAATGTAGAAGAGTAAGTGTTGTGAGAAAAAATAAAATTTATTACACCGGAGCGTTTTTTAAATTCAAAATTCAAGTAATGTATGGCTTAGTGTAGGGATCACAGAATTTTGGAAACGTGCACAGAACTCACCTCTTCCCATAGCACGTCATAAACAGTTTTAACTGTTTTTGACGTAAAATAAATAAATAAAAAGACAAACTGCATTTAGATGTATTATTTTATTTTTTCAAAAACATGTCTTCAACAAATGTGATTTTTTGATACATCTACCGTCGTTAGTTACGACCGTTTTTTATACATAACTGTATTTGTGAGTGCAAGTGCTTCAAATAAATTTAAAAGCAGTTTCTATAAACTTCAAAACTCTTTCTTGTAAATGAACTAAAAGTTACGCTTTTTCGTAAACGCTTAACCCTCACATGGCCAAGCGGGATATTGAAACATAGTAAGTGTGGGGGACCCAAATGACCCACAAGTTGTTTGATAAACGAAGTTATATTGAATTTAAAATGGTATTTTCTTTATTGCGTACATAGTTTATCATCTTCCACTATTGTGCATGAACATTAGTGTGAAGTTGGCAAATATTTTGTAATATATTGAAAAACAATGATTTGCTTACTCATCTTCTGAGCATCACAAGAAAAGTAACATTAGTTTTAACAATGATACATAATACATTGTTTACCATTTGAACTGTATGAATGTGTGTAAACAACCTGTAACAAGTATTGTATTGCAGCCTCCGGATCAATGACCCCCCATCTCGATCAGGTTTTTCGTCCAGTTTCCCTGATCCGTTGAGCAAATGCTGAGATGGCCCCTTGTTTTGCTTCTGGACATAAACGTCATTTTCTGTGCACGTCTTCTAGTGGGATTCAGTGGGAAATACAATTATTCAAATTATTGTTTCCATGTTGTCGCGGCAAGAAGTATTATTCCGAAGGACAACATGGATAAGAACCAAAATTTATTGCCTTTTTATCCTTGAAAATAGATTTTATTACTTGGGAGCTCTTTTTTTCCCAAACTTTAAGTAGTGTATGACTTAGTGTAGAGATCACAGAATTTTGAAAATGTGCACACAATTCACTTTTCGCCATAGCACGTCATACGCAGTTTTAACTGTTTTTTGACGTAAAATAAATAAATAAAAATAAATATAAATAAATCTAAGTCATATTATGATCTTTGGAATACCTATTGTATTAAATATTTGCAATTTTACACCATTATTATTACAAGATCATTTGGACTAACTTATGTGTCACACGTTTAGAACATATGTAAAATAAATATGTACCTCTGAAATCCACTGTGTAATATCTCGTTCACTCATAGCTGTCGTAAAGGCAATTTCTTACAATTCAGGCAACTCTGCTGACAATAATGTGAAACACTGCCTGCAGGGGACACTCGCTAGCTACCAGTACTGACAAGTTACTCTAACAAATGAATATTAGTCATAAACAACTGCAAATACACCAGAAATATGAATGTGAAGTCAAAATATCATAGGCCCAAACCCAAATTAAAATTTAAAAAAAATTTTAAAAAATCATCTTTTTTCCGTTAACTGTGAGGGGAAAAAAGAGAACTGGGGGATCTTAGGTCCCGTGCTTGGCCATGCGAAGGTTAAACGACGGGTTTTTAAAAACGTATCCAAATGATTCAATGAAAATTTGTATATAAAAGGTAGGTTCATCCTTCTATGATATTCGTAACGTCGTATTTCGAATCAACTATAAAGGAGTGAATAATTGTGAATATGAAGAAAAAACTAGAGGTCCTTAACTACACATACTTTCTCACAGTATTTCTAAATTTACAATTCTCGAAGATTCTGAGACCTCAATGAAAATTATATTTGCGCCATTCTTTTAAGCTTTTGGGCCATTATTTTAAGCTTTTGGTCCATTCTTTTAAGCTTTAATATTTGGGGCGATTTTTGAACAAAAATGTTTGTTCTAAAGTGCATAAATTTTACGTACAAATTCGGCAAAAAGCACTGTTTTTTTCAAACAATTCTAAATTACGATTTTTAAAGGGCTGATTTTTTAGTAACAGTTCACTTGAGGTATGTATTTCTCTGCCTTCAACTATATACTTTCGAAATGTTCCGATTGTATAATTTTCGAAAATACAGAGAGTTGGCCGCAAATGTGACTAGCGCCATTTTTTAACGTCTGTGACACATAAGAGAAGATAATTTCTAAAAAAAATGGATTCTCTTTGAGAAAAAAATGTTTAAAATTGTAAAAACTATATTTCACACAAAATTACAAGAAAACGACTCATGTTTTTGACAAATTAAGTACATTACCTTACTTCAAGAATTGTATTTAAAGTACACTTTTCATTAAGAAAAAAATTCTGACTTCAATATTATAGTTGTACGAAGGCACCGAAAACTTGTTTGGGCGTTGCAATTTTCAAAACGTTAAGTATTTCAAGAAAAATGTAACCAGCACTTAAGCGTTCTGTACGCTATTCGAGGCCTAAGTGCGACCGTTTTCCCCACAATCAGGCAAAACGTGCTACATCCTTCGCCTGGGTCCAGAGGGGGGTTTAAACGCGTTGAAACGCAAAAAAAAACAAAAAACGGGAGAGTTCGCTAATGTAGCAGATAGGAACGAAGTCGAACGCTAATGTAGCAGATAGGAACGAATAATATATTGCAAATGTCTTTTGGAAGCGAGCCGTCGATCCGATAAGACGTACGACCAAATCAGACTACGAGAGAGTACCGTTACGAGCATTCGTTTCCAAATAGCGCCAGAAAAACTCTTCGGAGAAGACAATAGAAGAGGTAAACTGTTTATTTTAAATGCAATACGACTAATTGTGAATATAAACAAGAGTAGTAACTGCATCATTAATTGAGGGCAGAGAAGTGAGGAGCTCGTATACAGACGATAGCTAATACTCGAATGTCTCGATCTTTTCCAGTTTTTTGTTTTGATGTTCTGTTCCGTTACTACGTTGCTGTTACATGGGATTTCATTGCAACGGGTAATAAATTCTTGGACAAATCCCTACGCAAGCGAATGCGCGACGGCTTGGCTACACATTTTATAATGACATGATACACATGAGCCGGTGCTTCAAGGTCAAATGACACCGCGGAGCTGCTGGGAGACGACGCGAGGTCATTTCAACCAGGCGACCTTATAAGCGAAATATGTATATTGTCAAGTAAGAATGCTACAGATGGAATAATTTTATTTTGAACTTTTGAGCAGAGTTTCTGTAGGTCAGGATAAAACGTAGGAAAATTCTATATCATGTGTGGAGAGTTTTTTTAAACTTGTTTTGAATCAAGAAAAATCTTAAATCTCAATTTTTGAAAAATTAGACCAAAGCATTCAATGTGTCAAAAGTAAAAGAAGTCCATATGTGTATTTGGAAATCAATGTAAATGCGTTCAAAGAAGAGTGACTGAGATACAAGGATTTGTTTGAAACTTTTTTTGTCAAATGTTATAAAGAATATAGGACTTTGCTGACAGACTGCTAGTTAGCCACAAACCTGTATACAACAAAAGTGTACGAGTTGTAAGACTGTTTTCGGATGTTTATTCTTTTTTATGTGTATGTGTTTACTCGTTTATGCATTTAAGGCATGTGCAAGATTGGAGATTATAGTATTCTGTTAAGTGATTCAAACTTGAGTGATATCGTGAACACGCGAGTAGTGAGTATCCATGATCCTGATCCCTTGTTTTTTTTATATATAATTAGAGAACGGACTTCATTGTAATATAAAAAGCAAAATATGCACATATATATATACTTATTTTTTCAAAAATATGTAAGACAAAATAGGAAATATGTGAAATAAATATTCATTATAATGTTTACAATTCCATTCTTCAAGCGTTTTCCGAGCAGAGTACGTTGCCGATCAGAACTTTACATGAATTCAGAGAAGCTGAATGAAAGTTTTACATCTACAGAAGCAATTATTCGCAAGTTTCTTCCGAAACATACTACATACAATGTTGTTTATGAGGAGCCGAAGCTCAAGTGAATAGTACCGTGTAGCCTGATATAGGAGAGAGGGGGGGTACTCCCACCCCAACTCCAGAAAAGGGATAAGACAATGATATGATTTTTTTTTATCGAGTTACGCATGGGGTCTATGAAACACGAGTAAGCACGTGGTTGAAGTTCCTTCTGCTTCACATACTACATCCGCTCATCGTTGATCCCGACTACGCTGTTTCGAAGAAGCAGTGGGGCGGGGGCAAGTTTGGCAATTAATAGCGATTGTCCGGTGTTAATACAAGCGCACTGCATATTAAGTATTTCAGTAACTAAGTTAGTTTTCAAGTAACATATATTACAAACATCACAAGTGAAATGTTAATTTTCGACCTATAAATATATTAAATTGTAACGAAATATGTAGCTATAGATAAAATACGTAAAAAATGTAATTATACCAAAATATGTAAACATATATAAAATAAAAATTGTTCCAATTAGTTCAGGATGTCGTGTTAAGTGTAAAAAATCTTAGTGAATGTAGGTATCTTGTCCCTGTAAAAATATGTATTTACATGAAAATCCGTTCCCTATCAATTGTCGTCCGACTGAGCTAACATTTCACCAGGTGAATAACTTCAACTCCCTCTGAAACGACGTCTAAGGTTATGCAAGTTTAATAAAAAGTTTGGAGCCATTTTTGAGAAAATTTTTAAAATTTTGAGGCTTTTTATAAAGAACCTCCGAAATTAAAATGTCCGTTTCAAATTGAGAGGGCGTCGAGTCCTTAGAGTTAAATCGATCGAGGAATAATAATTTCGGAGACAATCGGTAGTATGTTTCAGGCGCTAGTGTTGACCACAGATGGTCGGACGTACAGACAGACGGTTTTGCCGTCAATCTATTTTTCGGTGTCATGTACCCAAAAACATCGATTCTTATTTCACAACGTGTTAGAGGAAGTAATATGCTATATTCTCGTATATGGACATGATTTACTAATTCGCCGGCACACGATTATAACACTTTCTCTTCTCACGAAGTAACTGCGAGAAAGTAAAAAATGTGTTACAGGGGGCCAAAAAGTAGTAGTAGTGGTAGTGGTAGTAGTGGTGGTGGTGGTAGTAGTGGTGGTGGTGGGGAGTAGTGGTGGTGGTGGTAGTAGTGGTGGTAGTAGTGAGGGTAGTAGTGATGGTAGCAGTGGTGGTGGTGGTGGTAGTAGTAGTAGGTGGGGAAAAACCGGAAAGCTAACTCAGACTAAACGGATTAAGAGACTAACATGTACGAGAAAGTCTGTGCCGTTTTGGAGCACCACTAGATAGCCTTTGTATCTCAGAATATAAATAACAAGTAACACTGGAGCAATGGCGAAATGAGTTTTTAACTGCGAGTTTTTTTAAGGAGCAGTATTTCACTAGTAATGTTTTTTAAGACGCTAAAAAGATTAATCTGTAATTTATTTTGGTAGTAAATTATGTTCACATACTCTTCAGCTCATAAGAGAGAGTCAAACATTCTTGAAATTATTTTTTTTTACATTCTTGGATCGAGCCAGGGATTTTTAGTGTTACCAGACACGCTAACTACATTGTTCATTAGCACCACCAATGTAGTACTTGATGCACCTTCGTGGTGGACGGTATTCTTTCACCATATAAACCGTGGATCCGGCGTCCTCCTACATTTTAGTTTCCAGTGTTTCACTTCCACGTATCTTTCCCACCGTTACAACTCCCCTGCCGGACATGATCTATGCTTCAGTTTGGTCTCCCGTCATGTGTGGTATAGTTGAGTACCACAGATTGTGTGTGTGTAACAGAGGAGAGAAAGAAGCAATAATGAGGGAGGAAAGATCACGCGTGGTCTTGTGGCCGTATAGTCCGTGTGGTCCGTTTGGTAAGATTCCGTTACGGTATTTATCGGAGAAACCAGGAGAAATTACCGGGAAAGTGCAGGTTACAGGTGGAATTCTCCTCGAAAGAGTGGCTAAATTCGTCCTAGATGTTGTTACGATTCTGGGTTGAATTAAAACACTTATATTATTTTAACAAAAACGTTTATTTTGTTTATTAAATACACACTAAAATACTTGATTTATGTACATATAGTCTTCACAGTGCTTGAGTTCTTCACTAAGTTATTTCTTTATTCGGCGCACTTCTCTTGATTATTTATTTTTACTATTCAATTCTTTTTAACTGTCGCACAGTCCTAAACACTCACCACAGTTCACGGCCCTGGTCACAGTTCACGGCGCTGAGCACAGTCCACTGCACTGCTGTTCACCGCGACGCTCACGCTTCACAGTGCAGCTTCCACTTCTGACTGACTAGTGGCCGCCGGCTGCGGGGAATTTATACCCGGCTGGCGCCTGCCTGGACCCTTCCGGAACAGTGTCACATTTCTACGCGACGCGCGAATACCCTGGACCCATCCAGTTCGGGGGGTGCTGACAGATTGTAGTCCGCGCAGCGGATTCCGGCTGATGATGCAATAATCGTTACACTGCCCCCTCCTTAGATGCGATCCGTCTCGGAGCGCGTTTATTGAAATCATGCAGATACTTGAAGCTGGAACCCCTATTGCAGTTGGAGGTTAAAAAGAAGCGACAGTCAATTGTCTTCATTGCATATTCCGACATTCTATGGTAGTAGCTGGAGACTAAGATGAGGACGAGAGTACCGGAAGAGTACTTTCAAAATACTTCTCACTATTCTCCAGTTCAATCCATCGAAACCACATTCCAGTTTGGGGATTATAATCTCCTAGACGTTGTCTTACAGTCCTTGACGTAATTCAGTGTTTCCCAAAGATTTTGATAGAAGTTGTGATGTTATTTACTTTCTGTGACGAGGTAATACACGTATCTACTCACGTCGTGTAGTTGCAGAACCGTCCCATTATCTGGTTGCTGGTTCTCTAATTCTTCTATTCTTCTGTATTTTCTCTCGAATATAGCAGCAACTCCTTCGGCTATTTCTAAATCCTGGGCAACATAATGCGCTAATAAATATTGTTGGGGTACCGCAAACAGATTCCATTGCACTTTCATTATTACACCATAACGCGCCGTATGATTTCCGCCATGATGAGACAAACTCGTCATAAGTGAACTCTTTCATGTCCAGCTCACAAACTCGCGCGGTTTTTCTACGCCATCATTTTCATTACTTCCTGAGTACGGGGCCAGGCGATTCGAATGGACGACTCGTGGTTTTCCATTCGGCAAATTTTTAATTCGGTAGACAACATCATTTATCCTTTTCACTACCTTGTACTGTTCTTCCCACTGTCGTTGTAATTTTGGACACAAACCGCGGCGTCACTGGGGGTTGCACAACCCAACATGATCTCCAGGTCGAATATCTCCTCCTTCAGTTTGATGTTATACCAGTGTTTCATCCTGTCACTTGTGATTTCTATTCGCTCACGCACCAATGACGTCCATTTTCTGTTTTAGGTCATTTAAAAAGTCTTCACCGGCTATTTCTTCATTAGTTATACAACTTCTTCATTACAAATTATAGATCACATGAGTGACGCAGTTCCCGACGGAAGAGGATATTAGCGGGTGTTTGACCAGTTGTCTCATGAACACAGAAGCAGTAGGCTAGAAGAAAAAGGATATATGTATTGGTTCCAGTCGCGTTGGTGATCTGACATGACCTTCGATAAATATTTTCCTGTTGGTCTGTTCATGCATTCCCCTCTTCCATCTGACTGCGGATGTAGGGCTACTGTTCTTGTTTTTATTATTCGAAGACGTTCACACGCTCCTTGAAACACTTCGACTTTCGACGTTCTGTCCCTGGTCTGAATGTAATTCAAGTGGCTCACCCATACCTTAACCAGTACTTCGGAGACAGTAGTGGCCTCTTGGTTAGGTAGGGGATGTGCTTCAATCTTCTTGCTAAAATAATCCATGGCCACTGGTATGTATTTATTTCTATCATTTGATATTGGAAATGGACCAGTCAGGTCAATAGCAATTCTTTCAAAAGGACTTCCAACGTTATATTGCCTCATCATCCCTCATTGCAGTAGCACGAACTTAAAACTTTGTGCACGTCTTCCATGAAATTAACCCAGTAAAGTCGTTCGCCCACTTTCTCAAGCGTTTTCGTTGTACCGAGATGTCCTCCCGAAGTTCCATCAATACTTGCATTTTCCTCAATACTTCAGGCACCGGTATTCCTGGTGACAATATCTGCATCCTCTTCTGAGAGCCGTCTTCACTTTCCAGAACTCGTTTAAGAACACCTTCCTCTTCAGTAATAGAATCCCACTGCGTCCAATACGGTGTTACTGCTGAAGAACAGAGACCTATTTCTTGCCAACTCGGTCTCTGTCCTATTTTCCGTACGCAAACATGTTTCAATTTTGCGTCATCTTTCTGATTTTTCTGGAGCTCTTCAGGTTCCCATTAGTCATTACTGGCAGTGACCTTTAAGGTAGGAGACATATCCTCTTCCGCATTACAACTATGTTTGCAGTTTTCAGGACATGATCTTCTGGAGAGAGCATCGGTATTCTGGTGACTACTTCCGCGCCGATATTATATTCTAAATGTGAATTCTTGCAATCTTTCAATCCATCTGGCGACTTGACCTTCCGGTTTCTGGAAGTATAGCAGCCATTTCAATGCAGCATGATCTGTTCCCAAAAGAAAATATCTACCGTAGAGATATTTGCAGAAATGCTCAACGGATTTCATCACAGCAAGTAATTCTCTCCGGGTTACACAATAGTTGTGTTCTGGTTTGATAGCACTTTGCTATAATAACCGATGACCCTCTCTCGTCCATTTTGTATCTGCGATAATTCTCCTCCAATGCTAACGTTACTTGCGTCAAGTACATAAGTACATGACGTACATCAAAAGTTAATGACGTAAATCATTATGTACTTGAAGTACATACTTTCCTTGAGGTAATGGATAGCTCAATATAGGGGCACTCAACATGGCGCTTTTAAGGTTTTCGAAAGCGCGCTGGCAATCTTGATTCAATTGAAACAAACGCTTTTCTTCTGTCAGCCGGGTCAGCGCTTTCGCGATATTGGCAAATCCCAAAACAAACCGGCGATAATAATTACATTGTCCCAGGAAACGTCTCAAGTCATATTTTCCTTTGGCATAGGACATTCCTTTACAAATTTAAATTTCTCCGGATCAGGTTCTATAGTAATCCCTTTAGGTGGTGGTTTGACTCGGTTAACAGTTTGCAAAACCGAAGATACCGCAGAAATATAACCAATTATTGTTCATTTTCTTAACTTAACAGGATAATAGTTAATGTTCATTATTCTCACAGGTATTGTTCTATTTACTCTGACCAGTTCTTTGGCTACTAGAATTCCTCGACCAATATTATCGTCGTGACTTCTGGGTTCCAGGATAGCAATCTCTTCAGCTGGAACGTTGCTCTCAGGGCTCGCTTCTGTAAACATCCCACTACGTTCCGTCAAGATTACGCCGTCAGCCGTAATCGCATTCATGGCAATATTGTTGCGCGAATGCAGAACACCTCCATTTCGATGATTGATAGCAGCAGTTCCAATGGCAAAGAGGGCATCCATCTCAAACAATATTCGAGTCCCCAGCGGCTGTTCGAAGCTTCCACTTGGATGGCATAAGATGAGATGACTTGGCAAAATCGATTTTTTAACGCTCTTTGTTGCACCAATATCTAGAAGTGAGACGCGTGGTCTTCCATTTACGAGTGCATCCACGTAAACGCTGTCAGAACGGCGTCGTATGGACGTGACGTGTACTTCGAAAGGTGGAGCTCTTGTTTCACAGGTCGATGGATGCCCCCTTCCATCAGCGGGTTTTAGTTTTCCCTGCTAACTGCTGCGTTTATAAACTGACTGCTGCTCTCCTTGTTGCTTCAGTGGACGATCACATCGACTTTTTATGTGACCTAATTCTCCACAATTTCAACATCGAGGTTGTCGCCTTTTGCCACTAGAAATGCGTGGGTCCAATAACCTCTCAGTCATTGGGTCAAATATATATGATTGTATGCAAATGATTACGTTTCAAAAAATGATAATTTGTAACTATATTCCAAAGTCAAAATGTTACTGGATGCTGCAACAATGTACACAAATGTGTAATACACACTAAAATAAATGCACAGAACTACCGAAACCATTTTCGAAGTATATTTATAGTCCAGATGATTTAATGGATGGAAAATAGTAAAAATAGGTTTTTAACTACATCGCAGCTGTCGAAAAATCTGAAAAAAATTCACAATTTGTGTTTTCAGAGTAACTTTCGAGCCTTTTCAGGGTTCTTTTACAAAAAAATGAATATATTTGTTCAGAAAGAAAAAATAACTCAGAAATATATAAGCTCCCAATTTACAGAATTCGACTGCTTTTTTATTTTTCTGTTAATTTTTCTTTCTGAACCAATATATTAATTTATTTTGTAAATAATAAACATTAGTCATGTGTTTCTATGCTTCTGCAATGCAAATTTTTGCATAGAAAGCATTTTTTTCAAACCAAATTTTGTGTGCTTTTTGCGGCTCATCCATTCGAATATTCAAGTAGTTTATTGGATAAAAATGTTTAAAATTGTCACGAGAGCTTATTTTCGAATTTTGGACATTTCCTCCCTGGACATCTTGAATAGGTGCAATGGATATCGCGTTAATATTCTTCCTCTTGTGAGTGCTCCTCGACACTGCAACGAGAAATGTTTCTGGTAGTGTAATGTGGTACACCCGGTACTATTAGAGAGACGCGAGTTCAAATCCTGGTAATTGTGGCCTATTTTTAACTCCTCAAAAAATATGCAAAGCGAGAGTTACGTAATGCTGCAGGAAAAAGAGTCGACATTTCCACCACAGACACGTTTTGTATGTCTCTCATTCGAAAAAAATGTTCTTTTTCTTGCTCGTGAATAAAATATGTTACTTCTATTCATTGGATTGTCAAAACGCTCATGCATTGAGTGTTCTTGAACCTGAAAAAGTAATTTTCGTTTTTGTTCATCCCTGGAGGCTAAATACACCAAGATGCATATTCCTCGGGCGATCTGGCTGTCACGAATACTAGAATTTCAAATGGATCTTTTAATTTTCAGGGTCCCTTAATCAATCCCCAACATTTTCTTCGAATTATTTCAAATAATGATTCATTTCTTCGATAAATCTTTTTCCTTGGATAAAGCATATGATGGTTTAAAATGGCGCTGAAAAAAATTCATCATTCATTCTTTACGATTGGGAACCCTGGCTTATTGGCAAAAAGAAAAGTATTCACGCTTTGTTGTTCTGACATCGAACATCATTGAACTTTATTTAGATGTTTAAAACAGAAATATCCACGTTGAGTGTCTTAAGTCAACTTTTACGAAACTCAGATCATTTTGATAATAAGAGTTATTATGATACATGCATCCATGTTTATTACCAAAAGTAATCATTTGTATAATACTAGTAATATCGGAACAAACCTTTGCGAAAAGTACTGCCAACATCAGATGTCAACTTTCGGAGGACAAAGAATTCACTTGACTTTTTACGAAGAGCCTCTAACGTTCTACGATTTTCGAATGGTAACATCGTATTAAAATATGTAATTGGTTATCAATTTCCACTTAACAACCTCGTTATATCGAATTGTAAAAAAATCCAATTTCGAATTGTAAAAATACTTAAAATACGCATGTAGCAAATAACTGTTTGACAAACATTAACATTAGTCTAGGCGTAAAACAAGTTGTATTATTCTATTTGGATATCAAATATGATGTGGATTTTATCTTTTGTGGCAAGTAAATCATTTTGACGAAATGAGATTTAGGCGCGTTCACACTGGTAGAAAGTAATTGACAAAATTTTGTGTTTCCCGATAGATCTGATCTGAACGGGGTTTTCGCGGCTAAGTGGGGAAAAAGGTCGCCAGTGACTTTTGTTTAAATGCTTGTAAATTTAACTTGTAAATTATTGTGTAAATATATGTAAATAGTTTATCATAGAAACAGCCGTCTGTATTCTTAAATTCCATTACGTCATAGAATCGGAACCTTTTTTTCTTATTTGGTGACAGTGGATTTAACGACTAACGTCGGGGCTCTTTGGTAGCAATCAGTTTGTGGATGCAGTCATTTCGTTCACAACGGACGGGGAACGCGGAAGTTCAGCTGTAGCATCCGCGGAGTGCGGTACTCGAGTGATTGGTACGCGCTGAACAAGCCAGAACAGTACGCGTAAGAACTGTGTATCGCAACTAAAGGTGCACGCGCGTCGTATTTACGTGGCGTCGGCAGTGTCGCGCACGCCACGGGAAACCGAATTGTGCGGTAGTTTCGGGGCGGTGCAATCCGACTCGGAACCTTTCTGTCCATAATTGGTTCTGGAATTGGAACTGATACTGGTATATGGAATTGGAGCTGGTACTGATAACTGAAATTGGTACTGGTACTGGAAGAGGACATCCCGGACCGACCAGAACGAGAGGAAGGAAGGAGGCCAGGACACCAATCCAGGAAGCGCTCACGCGACACCGAGGTCAACAGAACGTAAATGTGTTTTTGTCCTAGCCGGTGATCAATTCAGGCATAATGATGTCCGCATAGTTAGCACACCCACTTATCAGAAAATAAAAAAAGAGTATTCCATAATTTTGTACTAATTTTAAACTAATTTTAACCCACATTTAAAAAATTTGTACCAATGCAGAACATTAAAAAAAACAGGGTATAAGAGTGGGTGTGCGAACTTAACGTTAATTTTGTACTAAAATTCAAAAATTTTAACTTATGTACAACATCAAAATAAACAATATATACGTTTGCGGGCGTTCACCTACTGTAAAGTTGCAACACCACCCATGAAAATCAATATTATAAAAAAACTAAAAATACCAATTTTGTACTAATATTAAACTAATTTTAACCCAAATTCCAAAATTTTGAACTGATGCACAACATCAAAATAAAACATTTAATCTTTTGCTAGTGTTCACCTACAGTAAGGTTAGAACACCATCCATGAAAAGCAATGATATCGAAAAATATTATACTTAATATTATACTACTCGAACTCTAGGGCCTCGCGGTCATTAACGTTACAGGGAAAACTGTAACGATGCCACTGAGCTATCGCAACATTTGCAACGTGTACTTAAAAACATTGTAAGTCTTTTTCCATACAAAGTTTTAATTTTTCAATATTACAATATAATTAATTAATTATTACAATTAATACAATGAAGTGACAATACAATTGAGTGACCAAATGATATTCCTCTAAAACTAAAAAATGTACCGAAACGAATGTTTGCCATTCTGGCAGTTTTCTGTGTACTATTCGTTACTTCTGTGAACGTTGTCTGAAGAATACACTGCGTTAGACGAAAGATAATTATACATATTTCTTTCTTAATGTAATCTGCTCTTCATTATTAGTCTTTCAAATCATCTCATGTGCACGTTTCTTAAAATATGAGTGTTTTTCGCAAAAGTTTGAGTTATATAGCGACAATATATATGTTTTCGAACACCCCCAATACACATGCTGGAGATTTATTTCCAAGTGCAATCGTTTTAAATACTAAATTTTAAAATACGTTTTATTTAGAATTTTGTCTGAAATAAACAGTAGCTTTTGTGATTTTTTGAAAGAATTTTCTGGCATAAATAACATTGTAATATTCAAAACACTACATGAGTGACCTGCCCAAGGACAATATCGTAGCGTATTTGGTTGGGTGGCTTCTTGTGCTGAAGATCTCGGGTTCAAATCCAAGCCTGCACTACTCATTTTTTATTCTGTACATTAGAGTATGTATCTGACAAATGGCTTTGAAATCAGTTGTAGACGTGGAATTTTATATATCGTTTTGCTTTTCAATAATTATATATATTTTTTTGTCTCTCAGCCGTGTCTCAGTCGTTTCCTTCAGGTTTATTAGAAGAATGAAGTGTTAGTAGTGTAAAAGTTGTAATATATACGTAACCGTTACCAATAAAACAAGAAAAGAAGACCGGTTTTTTATTGTTTGTATTGGTACGAGTAGTTAGATGAATAGAAAGTTAATAACTGCGTAAACGGTAGGGGTTTTTTTCAATTAAATATTTTTGAGAATCGACTAATTACCAGCTGCACTGAAACCCTTACTTTCCGACAAAAAGCTGTAACGGCTATTCAAGCCAGCAGTGTAATTTTTGTTATCCTAGCTGGGAAGCGATAACCGAGCAAGTGGCAACAGCTCAGGATTTGGCAACAGGGCATTGAACACAGGAGGCCTGTGGCCGCCGCTTGGCCAACTCGAGAATGGTTGTTCGCAAGGCCGTCCTTTGACCTAAGCAACTGCCATGAGTCCCAATTTCAGACGGGGACATATATATAATTGAAATAAAATACAATAGGATCCCCAATAAATTTGTATTACACTCTTAAAGCCAATAAATATGTAAAGGCATTTTTTATCATTTTTACTGTTTAAATAGCTTCTTAAATATCACAGGATTATTGATAAAAGTGATCAATTCCAAAAATTTGTGGTTTTAGATAAAAGGCATTGACAGGTTGTTCCCTCATCAGGGCTATGATTATTAGAAAAAAAGAAAATATAGCCATCTAAAACTAGTAGCGCCTAGATACCAATCTCACCTAAACTATATTGAAAATTAAAGACTAATTTTAGGTAAATTACTCTTTAATATGCTCTATTCCTGAATTTCGGCTCAGTGAATTTCCTCAAAATTGCTGATTTCCAAATCAGGAAAATACAAATTCGCAAACTAGGAAGACAAAAAAGAACTTAGTTTTAAACTCTAAGAAAAAATATTCCAGCATCTATATTCCAAAAATTAGGGCTAAACAAAATCGTTCCTATGGAAAGAAAGGATTGTTTGATTAACAGTAAGTAAATATTAGAAGATTTTGAAATAAGTACTTCTGTTTCATCGAATAAAAGGTAAGTACTGGCAACTAAAATCCAGTACTTACCTGTTTATCAACTTTAATTGTCTAAAGTGAAACGAAAGACGAATCATTTCTGGTTTTAAGAGTATTTTATTTTATAATATTATTTTTATATTTATTTTTCGATATCATTGTTTCCATAGGTGTTATTGCTAACATTACGGTAGGTGAACGCTCCAAACGTATACATTGTTTATTTTGATGTTGTGCATCAGTTCAATTTTTTGAATTTGGGTTAAAATTAGTTCAAAATTAGTACAAAATTATGGAATTTTTAGTTTTTCGATATCATCGATTTTCATGGATGCTGTTGCTAACTTTACGGTAGGTGAACGCTCGCAAAGGTTTATTTTTTATTTTGATGTTGTGCATCAGTTCAAAATTTTTGAATTTGGATTAAAATTAGTTTAATATTAGTAGAAAACGATGGTAGTTTTAGTTTATCGATATCATTGATTTTCATGGGTGGTGTTGCTATGAACCCCCAACTATACGGACATGGCATAATTTACTTTATTAAGGAAAGAGGTGCTCGTAAGTGTCGCGATGGAAATAGTGGAAACGTTGGAAGGGAACGAGACGGTGGTTAGAGTTAAAGCTATTATCACGGAAAGCGAGCATTACGAGGAAGCATTCGCAAAACAACTCGCCGATCAGGAGAAAGAACAGGTCGCAGAAGCACGCGAAATCGAAGAGAAAGAGCAAGCACGTTAGTTTGAGCTAGAAAAGTTCAAATTAGTGAATGGGGCTTTCACGTGCAAATCCATAAGCGGTAGCGACACGGGAAATCGTACGAATGTTCGTATCAGCCAGGTTATGGATAAGTTCAAATGCAAAGGTGACGTTATATTTAAGTGTTTTCGAGGCGCATGCTTGCCAGCTCGACATTGCGCCGGTCGAATGGGTAAGTCACTTGCGGCGGCGATGGTGTAACGCTTAGCGTATCTGACTGTTATACCCAAGTTCGCAAGTTCAAACCCGATCAGAGTCGATTTTTAAGGGTGAAAAAATCCTTCGTACGCTTTCCTTCGGAGGGGAAGTAAAACCGACTGTCCCATGTAGTAGATTCACATGCAAAAGATTCTCAAGCCTAAATAAAGCATCTGAGATAAATTCAAATTGCCTGTTTCATCGCCCAAGTAATACCTTCTTTGTTGTATATCTTCTAGGTTGCCTTCGCGGTGCCGGCACTTTTGCGAGAACAGGGGAAAGGTCGCGAAGGCCACTTTTCCCAAAAGCGACAGTATCGACGGCTGCTAGAGGAAAAATTGCTTCTGCTCAAATCTCAAATCTCTTAATATAAATATATAAAAACGGGTTTATACGGTTTTTTACATGTTTTAGAATACAATTCTTAAGTGATTAAAATTATCAGAAAAGAATTTGGAAACAATATTTTATCCTCTTAAAGGAATTTAAAAAAATGGTGTTTTCGCACAAGAATTAGAACTATTTACTAATTTAAAAGAATTCATTGATATGGAGAATTAGTTCACGACCAATAATAATATGCATGAACTATTTTTTTATAAAATCTAAAATATCAAAAAATTTAATACAGCCTAGCAATCCTTTGAATTCATGTAATTTCGCAGTAATTACAAAGTTAATTGTGAATGAACTTAAGTTAATTAAGTAATTTAAATTAATTAAATTAAGTTTTAAAAAAATTGAAGACTAATATTTTATTAAAATTTCTCAAGAAAATGATTCAGTCTATCAGAACGGAGATGGGGAGGTACGCTTTCTCTAATTGTAAATCGGGAGTCAGAAAATAAACAGACCCAGAATATTGCCTGGAAAGTGGGAAAAAATTAATATTACACAACACTGTCGCTTAATGTTCGACGACTTTCTTGCTATCGAAATATCAAAATATTTTAGAAGATACCGTTAGAATTCAGCTTCATTTATTATCATAAAGTAGTCGATAAATGTACTTTTTTCGTTGGGACTCCTCAGGATTTTAACTTATCATATGGTAAAGAAGTTCTTTTGTTCAATGAACAAAAGCCGGCGGCGCAAGCCGAATTCGTTTACTACGCTCCGTGAAGTCATGAAGGTTAAGCGAATTCGAGACTCGCGGGTTCGTGGTTGGGTGACCGGCCAGGAACCCCGGGATCTAACGGCGTCGAGCCCCTGGCCGAAGGGATAAAAGGCACTAACTGACTGCGACGGCACGAGACTTGACAAATATAGTAATTAACGCAGGATTACTCCAGTAATAAAAAAGCACATTAATGGAGGATTACTCCCCAGTGCAAAGCGCTCAATGCCCCTTAAGGGGACTTGGAGACGCGTTGCGTCAAGGTGTAGACGCAACAAATTAAAAAAAATGAAAGTAAGTTAAAATTAATAGTTTTTTTAGGAACGTTATTCTGGTGATTCCATCACCGAACAATTCTAATATCGAAAAAATAGACTGTATTACAATGCATGCCACCATTAGTTTTTATCAATCTAAATTTCGAAAAAACGTACTGCTAGCACTTCGGTTAGAACATTATCCATAATCATGTGATTTCAGAACATTATCCATAATCGTTACACTACGCAAAATTGCGTGGAGTGGATAGTTAACGTCATAAAATATCTCCAGTTACTCGTATTCATCATTCTTCTGAGCACGGAACCCACCCCTCGCATTTCCTTTCTTTTGAAGCGCCTCGCCGTGCGACATGGCCAAATTCTTTCACCATGTAGCATTACGATCGGTCTGTCAAAGAGCGAGTCGTAGCGTTGGTTGAAAATGGGCCTTTCTCTGCTTCGGAGGCCGGGCGCCGTTACTGCACGTAGGTGGTTGCAGCAGTATCGAGAAACAGGGGAAGTGGGAACACGTGCTGGACCGGACCTTCGGTGTCTACCGAAGCCCAGGACGCCGAATTGGTGAACCAGGCTTGGGTGACACCATTCCTCAGTTCGGTTCAGTTGAAACGAGTCACGAACTTTTCTGCTTGCTCGAGAACTGTTAGGAGCCGCTTAAGGGACCGGTCCCGCAGGGCCGCGGTTAAGGAGGGGCTCTACGATGATCATTGACTCTACAGATTAGCGTTTGCCGAGGACAACCTTCGTGACTGGGGAAATGTAATTTTCTCCCACGAGTCGTTTTTTCCTCTGCAGGTACGAGTGTACAGACCTCGGGGGACCCGTCATTATTCGGAACATGTGCGTCAATGTACGCGTTCTGTACGAGTATCTGTGGTGTGTTGGGGATGCATTTCTGCACGTGGCATTGGAATGCTCCACAGGATAGAAGGTCACCTCCACGGCACCCAATATCTGCATATATTGCGAGTTATTATGGTTCTGTCGATGTGACAAACGTATCCGGATGGAGAAGTAAATTTTCAACATGACCACTCGTCGGTTCACAAAAGTAAATTGGTTCAAGAATGGCTTGCACAGCATGAGGAAGTACCGGTTCTGGGCTGGCCTCCTCGTGGAGCTGACCTGAACCCAATTGAAAATATGTGTCCCGAGACGAAACGTGTCATGGCAAAAAAATTGGCCAGATCCACCTCCGTCCACGGCTGATGCTATCTGGGATGTGGTGATTGATGCGTGGGTGGAGATAGCCCATTGTCCCAACTGTCCTGCTAAGTGGGTGGCTTCAGTTTGCGTAGATTACAAGCTGTGGGCTGGATGATGGCTTTTGGTCCTCTTACTGACGAAAGAAAACGGCCATTTTTAGGGCTACATAAATAATGAAGAATAAAGGATCCACTGCAATGTGGATGTAAACAATATAGTGTTAAAAGACCAGCAGTTGATAATTATTATTGAGTAAAATAATCTAAGGAAAACAGGGAATCAAACCTACGAGCTCACGACACAACCCGCGACACCACTAAGACAGTGAGCTACTACGTTCCTGACAAAAATTGGCCTAATATTGACAAGTTCCATACCCCATACTTCCTATATTGTGAAGATAGGATGCGGTACTGCAATGGAAAAGTTAAGTTATAAATTATGTATAATATTTCTGAGTGAGTATATGTTTCAACTCTATATTTCAGAGCTGTGTATAAAGTAATAACTGAAATAGTATAAATACCAGGTGCCTCACAAACTATTAACATAACTTTAAACTGTGTACGATATCGAAATGCAGTTTTCGCCCAACAACACTGAAGCATAGGACAAGAAAAGTCTCAGAGATATTGTTAGTAACATGTTTATTTTAGGACAAATTCAATCATCCTTCATTTTTGAAATAGAAGTTTATAGTTTTTCACCTGAAATGAATAGAGCATGGAAGAGAGTAATTATATGATTTTTCATTTTTTAATATTTTGAAAGAAATATAAAGTAAAAAACTTACAGTGAGTGTAAAAAGTCATTGTAAACTCAAGAGCGGACTTCAAAATCAAAGGCCCCCTAGTCAATCAACAGATAAGCGTTTGCCGAGGACAACCTTCGTGACTGGGGAAATGTAATTTTCAAAGTATCCTTATTACTACATTAGTAATAAACCAAAGCAAAAATAGCCAAATATTTATATTTGACCAAATAATAATACTTAAATAACTAGGACAATTTGGTTAATTGGGCCAGATATGATTTTTATTTTTCTGCATTTGTTTATCTTAGGTTAGCCAAACTTATTACATAATAATATGGAGTTAATATAAGAAACAGCATTTCAAATTATTAATTTTCAAGTTTTACAAATTTCGTGGGATAGAGAAACGTGGTTGACGAAAACATGATCCACTTAACTGCAGTGTGGGGTTAACTGAGCCTCTTATTGTGATGAAGTGAATTATTAAGAGTATGTTGAACGCAGTCCTACAAGTATATCATAAATGTGGGACAGATTTTAATGAAATATCATTTTTACTTTCTTGTATACGTACATATATTTCGATACGTAGTATAGAGAAAGATATGTAAAAAACGACGCAATTTCGGCAGAAAAAAATCATTGTCGGGCCCTGATAACGAAAAAGTGGATAATTACATTTGCCAAATTAAGAGCAAAAAGTCCTCTAATACGTGATATAGCCTGTTTTGTTGGTCCTTGATGCCGAAAACCCAATTGAAAGCGAAACACTCGCCGTCTATCAGTCTGTGAACACTAACAGCACTTAAACCACAAAACACACACGCACCGCATCCAGTCACAACTCAAAACAAATTTAGTGTTTTAGATTATGAAACAGATTTTCCTCGCCTTCCTGATCCTCACCACCCTTCTCTACCATCGACAAATTTATGCACGAACCAACGCAAACAGGCTAGGAAGCGTGTCAAAACCAAAACACGTAAAGCTGCGCATCCTAGCTCACTTGAAAACAAAGACATCCCTACTGAGCCTAAAAAACAGGTACTTATTTTAGCGCCGCCATCTTTCCTCCATTCTCAGTAGGAAGTTACCCTCCAATTTCTCAGTCTCATCTATTTTTAAACCTAACGGGAGGTTAGCAGATGTGACTGCAAAGTTGGACACCCACACAAAGACACTGACCAATCAGGACACAGTCATTATCATAGGAGGGCAGAATGACATTACCTTGGGCAGTAACATTACACCTGAACAACATGTAAACAAATTACAATGTGCCGCCCAAAATACCAACATTGTAGTCTCGACTCTGCCCTTCTGGTACAACAGACCAACACTATGCAGCGAGATTAAGCACGCAAACCAACAATTAAAACTGCAACTGAGAGAAACAAATGTCACACTTTTTTAAATTAATTTCCTCTCAGCAAAACACTTCACCCGGCACATGAACTTTGCTGGAAAACATGCAGTCGGTAAACAAGCTTGCACAATACATCATCAACTCTAGTCCTATGCAGTTTCCTGCCAAAAATCCATCTCTTTCACCTTCCTTACGTTCTCCACCCCTCACCTTAATTTCGAACCCAGTTGCCCCTTCCTCTGAACCTACTCCCGTTTCTCCCATTCCCACTACCAATTCATCTACACCTGATGCCCCATCTTCCTCACAACCTGTCACTGCCGGGACACACTACAACCTTCGACCACGCACTCGAGGTAAAAGTGGAGTAAATATATAGCAACTACAGTGAGATGCAGCAGAAAAACATTCGTGTAGGTACTTGCAAAAAATAAACATTATTCACCATAACGTTCAATCCCTTTCAAATAAAACTGAGTTTATCGAGGCAGCTCTTCAGAGCGATCTAAACCAAATGGATGTTCTTTGCTTTACAGAATATTGGTTATCTCCTAATGAACTTAGCATTTTCCAAATTCCAAACTTTTACCTCGCAGGCTTTTATTGCAGAGAGAGAGAATCGCATAAAGGTCCTACGTATGGGGGTTCCTGTATCTTCGTTAGAAATAATATTGATTCTATCTCCTTGGCGGAACAAATGTGTATTCCATTGAAAATATTTTCGAAATTTCTGTTGTACATCTTGCTTCACTAAAAGTGATAATACTTTGCATCTACAGACCTCCAACAAAGAGAACTGCAGATTATATTTTGTTCTTAGAAAACCTGGATATAACACTTAAGAAAGTCAGCAATCGCTCTTTTGAATCCATTGTTGTATGCGGAGATTTTTAACATTGATTTTCTGGTCGAATCTTGTGAGAAAGAAAAGTTTCTCAATTTAATTAATTCCTTCAATTTAGACATTACAGTTAATGTACCTACACGGATCACACAAAATTAGATGTAGTCCATTGATCAAATTATAATTAACAAAACTACTTCTCGATATAAAGTTGATAGAAGAGATTTAGGATACAGTGACCACGATGCACAAATTCTTACCATTATAAGAAATGCGATCACTGACACAATAAATAATTCACATATGACTAGATCGTTTACTAAAAGTAAAATAAAATTATTCATTGATTACTTGATGCAGAAGTCATGGGAAGCGTTTTATAATACTGTTGATACAAACGACAAATATAATTCTTTTTTTTTTTTTCAACTCTTTCATTACATTTTAACACTTGCTTTCCTCTTCAAAAAAGAAAAATAAATATTTCACGGAAAAGTAATTCTTGAATAACACAAGGGATTAGAACATCTTGTAAAAACAAGCGAATTCTTTCTTTCATTTCTAAACGTCATAACGTATCTCACAATTTCCTTATCTACTTTAAATAATACAAATCATTGTTACGAAAAGTTATAAGGCAGGCTAAATCATGAAAAACGATCAGGATACTTTGAACTCAAATAACAAAACAAAAGCAATGTCGAATATAATAAAAAATACGACTAAATCAACTAGAAACATTGTAGAGAACGTTGTTTTAAAATATAACGATATAAATGTGAACGATCCGGCAACAGTGGCTAGTCTCTTTAACCAATACTTTTTGAGAATTGCTGCCGATCTCACTAAGTTTCTTCAGCCACAATATTCAAATTGAAAATGAACGGGCTGAACTCGTGGCTCATTGCAAAGTCGCAAGCCTTTCACCACTGAGGTCCGGGTTCGATTCCCGTCGAATCTCATGTGAAATTTGTTCCAACAAAACGAGTTCGGCTGCTTCACAAGGGCTAGGAGACGCATTGCGTCAAAATGGACGCAACAAATTAAAAAAACAACAACAACAAAAAAACAGACAGTTCATCCAACATTTTAGTCACGATTTTCGTTTCCGAAACTTCTTCCTATGAAATTCTCAAAATAATCGGTAAACTAAAAAATAAATATTCGTCCGGTTTAGATGAATTCCCGGATTTTTTGTTAAAGACCTGCGCGTATGCCATTATACACCCGTTAACTCACATATTTAATTCATCGTTATGCACCGGAACGTTTCCACATATTTTCAAAACAGCTAAAATTAAGTCGGTTTTCAAAAACGGCAACAAAAATGAAATTCAAAATTATCGGACCATTCCTCTTCTATCAGATTTTTCAAAAATATTAGAGAGACGTTTTTTACGTACGAATGGAAACCTTTCTCAGTAAACACGACGCGCTTTCAGATTGCCAACATGGATTTAGAAAATCAAAATCATCGGAAACAGCTATATTTTCTTTTCTTAAAGATGTCGCCTCATCATTGGATCAAAACGAGGCACCTATTGGATTATTTTGAGATCTCTCAAAAGCTTTTGACGTCATTGATCATGACATTTTACTTTCAGCATTTCCTTTATATGGAATCCGTGGTGTTGCTCTAGATTGGTTATGTTTATTTATTTTAATTATTTTACGACAAAAAAGCAGTTAAAAACTGCGTATGACGTGCTATGGGGAAAAGTGAATTGTGTGCACATTTTCAAAATTCTGCGATCTTAATTAACTTAATTTTGTGTTCCATTCATTTAAATGGACGTTCCATTTAAGGTTTGACTGAATTGAGTGACCTAAAAATTTTGTTGCCTTAACATCAGTCAATGGTACACCGTTCATTTTCAATGGAACACACACTTGTTTATTTGAAATGGAAAACTGCATTAAAACCGTTTTCTTTTCGTTTACTATTATTTGTTATTTCGGACAATTCCTGAATAACCTATTCCATTTCTTCGTTCACAAATTTTAATGTCAATCGAAAACTAAGGTTCCTGCGACGCCTATCAACACCATTGTGGTACAGCGGATTTCACGAAAACCAAAAACAGAGATTTCCTGAGATAAGATAAGTTCACTTGAACGAAAGGCAACAGACATGATTACATCAGTAAGTATTCAACAGCTTCAACATCTGACCTTTTTTGATCAATTTTTTATGTCATTTTATGTTCGCTTTTTTAAACATTTTAAAAACATTTTTAGAGTATTTTAATGATCATTCTTCGTAATGATTTAGGTTATCACACCTATCGTTATGAGTAGCAAGTCACTAAAATTCCTCAATACAGGCTGAATTCGAATACCATTTAACAAAGTAGTATTGAATATTCATCACCGTCGCTCTACCACAGATGCTGAAGTAGCAATGAGGGTTGTCACTGAACCATATCAGCCTGTGCTCTTGGGTGTAAGTTGCTTTTTTGTTGATCTTGCTGTCACTATAATTCTCCTGAATTATCAATTAAAATATTACAATTTTTATACAGAAAGGTTTTTGAGGACATAACTGAGCCGCTGTCCATCTAATCTCAAAAGATTTGGCCCAGCTAACCGCATTGACATGAATTTCTAATAACTTTTAATATGTTATTATAACTTAACTTTCAGTATTATAGGCTGCGAAAACTACATATTTTGTCAATGGTAAAACGTTTCTGATTTCATGAATATACAGTTGTTTCATTATATTTATTGATGTGTAAGTTTTAATTAAACTATCGAGAAAATTGCACTCACCTCACATTTAAAAGCCAAAGATCTCCATAATCGGCTACCACATCCAGCGACATAACAGCCTTAAATGTGCCAGGGAGTCACCCTTTTAATACACATTTAAATAATATTCACGTCAAGAACATTTTCTCGACATTTGTTTTCTGCATTATTTTCTTTAGGCATGTTTTTTTCTCTATAGTCACTAAATACCTCAGATGTCGATGTGACAAAATAAATTTAAAAAAAAACATTTTAGGTGGGCTGACTCACTTAATCCTACACTACCATGCTCACTTTACAGGGTGAGTTTTTCAATTTCCCTTTCTAATCTAGTTTATTTTTCTCTAATGAGTATTCTTTCTCATATTCTCACGTGCAAATGGCATTAGATTCAAATTTTCCCACATATATTGTTGCCAGATCTTTAAACGTGTAGCGCATGCAATATTATTAATATATATATAATTATAATATATATATATATATATATATATATATATATATATATATATATAATTTTTTTATAACACGCCCACACGCCTACCTTCCAGCCGGTGGCGATGAAGCGTGAAACAATGAATGCTCGTGAAGCGAGCTTTGAATTCTCAGGAAGCAGGATCTTTCGGGTATAAGAAAGGTCTGAACCCTTGACACAATGAATTATGTAAAATTCTGGTAAAATGAGCATATATTCAGTAAAAATAACAAACAAATTAAACAGTGGCACAAATATACAATAAAGTATGCACTTTGCGTAGATTGTCGCTGCAAAGAAAACAGAAACAAACAAAAGAAAGAACATAACCACAAAAAATGTATAGGCGTCACCTCGACTGCCTGAATACTTCAATAAGTACTATTCACAATTCTTTTGCTTCTACCTCTTTCTGAATTATTTCGTGTACCTCATTTAACTTTTGTGAATCTTAAGTTTTCTCCGCGCACAGCCCTTTAAGTGATTCTCTACAATTATTCTATCATAGACTGTTCACAGGTGTCAGCCTTAAGCTACACATTTATTGCAATGCTGTGAACTCAAAGACAAGAATAAACGTGACACACACGTTACTTAAATCGTACTCTTTACAAATTATAGCAACTAATTATCCCTGGCATAATAAAATGAAAGCATGACTTTCAAATAAGATTACTTTTACATTACATGAAAAATCATAATTTACTTTAGAAAAGTTGTACAAGGTATGGCATTCAAACGAATTTACTGGTGCGTACAGCGAATGAAATATAAACTGCCGCTCATACGTTCGAAATATTTCTCCCAGTAATTATTTGGAACTTTCACCTATTTTAGGACGCTTCGCCTGGTATTTAAAGCTACACGGTTTCCCAACAAATTGCCGCATAGAAGTTGCCAGTTCTTTACCTCGACATCTCCTTCCCGCTCGCTATCAGTTAACCCTGGTGTTTTCGGTCGCTTGCAGTCCTCGCCACGTCGCTTGACTGGTTCGATCTCTCGCGGTTACACCACTTCTTTCCCTCGATCTCAGGATGCCGCCACACGTCCAAATTCCAGACCTTTCTCTCGATCTTTGGCTCGTACCATCCACGTATGTGGTCCAAGTCCTTCTCGCCTACGCTTGAGTGTTGGAGTCGTCCTTCTGCCGCCTGCCGCGTACACGTTGCTCGCGCTTCCAGCTTTAAATAACCAACGTACTTGAATTGAATACTTCTAGCACTCGGCCGACATACCACACTTTGAGCGTGCGTGGTCGTGGCGTACAAAATTAAATGCTGAATTTCGTTTAGAGTCCTTCTGCGTGAATTTATTTCAATTATGAAACTATTTCAGATTTAAGCAATCACATCGCTTGCTTACTCGCGTAATGTTAGTGCTAACACTGTACATGCACTTCACTTCTGAATTCTATCACTTATTACCGCGTTTCTCAAATCAGCTTTAACTAAGCAAGTAAAATTATACTCCTGCACTAACCAATGACTATCGCCGAAGAATTAGGTTGAGTCGCCGTCGCTGTCGAAGTTGTAAGAGAGCTCTCCCGAAGCGCGTCGCGGTATTTATGTGACTCCGCCTGGGGAAATTTCTGGAGGGGTGCATTCTCTCCTCCTTCGTGCCCTCTCAAGAAAAATGTTATCCGTAACTTCGGACATCGGAGTGCGAAAACCTGCGGGTAGATGTCGCTTTCTCGGACCATCGCTCCGCCGCGTACCCTATTTCTCTGTGTTCTGGACTTTTCTCGTGGCTTATGGTGGCGTTACGGGTTTGTATAATCCCGTGACGTCACAATATATATATATATACATATATATATATATATATATATATATATATATATATATATATACAAAAAAACAAACTAATGTTAAAACGATAATAATATAGAAGATATAGCTTTACAATAAATACTATGAACATCGAAAACAGTACACTGATTTTTGGAAGGTTTAGAAACTTGTTAAAATGCCTTTCATCCAAAACAACCAATTTTTGGACTTCATCACTTCTATCAATAATCCTACGATATTTAAGAAGCTATATAAACAGTAAAAAAGATGAAAATTGGCTTTACATATTTAAGGGCTTCCTATTATTGGGGATAGTATTGTATTTTATTTCAATCATCTATGTCCCCGTCTGAGGTTCGGACTCATTGCAGCTGCCTAGGCCAAAGGATGGCCTTGCGTTTACCTAGAAAACTCTAGCAGAAACTTTTATTACATAATATGAACGATGTGTTAGAAAGAATAAAGATATCAAGTTTAGAAATTAAGAATACTTTTTTTATTTCTTTATATTACAAAAGTTCAAAATGTCTCTGATATTTGTACAAAAAACTCTCTGATATTTGAAAATAAAATAAAATGGCCGTTTTTGTAAGCTTAAAAAGTTTTCGTTTACGCCTGTTGAACAAAACATATTACGTTATTTATTACTGGGTATGAATTCCATTTGCTTTGATTATTGTCTCTAGTCTTTGCAACAAACAGTAACGTTGTTTCAGCAACGTTGCCGTAATCGCAGAGTCAATTAAACTTCGTTCTCACAAACATGCATGCATATTTTTTATTAGACAAACTGTATTGTCTATTTTTTATTCCAGAACTGACCACATATAACCTACGAGGTCATATGTGATCAGTGAATGTCAGGGAATTTAAGAAGTGAATGAATTTGCTTTCTTAGTGTTTTAGGGTAGCTATGATATAGTGGCGCCTCTAGAGTGACCAGATTAGTAAACAGGGAGGGCACCAAATATATAATATTTACCGCTTAAATGTTCGACCTATTTTCATTACTGGACATTTGATTCTGATCTAATGGATCCCAATTCTTTTGTTAATATTCTGTCTTTATAATTCAAGTTTCTGTTAGGTAAATATATTACTTTTATCTTGTTAAAAATGAATGACGATATTCATATTGCTTTGTGAAATTTTAAATTTTAAACACGTTTACGAATTCTCGTACAGATCAAAATACAACCAATTTCGTACAGAAGCATTAAGGAACACATTTTTTATACACCGTGCATACGTTCCTAACGTGTTTGCAAATGTCAGAATTCAGGCAGACACATGATTTGTGACCGACGAGTACAATAACCTTACATAATTCCCTCTCAATTTCTTTTCTACAATGAAGAATCCATTATCGTGTTAAAGGGCCAAGCAGCAGCCTAAGGCCTCCTGTCGCCACTGTTGCCCAATCCTGAGCTTTTTAAATTTTTTTTTAATTTGTTGCGTCTACACCTTGACGCAACGCGTCTCCAAGCCCCTTAAGGGGCGTTGAGCGCTTTGTACTGGGGAGTAATCCTCCATTAATGTGCTTTTTATTTTTGGAGTAATTCTCCGTTAATTACTATATTTGTCATGTCTCGTCACGTCGCAGTCAGTGCCTTTTATCCCTTCGGCCAGGGGCTCGACGCCGTTAGATCTCGGGGTTCCTGGCCGGTCACCCAACCACGAACCCGCGAGTCTCGAATTCGCTTAACCTTCGTGACTTCACGGAGCGTAGTAAACGAATTCGGCTAGCGCCGCCGGCCACTTGCCACTTGCTCGGTTAGCGCCATATTGCCACTTTCTCGGTTATCGCTTCCGAACAAGGAAACAAAACGCACACTGCCGGCGTCGATAGTCGTTACAGGTCTCTGTCGGAAAAGGAGAGTTCCAGTACAGCTGGTAATCACTGGATTCTCAAAAATATTTGATTAAAAAAACACACATACCTACCATTGACATAGTTATGCACTTTCTGTTCATCTGACTACCAATACAAACAATAGAAAATCCTGTCTTATTTTCTTGTTTTATTGATAACGGGTACGTAATGTATTACAACTCTTACACTACTAACATTTCATTCTTGTAATAAACCTCATAGAAACGACGGCTGAAAGAGAAGAAAATACATAATTATTGAAAAGTAAAACGATATATAAAATTCCATGTCTACAATTGATTTTAAAGTCATTTGCCAGATACATACAATAATGTACAAAACAAAAAATAAGTAGTGCAGGCTAGAATTTGAACCACAGATCTTCAACACAATAAGGAGCCACCCAACCAGGTACGGTACGATACTGATCATGGGCAAGTCACTTATACTGTGTTTTCAATAGGATGTTCTTGATGCCAGAAAATTCTTTCAAAAAATACCAAAAGCTACTGGTTTTCTAGACAAAATTCTAAATTAAATGAATTTTAAAATTTAATATTTAAAAAAGATTGCACTTGGAAATAAATCTCCAGGGTATTGGTGATGTGAAATCTCCAGGGTATATTGGTGATGTTCGAAAACATATATATTGTCACCGTATAATTCAAACTTTTGCGAAAAACTCATATTTTAAGAAACGTGCACATGAGATGATTTGAAGGTCTAATGTTGAAGAGCAGATTGCATTAAAAAGAAATATGTATAATTATATTTCGTCTAACGCTGTGAATTTTTCAGACAACATTCACAGGAGTAACGAATAATACACAGAAAACTGTCAGAATAGGAAGCAATCATTTCGGTACATTCTTTAATTTTAAAGAAATATCATTATGTCACACACTAGATCTAAATATTCCATCTTTTCTCTACAGACATAAGCCAAAGAACGTTTAGTCATTCGTATACGAAGTGGAGAACCCCCGTGTTATAGACAAACGTGAAAGCCACTTTGACATATTTTAAGAAACATAATGTTTAGAAGGGCAGTTTAAAAATTTATGAGATCCTGTTTTTAGAAAATTTAGTCAAATCGCTCTTAGAAAATTGTTATTAACTCTCACGGTTTTGTAAACTATTTCAATTTTCTTAACACATTTATATATTTTTTTCAATTATACAATTTGTCCGATTTGTTACGCAGGATTCAAGCAGAAAGTTTAAATTATATTTACTATGCGCACAAATAATATGAAACAATTGAATATTTGTAATATTAAAAAATTAAAACTTTTTTTGTTATTTAAGGTCGCATCAACATCTAGGTCATTAGCGACCACTATTGCTGTTAAGTGTATGGTAACTATGAGGATGAAACGATATGATGATGATAAGGGGTGAAAGGACAAACACAAATACAACCATGCCCGGTGCGGGACTCGAACCCGCGACCCTTCGGTCTGAGATCACTACGACACTACTGCCATAGCGATCTCAGCCACCGGGCCGACAAAATAAAGCTTTGTAATGGAAATAAGACTTACTATGTTATTAAGTACACGTTGCAAAGGTTGCGATAGCTCAGTGGCATCGTTACAGTTTTCCCTTTAACGTCACTGACTGGGAGGACCTAGAGTTGGAGTACCGACGTTGGCGGATACTGCGGTTACTTATGTATGTCGAAAAACTTTGGAGCCGTCTTGGAAAAAAGTTTGAAAATGCTCCCCAGGGGCATCAACTAAATTAACCCAAAAATTTAAAAAATTATTTTCAAAACAGTGCAGGGCCTCGATTCGGGCCAGATCGTTAATGGAAAATTCATTTTGACAAAAATTCTACGAATAGTTTACACACTAGTGTTCACAGAGAAACTGACAGACAGACAGACAGACAGATCAGCGGACACATGCACGGACAAACGGACGTTTTTAAATAATAACAACACTCTCTTGGTAACTTACGACCCCAAAACGTATTTCCATTAAAACCTCGACATCGAATTATTGCAACATTACATACATACCTCTCTAAATATTACTTTTGTTATTCTAAATGTTTACGAGAAAGTAAATAAATAAATAAATAAATACACGTTCACACACCACAGGGTAGGTTACAGGCAAAAAAGAACACCAATTACAGTGCCCGAATTCTTGCCCGTGAGAATGCAGTTGTAATGTTATTACTGAAACAGGAGGTCCAATCAACTATGGACCACCCCGATAACTTCTAAACGGTCCAGGATATCGACATGCAGTTGTTGCTGAACATGGCGGAATCATGGGGCAAGTAACAAGCCATAGAGAAATTGTCTATAATATTTTTAATTTTCGAGCATCTTCCATTTTTAAATGGAACTGTATATTTTTCTCACCAGCAATGGATATACCCTGAAAAGAGGATTAAAATGATATATTGTGACCGTCCGTTTTCTTATATTTCGAAAACGTGTCACATCCGACCGAAGAAAGCGAGGGAAAGGAATATTTTGAACGCGCGCCAACGCGGATGAATATTAGGAATGCTAACTAGAAATTAGAACAAGAGAGACCGCCACCATAGACCGAGGGCGAGACCGGAGGTCAGATGAAAGAAAAAGTTCTTTCTGAAGGTAGCAGCTGAACTGGGCGGACGTATGGAAAACGGTACGCCAGGAATTGACATTGCAGCGGACTTCAGATTTGCAACTTTGAGGAAAACTCTTCTAGAAGACCAGAAGAGGTAATTATTCTACTATAAATTGATTTAAACGTAATCTTAGAAGAAAGATAAGAAACGTTATGAATTTATAATGGGATAATTAGGGAGAGAAGTTTTGAATAGATGGCAGTAATTAATAGATTGCATTCATTTCTCTTTCCAGTTTTTTTTCTCACATGCTTTTCTTATATTATATACTCTCTTGAAGTTGGTGCTCGTATAAAAAGGGGTGATCTCTGGATTAATTTTAACTCTGAATATCCAGTTGATCATTAATCGTAATTGAAAATAAAGTAAAATTCATATGAGAGTACGCTAGAATATAAAACTTGAACGAGAAGAAGAACGCGTTTTCTGGTGGGCAACGGCGTTCTCAACCCGAGGCTCCGACGCTTCAAGGCCGAAGCAGCTTGGTGGAAAGGGGTAGAAGGAAGCACTGCTGACACTCGACGCGGCCGAGAAGAGAACACAGTAAGATCGTTCCAAATAAACTGTTTCTGTAGGGATAGGAGTGATTCATTTTAAACAGAAAGCTTATTCTGTGTCCGTCACGTAGAAAGAAAGGGAGGGTAACAGATTTACCACGCTTAAAAGATAAGAAAGGTAATAGTACATTGGTTTCCGACTTCTAATACGTGAGAACAGAATCAATCTTTTCTTTCAAAAAAGGATTTGAAGATCTAATATTGTAATTTAGTGATTAAGAGTTTGTGTAAGAGTCTAATTATAATAGTAATAATTTTCTGGATTTTAAAGAGAGAAAGAGTTTCATTTTTTTGTAAAAGTAATGTTAAGTAAAAAGTTAATTTTGATTTTCAATGTGTTTTTCTTTCATTTTTGTATAAAGTAATATTTTAACGATTCTTTCGAATTTCTGAAAGTGTGTGTTTGTTAAACAATTGGGTTGTAAAGAAGAGTAGGAAATTGTGTATTGAGTTATTAGTGTGTGTGTGTGTTTTCTTACAGACAGTCAAGAGTATTCTGTATTTGATTTTTTGTGTGCCATTTTATGAATTGTCATAGCAGCAAATATTTTTAGAATATATTCTGAATTTAGTGAAAAGTGATTCTCACCCGAGTTGTTTGTTATTTTTGCATCCAATCCATAAACGATCTTCACGACCATGCCCCCCCTTTTTTTATTTATTGTGTCCACACTGGGACGTCTATCCTGAGCTAGTCGACCATCTGGTGAATTGTGTTCGCCCCCCCCCCCAAGACGTCTCAGGTCGGGTGCTGGCCTTACGGCTTGTACCGGACGGTACTGTGGCTCGCAATATCATTTGCTAATATTTTGAAAGTAACTTGGGTATAAAATTAGGCTTTCTGACATGTGATTTTGAATTACACGGCAATCGTGTAGCAGCCCTTGCAACTCTCGATTTGGGGGGAAGGTGGCCATCGGGACGTCTAGACTCTTGCGTGTAGAGGAGTGACTATTTCAATTTTTTATTGCTTTGTTCTTCTGATAGTACGTGTTTAAATAGAAAGTTTAGTTACCGCGAATAACAAGATAAAATGTCTACCTTTCTCTTATTTAATGAATTAATCAAGATATTACAATGAAAATCTTTAAGCATTCATTCGCTTCCCATGTTTTAAAATGATGGCTTGTTTCTGCACTGAGTTGTCGATTTTTGTAAGTTTCTGCACTGCACGTCGATTTTTGTAAGTTTAAAAATTACCTTTATTATTATTATTATTATTATTATTATTATTATTATTATGACTTATGCACTTCTCCCACGCGGGGGGGAAACATTCACCTGCCACAGATGTCATTGTGGCTAGGCTCACTCGTACGCTCAGAGCAAGTAACGAGCAAGATCTTCATTTATTTCCAGGACCTCTAACACTACATATCAGACACATCAGTGACAGTTTTTCTGACAATGTGACAGGTGTCTAGAATGACTGATTTTTGTACTGTTCCTAGTATATGTTTTATATTCAATTCTTGCAGATGTTTGATGAGGGAGTTTGGTATTATTCCGGTTGTAGAAATTGTCAGAGGACGGGTCTGAACCTTTTTTATTTTCCAAATCTTCTTGGTATTTTCGGACTTTGTTCGTGTATGCGGAGTGGAGATTATGTGACAGTGGTACCGTAATATCGTGATGGTGATTCCTTCTGGTTTTATTTAGCACTATAATGTCTGGTCTGTTTGCGGTGATGGTCTTATCTGTTCTAATCTCCCTATCCCAGTACATCTTCATGGATTCATTTTCCAAGACGGTGGGAGGTTGGTACTGATAGTATGGTACGTTTTCCACACTAAGATGTTCTTTAACAGCCAGAGATTGGTGAACGATTTTTACAAAGTTGTTATCGTCGCAAGTATTCCGTTCCAGCAAGAATTTTACATGCCCCAGTTATGTGCTCAATTGTTTGCGTCTCCGTTGAGCATAACCTACATTTATCGTTCAGTGTTTCTTTCAATATATATTTTCTGTAGTTTCGTGTGCTAATGACACTGTCCTGAATGGCCATCATGAATCCAGCTGTTTCTCCATACAAGTTACCTGCAGTTAACCAAAGATGCGAAAATGTGATGTCAACATTTGTATCCTCAAGCTGATGGGGATACGAACCGTGTAAAGATTTCTGCTTCCATGACAGTATTTTTTCTTCCATAGATTGCCAGGTATTTTCTAGATCTTGGTTTTGGTTTTGCAGTTTTAATGGTGTTATATTTACGTCTGCGGAGCACAATATCTTATACATGTGTTTATCCTACTTAGAATGGAAGTATTCCCTTAGGTCTTGAATTTGCTTGCAGTGTAATTGAAGGACACTCGTGATACCCATTCCTCCCTTGCATGGACGTAGCGTTACCCTTTCAATTGCTGATTTGGGATGCCTCATTCTGTGCTTGGTTATCTTGACTCTGATTTGTCTTTCAATATTTTCCAAATCTGTCTTGGACCATTTCACCACTCCGAAAGTGTAACCCAGAACCGGAATAGCGAATGTATTGATTGCTTTGACTTTATTCCGCCTATGAAGATGCGTTTTAAGAGCTGTTTCTACCTTTCTCATTACTTCGGTAGAAGTTTTCTCTTTAATAACAGTGTCATTGATACCTCGCAATTGTTGGAATCCCAGGTACTTGTACAGCTCTTCGGCTGTCAGGTCTTCGATGACACCTTTCCGTGTGTCAAAGCCACTAGTTTGGGTTATTTTCCCTTTTGTAAGGTGTAGTGATTTGCACTTACTAAGGCCAAATGACATATGTATGTCGTTACTGAATTTTGTTGTTATATCAAGCATTTTGTGCAATTGTGTGGAAGAGTTGGCATACATTTTCATATCATCTATGTAGAGTAAATGGTTTATTGTATGGGAACCTTTAGATGATTTAATTCTGAAACCATACTTCGTTTCATTAAGAGCTCGACTTAATGGATTGAGGGCCATACAGAACGAGAGTGGACTGAATGAGTCACCTTGAAAGATACCCCTTTTAATTTGTATTGTCCTTGATGTCAGCTTTACCTCGGGGGTTGCCAGTTGCAGTACTGTTGTCCATTTTTTCATGGTTTCTTGAAAAAACTGTATTAGTGTTGCATCTACCTTATACATTTGCATAATCTCTATAAGGTAGGAGTGCGGAATAGAATCAAATGCCTATTGATAATCAATATAGGTGAAACTAAGATTCCTGTTTCCTTTCGTAGATTGATGAGTGATTACAGAGTCAATTATCACTTGCTCCTTACAACCTTTTGAATGTCTGTAACAACATTTTTGCTCTTCTGTCATAATGTTGCACTTTTCGAGGTGTTCATTAATCTTGTCAGTGATTATCTTTGTCAAGCATTTGTAGAAGACAGATAAGTACGTGATTGGCCTGTAGTTAGCAGGATTGGTAGTTTCTTCGGTTTTTGGGAGTAGCAGAGTTTTACCGGTAGTTAAGAATGCTGGTGCAGTGTCTGGTTGATGCAGTAAGCTGTTATATCACTCTGCCAGCTTCTCATGCACACTGGTGAAGTACTTAAGCCAGAAGACATGTATCCCATCTGGCCCTGGTGATTTCTAGTTGCTCATCCGACAAATTGCTTTCTTAATTTCCTCAGTAGAAATGTTAGTGGAGAGCATTTCCGACAGGTTTTGCGATCTGCGTTTTCCTCAAGGAGAACCGGAGTGGTTGTATTGTGTATTTTGCCACTTTCCCATATGTCCGACCAAAAGTTTGTAATAGATTCAAGGGCAGGTGTTCCGTTAGAGAAGGAGACCGGTTTTTGAGATAAGCCTCTGTAAAATTTTCGTTCTTTCAAAAAATTTTTATTTTGTTGTTTTCGCTTCAGAGATGTCATGTATCTGCGTAGTCTGTGGCAATATACAGTCAACTTCTGAGTATAGTTATCAATTATTTCTAAGAGATCATTGTCTTTAAGATGGTCTAGACTTCTTGGCTTTATTATAATTGAAACTTTTCTCTTCAAAGCTTTTGTCCGTATTCCCTTCGATACTGTGTCAATCGTCCCAGTTTTTGCCGGATATCCCCTATCCGCTTTTCTATCCGTCTTTTCCAGGCAGGTTCGCGGTTATCTTTTCTTTGTCTTTGCTCATTCCAATTGTTAGTCGGTCTCCTCGGTGGATTTGCTATTGTGTGAGCACTGCAGTATATAAGGCGATACACATCAGTTATATCATTACATTCTGGGATTAGATCAGGTAGAACATTTTCTTTGAGATAATTCAGCTGTTGCCAGAAGATATGTGAAAATTTAGGTTTGGGGATATTTTGGCGCACTAAGTGGTCTAGCCCGAGAAACTGAATGAGATTGGTTTTCAGTTTCTGTTTCAGCTCATGCATACTTGTATTGTTTTCTCCTCCCAGGTTTGATGGCGTCTCAGCTGACAACGGTGGGTGCTCAGTAAGTCTTTTGTTTAATTCCAGGTTTTGCTGTGCAAGGGTCATTATTATTATTATTATTATTATTATTATTATTATTATATTATTATTATTATTATTATTATTATTATCATATTATTATTATTATTATTATTATTATTATTATTATTATTATTCCCATTTAAAGAGAGCGTTTGAACTTGAATTCCTTTATGATGATTGTGTTTTCTCTGAGCCCATATTTTCTTCATGTGTTCACTATGTTGTTTCTTCCGCTCTGCTGTCCATTTACATCCTGGCCTCTTCTTGCTTTCGGTTTCAAATGTATGTTTTTTGATGGTGTTCCTGAATTCTTTTCTATTTTCTGCATCATTTATTGTAATGTGTGCTTGTCTGAGATCCTCCTCTTCCATCCATTCTTCCATCCATCTCGTTCTTTAATCCATTTTGTTTTTCCCCTGCCTGAGTTGATGACTATGAGAATCCGTTTTGAAATTCTGTTTTCATTCATCCTATGAATATGTCCGTAGAACTGCATTCTTCTTTTTCTGAATGTGTCCGTAATCTTATCAGTGTGCTTATAAATTTCTAATGTGGGCCTCTTCATCCAAATCCCTTGCTCTTGTACCGGTCCAAAATTTTTCTGAGAATTTTCCTTTCTTGTTTCTCTATTTCTTTTATTTTTGATTGACCACCGATTTGTGTCGTTTCAGCGGCATATAGTGCCTCAGGAAGTACGACAGTGTTATAATGTCTTAATTTTGCGTTAATGGATATGGACTTTTTGTTGTAATAGTTCCGTGTGAGTTTGTATGCTCTCTGCAATTTTCTTATTCTCTCCTCATTGGCCCTTAGGTTGATCCCTGATGGTTGGATGATTTCTCCTAGATATTTAAAATGCGGCACTTGTATGATTGTCCCGTAGGTTGTTTCGATAGGCAGTTTGTCTTGTGGCACTCTTTCTATGTATTGTGTTTTCTCGTACGAAATTTGAAGACCAGTTTTATGTGCAATTTCGTGTAGTTTCTCTATGGCGTCTGTGGCCTCTTTTCTATTATTTGTGAGAATTGCGAGGTCATCCGCAAAGGCTAAGCATTTCACATGGAACCTATTCTCCTTTTTTATACCAATTTGGATACCTTTAACTTCTTTTTCCCAAGTCCTAATAATTTTCTCGAGAAGGATATTAAAAAGCAACGGCGAAAGTCCGTCACCCTGTCGCAGTCCAGTTTGGATCTCAAATGGTTCGAAACTTCCCCATGAATTTAACTTTGGAAATTGTGTTAGTTAAAGTTTGCCGGATGAGTGTTCTTGTCTTTCTGTCGATACCGAATTCTTCTAGTGTGTTGTAGAGTGTTTCCCTGTCTATGGAATCGTAGGCCTTCTTAAAGTCCACAAATGTGACCGCTGTGTTTCTGGTGTTTCTCATCTGGAGAATCATTTTCAGATTCCAGATCTGTTCTATGCAGGAGTATCCCTTGCGGAAACCAGCCTGGTATTCTCCTATCTGTCTATCAGCTTGTTCTTCTAACCTATTAAAGAGGACTTTTGAGAGAATTTTATACGTGACTGGCAAGAGTGAGATTCCCCTGTAATTATTCGGATCGGTTTTGTCCCCTTTCTTATGGAGTGGATGGATAATTGCGCATTTCCATTCAGAAGGGATCTGTTCAGTTTCCCAAATGTCTAAAATGATCCTATGAATTTTCCCCGTTAATCTTTCATCATTTAGCTTCCAGAGTTCTGCAATAATTCCATCTTCTCGTGGGGCTCTATTGCTTTTCAGAACTTTGATAGTCTCTACTATTTCCTTGATGGTTGGTGGTTCAGCGTCGGAAATTGGTGTGGACGTTTCAAAGAAGATATATTCTGTGGGACCTTCGCAGTTGAGAAGTTGGTTGAAATAGTTAGCGAGAATTTGGCAGTTATTCTTCGTGTTGGTTTCTAGTGAGCCATCTGGTTTCTTGAAGCAAAGATTGGCGGTTGGTATCCTCTGTTTTTAAAATTTTAAATTTGGCTAGTTGCCTTTTATCAAAATTACGTTTTTCCCTCCGAATTGTTTTTGATGTTTGTTTTCGGATCTCCAGAAATTGTTGCCATTTGTCCGATGTTTGGTTACTATTGAAGTTTTTCCAGGCTTTGATTCTTTCGTCTATTGCTTGGTCACATATTACATTCCACCACCTGTGTTTTCTCCTTTTCGGAGGTTGTCCCAATTTCATTGTGGATTTGAGGACGTCCGCTAGTTCTGTCCAATTTGTGGTGTTTGTTTTAGCGATTTCCTGTAAGATGATTTCCTTGTTGAGTTTTAAATATTCGGGGTCTGGCCTGAACACTTTGTTTAATTTTGGTTTTCTCCTATTGGGTTGTAACCTGGTCTTTATCTGTAGAAGGTGGTGATCTGATTCAAAAAAGCCTCTTCTGGTTTTCACATTCAAATTTCAAATTCAGAACATAACAATGTTGCTCTTAGAGATGGCCACATGGTCAATCTGGAATTCTCCCAGCATTGTGTTGGGCGACATCCAACTGAATAGTTTTTTCTTGGGTTTCTCGAATTGCGTTGACATGATTACAAAGTCGAAATTTTCGCAAAAGCTTATCAATCTTTCTCCATTCTTGTTAGTTCTCTTATGAGCTGTATGGATTCCTGTGATTTTTCTGAATTTTTTCTCTTTGCCTAATTGTGCGTTAAAGTCGCCTAATAGTATTATTACATGGTGCTTGGGAATTTTGTTGGTCATCTCTTCGAGCTCATTCCAGAAGTCGTCTACTTTCTGGGGGTTTTCTTGTTTAGTCATTTGTAGGGTGCGTGTGCGTTGATCAGGGTATATGCTTTGTTAGCCGATTTGACGGAGAGCGTTGATAAGCGTTCTGAAGTGGAATTGAAGTCGATAACCGAATCTTTGATGGATTTGTGGACTGCGAATCCTGTACCTAACTGTTTGAGACCTTTCTTGTTAATTTTAACTGCTGGTTTTCCTTTGTAGATTCTGTAGTCTTCCGTGTCAAAATGGTTTTCGTCCGCAAATCGCGTTTCCTGGATTGCAAGAATTTTGATGTGGAATTTTTCCAGCATGTCTGTAAGTTGCTTTATCTTGCCCAGTTTGAAGAGTGTGTTTGCATTAAGTGTGCTGATGAAGTGTGTGTGTTTGTATGTAATACATTCGAAGAGTTCTGATTCTCAACAATAGACTTTACATGATGCTCCTGGTCCCCCGGAATCCGATGACCAGGTAGATCCAGCCTTGCGACTGGTGCCCGGGGTAGTGGATTCGTTCCTTGTGTTCCCATCATGTTTGGTATTCAAGTTGAAAAATAGGATTGGTGGTGGTCTTTCTGAGGAAAGACCACGAGTAATACGACTTGATTGTTAAGATCAAGAAGGTTTTTCTGTAGGGGTTTTCTCCCTTAGGGGGTAACCTTCACCATGGCTTTGACGCCACCCTCGCCGGTGTCACCTGTAACCCTAGGCAGGGGCCCTTACAGGGTACTGACAGCCGGAGCCAGCTGAGCCCTGGTTATTTTATAGAGGTATACTCCTCTGTAGACTCTTCCGCGCCTTGAACCGTTGGGACACCTGGTTCCTCTTCCGCTTCTTGGCCCGTTGATCTTCACAGCGGTCCGTTGGCATCTATATTATCTCTAATATGGAAGGTCCCAGGGGGCACGACGGGGACGGGGACGTGGACTTGACTTGCCCCCCATTATTATTATTATTATTATTATTATTATTATTATTATTATTATTATTATTATTATTATGAAAGTGATTGTAGTATACTGAGCGAACGAATAAGGAAGACGAAATACGTCTCGTAGAGGAAACCTCGAAATGTTTACTTTTCATAGCAACAAATTCGGGTAGATATATTTTCTTAATTAAGCCCCAAAATGTCCAAACAGTTATTTAAGATTAAATAAAACTACAATTTTATTGGCAATGATACTAACCTGATATGACTTCTACAAACGATTATAAGGAGATATGAACTTCATCCTAAATTTTTATCCTAAATCGTTATTTTTAGTTTTAACGATTATGATAATGTTTGCTACTCAGAGACACGGAGCACGCTCGAAAGAACACAATAAGTAAACGAAATTGAGGATATTATGATTATTATGTCGTAGTAGCTTCGGTTTTGAAATGATGACTGATTCTTTCATATGCTCAGAGATTTTCTGTTTCATTAAGATGACCTCGGCATATACGTACTTCGAAGACTTGAAAGTTTCCATGATTTTGACGCGATAAGCGATGACTTCAAACAATCCACTTAGATTCGGAGGGTAGTGTCAAAAAACATTGAAAATTGTAAAACTTCACTCCTTAATTATTTATTACCTTAACATAAGGATCCTTCTTTCTAGTAGCAACACTATTTATCTTAACCTTCAATGTCATGCTAGCTGGACAGTCAGCATTCTTTGACAAACCTTTTTTGTTTTCATTTCTTGGAATTTTCATGAAGGAACTGTGATGACACACATTTTCTGAAAGAAAATGGCATTTAAACAGAATTTATATTGTTTCTGTTCAATTATAGGATAAATACTGATATGAACAAATATAAATAAATGTATAAAAACAGCACCAAGTACAAAAGAAATTGTTTCTAGAATGTGTTTGGCGTATGTCTCTAAAATGAGAATAATTTTTGGAGATAAATATCATTTTCAATAAACAGCTATAATCACAGGTTTCATGGATAATTGTATGTTCAGGGCAGTGCAGCCCAGAAGAGGACCGCGATATGTCGGTCGAAACGTCCGCACCCCAGCGTTCGAGGCGGCGTCACCCGGACAGCCCAGATCACATTTCACCGTATTTGGTTTAGACTTAAAAAAATTCCACTGGGTTTGTGTGTTTCTTTGAAATTCTTCTTTCCATGCTTCAATATCATTCATTAAAGAAATAGAACTTCTAATATAAACTACATTTTCAACAATTTCATTCTCGAAACTTATAATTGAAATTTATGAAGTATTAAGGAAAGAACCAAGAATTTGTTTTTAGAATTTGTTCTGTATTGCTAATCGAAGAACATATAATATGAAATGAAAACCGAAGTCAACCTATGGGCCGACTTGTGTATTTTATTTGAATCAACCGCGCCCGGCCATTTTAAGACATCAATGGCGAGCCCTTATATTCTTATGGTTCCGTATGAAGGTAAGGGATGCTAATATGCTTCCCGGTCGTTCTAACGCATATTTCGAATTTGTTTATAAAATTATAAATTGTTGCAAAATTGTTAATTCACAATTTCCGGCTTTGGGGCATCGGGAGACCTTCCCCCTTTAGATTTGCAAAAGTTGGAAATTGTTTATAAATTTTCAATTGTTGATAATTTTATTGTCTCATCTGAGTGGCGTTTAAACACGATAAAAATTCCGAATTCGATCGTATTATCATATTTCGTTCTCGAGATATATGTAATTGTTTATAAGAAATTAACATCTTAGAATGACCCCATTTGTTTTCACTTAACACAAGCATACTGAAAAAAACAGTTCTCCAATGTTGCGTTTTTGCTTGCTACGCTTAAAAAACACTTAGCTTATAAACAAATTCTGTGGCCAATTTAAATCCGTCTTTTTATGGCGAGTATGAATATAACTTTTATTTTGTTTTTATATTCTCTTTTAAATGCTGCAATTTTCAAGTCGATATATTTATCAAATAAAGAGGAAACTGATTATATACAAATTATTTTTGAATGTGCACTACGTCGAAATGAGTGTTTCTGATTTTCTATCAAAGGGATGTTGAGCAACGGAATAGCTAGAAAATAAAAAAAATATTTATTTTGTGTTTTGAAAAATCACATGAGTAGAATCACACATCACAATATTTACACAAGTATAGAATTTAAATAAAAGGATTTAAATTTAATTCAATTTATCATTCAATAAGTCAGGATCATCTTTCTAAAACTGTTAATTTAATGATTTCATTGTATCATACTCAAATCAGTCTAACTTTAAGTTAATATTTTCAATTCAATTTATCATTCAATAAGTCAGGATCATCTTTCTAAAACTGTTAATTTAATGATTTCATTGTATAATACTAAAAAAACCCTTTTTTTTTAAAAATTTTTAAATACATTTAAAACGTTTTAGATTGGCGAACGTTTCATGAAATTTCATGAATTCCTAAATGCTTGAAAATAAATACTTCTCAATTCCAATTATTGTAGCGTCTTAAAATATAACAAAGACACGTACTTGGTAAAACGAGTTGTTACAACTAAAAGAAAACAAAAAAGATGTTATAACAATTCAAAGAGATTTAGCGTTTGTTTACAGTTTAGTAAATATCAATGCCTAGCATTTTACATAGAACGCCGTAGAAAATACATAGAACGAACTTGGTGGTCAAGTAATATTACCTTCCCAACCCAGACTACATTTCAGTATCGTCAGAGTTCAAAGGTGGTTTGTTGACCGCTACTTTCCATTCTACGAAACTACCGAAACCTTGAAGTTTGGACGACCATCTGTATAGGAAGAACATAGCTGTTTATTAAACGAAAAACCCGTTCAAGGTATCTAATGTGCAATCATTGTAAACGTTTAACCATTATAAACTACCCCTAAGAAAAATATCAAATAAACAATGTTAAATGTCACCAGCTTAACATTGCCTTTACTATTTGAATGTTTTCAACAACCCCAAAACCTACAGAAAACCCGTGTTTTTACAGGTTATTATAAAACCAATTCAATACACATAACCATTTATTCACGTTATTATTTTTAAAACTTCTACGACTTTTAAAACATCTACGATGTTATTTGATTCATGTCTTCATCGAAGATCTGAGATTAAAAAACTGATACGAAGAGAAAATTAAAGTAATTGTGAGTGATGAAGTTGAATGATCAAATGAATAACAATGGTTCTTGCTTCATATAATGCTATCGTGTTTAACAGACATGTAATTACATGTGATACCTATATTTAAACATCCAAGCTAATGAAAATTTTCAAAATTAAAATCATCAATAAAACGTTGATTCATCAGCAAGGATTATATTATTAAATACGTTTTTGTGATTCATGTGCTCCTGTTTGAATAACGTAGTAAACGTGATTCGTATGATCCAGTTTCTCAGAATAATACAAAACCTGCTAGACACATACACTAAACATAATAGTTGTCAAATAGTTATTTACGACATGAGTATCGTAAATATCTTATTACAATACGAAATTGGAGAATTATCAAACAAGACTCTTTAGCCGAAATTGTTAACCAATTTAATATTGTAACATAATGTTACCATTTGAATATCATAGAAAGTAAAACCCAATTTGTCAAAATTCATGTGAACTTTAATTTTTGTTTAAATTTGACTCCTTATCCAGCGAAAGATATGTGACAATACTTATGTTAACAGTTCTACTACCGTGGGTTTAATTAATTAATTTGCAGTATGCAAATTATTATTTTTGGTTTTAAAGAAGCATGGATATACAGAGTGTCGGGGAAGGAAACGTCGAAACTTTGAAAAGGAGCTGTTTAGACAATTTTAATCATATTTTGTCTAATATACTACATAGATATTCTGAATGGCTGAGCTACAATAAACACGCAAATGTTGGTTTGAAAACATGGTTTCTACGCAATAATTTGAATTCTAAATTCATATAAACAGATCAGAAACATGTAACATATTTAATATTAACAATATAAATTAATATATTAGTTCAGAAAGAAAAATTAACCGAGAAATAAAAAAGTATTCGAAATGTGAAAATTGGATGCTTTTTTTTATTTCTAGGTTAATTTTTCTTTCTGATCAAATGTATTCATTTATTTTGTTAATAATAAACAATTTAGATATTAATGAATGCTTCTACAACGCAATTAGTTACCTAGAAAACATATATGCAAACCAACTTTTGAATGCTTATTTGCGGCTTAACCATTTGGAAAACCCGTGTAGTTTATTAAGTTTATAAGCATTATTCGTAATGCTACGCAATATTCAACACGGACTAAGTCAACCTGCAAAAAAGAAAAAAAAAACACCTACTGCAGCAGAAAATATTCTCTACTTGCCGGGATTCGAACTCGGGTCCTTAAAGTTAACTCGTCTGACACGGTTCCCCATGCACCACCAGGTACACGACAAAACTATCTCCTTTCCGATGCGAAAAGAAAGTGACGCATTTGCATTTGCAGTTTAAAAAAACAGAGTGTTTAATTTACCTTAATAAATTATCCATTTTTAAAAAGAGATTTCATGAAACAAAAATCTCTAGTGTTAATATTTGTTTTCGACAATGTTAATAGGTATTTGTTTGAAATTTTCGAAAATTCAGATCGTTTGTCCAAAATTGAACGCACGCCATCTTTAAACATCTTGTGCTTCGAGGAATGGATTTACAGAAAAATTGGAGCTCTTTTTAAGAAAATTATGTAAATATGACGGGGTTTGGTGTAATGTACCTTCAAAATTAAAAGATTCGTTTCAAATTCGAAAATTCGTAATATTAGCAAGATCGTTCAAGGAATATCCATTTTCATGAAAATCATGTTTACTTTAGGCTCTAGAATTACTCACACGAAGACGGATTGACAAAGAGGTTTTTTGGAAAATCACTTTTTCGGGTTCAAAAAACAAGCGTTTTGACAGTCTTGTGTATTAAAAATAAAAGAACAATACCAACAATCCACTTTTTTCGAACTAGCTACTTACAAAACGTGTTTTTGGTGAAAATTTCGACACTTCCTCCTACAGCATTACTTTACACGTAGAGGTAAAAATATTCCAGCGTTACTGAGATTTGAACTCGGATCTCTGTAGCGTAGGTCTGGCTCGAACGCACTGTGCTATCACAGATATTTCTGAACGTGCTGTCCAAGCACACTTATTACGAAAAATAGTTACGTGATATTAATTGCACTTAAATTTTTTATTATAGAAATGTTCTACATGTGTCAAAGGTATCAAATTCGCAATAAGAATTCAAACGCTTACAACCATGCAACTACATAGCTCGTTTTGCTAAGAATTATTTTCAACCAGAAGCCGTGGTCTTTAGAACCCTCTGTGGAAGACGTTCCTGGTCTTATCTTTCGGCGACTATGGTAAAGGTTGAATTACGTCACAGATGAATGTTGCGATAACGCTAGAGCTCAACACGGGCGCGCGTGCAGTCGTTCTGAAGCCAGAATCGCAATAGGGGCATATTTATACGTGATTCTTAAAGACATTAACAATTAAAATAAGTAGTGGCGCCTCAAAAACACATGCTTTATGTGATATTTATAATGGATACGAATGATTATAACTATACAATTAACCGCAAAATTTGCTACCTAAAAGATGATTTTAAACTGTCATGTGTCACAGATCTGACTAAAAACGAACGTGCGGCGTTTAGATGCTAGTGTTAACTACAGACGGACAGACAGATGTTTTTTCGTAAATAAATTTTTTAGTGAAAAGGACCCACAAAACATGGATTCTGTCTACAAATGTATTGAAGTAATTTACTACATACAGGAATAACATTTATCAACTTTTGTCGTGACCAGAGATCGGAATTTAGAGGTCGAAAAATCGCCGTCTCCCAGCGCATGATTACAATAATTTTTCTTCTTACGACACAATTACCAGAAAGGAAGAAAAAATTGTTTTTCATTGTTTCTATTCAACGAAAATTTTCAATCAATTCCAAATGTGCAATAATCAGTAAATATTAAAATGATATTTATTAACAATATGAAATGAAATACAATAAGGAAGAATCCATCTGTTATATACTTAGCAATCTTCTCAAATCTTTAAGAAAAACAATAAAACCATTATTTCAACAATATTCTAATATTATTGTTGAGGATCTACGAAAAACTGTTAAATTTATTAACAAATGAAATGAAATACAATAAGGAAGGAACCTTCTGTTCTTTAATCGAAAAAGGGTTCACTAATGTTGTGAAATGTAGAAAAACATCCTTAAACTCGTGTTGGCAGAAACCAATGTTTTGTGGGTCATTGATACAGAAAAATCGAATGACGGCGAAAAGCCTGTATGTTCGTGTGTCTGTTGATGTGTCTGTTCTTGTGTCTCTTCGTCTGTTTGTAATTATCCAAAAAACATTATATGACCTTATTGACCTCATAATAATTATTTATGAACAACAAATTTCATTTCAAAGAAAAATCTGTGTTCGATTTTAGAGTTGTAGGAAAACGCCGAAAAATTCAAACTTTTCCAATTTTCGAAAATTAAGAGTTAACAGTGGAAATGGGACCTATGTCGCCTTTATAAGTGTATTTTCCTCTGTTCTTAGACGAAATTTAAAGAAAAATTTGAAGCCATTTTTGAGAAAGTTTTGAAAAACCACCCAAACGAATTAACGCTTGTAGGACACATTTTCCCGTGAAGTGGAAAATATAGTGTTTGGAAAATGCCCAGTTCAGGGAGATAATTTTTTAAAACTTCCAAATCAGAGGACTGAATTGCGAAAGAAGGAGGAACGACCAAGAAAATTGCATGTTTCCTCATCCATCCTCAAATAATTCTTCAGTTCGAAGGTCTTTAATTAATGCTGCACAATGTGCGACCCATAACCTCACCATGGCGTTGTTCTAAGGCCTCACCCTCAAACGTTTTCTTATTTACCTTTTACTACATTAGCATTAACCATTGATTAGTTATAATAAAACATAAAGTAGCAAAACACAACTATTTGTGCGTAATTCATCGTAAATCGCGAGCAAACCTACATAAAATATTGGTCGAAATGTAATACGCTCATCAAATTTCTTGTCAAAGTTTTCTCATCAAAGTTCAAAGACTTCCACAAAGTTCTTCATCAAAGATATATGTCATATATCTTTTATAGTGTAATACCGGTCAAAGCCGCCGTATGTTATATCTTTCCCATTTATATCGCCAACAATGAACTCGGAAACACATCTCAAATATCCATAGTTGAATATTATAACAACGAAATATCAAATTTTTGTAATAAATGTTCCTTCAAAATTACGGTATTTTCTGTTTTTCTTTCATGTTATATTTAAATACTATTATTAAGAGAGAAAACCTCATTGGGATAATTTCAATTAAATCGATGCAACTCGAAGAGTAAACGCTCCTGCGACTCGCGTTTACGCTGGTTTCTTTCTGTACTCAGAATTCATCTTGTAGAATTCATCTTGCGTTAGGGTACGGGGAATATCCAAATTTAAGAAAACGTTCACTGAATACATTTTTCCCCGCAATACATTACATACAATTTTTAACTGTTTTTGACATTAAATAAATGAAATATACAGCGTCATAATAGCTCCATGTCCGTCCGACAATCAGCAGAATTCAACAGAAATTCAAATTACAGCTCGTCAAATGGAGCTAGGAAATTCAAATTTGCTATTTCAAAATTTGTAAAATTATCTAAAGTATTTATATTTTAAATAATTGTAGGTGATCTTTTAAAGGACTGATTATTTTAAAGGAATATTTGAAGATCTGTTTTTGATGAACACATTTCCTTAAGGAAGCAAACTATCTTCAATATTTAAGTTGAAGGAAAACTCCGAAAAAGAATTGTTTTGTTTCATTTTTCGAAAAATTCAGTATATGAACGAAAATCATCTGCGCCATCCTCTTAAAGTGTCCATTACGCTATCCAGCAATAAAATTTAATCAAAAATATTCATGCCTTTTTTTAAATTTTGAAAATGTTTCAGGGTCTTCTTGGAGAGTACCGTCCAACAATAAAATATTGATTTGGAATTAAGGGGGCTCGACATCATCTAGATCACTTGGGGAATATCAACTTTGGAGAAAATTGCTTGAACAGTTTAGCCGCTAGCATTTTTCACAGAGGAAAGACGTTTTGCCATTAATCGTTTTTTCCGTATTAACTACCCACCAAACCTGGATTCTGGCTACACCACATGTTAAAGGGATTTTATTCTATATTTATCAACTGAATTTATTCACTTATTTTGATACCAGGGCCCGAAAATTACAATTTATTTATGTCGAAAATTAGCCGATTTCCTCCGTAGCGTTACGTAACTTTTTACTTTCTCGTATACGCACATATATACGGAGTAATATACGTAGTATAGAGAAAATATGTAATGCTGCACGAAAAAAACGGCGAATTTTCGACAGAAAAAAACGCATTGCCGGGCCCTGAAAACAAAGGAGTTCATAAATCCAGTTACTAAATTAACAGAAAAAATCTCTAAAACGTGATGTAACCATAATTCCTGTTTTCTGGGTATTCTCCGTCCGTTGGTCAGTCTGTCTGCGTCTGTCCGTCTGTGCGTCCGTCTGTGAACACTTCTAGCGCCAAAACCATTCGTACGATCTTTTCGAAATTGAAGAATCCCTTGTCGATGTGACTCTAGTTGAAGCTTTGAGATTTTAAAAAACATTCTTTAAAATTTGAGGGTATATTACTTAAAGCCCCCCGTCATTTTCAAAATTTTCTCAAAAACGCTCCAAATTTTTTCTTTAAATTTCTTCTAAGAATAGAGTAAAATACACTTATAAAGGCGTCATAGGTCCCATTGCCACAGTTAACTCTGAATTTTAAAAATTTCAAAAATTTGAATTTTTTGCCGATATCCTACACATCTAGAATTGAAGACAGATTTTTCTTTCAAATTAAATTTGTTGTCCATAAATAGTTATTTCAATAAGGTCGTATATATTTTTTTTTGAAAATTTAGAGACAGACACAAGAACAGACACAAGAACAGACACAAGAACAGACACAAGAACAGACACAAGAACAGACACAAGAACAGACACAAGAACAGACACAAGAACAGACACAAGAACAGACACAAGAACAGACACAAGAACAGACACAAGAACAGACACAAGAACAGACACAAGAACAGACACAAGAACAGACACACGAACAGACACAAGACAGACACAAGAACAGGCACAATAACAGACACACGAATAGACACACGAACAGACGCCGTCATTCGATTTTTCTGTATCAACGACCCACAAAACATTGGTTTCTGGCAACACTGAGTTGTAGGATTTTTTTCTATGTTTCACAACATGAGTTAACCCTTTTTCGTTACCAGGGCCCAGCATTAACAGTTATTCTAATAGATCCTCAAAAATAATATTCGAATATTGTTGAAATAATGCTTTTATTTTGTTTTTCTTATAGATTTGTGAAGAATACCAAGTAAAGAAAGAAGGTTCCTTTCTTATTGCATTTATTTTATATTGTTAATAAATCTCATCATACTGTTTGCTGAGTTTTTCAAATTTGAAACTGAATGTAAATTTTGTTGAATGGAAACAACGAAAAACATTTTTTCCTTATTTTCTGGTAATTAAGTAGTAAGAAGAAAAAGTATTGTAATCATGCACCAGAAGACGGCGATTTTTCGACAAAAAAATCAATTTCGAGCTCTGGTAACGACAAAAGTGGATAAATGTTGTTCCTATGTATAGTAAATTACTTCCACCAATACGTTTGTAGTCAGAATCCATGTTTTGTGGGTCCTTGTTTCTCAAAAATCTATTTGCGACAAAACGTCTGACTGTCCGTCTGTACAGGCACCTAAACACCGCACGTCCTTTTTTAGTCAAATCTGTGATATATGATAGATTAAAATAATCTTTGTGACAGGGAAGTGTCATAAGAGTTTCTGTGGTGTAATGGGTAAGTGGGTAAATTTATAATGTATGGTATGGGAAATGAAGTACGAGTTTAGTTAATTTTAATGAGAGCGATTTTGCGATGAAAATGTTTTTTTAATGCATATATTCCAAATCCATATATTTCCTTACATTAATTAACGTTGTTTCCATTTCCATTGAATGGAAGAACATAACATCCCTCACGCGCCTATGTTTTGAGCCCTCAGAGACGTCACTTGCTCGAGTCGCCTTGTTATTGAATCGAACTTTTGAAATATTCTGTTCTTACAGTAGTTCCCGAAACACGTAAATTCCAACAGGCCATCTCAAACTTATAGTAGTCACATTCTACTTTCAAACATTAGTAGACACCGCGGACTGTGAGATTGCACGTAAAGTTTTAAACAAACTTCATTCTCGGGCATGAGCATGTGTTAATCTGTCCAGCGTTTTTTGTGTCGGAGGAGCTGTGATTCTTGGGGAGTTAATAGTGTAGTGGACATGGTAACAACTCTCTAAACCTAAGTGAGTTCGTTTCCTAGCGTGGAAAAAGATTTTGGGGATTGGAAACCCTTCTGCGGCTTCATGGAGTTATAATATTGTGATTACCAAATAGTGCGTCCTGTTATCACTATTAGTTTTAATTCAATTTTTTGCCTTTCATTTTGTTTGCATTTTAATCAGTTTTCTGTTTTTTATATAATTTTGTTAATTTATTTTAGGAATGGCGTTTAACTGATGCCAATGTTATTCTTGATTTGAGCTAGATTGCTGTTTCCAAGTACTCGCGATTCAAGTCACGTCTTATTGCGATCGGAGAGCTGAAGAAAACGTGCATTAAGAGTGGACTGACAATATGCCAAGCTTCAGAAAAAAAATTGCGGAATCTATCAATCCAGATTCCAAAGCTCAAAGATTAGACAGGTTCATTGGCTCAAGTTTGGAATGAGCATAAGAGGCATAACAGAAAGTTAGCTGTAGTGTGTACACATCCTGGAATATAGAGAGGTGGGTGTACGATTACACTATTAAATAAAACATAATAACTGTTGTAAAAAGCGCTTATTAATTGGAAAATAGAAAAATTCGTAATGAAAATTTTCTGTGAATAGCATTATACAGAGTCCCACCAACTATGAACCACCACATAACTTCTAAAGTGTTCCCGATATCGAAATGCAGTTTTCCCTTAACAATGCGGAATCGTGGGGAAGGAATGAGCGGTGGAGATATAATTCGAAATATTTTTAGTTTTCGAGAAATTTAATAATCTTTGATTTTTTAAATAAAAGCGTGTATTTTTTCACTAGCGATAGATAATCATAAATAGACGAATGCATTGATGTAACATACGTTAATGTTTTGATAGTATTGAGTATAAAATTATACTTTCAGTCATGTGATTTTAAATTAAATGTACGACATTTCCATTATAGCAACCACTCCAATTGTCGCAATTGGGGAAGGTTGTCTTCGCGGCGCAGGCACTTTTGCGGGAACAGGGGAAAGGTCATATGTCACATGAAAATGTACCCAAGACATACGAAGAAGCTATGAATTCTGAAGAAAAAGAATTGTGGGAAAAAGCTATAGATAGTGAATTATTTACTCATAAAAATATAAAACTTGGGAAATAGTTGAGAAACCTGAGAATGTGAGTATAATAAATAATAAATGGGTATTTTCTAAGAAAATAAATGGTTGTGAATGTAAATACAAAGCTCGTTTAGTGGCTGACGGTTCGAGACAGAAATTAGGTATAGATTATGAAAATTCTTATAATCCTGTTATGAAGATTTCCAAAATAAAGAAGTTCGTTTTATTGATGTAGAAACAGGATATTTAAATGATAAATTAGATAGAATTGTTTATATGAAACCTCCTAAAGGGATTAATATCGAAGACGGAAAAGTTCTTTTTATAAACAAAAGTATTTATGGTCTGCTTGAAGCAGGAAGATGTTGGTTTTTAAAACTGACAGAAATTTTGAAGAAAGCTGGTCTGCAAGCAACAAAAAGTGATCCATGTGTTTTTACTGGCGAAGATATTAATAATTTTATAACCATAGGATTTTATGTAGATGATTGTATTATTGTTGGAAAAGATGATAATATATAATAAGATGATAACACACTTGCCGGCTCCTCTGATCTGGGGTCAGCAGAACGCGAGGCCCTCCGCGACAACACATACATACAAAGACAAGGGACAAACAACCATGCCCAAGGCGGAACTCGAACCTGCGACCCTTCGGACCGAAGCGCTGAGTCGGTACTCGCCTTTAGCCACCTCAGCCATCCAGGTCGGCATCAAAAGAAATTCATAGAAGAAATTTTAGAGAAAAATAAAATGAATAATTGTCAACCTGTGAAGACACCTGGAGTTGTAGGATAGAAATTGGATGTTTATCATAATTGCAAAAAGATTAACCTATCGTCGGTTCGTCTATCGTAACCGTTCTTTATATATAAAGAAGTATTAGGAAATATCAGGAAATATCAGGAAATATTAGGAAATATCCTGTGAGTGGAACTAGACCAGATTTAGCTTTTACGTATACTACTACTTTCTCAATTTAGTAAAGATCCAAGACATATTCATTTGAAAGCTTTAAAACTTGTTTTACGATACATGAAAGGTACTAAAGAATTGAAATTGAAAATTGGAAATGAATATCATGAGATGCTTGTCAATTCTGACGCAAGTTGGTGTACAACGTACGATTTGAAATCATTCGGAGGATATAATATACAAATTGGAAATTCGACAATCAGTTGGAAAAGTCGTAAACAAAAAATTGTTACGTTATCAACCATGGAATCGGAACTTGTGAGATTGGATGATGCTGCTTGTGAAGCAAGATGGATATCAAACTTACTAGAAGAACTAAACCAGAATGATTTAGTACACAAACTCATAATAATAAATACAGATAGACCAGTAATAGACTGAAAAGTTATAAACAGAAAATCAGTTATAGACTGAATAACGAATCCGAAAGCAAGAAATAAACATTTTCAACGAAAATATTATTTTGTTAAAGATGAAGAAGAAAATAAGAATATCAAGCTGAATTATGTGAAATCATCTGAACTTGATGCAGATATTCTAACCAAGAATTTAAATGAAGGTGTTTAATAAACATAGAGCTAGTCTGGGTTTTTTTTTAAAAAAAAAAAAGGAATTGATGGTATTCATGTTACCAAGAGAATAAAACCAAGTTACGTAGTTACGTTGTTACGAAGCAACCGGGGTTATGTTAGTTGTCGAGGTACAATTGTTTTTTGCTGAATGGTCGAATAAGTAATTCGTATGTGGAGTTCGTATTATACTAGAACGTAAAATGTAATCATTTCAAGAATAATAAATGAATAATCTATTGAATGGCTTTAATCTACAATAATTTCTTCGTTATTAGAATTTGGTTTAAGGTCTATAAAGAACAGAGAGAGAGGTAACTTTGTTATCCTATGGGGGACATTTATTATATTTCTTACTTAATACCCCTTTTCTATGGAAAGCGCAGCTTTAATATCTTTGACCTCTACAGTATGATGTATATGACGTAAAACAACTCTATATGCACGTTCATGTTTCAATTGATACGTTTAGTCAACGTGTTTGTGGCTTGATAAATGCTTTACTACTTCTCTATAAGCATTTGGATTTTTGGTGCTATTTTGATTTTGTCATTTGACAGAGATTTTATTTCGAAATCTTCAGTTCTTATAACTTCTTCTATGAACTTTACCACGGCCGGGACATTATTAACATTTATTATTAAACATTATTATTTAACATTATTAACAAAGATAGGCGGTACTGTGGTTTTCGAGGAAGTTTCCTCTATATTTTCTGCTGTATCTTCTGCACTGAGTACACCAAACTTATTGTGCGTGGGCACAGTAATAATATTAACATTATTATCGCTGACAATGTCTTCTGCCTTACCCTTCTATTTTCTTTCGGGTCGAGGTCGTCTGAGTTCGGTCGTTTAGGTCGAGCTGGTTTGCACGTTTGCCATGAATTCTGGGTCAGGTCCACGTGAAAAGATGAATCTTGATCCATGCTGTGGCTACCGCTGCTTGTTGATTCTTCTGTTGACATTGCGTTGAGAGATGTAGCTGACCAGCTACGACTTTCTCACTACATGTTGCGTGCCTCTAATACACTGCAATATTCAATGGATCACTAAATTTGTTGTCTATGCTGACTTGTTATAGATAATAACACTGTTCCTGTGCACAATTTTAAATGTTCAACACGAAACACAAGTTGTTATCGCTTGGCCTCTCCTTATCTTGTCGCGTTCACTGTTGAGGAAGGAGCACCACGGAGGGCGGACAAGATCCGTACACCACGACGTCCAGCCGACAACTGAAACTTAAAAATTAACATGGAAGTTTGGATATTCGTGATTTAAATTAATTCAAATTGAAATTTCGAATATAAACGAATACATACATGTGATGAATTTAAAATGAAAGAAATATTTAAAATTGTCAACAGTTCTTGGTAACATGGTAAACCAAAATACCTATAAAATTAAAACAACAATTATGATTGTGGATAGAGCAAATCCAAATGGTTTTAGTCTAGAAATGAAGATATAAGTTTAGAAAATCTTACTTCTAAATTAAATTATTAAATTATGTATTATGTTGGCAAAGCAAGTGCCCAGAAAGAGAAAAGACATACTCATATGAAGGATGAGAATTATGAGAATTACAAAAGATATACATATGAGAGTTACTATTGGAGACTGTGAACGCTCCTACTACGGAGAGAGTAGAGAGCGTTCCTGGGTTTGATGAATTCTAGGAGGGGTAAGGATGGATGGGAGGGGTGGGGAAGGGGGGGCGGCTGGGGACAACTTTTTCAGAAGGCCTAGCAAATCGACTTCTGAGAAAATAGGGGCATGAAGAGATATCAATTAGTAATAGGATTTATATGTTGTAAGGGAGGAACTTGAATATTTGGCACAGAATGAAAAAAAAATTCAATTACATAATTGAAATTACCTTGATGATTGAAATTAATGTCATGCTGTACTCTCTCAGAATCAGAGAGTTCAACTTGCCGTTTGTTACATCTACTGAATTTATTAGTATGGAATCATAACTTTTGGCAAAACTGTTACATTCTAGATTAGAATTCATAGCAGAATTGATTTTAATATACAATGATTCGAGAACTAGACTTGAACTCCAGTTTCAATATATCGCTATGATTTCTGGATTGCGAAAATCTATCTTATGGCCCTGGTTTGTTCTGTGGGCAGTGAGAGAGTTTTGTTTCTCAAATGGTAATTCGATGTTATATTAATGATCTTTTATCCTATCACCTAACGTCCTAAGTGTTTGTCTAATATATGATAGTTCACAATCAGAAAATTTTTTGGAATATACAGTACTAAGTGTCTTGAGTTTGGGAATCGGATCTTTGAAATGGCTTCAATATAACATCAAATTACCATTTGATTGTTTGATGTTGTTGAGTATACCTTTTAGTTGAGTATATCTTTTATTTTTTCTTTTATTTTTTCTTTTATTTTTTCTTTTATTTTTTTCTTTTATTTTTTCTTTTATTTTTTTTATTTTATAAATAAATACGTAACTTAAATTAAATAATTTAATACACGTAAATTAAAAAGAAAATTTAGGAAACATTTTTGATACATAATCTGATTTCTCATCTATTTATTTGTTCTCATATTTGCCACGCATTTGATACGCATTCGTGACATGGCTACTATTCGCTATACACTTTCTACTCTGTACACTCTCAAAGCCGACCTTCTGAAATTCTTCACACACGTAAACAATAATTTAGATGAACATATCCGAAGGCTCGAAGAGGTCGTTCAAAACTCAGACGGTTGGACAACAATAGGCAACACCGCAGAAACTTTCAACCGTCCATCCGCGAAAGCAAAAACACAAGCATCACAACCAATCATGACTCAAAACAGATTTGCTGTGTTAGATTATGACAATGATTTTCCATGCCTTCCCAATCCTCACTACCCCCTCCCATCATCGACACGTCCACCCACAAACCGACGCAAACAGGCTAGCAAGCGCAAAGAAACAAAGACACGTAGAGTTGCGCAACCTGGCCACAAGTAAACAAGGACATTCCTACTGAGCCCACCAAAAAGGTACTAATTTTAGCAGATAGCCATGGGCGACAAATCTCCTCCCTGCTCAGTGGGAAACTCCCATTCAATTTCTCTGTCATGTGTGTGTTCAAACCTAACGGGAGGTTTGCCGACGTGATCAGTGAATTGGACACCCACACAAAAACTCTCACCAAACGGGATACAGTCATCATCATAGGAGGGCAGAATGACATCAATTTGGGTGGTCACTTTACACCTGAGCAACATGTTGACAAACTACAACGTGCCGCCCAAAACACGAAGACTCTGCCCTTCTGGTACAACAAACCAACACTGTGCAAAGAAATTAGACACGCAAACAACAAATTAAAACTGCATCTGAGAGGCACACATGTTAAATTATTTGAGCTTAACTTTCTCTCAGAAAAACACTTCACCCGGCATGGTCTTCACTTGAACCTTGTCGGAAAACATGCACTCGGTAGAGAACTTGCCAAACACATCCTTACACCTCAGCAGTATCCTATCCATGATTCCTCCCCACCTACATCTCCTAGTTCTCTTCCATCCTCCGGAACCCCTTTGGACCCAATTACCTTATTCCCTACATCTGTGACCCTCCTTCCTCCCTCCTAACACTGCTGTGACACGATACTTCCTTCGACCACGCACTCGAGGTAAAAATGAGATAAATAAATAGCAACTACAGTCAGATGCAGCAGAAAAGCATCCGTGTAGGTACATGCAAAAGATTCAAATAATGCATCATAATGTGCAATCTCTTTCAAATAAAATTGAATTTATCGAGGCAGCATTAGAGTGTGATCTCAGTCAAATAGATGTTCTTTGCTTTACAGAACATTGGTTATCTCATAATAATCTAAACACACTCCAAATTCCTAGTTTTTACCTTGCAGGATCTTATTGTAGAGCAAGGGAATCAAATAAAGGTCCCTCTTACGGAGGTTCGTGTATTTATGTAAGAAATAATATTGATTCTACCTTCTTGTCCGAATTCAATTTATATGCAGTTGAAAAAGTTTTTGAAATAACAGTTGTACATCTTACTACGCTCAAAATTATCTTACTTTGCATCTACAGACCTCCAACAAAGCAAGCTTTAGATTATTTCCATTTCGTAGAAAATCTAGAGATAACTCTGAACAAAATTAGTAATCTCTCTTTTAAATCCATTGTTGTATGTGGAGATTTCAATATTGATTTTCTGAGCGAATCCCACGAAAAAGAGCAGTTTCTCAACTTAATTCATTCTTTTAATTTAGATATTACAGTGAACGTACCTACACGGAATACTCTTAAATCACAAACAGCAATAGATCAAATCATAATTAACAAAACAAATAATCTAGGTTACCGTGACCACGATGCACAAATTCTTACAATTACTAATAACATGAATACTGACACAATAAATAAAACACGCATGTGCAGAGCATTTACTACAGTTAACATAAAGTTATTTACGGACTACTTGCTGAAAGAATCATGGGAGGCAGTTTATAACGCTATTGACACGAATGAAAAATATACTTTATTTCTAAACGTCATGACGTATCTCAAGATTTCCTTATCTACTTTAAAAAATACACATCATTGTTACGAAAAGTCATAAGGCAGGCTAAAATCATGAAAAACGATCAGGATATTTTGAACTCAAATAATAAAACTAAAGCAATGTGGAATATAATAAAAAATACTACCAAATCAACTAGAAAACCCGTAGAGAATGTTGTTTTAAAATATAACGATATAAATGTGAACGATCTGGCAACAGTGGCTAATCTCTTTAACCAATACTTTTCGAGAATTGCTGCCGATCTCACTAAGGGTCTTCAGGCACAAAATTCAAAAACAGACAGTTCACCCAAAATTTTGGACACAATGTTCGTTTCCGAAACTTCTTCCTATGAAATTCTCAAAATAATCGGTAAACTAAAAAATAAATATTCGTCCGGTTTAGATGAATTCCCGGATTCTTTGTTAAAGACTTGTGCGTATGCCATTATACACCCGTTAACTCACATATTTAATGCATCTTTATGCACTGGAACGTTTCCAGATATTTTCAAACCAGCTAAAATTAAGCTGCTTTTCAAAAAAGGCAACAAAAATGAAATTCAAAATTATCGGCCCATTTCTCTTCTATCAGTTTTTTCAAAAATATTCGAGAGACTTTTTTACGTACGAATAGAAACCTTTCTCACTAAACACGACGCGCTTTCAGATTGCCAACATGGATTTAGAAAATCAAAATCAACGGAAACAGCTATATTTTCTTTTCTTAAAGATGTCGCCTCATCATTGGATCAAAATGAGGAACCTATTGGATTATTTTTAGATCTCTCAAAAGCTTTTGACGTCATTGATCATGACATTTTACTTTCCAAATTCCTTCATATGGAATTCGTGGTATTGCTCTAGATTGGTTATGTTCGTACCTTAAACAACGATCTCAGAGAGTTGAAATACCTTACTGGAATGATGGAACATTACGTACGCACCTTTCCGACTCTTTGCCCGTTGCATGTGGAGTTCCTCAAGGATCAATTTTAGGCCCTATTCTGTTCCTACTTTACGTAAACGATATGCCCTCGATGATTCGAAACGGAAGAACGGTTCTCTTTGCGGATGATACGAACATCCTTTGCAATAAAGAAACAGTAAATAGTACAATATCAGATGTTTCAAATTGGTTCCGAAATAACAAATTAATAGTAAACGAAAAGAAAACGGTTTTAATGCAGTTTTCCATTTTAAATAAACAATTCTGTGCTCCATTGAAAATGAACAGTGTACCATTGACTGATGTTAAGGCAACAAAATTTTTAGGTCTCTCAATTCAGTCAAACCTTAAATGGAACGTCCATTTAAATGAATTGAACACAAAATTAAGTTCATTATGCTACGCGTTCAGAATTCTTGCAAATTAGTCAGTCTTCATACTGCTCGTTGTGTATACTTCGCGAATGTTCATTCCCGCCTGAGATATGGCATAATATTCTGGGGGAATACATCTTATAGCTTCCAGACGTTTAGATTACAAAAACGAATTGTACGAATAATAAGCAAATCCCACCCACGTGATTCATGTAAGCCTCTCTTCATTAATCTAGGAATTCTACCATTACCGTGTCTTTTTATTTACGAATCAGTGGTTTTTGTAAAAAATGACTTGCTGAAGGGCGGGAATTTATTTTCAGAAAATGCCAAAGTCTATTACTATAACACTCGACGTAGAAATCATATTCATCAGGTAACAGTATCAACAGCTCATTACAAAAAATTCACATACAATACATGTACATTATTTTACAACACTTTGCCAGATGACACTAAACGATTAAATTCAATAGAAAAGTTTAAATCCCAAGTGAAATCGTTTCTGCTGCAAAACTGTTTCTATACAATTAGAGACTATACTGAGCATCACAAGAAAAGTAACATTAATTTTAACAATGATACATAATGCATTATTTACCATTTGGACTGTATAAATAAGTATAATCAACTTGTAACAACTATTGTACTACAGCTTCCGGGTCAATGACCCCCATCTCGATCAGGTTTTTCGCCCAGTTTCCTGATCCATTGAGCAAATGCTGAGATGGCCCCTTGTTTTGCTTCTGGACATAAATGTAACTTCATTTTCTGTGCACGTCTTCTAGAATTCAGTGGGAAATACAATTATTTAAATTATCGTTTCCATGTTGTCGCGGCAGGAAGTAATAAGAGCCAAAATTTATTGCTTATTTATCTTTGAAAATAGATTTTATTAAATGGGAGTTTTTTTCCCCCTTTCAAAATTCAAAATGTATTGCTTATTTATCCTTTAAAGTAGATTTTATTACATGGGAGTTTTTGTTTTTTTTTCTCCCTTTCAAAAATTCAAAATTTATTGCTTGTTTATCCTTGAAAATAGATTTTATTACATGGGAGTTTTTTTTTTTGTATTAGACTTAGTGTAGGGATCACAGAATTTTGAAAATGTGCACACAATTCACTTTTCCCCATAGCACGTCATACGCAGTTTTTAACTGTTTTTTTGACGTAAAATAAAAAAAAATAAAATGAAATAAAAAATATACCACTGTTGGATCGTTACACATCGCCAAAGACCTCCTGTGTTTATTTACCTTCAATAATTAGGTCTACATGCAGATACCCATCACGTTTACAAGAAGACGAGAGTTCAAGTACGTGTTTCGAGAAGCTACACTATTGTAAACAAGAAAACAATTTTATTACTTCGTGACACTCAATTTCATTTGTGGTTAAAGATAATATTATTGGTGGTTAAAGATGTGGTTAAAGATGATATTAAAGGTAATATTATTACAAATAGTTCTTGATCCCACGTGCCAAGTGGGATATTTTAATGGAGCATTGAATTCAAGAGCGCCATGCTGGACGAACTAACCCGGCAAATAAAATTGATCCACCCGTGAATCCTCTTTATCACTTTCAGAAGTTATCCGACCATATCAAACGATTAACACCTGGAGAGTCACCTCATCAAACACATTACGACGAAACCTACACATACTCCTTGGTTGACCGATAGGTGACGTTCAACACCACGTCACCTAACACCTGTTTGTAACCACGAAATCTACTGGTATCACCAGAAATATTCAGATAAAGCACACAAGTGTATCAACCCGTGTAATTTCCTCTAAGGAAATGGACACGACGACATCACTGCGACACGATCGACGAAGAACATCTACTGCCAACATGTTGGCAGTAGATGTTCTTCTAACTTTACACAGCTTGTTCGTGTGTGAGTGTATACTGCTCGTTTCCTGGTCTCCGACGTAACTACTCCAATTTTGAATTCCGACTTTCTTTCACATTATGGAAAGTTAACAGATTTTTCAATGTGTTACTTAATAGATAAATTGACGAACGTATCTGTTCGCTGTACCTTACTTACCTGTACCTCACCATCTCACCAAACAAGTGTAAATACTTTGACGGAAACACCTTTAGACCATCCGATATTATTAGATTACCATGAGCATTTTACATCTGCAAAATCGTCGAGACATATAAAACATTCCACTCTACATCATATCGTTGTAGCACCAGGACCTCCTATCTTCTATTGTCCTCGACACCTTGCAGCCGACAAGCTTCGTACAAATGAATTCAAATAGAAGTTAAGACGCGGGAATTATACACCGTTCAGACGGTCCCTAGTCTTCATTACATCTGGTGCGAAAGAAAGTCAATACGTGGCGTCCCTGCGGAGATTGCAGAAGATTAAACACCAAGACTGTAGACGATGCATACCCGCTAAAATATTTATTAGATTCTCCGCAGAGAAATATGGTTCAACTGTTTTTTCAAAAAGTAATCTCCTTCACGCTTACTTCCAAATTCCTGTAAATCACGCCGATATTGGTAAAAGCACGATTTCGACCCCAGTTCGAAATTTTGCTTTTAAATATATGAGCATTCGACTTCGAAACGCTACACACACGTTTCAACGTTTTATGAAAAATCTGCTTCAAGATTTCAACTTTTGCTTTTCTTATCTAGACGATATTTTGGTTTTCTCGGACTCCAACGATCAACAAAAGAAACATATGCAACTAATTTTCCGCAAGCTCGTCGATGCGGACATTAAGATTAACGTAAAAATAAGAATTTACGCTACTTCTCGACCATATACTAGACCAACAGACTTGTGAGCTCCTCTGATCTCGGGTCAGCAGAACGCGAGATCCTCCGCGACAACACATACAAAGTCAAGGGACTAACAACCATGCCCAAGGCGGGACTCGAACCCGCGACCCCTCGGACCGAAGCGCTGAGTCAGTACTTGCTCTTAGCCACCTCGGCCATCCCAGGTCAGCTGCTTTGCTGATTTCTGACAGAGATCGCAGTTTACTTTTACTGGATTCTGGTATTCAATGTCGTTTTACTACTGCCCCCATCTAATGGTTTGGTAGAGCGTTTTCTTCGTACTTTACGCTCGGCATTCAAGTATACAAACATTCACAATTGGCTACGTAATGTACCTGCAATTTTAAGAGGATAACGGATCATTCTATGGACTGATGTCAAGTCTACGGCTTTCGAACTAGTTTACGGTATCATCCTTCGGTTACCTTCACGGATATTCCATCAAGACCTATTTTCTGCAGAGCATTTCTTCGTCTCAGATTTAATTTTAAAAGGAAAAACTTGAATTTATATCACCGGTAGCGGTAGCTCAGTGCATCAACTGATGTCACTGCAGCGCCTCTGACCGGGAGGTACTAAGTTCGAATCCTCACGGCGGCAGGAGTTTTGTGACTAGCTTTTCAGCTAGGTCGAATTCAGTCGCTGTCTAGAGTAGAATTCTAGCGGCTCTGCTCTGATCGGTACTTTTCCCTGGTTTCTCCGATCAACACCAGGCAAATGCCGGAGCAGTACCCTACCAAACGGACCCCACGCGATTTTTCCTTCTTCCTCCTTGTCCTATCATCTCCCCTTACACCCACACACTTACTCTAACATGCACTACACTACCACATATTCCGGGAGACCGGTCGGAAGCTTGTCCCGGCTGGGGCGGTGTCCCGCTGATGGGAGAGTCCTGGTTAGTAGGAAGCCGACGGTAGGTCGGCGCCGGGTCTCGCCATCCGCCCAAAAAACATGCACTACACTTACGGGACTAATGACCAAAGCAGTTGACGCGCCCGGAAATACAAAAAAACAATCAATTTTTCAAGAATTAAAATCTTGCTCTCATATTAATCTCCATGACGGACCCGTCGAGATGGTTTGGTCCACGTCCTGACGGGGGGATACAGAGAGGGCTCTCAAGTAATCCTTTCCTTCCCAAGTCATTTTTCTTCTTCCCATTGTACATTCTCATTCTTCTATACCATCCTCTCTCTTTTCTTCTCCCTCTTCTATTTCACTGGCTCCCTCTGTATGCTGAACGCCCACCCATGTGTTTGCCGTGCATGGCGACCCGTGTCGGAGGGAATGTATGTCCTGGCGGTTGAGGGGCCTGTCTGTTTCCCAATTACCCTCGTCCTACTTTCTTCTTGGCATCCAGGGATACGTGCTCTTACGTATTTCGGAGAACATTCCTTGTATGTCTCAATACACTTGCTTTGGCTACGGACTCTTCTAGACGGGCGGTCGGGAGCTAACCCACTCCCGATCAACCGGCTTGGACTAGGTCTTGTACTGAACTCCAGGAGGTGCAGCGTTGTGGTAGCCCCACTATATCCCCGTGGCAACCCTGGCACTCCTTGCCAGGGAAATCGAAAAGTTTGGTAAATTTCAGTCGGTGGTCCGTCAAAGAAACGGTACAATTCTTTTTGAATGTCGCTCTGACGAACAGATCAGGAAAATTACTGACCTCAAAGAAATAGTCGGCCTCCAGGTGCATGTGTCCGCCCACCCGACCTTAAACCTCGGCAAGGGTGTGGTAAATCATGAAGACTTCTCTACCGAGACGGAAGAAACTTTGAAAGCTTTCTTCGAACCATATGGTGTGTCAGATTTACAGGATTCAGCGGAGAGTAAATGGGGTACTCACTTCTACCTCAACTCTGATACTGACCTTAGACCGTCCATCTCTACCAGAGAAGATTTCTTGTAGCTTCTATAATCTCCGTATCAGGCAGTATGTCCCAAACCCTCTCCGCTGTTTTCAATGCCAGAGGTTTGGCCATACGCAACCTCGCTGCATGAGCGCCGCAGTCTGTGTGCACTGTGGACGACCGTATCTGCTCCGCAGACGCAAAGTGCGTGAACTGTTGTGGAAAACATCTATCAAATTCCAACCAGTGCCCCATTTTCTTAATAGAAAGAGAGATACAGAAGATCAGGGTCTCTGAGAGTGTTTCCTTTCCGGAGGCACGACGCCGTTACCAGACGGGAAACCCCGTGGACATGGCCCGAAGTTACAGTGGGTCAACGTAAGAAAGGAAATTCTGAAACCCAAACGCCTAAAGCCTCTACTTTGCGCGATGCTGCCTGCCAGGTGTCTTTTGATGACATCGGCGGAGATGCCTATCCCTAATCTGTTCTCCAGTCTGAAACAAAAAACGGAAACCAAAAGCATAAATATTTCCACAAACACTCAAACGCATCCAGAGAAGCCGAGACTGACAGGCTAGATCTAGGTCGTCTATTGCTCCTATTGCTAGATCTAGGTCGTCTGTCTCAAAGGACCGTGGTGTCTCAATACATGCGACCCTCTCTTGCAGTAGTCAAGATGACTCTGCAGGGAATGAGGAACTCCGCTTGAACCAACCCATTACTCTCCAACAGAGAAGGAAAAAGAAGAAAAAGAAACCCGATACATAACCCATCCTAGAACCAAAAAACCTTAGAACTAGAAACTAAGGCTCTCCTCTCATGGAACTTAACGAAAGCCTTTTGGCTTTCGTACCCGTTTGGACGAATTGAAGTTACTAATGTCTATGCATAGTATAGCCGTTGTTATCTGCCTGCAGGAAACACATCTCCGTTCTGAGCACTCCCTCTCTCTACGTGACTTTTGTTGCTACAGGCAAGACGTAGACGATGGCATCCACGCCCATGGCGGAGTCGTCACTTTTATCACCGATTCTGTGGTATCTAAAGAAATAGACATACGAACCACTCTTCAGATATCTTGGGTTCGTGTGAATTTCCGAACTATTTGTGTTACCATTTGCTACGTTTATATCCCGCCTGGACAAGTCGTGTCACAGAACTGGAAGATGTGCTCTCTCAGGTGCCTGCTCCTTTTCTTATTGTGGGGGACTTCAACGCCCACAACCCTTCCTGGGGTGGCATAAGGTCGTGCACGAGAGGCAGGTTACTTGAAAATATCATAGATACCAAAACTTAATTCTCCTAAATTCTGGAGAAAGCACACACTTTTCCGTAGCTTCTAACACTTTCTCGTCCGTGGACCTAGCTCTCTGTAGTCCCTCTGTTTCTACAATCTTTGAGTGGACTGTCCTTAGCGACCTGCATGGCAGAGACCATTTTCCCATTCACGTCAACCTCGATATTCCCGATCTGAACGTTGCTCGCTCTCCTCGCTGGCTAATCCACCGAGCTGATTGGGAAACATTCAAGAAAGAATTACGAATATTGGAAAACTGCTCAAACGATATTGATGCTATGGTTGACCAAATACCATACACAATGCCGGCATAAGGATTAGTACAGGCGCCTATCGCACGAGTAGCATCGAATGCATCTGGGTCGAGGCTGGAGAACCATCTCTGAGCTTCGGCTGGAGATGGGATAATATGAGTGCCTCCTATGGCGCGAAATTATCCAATGTTGATACTCCCTCGCACCGAGCAGTCCTCCATCCAACCCACTTCGTCGTCACACGGCAAGCTTTTTGGCTTTTTGCGAGAGACTGGCTTGTACAGCCTTATCTGAGAGAATATGATAATGCTAATTATTGGTTTTTAGCCCGAGATTAAAAAAAAACGCATTTTTCTGCCAAACTCTTTTATTAGGATCCGTTCCTTTTCAGTTTTACTTTGCTTTCTATTTAAAGATTTTAATGTTTTTGTTATCTTGGCACTGCAAAATTGTGCACTGGTCTTAAAATAATTTGACACGGGCGAAAATGACCTTAGCCGTTGAAGCGCCCTTGACTTGTAAATGTCTGTGTTTTTCTCCATAACGCCACAGACGGGTATTTCATGAATGGTGGCAGTGGTTACTATCGAACGCATGCACGGGGGCCGACTATTAGTTATAAATAATGTCAGCAGTTACTAGTGAACTCATGCGGGGCCGACTACTAGTTCATCTATAGCGGCAAAAGTTGTAATAGAACTCATGCACGAGGGCCGTCTACAGTTCATAAATAGCGGCCGCAGTTGTGTTTGAACTCATGCACGAGGGGCAACGGGTATTTCATAAATAATACTCGTATTCAAATTAACGGCAACAAGTAGGCAGTATCATTCTGCGTCGTCGGACCGAAGAACATCAAATCCAACCAATCAAAGGAAGGAAGGAAGGACGAGCCATTTCCTGACCAGACCGAAGCCAAGCAGCCAGGACTCCTTACGTAAGTGTGAGCATATTGTGCAGTGTGGTTATTCAGGCATTATGGTTTATCTTGTACGGTATAGGTACTGATTCACCTTAAGTACGTGGCGAAGGAACTGGGGGAAGCAGTAAACGAGGAGGATACGGTCATAAATATACGTAACTTGATATTAAATAATAGTTCGTATGAGGAAGAAGTGTCAAAGATTTAATAGAGGGATATACAGAGGAAAGGAGGGAACAGTTAGAAAGGGAGGCAAGGAGGGAACAGTCCAAACGCGAATTTGAATCAGAGAAACTTCGTTCAGCTAGTTCAACACCGACGGGTCGCTCAGTAGCCGAAAGCGAAGTAAATGCGAGAGTGCAAATAAAAGTGCATCATGTAATGGATCCCTTTAAAGGAGAACAGGACGACATCACCTCATATTTGAATGTGTTTGAGGCACAAGCTAAGCATATGGGGGTACCCGAGAAACACTGGGTCACTAATTTGATGGATTATTGCCAAATCATATAAATTGATGACTTATGTTCGAATCGGCGGAAACAGAAGTCGCGTATGTGGACGTAAAGAAAAAGTTTTTAGAAATGTACAAGTTCACACCGGAGAAATTCAGGCAAGTGTACGCTAGGGAATTGCAGAATTATTGCAGGGAATGGATTAGCGGTCTCAATATTTCGACATTCAAAGCTCTTCTTGATTTGATGCTCACAAATCAGATGAAGTAGCGGGTACCTGTGGAAATGAAAGACCATTTCATTGATGAATGGGGTACATTTTCGGTAGCGCTAGATTTAGCTAAAAGACTTGACAATTACGAGAACAACAGGGCCGGCTGGAAGCGCACGTTTTCTAAGCCACCCAGCGAAGGACAAAACGGCGAAGTCGCGCCTGCTTTGGAATCGAAATCTACGGGGGAAACCGGCCGAAAGCGACAAAAGCAATGCAGAATTCGAAAGGCCGAGTAAACGATGTTGCTTCTCGTGCGGGTCGACCGAGCATTTCAAGCAGAATTGCCCGAACAAGGAAACTGTACAAAAGATGTGACACGTAGTCGACGGGCAAGTCAGGGAACTCCTCCGCCCCCATACGTTCGCGGGATTTGTAAATAACGAGCCAATCACGTTCCTTCGTGACAGTGGAGCTAGTTTTGACCGTATTAGTGAAAAATATGTGTCGGATGATCGATTTACTGGCGAACCAGTATGGATTTTCCAGCCCTTAGACTCCGAACCGCGAAATTTGCCAGTTGCGCACGTGTTGCGCACGTGCGTCTACAGGGCCCTTTCGGTCAGGTGGAAACAAAGGCGGCGGTAGTACGACGCGGGTGCGATCTCGAGTATTACATACTCAGCAACCGCACCGCCATCTTAATAGACGAAATCAAAAAGGGTTACTTAGAACCGCAAATTGTAAACGCTGTACATACACGTACGGGAGCAGCAAGAGAGCGGGATACATCCAAAAGTGAAGGGGAGGTGAGCGAGACGCAGCCAGACGACGTTCCGCTGGACGGGGCCGATGCCTCGGGCGGTGATCCCCTCTCAACAGAGGAGGAAAGTGTTCTCGAGCCAGAAATAGCAGTCCTCATTAACATAGGCGGTGAGGCATTCGCAGCAGAACACCAGCGAAATGCTGAAATAAAACAATTGTACGAAGCACATGTCGGAAAGGTACCCGAGAGAGGAAAAATATGTATTTTGTAAAAGGAAAACTTCTGTTTAAGTCTAGGCACAGCAAACGTGGCGATATCTATAACATGCTGGTTGTACCGCTCGTGTACCGAGGTACAATTTTTAAGCTGTGACACAGACAGCCAATGCGCATTTGGGGACCACCAAAAGCAAAGACAGCATGGCGAAATATTTTTTTTGGCCGAACTGCTTCAAGGATATGGAAACCTATATCCGGACGTGCGACAGTTGCCAAAGGTAGGCACCACAGGCGATAAACAGAAAGCGCCACTAAAGCTTGTGCCTATTACGGCGGAAACATTTAGCAAAATAAATGTAGACGCCTGTGGGTCGTTTCCAGAATCAGAATTAGGGCGGAAATATATAATTACCGCGATATGTGTACCGCGCGATACTCGATACCCTGAGGCTACCGGGCACCGATCCAGGCACCATCTCACATCAGTGACTGTTATGGAAGCTCTTTTAGAATTTTTTAGTCGTATGGGACTTTCACGCGAAATTCAAACCGACCAAGGAGCGTGTTTCACTAGCGTTTTGACAGCGGGGTTCGCTCAGCGTTTTGGTATTACTCTAGTGCGGAGCTCACCCTATCACCCGCAGTCGAATGCCATTGAAAGGGTCCACCGTACAATGAACCGTGTGCTAAAGGTGCTCTGTTTGGAAGCAGGCTCAGAGTGGGAGAAACAGCTACCCGCTATTCTGATCGCGCTACGCACTGTACTGTAGTACACGAAAGTTTAGGGTACTCTCCTGCGGAGCTGGTGTTCGGGAAAAAGTCTACGCACGCCTATAACTCTTCTGTACGAACACTTAGCGGGAGTGGAAGAGGAAGAAAGTTCGGTGGTAGAGCATGTATTTAAGTTAACAAACAGATAACGTAAATCGAAGGGACTCGCACACCAAAGACTAGGGAGTGAGCAGGAAAAACGTAAAGTTTATTATGACCAGAGAGCGAGGCATAGGACGTTAGCTGTCGGGGACCGCCTTCTGGTGTTGGCGCCGAATAAGACACGCAAGTTGTCGGTACAGTGGGTCGGGCCGGGAGAAGTGCAGGAACAAGTGTCCGAAACTAATTATGTAGTGAGATTGCCCGGCAAGAAAGAAGGGCGCGTCTATCACATCAATATGCTTAAGAAATATCACCAACGAACCGAGTATTTAATATTTTTAGGGACTAGCAGGCAGAATCCGGAAGTGGAATAAGATGAATTAGATAAGTTCGCAGTAAATCTTGACCGATCGATGTTGAATCATTTCCGCCAGTCGATGTTGAATCAATGTAAGAAGGGACGGAAATCGAATCTGAATTTCGTGAAGCACTGATCAACACGATTGTAAAATACAAAGATATACTCTCTGAAAAGCCGAGCCTAACTGATGTAATGACAGTGGATATAGAGGTGACAGACAAGTCCAAAAATATCGTAGCGCGCCGTATCGTATGTCGCGCAGGCAGTCAGAGATATTGAAAGAGGAAATATCGAAAATGTTGAGGGACAATATTATTGAAGTAGAGGACTCGGACTATACTTCACCTATGATATTAGTCGAGGCACCCGAGAGAAAATCCAGACCATGTATAGATTACAGGAAATTAAACAGCGTGGTCAAAACTGAGTACTACCCCCTACCAAACATGGAAGAGCGGATAGAAACAGTGGCAGCGGCTAGCATTATAACTACGCTCGATTTAGTAAAGTGCTATTGGTAGATCGCATTAACGCCAAGAGCGCAGAGATACGCTGCGTTCGTGACTAGTTTTGGCACGTATCGCCCACTGCGCCTTCCATTTGGGGTAAAGAATGCCCCGTATCAATGTAGTCGCATGATGGCGTCACTGTTAAGCGACTGCGGGACATTCGCGTGGCCTTATATGGACGATATTGCAGTTTTTAGCAATACGTGGCAAGAGCATATTATCCATCTAGATAAGGTGTTCAAAATACTCAGAAATGCTAAACTTTACGTACAACCAAAGAAATACAAGTACTCGTACGCGCGTGACTCCGTTATACCTGGGTTATATTGTCGGAAGCGGTAAAATGAAACCTGTCGAAGAAAAGGTAGAAGCAATTAGGAAGTTTCCAGTGCCTCAAACAAAGAAACAGATGCGTTTATTTCTGGAACTTACGGGCTATTATCGGAAATTCATCCCAGGGTTCGCGAATAAATTAACGCCGTTAAGTGACCTGCTGAAAGGGCAGCAGCGCCAGGGGAAAGTCGCGTGGACGCCGGAATGTGAGAAAGCATACAACAGAAAAAGAGTCCAGTGTCATTATTTGGGCACTCCAGAAATTAAAGTGCTATTTAGATGGCCAAGTGATTATAAAAATAGAAACTGACCATAATCCTCTAGTGTGGTTGAAAAACTGCACGGGAAATAATCCTCGACTAATGCGCTGGTCATTAATGATCCAGCATTCACAAAAGCATATCATCATCATCATCAGCAGCAGCAGCATAATTCACAAAAGGAGGCTTGAGCATGCAAATGTCGACGCTTTGAGTCAAACGTTTTTATGCCTGGATACACTACAAGCGCAGATGTGAGCACTAAGTAGACTGTAGACAGACTAAGTAGACCTGTAGACAATGGGTCTAAACCCATTGGCATTAGATTTATGTTGTATATATGTATAAGGTAGAAGACGTATGTCTACATGTGTCTGGATATTGTAAATAGTAAGTGTCAATGTAATACAATTCTTGTAATGTTGAAACAAAAAATAGATAAATTGTCAGGTCATATATGTAGTTTACCAAATGTAATAATCAAAAATAATTGATGCCTTGAAATGTCAAAACAGAAAATAGGGTTGTTATATGTCATTATCAGTTGTTGTCTTACAGGTAATTAGAAATTCAGAGAAAATAATGTCTTCTAATGTTAAACAGCAAGGAGGAAAGTTGTTATTTATTACAGGTAGAAACATTAACCTCAAATATTGTAAATAGTAAAATTTAATATCGTAAAGTTAAAAATGGAAAGTCATGTATTATATGTAATTATCTAAATAAGTTATATTAGGATGTTCTATTGTAGATTTGTGATAATCAGAGAGGGAAATGAGAAAGGGATGTAAATATGATGTTGAGTAATCACTTCTAGTGGGGATAAAAATGTCCAGTTTCGACTATGAGACAATTATATTTCAAGAAATATGTTAACGGTATTTGAATTGAAATAGAGCTAGAGTCACAATAAAAAATGTTACCATTCAGGCTATTACAGTCAGGGGCGGAAGCTTTGTTCCTGTGGTTGGTTACCTGCAGAAAAAATTCTTTTCTGGATAGGGTCTGTGTGTCTGTAAACTACATGTCTGTAGTGTCACGTTGGCGGCCGTGGGTAGGAGGAGGAGCGGAAGTATCGCATACCTGCGGGCATGAATAGCTGGGCGCCCCGTCGCTGGGATACATTTAGACAAAGGGGACGCCAGCTTGACCGGGGAGGTCACGTGGTAGACGCGAGGCTCCCTCCTTCACCTAGGACGGTCACGTGACGGCTACACTCTGGTATAAAATCGAGCCGACGAGCTCACATGGTGGGTTTTATTCTGGAAACCTCGCGCGATGCGCAAAACTTTACGCCCAGGCTGGAGCGTGTCGTGCCAATTGCATGGGTGATGAGGTCACGATAGTGGCGCGGGAGTAGCGTCAGAGGCGGCGGGGCCTCCCTAGCTATGTGGGGTATCCACAGGGAAATACTTACAGGGGTGTAGTTTCGGAGCAGAAGTTGGTTATTGTACATACGTGTAAATAAACTTGAACATACTTGTAAATGTCTGTGTGTTTTTCTCCATGACGCCAGAATATTTTTCAATTTTCTAATTTTGTCAATGTCCTCGGCCTTAAGCTACCATCCTGATCTATCTTCTCATAAAAATCCTACTCTCTTGAGCTTCCTGCTTCGCATCCCCACTCTCTTTTCTAACTTCGCACATCGCTCCTTCACGTGATCAGAATTTCAAATGCTATTGATCAAAATCTCAATTTCTAGAATATTCGACGCGAGTCGGAAGCCGATAGGGCATTTCCTAACTAACGTCATTTTTTGGGCGCCTGATTGGTGGTCTTTGTTATGCGTGTGTTTTGGCCAGTACACCAGAGATGGACAAAGCAGTCCTTTCTGCTGTCTCTGCGATGATTGTATGTGTCCTATCGTAAACAGTACTTACGGTCCTTACGTAAACAGTAGCCGGGTATCTGTGTAATTCAACTGTTCCGGTGCCTCGTGTGCACAATGGCGGGCAGCCGCCCGCTCTTTGCCTGAAGGGTTCTCCCAGGAGACTATCCTACTCTAGCCGTAAATCTGGGGATAGGACGACAGGCGCGTGTTCGCGCGTCTTCAGCTGAGCCGTGTCGAATCAGGGGCTGTCCTAATTGGCGTGACAGAGGAGAAATTATATATATATATATATATATATATATATATATATATATATATATATATATGAGGCCATTGCTTGTCGCCGGACTCGTATGTGTCGATTGGGACTTATTGTCTACCTTGTCTAACCGTGAGTGACGGAACCGCACATCTGCACGTTCGAACACTGGATGAGTTACTCAAATACTACACAGTGATTACTATAATATTATAATACCACAATATCTGTCCACATTAACACATCTCAGTAAACACTTGTAAAACTCATTACAGATCGCAGAACATTAGGTGCAGACACTAATTCTTTTAAAACTAATTCACGTACACAAATTCGACAATCATGCGTATTTTAGCCTAAAAATTATGCGTATTTTAGCCTAAAATAAAGTTATTAATACGTGTCTCCTGTCGGGGCATTGGCCATGGCGGCTGTCGCTATACTTCGCTGTTGGCAGTGCGTCGTTTTTGAAGCAACAATGGACGATTCGTTTGGCATTTATGCATGTCGAATATTTTCTCATCAATTCTCACCGAATACGCTCATTTCCATCTTTATTTAGAATTCAACTTTTTGTGGGTTAGAAATGCGATCCAAGAGTTTAAGAAAACGAGCACAAAATATACATACACCCTTAGTATTGTGATACACCTTTAATTAAGAATTAGAAAAAATGTTCAAATGCATGCCAGTCGTATGAATACGTAAATTTAGAGCTGTTTGGTATGCATGTTGTAGTATATACCCTTGCTAAATTTCGACTCCTGAACCTTTTAAACTTGTGTTGGTCAAAACATCTACCATCTATCTAGAGTGGGAGCAAGGAATGGTTAATCCTATCTACAAGAAAGGAAACAAATATCTGCACTAACTACAGAGACATTGGCTTATTAAATGAATGTATTTGGCATTTTAGAAATATAGAATTAGATTACGCGGGTCAGCTAAGGACGTCTTCCATACCTACGCCTTAAATTCCCACGCTTGATAGATAAGAGCGCCCAATGGCGAACATGACGTGTTCCCTTCACCGTAATTAGCAAGATTCGCCTGCCTGAGCTGTTCTTGTTACACAGCTACAGAAACTGTGACGATTTTAAAGGAAAGATAGTATTGTATCCTCGATCAGGAATCGAACCCGAAACTACTCCACGTGAATGTAGTACGCTGTCCGAGTCATAGTAGAGACCGCCGCTTGATAAATACCAGTCACAATATATAACCGAAGATAATAACTAAGAGAATCCAAAATATTGTCAAACATACACTTACACAAGAACACAATGGTTTCAGGAAGGGCCTATTCTGTATAAATGTAGTATTCCCCTTCCGTCAGTCCGTGTCCTTTTTCTTAACGAGGGTAGGTGGAAATCTTCAAAAGACACCATGTGGTCCGTACCACATGATAGTGTGAGATTTTTACCCACTAAAACCACCTCCCTTCTCCACCATCCTCCCCGCGGAACCGCCGTTAGGCATTACATCACGGGGAGTGGATTAGAGTGGCTTAGTCACAAGCCACTTCTCTTTGCCAAAACGTAGGAAGGATCAAAGGAGGATCAGTAGACTTCCCTTCTTTCCCTTTCTAGAGAATAGAAACCAACTGGGATGCGGTGAGCGCATATGCGCTCACCGCATCTCAGTTGATTTCTAGGCGAGCATGCACCCAACCATTGCTTCGGGAGTCAGCGGGTCGATCCCGAGTATACTCATAACGTGCCGTCGCTGCAGATGGTATCGCGGGCACTGGAAGAACACATGCTCGGCGTCTTCGACCGCAGGTTCATGTGAACCGTGGTGTGGACAGAATGGGGTATCCTCAAGCTTGAACCTGTGGAGATATGCCAGAAAGCATCCATGTCCAGACAACAGCTGAGTCAAGAAGAAATTTACTTTGCCGTATTTACGGTTGATCCACGGTGCAATGGAGGGAATGATGTGGTACGTCCGTTTTCCTTTAATGGACTTGTCCCATCGATCCTGCCATTCGAGTAGTGTTATCGATAATGCGGAATGCACAAGCTACCCGCAATGCTGATAGCATGTACACTGACGTCATCCCTCGGACGTAACTATTTATAGACGTGGAGTTGGCCCATACTGGGGCTCCATCGAGCAAGACGGACCTCACAACCAAGGCCAGAAGCTTCCGTTTCTCCTGACAGGGCCCTATGTTGGGCATTAGTCTCGACAGTGCTGCATTAATTATCGCCGCTTTATTGCTGGCGTACTTCAGGTGGTCAGCAAATGTCAGACGGGCTTCAATCATGAGACCAAGATTTTGATCGACAGCTGTGATGGAATACGGTGGTCTCCAACTCTGAGAGTGATGGTTTCTCTCTTTTTCCTGCTAGTGACTAGGATAACCTCAGTCTTGTGCTCAGCTAACTGCAGCCCTGAGGACTTCAACCACTGACTAACAATAGCGATCGCTTCGTTGCAAATATACACAATTTCCTCAATGTACTTCGCAACGGCGACGATAGCAATGTCATCCGCGAAACCAATAATACTGGTTCCTTCTGGGAGGGGAAGCCGAAGGACCTCGTCATACATCACATTCCATAATGGTGGACCCAATACCGACCCTTGCGGGACACCAGCGGTGATATTATGTACCTTCGGCCCATTATTTGTATTGTAAATCAGGGCTCTATTACTCAGATACTCGGCCACAATCTTCCTCAAGTACGTTGGCACCTTAAATCTGCGGAGAGCTTGGTGAATATTACTCCACCTGGCCGAGTTGAATGCATTCTTAATATCCAACGTAACGACAGCACAGTACTGTTTTGGGCCTGTCTTCCATCTACTTCCTCCAATTGCTTGTCGGGCGGTGTTAATGACAAGCTGGACTGCGTCAACAGTCGAGCGGGCTCTGCGGAAACCATACTGATTTTCCGAAAGGCCTCCTCTCTCCTCCACAGCTTTCTCCAGTCTGGTACTAATAATTATTGGCTGTCTGTGTGTCTGTGTCTGTGGGTCTCTCTCTCTCTCTCTCTCTCTTTACACACAGAGAGTGTGTCTCTGTCTCTCTCTGTCTGTCTGTCTCTCTCTCTCTCTGACACTGTCTCTCTCTGTCTCTGTCTCTCTCTCTCTCTCTGTCTGTGTGTTACAAGCGCCTAAACTATACGTAAGATATTTTCCAAAATTGATATTTCTCTGTCGAACTGCCTCGACTCGAGGCGCTGTAATTTTGAAAAATCTTTCTTTAAAATATGGGGGTACTTAACATGAATTTTTCAAAATTTTAACAAAAACAGCTTCAACATTTTTCTTTAAATTTCTTGTAAAAATATAGTATAATACATTTCGAAATGTGGCATAGGTCCGATTTTCACGGTTAACTGCAAAATTTTGGATATTTTGCGGTGTCTTCCTATTTTTAAAACTTTTAGTAGTTTTCGAGCAATATTGCGTGCAAGATGTGCAATTCTACAAAAATTGCAAAAACAAGATTTTCTCAAAAAATGACAAAATTTTTTTCTTTAAACATCTGGTAGAGATGGTGGTAAATGCACTCTATAAGATGACATAATCGCCATATTGCTCTATTCTTTTGTTTTTGCAAAAATTACAAAAATATGTTTTTTAACTTTCTTTTCACGTCCTTAATATTTACATTAGCGGGAATTTGTCCACATTATTGTATTCATGAGTACAAGTGCTTTATTAAAAGTCGTATTAAGTTTCCGTCAACAGTTTGAGCTCAAAATTCCGTATTTTCAGAAAAGCTGAATCGCAATTTTCTAAAAAATGGCTCAAATCTTTTTCGTCAATTTTTTTAACGGACATTGCTAAATGCACTGTTTAATGTGATGCAAAGTTTATTTTGGTGTATACTTTATTTCTTTTTCAAAAAATACACAAATGTTATTGAATTGAATTGAAAAAGCTTTCCTCCCGATACAATGCAGATTTCCAGTAATTTGTGTACATTATTGCATTTGTGGCTGGAAATGCTTCAGATGACTTCAAAATAAGTTTTTTGAAAACGCAATAGATTCTTCTTAAAATAGCTGCAAATTAAAATAGCTGCATATACAGTAACGCTTAAACGCCATTTTCTTAAAAACGGATCTAAAGTTTTTGAATTAAAATTGCCATTTATAACGATGTTTTACTCTTATTTAGTATTCTTAGAGTAATATTTCGGTTCTCATATTAAGAAACCGAAAAGTTCAGAAAATGTCAAAAAATGTTTTTTGGACGACGAAGCTGGCAAGAGGATGGGGCAAGATCGTAAAGCCAGTCCACACCAAGGAAATTAGGAAATTTTACTACGAGAAAGTCTGTGCCATTCTCAAGCATCACTAGTTTTCTTCAAACTTTTCTTACGTGTAGTGCAAATGCACTGTTAAAATGACATTAGGTTCATTTTGCTCTTTCGTTCGTTTTTTCAAATATTACACAAATGTATTTTTTTAAAATATCCTTCTTGCAGTTAATATGCACATTTCCAGCGATTTGTAAATACTATTGCTAGTTAAAATACCTCAAATAACTTGAAATAAAATTTTTCGAAAACAAATAATTTCGCATTTAATATTTGGGTTATATTAGGAAACCGAAAAATTGAGAAAATGTCAAAAAATGTACTTTGGGCCTCGATAGATGGCAGCTGGCAAGAGGATGGAGGTAATACCACAAAATCAGTGTACTCCAAGGAAATTAGAAATCTACTACGAGAAAGTCTGTGCCATTCTCTATCATCACTAGTTAAATCTCCACATCAGCTCCGGCATTCTGAATGGTTTTGAACGAACTGATACGTTCGATGCTGTTCCCCGCAGCATGATTTGTGGCACATTGGTTAACACGTAAGATACTGTTGCTTCCAATTAATTCAAGTTCTTTGGTTTTCGCTTGTGAACCTCCTCCTTAGCCCCCTATAGAAAAAATCGCAACTCGATAAACGAGATCTGCGGGCAGGCCATTCATGTGCACCACGTCTGCCAAACCAATGAATTGGAAATGTTCATGCATTGTTTGTTGCATGTTCTTGAACATCATTTGCAAATTGTGCAGGTGTTGCGTCCTGCTTGAAATGAAGTTATCGGTTGTTCCATTGTGAAATTACAGGCCATACACGATTTTGCAGCATTTCCAGGTATATTTCGCCATTCATTGTTTCCTTCAAAAGAAAGGCCCAACAACGTCAGCTGACGTGATACCACACCATTCTGTCAACTTTGGACGCACCTGAGCATCAACACATTCTTGTGGATTTTCGGCAGCCCAATAATGATTGTTATGGCTGTTTGCAAAGCCTCCAATGTGAAAAACTGCCTCATTAGTCCAGACAATTTTCTCAAAACGTTGAAGCCAATCATCATTTTAACAAAAAAACTCTCCTAATTTCCCTGTGAAAGAAAAAATTTCTGTTAGTCAACAGGAAACAATTAATACACATAATGTGGCTTCCATGGCTTAAAAATGAGATTATTATCAAGAATAATTGAAATTGCATAATGCGAAAGGCTACTTTCACGTGATACTTGACGCAGTGATTTCTTGGGGCTCCTCAAGAACAGTTCACGAACTCTGCTAACATTCTCTTCTTTCCTTGAGGCTTTCTGATCTTCTTACATCGGGGACGCAACAAATAAATACTCTAAAATGTTGTGTAATTAAAAGGGGATTCATTTGAAGAAAGTTACCAAGGTGTAGTATGTGGGCTCGCAATACAAGACAGAGCAAAGATATTACTGGTAAATGGCATATCGGATCCCATTTATTAAGAAAATTTTCAAGGAATAAGTTATCGATGGTATGAGTAATAAGTTTTCTCTGTGTAATTAACTGAATGTGTTGTTTTTCTTTTTTCATTCGACGATATAATAAATCGTGATTATACAGAAATTTGTGCCATGGTTTTCTTCACATAGGCCGACCTGGATGGCCGAGGTGGCTAAGAGCGAGTACCGACTCAGCGCTTCGGTCCGAAGGGTCGCAGGTTCGAGTCCCGCCTTGGGCATGGTTGTTTGTCCCTTGTCTTTGTATGTATGTGTTGTCGCGGAGGGCCTCGCGTTCTGCTGACCCCAGATCAGAGGAGCCCGCAAGTGTGTTGGTGTCTAGTGTATGGTCGAATATGCGTCCATACACTATCACACATAACGGGACGTAAAGGGTAACCGGCTACCAGCTGGATAAAAACCCTAGAAAGAAGAAGTTTTCACATGCGATCTCCTTCAAAGACTTCTCCCTACCAAGACCCCTTCGCCTTTCAGGGTCTCCAAATAAAGAATTATAATTAATGTGGCAAAGTACTGTTAGAATATATAAGAGGATCATTTCAGAATTCATGGCAACTTCTTCAAATATTCCGAATAAACTCATATGCGATTATTGTACCATATGCATTTGAAAACATGGTGCACACAGTACAGGATGCCAGATGCGGTCTGAGTGCATTGGTGTCTACACATGAGGACGTTAGTATCCTAGAGACTGTGTTCCGAGATGAATGTCACTGAAGTTGAAAAGCGAGCATATGCAAAAATTGCATTTGTGCGCGACAGTAATGCTCGTGAGGGACATGCCGAGTTACGAGAAGCTTTGGCTGTTAGGGCGTTGCTCTGTCAAACACATTGGGTGGAGACCTTCGAACGTGGGCGCGTTAACAACGGTTGACTTGTCGCGCAGTGGACGTCCAGCGTCTCTTCCCACAGAGGTGCAAGTGGCTGTTATCGAACATTGTGTAGCAGATGAAAGCCATTGGACCGTGCCGGTATCGGCCGCATATACTAGCATGTCTTCATCGACACTGTTCCGCATGTTACGGAATGATTTCCCATGCTTTAACTGAGGTGCACAAATAGACTCTATATGAGACGTACAGTATCAATCCGTTTTAACATGAAGGAAATGAATTTGAATCGCATTTTGCAATTGACGAAACGTGGGCACGAGCGCATCAAACAGAACTAAATTAGCAACAAAGTCGTCGTAGTTCACCATGAAAACACACGTTTCGACAGAATCTATCATCCAGGAAGGTAATGTATGACTTTCGACAGACCAGGCATTCTCGTGTGTCGACCTTCCGTGAGGGCCACTCTCACTGCCACGTACATCATTCCCGTTGCACACTCTGCGTCATAGACTTCGGAGAAAACGTCCAGAGTTTTGTCAACAATGCAATAATCGTCCATTGTAATACAAGCCACGCTGCAGCTTGTGTCAATAACCTTGCACGGCAGTGGATATGGGAGATCTTGGAACATCCTCGTACTACCCTGAATTTCGGTCCCTGTGACTGATCTCATTCTGTAAATTCTGTATATATATATATATATATATATATATATATATATATATATATATTCTAGCACTTGGGAACTTCTCTTGCACTTTCATCACGAGGTCACCCATATCCCCCATGACGAAGTCCAGATTTCTTCTCCTAAGATCGTTAGTACCGACAATGTAATATGACGGTATCTGACGTTCCGAGGTCCCTATTCTCCACATACCTTCGCAGCTGCTCAGTTCGGATTCCCGGGAGGCAGACAACATCCATATGTTTGTTGTGATTGCCTACGTGTCTCACTATCGAGTTTCCAATTACGAGAATGGGTTTTTTCGCAGTTGGAGCCTCTACGACTGGCTGCGCGGCGTCTCCTACTGGAACAGCTCGGCGTTTTTCCTCCAGAGCTGCGTTTAACTCCTGCAACTCTTGGATTTGAAGTATAGCAGCTTCCAGTTTCTCTTCCACTAGATGGACTCGATTTTCTTTGCATTTGTTACAAAACGTTATGCCGTTATCCATGTCCCCGTTTTTACCACAACTCGCATGGTACCACAGTCCACACAACTCGCACTGTTTCCCCGATTTTAGGTTGCTGTTGCACCCACTGCACAAGATGCGAATTGCATCTGCTTCAACTGCAGCTCCCGGATTAGGTTTGACACCAATTAATAATAGTACCGCTATCGTGGTCGCACACAACGATGCTGCTCCAGCAGCTGCACCGTCCCCGCAAAACGATGCCGAGGGTGCCGGCGCTGCGCACGGGGAAAAGCGCGCGGCCCACGCCCCGATGCGCGCCCGATACTCCTGCAGGTAGCACCCATTGTCTCACCCGGAGCTCCGCTAAAGCACGTCCAACCGCTACGACAGACCAGACGAGACTTACATATATACTCTCTGCTTACTTACGAGCGATATTAATGGAGGATTACTCCGCGCTCAACGCTCGACAAGGGGCGAAAAGACGCATTACTTGGATAATGATAAAATTAAGGACGCAGCAAATTTAAAAAACAAACGTAAATGAACACGTAAATGAATGAAACTTTGCTTATCTATTCTGAAATCAACTGTGAATACAAGTCACAAAGAAAAAAAAAGAATGCCCTTATTCACATAAGTTCATTTAACGAACAGCACACATGAGCTCTCTCTTTTTGTATTTGAATTAAGTTTTCTTTAAAAATCAAATTCTTTAGTCAGTTGGCACCATGCACGGCAAATACCTTGCTATGATCTGCAATTAGTTTGTTTTACACCTCAGAATTAATCAACAAACACACAAATGTTAATATTATGCTCAAGTTCATTCAATTTAATTTGTAAACAAAATTTAAAGGAAATGTTTGAATTACGTAAAATAACACAATACCAAAATAAATGGTAATTTCATCAAATGATTACAAATTACATCTATAAAACTTCAAGTAAATCTTTTAAAACAAAGTGTACAAGTTCTCAACACATCTTCTCCCTTTTATGAATAGTTGTGTTTTCAGACTTATTTCAATTTATCAATAAACCCGTTGTAACTTCCTCACGATTTCCCTTGATTTTCATTTAATTAGTTCATTCAGGTGTGACCGCTTCTCAAACATAAGATGCTAGCAGGCATCGGCCTACCGCCTCACAACGCACTCCGCAATCCCATTACAACATTTTATTTTGTTGCCGTGTCCGTCGCGGCTGCGCGGATCTGACTTCGCTGCCCGCGCCGTCGCCCCGCTGCGTGGCTCCGTGGAAAACCTCCGACAGCGCAACGATTGCGCCGTCGCCTCCGGCAGCGCGCTGTCTTGGTAGAACGCTACGGCCGCCAAGCCCGCCAAATTTATGCTAGGTCCAGTCTTCCATCCTCTGCGTCTTCTTTCTTCCGTCTTCCGTTCCTACGGAAACGCCCATCAACTGGCGTCTTCTTCTTTCTTATCCGCTCAATGCATTCAACGCCTGCGTGCGTAAAGTCCTTGCATATTGCGGTTCACTTATGGCCTTCGTAGATTTCTGTCGTTGCTCACGGCACACGCTCTTTTCACCACCACTCTTACGATGCTGAAGTTCTTACTACAATTTTATGAGGCAAATTCCAATACTCAAATGCGTCGGCTATTTTTTCCACCTCGGAATACAGTTCAAATTACGTTGTTTCAGATAATCTCTTCACGTTTTCTACTAGCTTTCAGTTCACCGCACAATGACGGATTTCACGCACTTTCTTGCGCTCTCAGCTATCACAAACTATCACTATTACTACCCCACGTACTATTCAAAATGTGACCACTACTCTTACAGCGTTTCGCACTTGAAAAGCAAACATTACCGCCGGTGACAATAGCACACAAACAGAAGTGACAAATCTGCAATTATCAGTATCTTCAAGTATGTAATGACAGTACTCCAGTCAAGAGCAAAGCGACAAGGTCTTTCGGAAATAAGTCAACTGGACTATTAAAGCTACCCTATCAGAGGTAACAATAATGTCCATCAAAATGTTGAATAATCTAGAACAGACGTTAATGGATAACTATAATGAATGAGTTAAAAGACCACATTAAACGAATCTTTGTCGCTACACTTACAGAACTCTAAAAAAATATACAGAAAACCATACGTGACATGGTAAAAGAAAAAATTGGTATCTCCGAGCACAAACTAAACACTATGGTTTTTACCAAGAGAAGTTTCGCTCAAGCAGCTGCGACGTGCACTCCGCACAAGATAGAAAAAATTCTTGCAAAGAAAGAAAAGATATAACAAAGAGACATCCGAGAATGCACATGTTATTGCTGTTAAAGCAAAGCCTAACAAAGTCTTTATGTCAAGAGATGACATGGATCGAGAAATAACCGAATTAACACATGGTACACACCCGAAGATTAAATCCGTACGATACATGACTAAATCTGGCACTATGCTTATTGAAGCAGGGAATTCAGAGACTAAATACCAATTAAGTTCGGCGATAAAAAAGTCAAAACATATAGAGGATAAGAAAGAGATACCTTTCTTACCTAAAATTATTGTTCACGGCATTCCCCGTAACCAAGGCGAAGAGGAATGGCTAAAAGCGCCAATCGTTAAGCTGCTTCTGAAAAAGAACTTGCAATTATGAATACTCTTTAAAATGGGGAAAGACTCTGAAGTTAAATCATTCCGAAGGTAGGTACTGAGAGTAAATCACCTTAAATCACTAGGTTTATGGAAATACTTTACTACACAAGATAGTATATATGATGAGTTTAACATCTTACAAATGCCATACATATGCAATGCGCTGTCTTAATTGTTTAAAGTTTGGACACCGTCGAAATGTATGTCAAAAGAGGAAAACGGGTGCAGAAACTCACGAGGGCAACTGTTTCAAAGACACACAGAAGAAATGCATAGCTTGTGTTATGGCTCGCAATAAAATGTTTTACATTCTGCTTGGAGTGATCAATGCCCGGAGATTAGGAAAGCAATCGAGTCAGAAATTCAACGAATTGATTATGAGAACCACACTCCTGCAAATTAAAGCTGGAAGAGGAAGAGATGTATTGGCATTGGTTGAGAAACTTTTAGAAGAACGAACATTTAGTTATGTTATTTTAATCCAAGAACCATATACCTATCGCTTATGTCTTTATACCTATCGCTATAAAGGTTTACCGCTTTTTCTAAGTTCCTTCAAGACATTGAAAGTTCAATTCCTCAACGAACCACATCGGCAATTATAGTTGCAAATCCATAGATCTGCAGCACCCTTGCTACAGGTTTGGGCTGTGCATGACAGTCCTATAGAAAATGACCTTCGCGTCATTTCTAATAAATTAAAAACACACGGAACTGATCGCAATACAAATGAAGATCTTCCATTACGGCATAAGTTCCGAATTTGCAATGCAAACTGGCCAAAATTTCAACAAGCAGTGCATAATGCGATTGCCGCACCTGGGCCTTCCTTTTATACAGAGATACCAACTCAAGAAACAATCGACAAGACCGTAAATTGGTTAAAGCAGATCATAACTAATGCCGCTAACAAATCTATTCCCCACCGTTCACTAAAAAACAAAACGATAGCTACATGGTGGATTCAAGAACATTCCGTTATGATGAAACATGTTATGATCATCATTCGAAAAGCTTCCAGCAAGAAAACCGGAGGCCTCAAAAGACGTATTGCTGATATTGAAGAGCAATGCAAACAGTGCAAAAGAGAATTGTGGCGTCAATGCACCCAACAAAATTACAGGAAGAGATCCTTGGGGTACTTCGTATAAAATAGCCTCTAACAAAGTATATTAAAACAAGTACTATCAGCAATTCGATTAGAAGGACAACAAATGGTCAAATGTACGCGTAGGCTTCCGCGGCTCGAGTCGATGACTTCTTCTTCGCTGTCCGGGTGACGCCTCGTAGTGGGCTGAGAGGCCGACGTTTCGCCTGACATGTCGCAGGCTTCATCAGGGTATTGAATAATTGTCAATGCCCTGATGAAGCCTGCGACATGTCAGGCGAAACGTCGGCCTCTCAGCCCACTACGCGGCGTCACCCGGACAGCGAAGAAGAAGTCAACAAATGGTCAAGTCATAAGACTCATGTGCAACAGCAGTGTTTACTTCCGGCTGATGATCCAAGAGATGACCTCCCAACACACATCAGTGTGAGAAGAGAAATGGATACGTATAAAGTAGAAGACACCAGATTCATTTAATATGAACTAATTACCATTGAGGATTTAGAACAAGCAATCACCATAGACAAAAGTAGAAAAGCTTCAGGCCCGGATAATATACACATGGAAATGATCACATGGACAAGTCGCCGAGCATTTTGTATAAAGGGCAAAGGCTCAAGGCAACACCTTATCAAGATTATTTAGGGATCACACTGGGTCCGCAACTAAGAATTAATACTCATGTCAATGAGGTCTGCAACAAGGTGAGAATATTATTTTGAAGTTGAGGCACATTGCTGACTCCCGACAAGTAGCCGATCAGCACCCTCTGTACACTATATATAAAGGAGCCTTTGTGCCTATCATAACTTACTGTACTTCTGCGAGGGTCTGTCTTTCTTGCAAGACGTTAATAAAACGAGAGTTACTCAAAACCGAAAGAGCCTCCCTCTTTGCTCTCACTTGGCTCGCACTCGCCTAGAACATCCACTGTTTCATTGCAGACTATCTCAGGAAGAATACCACTTGACTCGGTGGTGCAGTACGGAGCAGCTAGGTATTAAGCCTGATTTACACGGTCATTTTTTCATCATTTCCCGTCGGTACTGTGCAGACTGGATGTAATTTGTACGAAAAAATGATGCATGCTTCATTTTTCCGTACATATTTCATCCAGTTTGACTACGGCGCCCCTAGTGTCACTTTATGGAACGTTCTTCAATTGCAACTGCTAGCAGAACAATGGAATGTGCCTTGTAATTCAAATAATATGATCCCGCAGATCTTGGTGCTCTGAAGACGATGTGCTTTCCGTCAATAGCACCAATGCACATCGGATAGTCCCAAAGCTCTTCAAACTTTTGGGATACGCTCAACCACTGTGCTCGAGTCTGTGGACACTACAAGCAAAACATAAGTTTTATATCCATACCAATTAATGTGAATGTAATGCTTGTGCTTTATCAACTTACTTTCACATACAAAGGTCGCAAACGTCTGTAGATGGCTCTACACACTTCTGGCACAATTTTACTAATAGTGCTCTCATGAATCCTCGTGGAAAACATTTCTCCTGATGGGAGACATCGCAAAGGAACAGCCAGCCTGCAAAAATTAAAAAAAAATATTTAGCTAAAACCACCCTTCATCAAACCGAAATAATATGCCTATGTAATTTAAATATTTGGGTTGTGAATGGCCATTATACAGACTAATAGAGATATTAGGAGATTTCTGTGTGTGCATTTATATATACAAAAAAGTATACTTTTGTAATGTGCCATACCTTTCACGTGGAGAAATTGCAGCTCGCATACAGGAGTCCTCCTTAATATCGAGCGCTATCAGACTCAGGAGCTCGTCAAAATTTTGTTCCGTCATCCTCATGAACTGACGATAACAATGTGGGTCTTCCAGACGCAATTCATTATCTACCATGTGTAGCAGACCCACACCAGTATCTCTCTTCTGCACCCAGGATTTCACCCAAGTGCAGCGTCTCCTTCTTTTCCTTTCTGCCGCGGCAGCAGATGCCACAATAATACTAGCTGCCGCCGTAGCGATTATTGTTTTCCTTTCCATCTCGCAAATAAAACCACCATAGGCTACCTCACACGTCTTTCTACTCCTTACACTGCGAATTCGTAACTATCATTCTTCCCGCTAATTTCATTTGTTTCCGTAAATGCGATGTTCAACTGTTAAACTTCCAGCGCTTTTTGCGGCGTTCGGAGGAAGTATTTTCCTCACGATTACGTACAGACTAGGAATGACCGTGTAAAGCGCTGTAATCACGTTCATCCAGTTTCGGTACGCATAGAACCGAACGTCCATTTTCCATCCAGTTTCTGTACACAAAAATGATGAAAAAAGGATGAAAAAATGACCGTGTAAAACAGGCTTTAGATTAAACACAACATTCGTAATATGTGGATAGATGGCAAAATTATGCAAGTAAGTGGTTTAGAAGCTTCACTCACAGCAGTAAAATTAACTTAACTGAAATCTGGTAACGCAAGTGGGATGAGGAAACGTCAGGCAGAGCAACGTACACATTTATGCCTAATGTCAATGGCATAAGAGAGTGCAAACATTTAAGGCCCACACCTTATTTATCTCAACTCATGACTGGGCATGGCCCCTTCAAAGCCAAATTACACAAATTTCACCTCGCGGAGTCACCCACATGCGGCTGCGTAGAAGATCAAACTGCAATTCATCTGCTGTTACTGTCCCCAATGCTAGTGTTCTCGCCATATGGCAGAAACTACGCAGGGCGTGCAGTTCCTCCCGGAGACCCTCCCAATTTTGATTACAATTCCCCGATTTTACCAATCAATTCATAACTTCGCCAACACAATCTTCCAATCGCACTTAATGTACGGTTTAACACCTTCTTGCTCTAGATGACATAATCCCATTGTGCCAGGGTCCTGACTGCGGTGTCCCGTCTAAGTCTATGCCGAACTGAGCGCAGTCACGGCCAAGTAGTGGGACCACAACATGCACAAGGGCAACTTGCAGGCAGCAGTAAGAGGACGGTAAGCGAGTTGCTGAATGGTCACCAGAGACGATCACCCAAGGCTTCATAATAGCAGCGTTGGAGACGAAGATTTTCTCGCAAGGCTACGCCCTTCCCACAGCCCACGTTCACACTCGTAGAATCACTTTATCATTGGTAAATATGTGTACATAGTAGTTTCAGATCATATGTTAAGTTCTTACAAGCAAAATTTTCATTGTAGGTTTATGTATCCTAAGGGCTGCATCTCTGTATCGCATATCTGCATATCTGTATTAGGAAAGATCCTAATTTCTCTTGTAATTACTTGTAAACAGTAGCTTTAAGTCGTGTTTAGTTCTAATAAGTAAAATTTCGTTGTATGTTTATGTATCTGTATCATACATCTACATCTCAGGCTACATCTCAGTATTAACAATCATAATTGTCTTTACAAAATTTTCTGTTCGCATAACTAGTTTTTTGTTGAACATCAGTTTTCCAAAAGCGAATTTGTTAAGTAGTAGAAAGAGTCGACTTAGTCGTTGTGGGAAGACTCTCCCGGATATATATATATATATATATATATATATATATATAATTGCAATATACCCATTTCATGTACCCATATTGCTGCCCTCAAATTCCTGCAACCTGTTTCCGAATTTCTAATTAATATATGGGCGCCAGGAAGTGGTTACGAGAATGAGCTATCAAATTATATTTAATTATAACACCGTTGTTGACTCAGTCGGCGGGTTCTTTACCGAAATAATCGTAAATACTAGCGATTACTTAATTCGCCCCCCATACGGAGAAGCGTGGAATCTGAAATGCAAAATTTAAATACCCTACTGGATTGCACGTGACGGCAAATGATAATCAGCTTTTACCATAAAAAACAACGAATTAATTTATAAATTTTAGTAACATTCTTTTTGGTTATGATCTTTATTATAGCGCTATAGAACCTGTTATCCATGAGAATCTTGGGCGCTCTCCTGGTAAAGGATGTCTCCCCGTAGACTCCAGCAATGGGCCTCGTCCAATCTTCTTTCTTGCTACCAACCAAATCCGTATCTTGTCGTTTCTTCTTACAAACCACTATGTTCACTGTTTATCCATTGGCTTTCCATACTCATTCACCTGCTTGAATTGCTACAAGTTCTAATATTCTTTATTGTTCATTACCTAAGCAAAATCGTAAGAAAATATTAGCATATAAGTTCACCAATTTATTATCGGGTTCCTATCATCGGAGACTTAAGTCCGATTATCCTTGTCCGCTTAATAAAATTTATAAGTCCCACTTCTCGCGTAAATTTTCTACGTTCAAGTAAACTGCTATATATCTAGCACCCTGATCCGATCGCTATCGTGTCGAGAGCTCGAATTAATTTTCTTGTATCCCCAATTCAACATGTCAACTTTTTTCATCTTTTACTCTCTTGTTTAATACAAAATTATGCAATCTCGTCCGCTTTTGAACTAATGAACATTGTTTATATGTTGTACTTCGGTACCATGGCAACCAGCGTCTTTTTGCTAATAAAGTATTATTTCTAATGAAATTCGCTGAATTTCATATTGGTGACAATATGGTGGTGACATACATAACAATATATACAATGTATATACAATGTAACAATATATAACAATACATGGGCGTCGCCCCTATCCTCCTTCCCCCACCTTGACATCGCTTTTAAGTTAATCTACATATCTTTGAGGGTGTTTACATTTTTCCTCTCCAATGGACGGCGGGATCATGCGGTTACATTCCGACAGTTTTATTTTTCTTTGCGAATACGAATAAGTTTTAACATGAAGTATGAAACTGCAAGAAAAGTGCATAAATTAATATTTGAAAAGAATAAATTAATCTACTATGTACATAGTTAATATAATGTGACGATAAGAGATTATACTAAAGGCAATACTAGCCGGAAGGCATATTTACATTCAACTAACATTAATATTTGGGTAAGTAATACTGGTTTTCCGGCACATTTACATTGAACACATTTGTATTCTAGTATTTACAAGTTGTCTTACAGGAGTGAAAATAACATAAAATGAAAATAAATGAAATGAATTAAGGTCGCGTTGGAATGCCCTGTGGTTACAAGGTCTAAGGTAGGTTCTGAGCCTGTATCGGGGGCTTCTCTGTGTAAGGCTACGGTCGCTGCTAAGAGGGGCCAGCGGAAGGGTCCGAGGGGGGTCACCCAACGGACCTATTAAATTCCACAATATATAATAACATCCAACCCCTGTTGGACGGCATCCGCCAGTTTCAGATGGTGTCCCGCCGCCCCAGATCGAGCGAATACCACTCCGCCGACTCGACTGCGCTCCCTCCAGCCCCCCGATAAGTATAATTTGGAAAGTAATTGAATGAGTAACTTCAGGTAGTACAGGGAGAACGCGGGAACACAGCGCGAGGGTAATCGACAGGGGGGTCAGCTAACCAATGTATGTGTCGACAAAGCTTTGTCCTAGAAGTTAACTTTGCAGGTGACCAGAACCAATTAGAGAGTGAGGCATTACCTGCCAGTTGCAGATGCCGCCGCCCCCGGGCGAGCCGACTCGTCCACTCAGCGGTGTTCGCTGCACCCTCCTGTCAGACCTCCCCACGCCAATCCCGCAGGAGTCTAGCTAGATGGGGAAGTCAAGGATATAGGGACAAACTGACCTATCCCGCCCTCTTAGCCGAACTGCAGGGAGTGACCCTCGCGGCCCGTTACCATCCCTTACTGTGGACCCGGGTAGAATCTACGTTCCACCGAAACCACTGCCAATTTATATATGTGCCCTCCAATTGACTGGGTGTAAAGTGTTTCTGTGGTTAACTGAAATGCAGGCTAAGTTTTCAAGAAGTGAGAAAGAGTGTTTATGTTGTATCGTACGAGAAAGAATGTCAGTGTCTGAGTGTAGATGTCAACCAATGTACGATTCGATTAGCCTCCGCTGTGAGGGTCATTGCGGGCATTCATAGAGGAGGTGAATCGAGGTTTCTTCCTCAGAACAGATGCAGCGGGAGGTATCCGCCAGGAACAGCTGAGAAAGCTTCGCTGTAAACGTTCCATGCCCCGACTGCGTGAGTTGTGGCCCAGGACGAAAAGGTGTATGTGTGCGAAAGTACTATACATTTGGGAGACAAAGCTTTACAGTCGCCGCCTGAGACGGAGTCCCAGCGCGCCTGCCACCTGCAGATCGCGAGTAGGCTGTGAGTCAAGTACAGCTTTCCTTCGTTTGGAACAAATCACCTTCAATTCTTAATTCAGTATCACTTTTTCTCAGTTTATATCTGCCTGCAGGCCTGGCCGCCATGTCCGATCAAGGAGCATGTGGCACTAGATACCTTGGAGGCCAGCTGTAGCTGCTGTTGGGTACGCCCTGGTAAAGCATTCCAGCACGGCCTTTTGAGTCTATTGCAGTTGTCTTTGGATGTACGTGGTATGGGCCCTGCCTGCCCACACCGACGCATAATACATAATAATGGGTATAAATGCACCATTGTATATTGTATGGAGGGCCAGCGGGTAAACATGCCCGTGGGCCTCGGCAGCTCTGCGCAGTTTCTGGAAGAGTGCCCTGGCTATGCTGCACGACACATTTACATGCTGTGTCAGTCCAGGGTCAAGTACCACTCCTAGGTATGTGTGACTTGACAATCGGAATAGTTTGCTCTTGGTATCTTATCGTGGGGGACCTTCCTTTACATGGCAACTACGCACCAGGAGTGAACCGAATGCGTGCACGTAGATTTTGCCTCGGCGATGGTAAGTTTGGACTCTTGGCTCCAAAAGCTTCAAGGGCTGCTTCTGTATTTGCTTCAAGCTCCCTGCGGGAGTGCCCGCGCGCGATAATCACTAGATCATCGGCATAGACAATGGCCAATACCCCGAGGCGGCGAGTAACGCAAGGAGGGTGTTTATTATTAGGTTCTAGAAAAAAGTGTCCGAATTCGACCCCTGAGAACAACGTTTGTTGCAACTTGTTCCGCACTTCATCCCCCGTGTCTGAGATGAGAATATATCTTTCCTCGAAAAAGCTCTAATAAAGTTTGTCGAATTGTTTGTCAACTTGCCAACTGCGAAGCTGAGCAAATATGTATGGCCATCATTCATTGTAAAGTACCCCCGCTATGTTTAAAAAAATAGTAGCCACATATCTGTGATATCTACTCTTTAGGCACGTCATAATATGGCTCATTGCGTCCTCTGGGGATCCGTGCTATCTGAAACCAAATTGGTAGGGGTAAAGGTCCACTTTTTGCTTAATTTCTGAGGTTAGGCAGGACACGGGTAGCTTATCAAGAAGTTTGCCCCGGACGGGGAGCAGACATACTGGTCTGTACGCCTTTATTTCGTCAGGTCCTTTATCGTTCTGTTTTCTCAGTAAGGCCACTCGGGCGACCTGCCATGGCTTGGGAAATACGCCTAAATTTAGGCATTAGTTGTGTATGTTAAGAAGTTCATTTCGAATCAGAGGGAGAGCTTTCTTTACCATCCCCGGGCGAATCATACCCATGCCCGGGACCTTGCTCACTTTGAGGGCAGCCACTTTTATTTCGAGGTCTTCATAGGAGAAGTCAGCTGCTTCTGTCCCCGGGCTGCTGTCGTCAGTAATGGCGGCTCTGAGGGCAGCGTGCTCTGCGATGTTATCTGCTCCGGTGTACGGCGGGAGGAGAGAGCCCAACAGGACCCGTGCAGTATCTTGCTATGTCTATGTATAGTCATGGTCTCCCTTTATAGAGGAGAGGACGTCTGCTTGCGAGAAGCTAAATAGCTATAGGGAACGCAGCACGGGTCGTGGACTGTTGATTGTTCGAAGTACTGCGTCCAAAACAGTTGTTTGCTCTTGATTTCAAAGGCCAGCTTGTTCCTGACCCTATAATACTCTCTCAGCCTTCTCTCCGTGGTTGGATCTTCACGCTTTAGGATCCTTTGGTACTTCTTCCGTTTGCACCTTTTATCCCGCACGAGCTCCGGAAACTCCTCCCTCCACCAGTCTTCTGCCGCTTGGGTGGGCCGTGGGGGATGCTCCCCAGGGCTGCTGTCTTCTCGAGCGGAAATTCCTCACCTGGTACCCATGTTCCTGAGTCTTTAAGTCTCGAGTGATCCCGTCCTCCAGGGGCTCCATATGTAGCTACAGGAAGATCTCCGGGCGGTCGCTGAGGATCACTCCGTCTGCCATTCGCCGCCCAGTTACCCGAGGAGCGGGAGCATCATTCACCAGCATTATATCAACATTGGCGCTCACCTCCCGACCCCCCAAGCGTTGTAAGAGTGTCTCCTTTTTTCCAAGTTCATTTACTACGTGTAATCCTTGTCGGAGTAACATTTCTTCCACTTCTTCACCTGCGTCATTAGTGATCTCATCATGCCATAAAGGAGAGTGGGCATTCGAATCGACTCCCAGGAAGAAGGGGATTCGCTTGTGGACTATATCTACAACACTGTCTTAGTTTAGTTGTACAATTTATCTGCCAATCCTTCATTAGGCGACCAATACGCCGATGCAATGGGGGCGGGCTTTGCGTCATGCACGCTGAGTTTCGCTATGGTCTGATTTCGGTTGAAAAAATGGGTCATATGCTGTACCCGCAAGTGCGGGTTATTAACAAAAACAACTGCGCGGGTTAGCGAGTTCGTAGTTGCCATTTCCAAAATCTTGATAGCATTTTGGATAGCCATTTCCAAAATCTTTGGTTACACACGCAACACCGTTACTAACCTTGTAAGGTTCCTGCAACAATACTAGTTCTGAGGTGTCGTTTCTTCGAACTAATTTCTCTAACCTCGCCATACCCGCGCGTGATCTCCTGGAATTTATCTGGATGATTTCAACAGCCATAGTCGGTTCTCTAGATCTCGGCCTCCACGGCTCTGGCATACTCCGGGCATTTATTGACATTATTTTCATGCTTATAGTCTCGGCGCCTTTGCTGCACACAGTTTATGCACTCTAATTCTTCTGAGTTGTAGTTTTTGTTCTCATTACTGCCTGAACACGTGTGGCAGGTAGTTTTATTTTTGCAGTGCTTTTGAATGTGGCCGTAGTGGTTACATTTGTAGCACCTTTAGGCACGTTATATGACGCCCAGTGTTCATATTTCCTTCCTTCCGGGCGTATCGCCAGACCCGCGGGGACACATGTATGCCCCAATTGCGGTACGTCCGCTCCGCCCGCTCTCTCCCCAATGAAGAGAACTTTCAGTTCTCCCCGATGCAGATTCTTTTCAAAAGTGTGCTCAATAAATTCATGCAGGAGCTCATCCTAGTTCTTTTCTTTTGGGACGCCCTGGAGGATAATGTTTTGCTATTTTAATTCACGTTTATGTAGACCCAACAAGGTTGACTGGCCTGCACACACCATCAAGTTAGCGGCAGATTCTGGCGACCACACATTAACAAAATAGAACCCAATGGCGAAGGACGTCAGTAGGGCTCAGATCGCCTTGCCTTGTGTAAACCATTGGAGCTGTTTACTGCCTCACGCTTGCTTGTGAGAGATTTACTATCATGAGCTTTGAATACAACCTTAGTCGCATTTCCAGCTTGATTAGAGAAAGAGAGCGGTTTCTTCCGCTTCACTATGTCACTTGCTGTGGGAGGAGCGGCAGCCACCGCCCCCGAGCAGAGTATGAGGGCTTGTGGAGCTGGGACTGGACAGGGCTGTCCAGCTCTCCACAGCCTTGGTTACAAGTTCAATTGTTTTCTCTAGTGTGGCCGCCTGGGCCACTGCGGCCATTCAGCCAGATCTTGTCGGAGCGGCTGAACAGATCCTTCGACCGTCTCGTCGACTTTGGCTTGTATTTGGTCAATCAAATTTTTTCTACAGGCTACAATGGCCTTTGTAACTTCCACTTGTCCGTCTGCCAGCGGCCTTTCCTATATCATAGCGGTTAATCTAAAAAAATGCCGGCTTTAGCTCTTTTATCTGATTCTGCTCTTGGGTTAGATTCGTTTTCTGTGCGTTTGTTGCGTGACTCGCTAACATTGCCGCAATGTTGTCCTCTATCTGAGCGATGGCCTTTTCCCGGCCTCCACCTCTGGTGCCGGACGTGGGGACCGTGTTCCCACATCTCAGCCGACCGGGAGAATTCTCCCCAAGCCGCTCAGCCTGAGCCGACATGGACGGCGGTGGCTATCGCTGTAGCAAACAGGTCATCCGAACTCGATGGAGAAGTCATGGCACTGGCCATCCACTCCTTAATCCCGCCTGTCTTAGTCACTCATACACTGACCAGATATTTTATGGATAGTTTCGTTTAATTTGTATTCGTTGAGGGATTTGTGTCTATTTATTATTAATTAAACTATCGTGTTTAGCACCTGCACACAAATGAATTAGTATAGTTAATATCACTTTGCCGGTCAGTGGGACGCATTGTAGACTGGAACTTTCTTCTGTCTATTTGTGTGATCGTGTGGGTGGAGTAGGTCTGACGTGCGGGAACGACGGCTACAGCCGCCAGCAGGGTAACAGCAGTGCAGGGAGTGCTAGTTACTCGGCTGCGAGTGCGTGTGAATTTAGGCCGAGGCGGTCCGTATGTAACTGACATAGCTAAATAGTATCAATTGCATTTTAGCAGTGCGGGCTTATCTGGTCCCCTAAACTATAGATGGTTTGTTCCTGAGGGCGCTGCAGTCGAACTGGGGATGTGGCGGTCTTGTAAGCGCTGGTGTTGCTCGCTCAGATGCTCTAGAAAGATGGCGACCGGCTTGAAGCTCAGGCTGTCAAGTGACTACAGCTCTTAGGGATGATGTGGTTGGACTCGAAGTGTGGCATCGCTTGTCCACCCACTGCTGACTAGTTTGCTGCCTCGTGGCACACTCTACGAGTTTCGAAAACGCCCACCGACCCACAGGCGGCGCGAACCGGCCAACGTGTGGGCGTTGTGTTTATGCTTTTTGCCAATTACTCCACAGCGTAATCATAGTAGGTACCAGCTATGTGGCGCATAACGGACTTTGCAGTCTTTATGGGGGACATATCTGCATTCTGTGGCAATAGTGTGGACACTAATTATCTTTAGGACGGCATATGGCGATTATTACTTGTTCGGTGGTGCCGGAGAGCATGGCAGCGGTGGTGATGATAGTGACATTCTCGGTCGGGAGCGTGCTAGCTGCCGGGGCGCAGGGTGTGGTAATCCGACGTTATCTCTGCCGCGCAACAATGGCGTTTCGGAAGACACGAGGTGGAATGTTTGGTGCAGGACACTGGATAGTAATCCTAATCTGTATGTATTCTATTATTTGACCTATAATCCAATTATGTATAACATCCGTCGAGGTGGGTTGGTCCACGTCCTGACGGGGAGATACAGAGAGGGCTCTCAAGTATTCGTTTCCTTCACAAGTCGTTTTTCTTCTCCCCATTTTACATTTTCATTCTTCTATACCATCCTGTCTCTTTTCTTCTTACTCTTTTATTTCACTGGCCCCCTCTGTATGCTGAACGCCCACCCATGTGTTTGCCGTGCATGGCGACCCGTGTCGGAGGGAATGTATGTCCTGGCGGTTGAGGGGCCTGTCTGTTTCCCAATTACTCTCCTCGTGCTACTTCTTTCTTGACATCCAGCGATACGTGCTCTTACTATTTTGGGGAACATTCCTTGTAGGTCTCAATACACTTGCTTTGGTTTCGGACTCTTCTAGACGGGCAGTCTGGAGCTAACCCACTCCCGATCAACCGGCTTGGACTAGGTCTTGTAATGAACTCCAGGGTGAGCGGGGGGATCCACGGCGGTGCAGCGCTGTGGTACCCCCCCATATCCCCGTGGCAACCCTGGCACTCCGATGGAGTGTCCCCTTGTTTGGCTCCGTGGTGGGTGGGGACGACGGGGACCATTCTGATATCCTCTTAATAGATAAAAAACCTACCCCCCGCCCTCTTCCATAAGGAAGAGGAGATTTGTTGGTGAAACAGTTAATCTTAAGAGTTTTTTCTGTAATGAATCTGACAGACCTACTAAGCCCCGCTTTCTCATGTCACGCAATAGAGAGAATGAAACTATGAAGAGTGTCAGCCCAACCAAACTTGCCTGAGAAATTGAAAAGTTTGGCAAATTTCAGTCGGTTGTCCGTCAGAGAAACGGCACAATCCTTTTTGAATGTTGCTCTGACGAACAGATCAAGCAAGATCCTTGACCTCAAAGAAATAGCCGGCCTCCAGGTGCAAGTATCCGCCCACCCGACCTTAAACAGAGGTAAGCAAGGGTGTGGTAAATCATGAAGACTTCTCAACCGAATCGGAAGAAAATTTGAAAGCCATCATCGAGCCATATGGTGTGTCAGAAATTTTCAGGATTCAGCGGAGAGTAAATGGGGTACTCACTCTTACCCCAACTCTGATTCTGACCTTCGACCGTCCATCTCTACCAGAGAAGATATCGTGTAGCTTCTACAATCTCTGTGTCAGGCAGTATGTTCCAAACCCTCTGCGCTGTTTTAAATGCCAGAGGTTTGGCCACACGCAACCTCGCTGCATGAGCGCCGCAGTCTGCGTGCACTGTGGATAGGAAGCTTGTAGTGACTCTAACTGCTTCGCAGAGGCAAAGTGCATAAACTGTAGTAGAAAAACATCCCTCAAATTCCAACCAGTGCCCCATTTTCCTAAGAGAAAGAGAGATCCAGAAGATCAGGGTCTCAGGAATTTTCCTTTCCGGAGGCACGACGCCGTTACCAGACGCGAAACCCCGTGGACATGGCATGAAGTTTCGCTGACACCATGGGTCAACATAAAGTCATTTCTGAAACCCAAACGCCTAAAACCTCCACTTTGCGCGATGCTGCCTGCCAGGTGTCCTTTGATGACATCGACGGAGATGCCTATCCCAAATCTGTTGTCCAGTCTGAAAAGAAAACTGAAACAAAAAGAATAAATATTTCAACAAAGACTCAAACGCATCCAGAGAAGCCGAGACTGACAGGCCCTATTGCTAGATCTAGGTCGCCTGTCTCAAAGGACCGTGGTGTCTCAATACATGCGACCCTCTCTTGCAGTAGTCAAGATGACTCTGCAGGGAATGAGGAACTCCGCTTGAACCAACCCATTACTCTCCAACAGAGAAGGAAAAAGAAGGAAAAGAAACCCGATTCATAACCCACCCTAGAACCAAAAACCCTTAGAACTAGAAACTAAGGCTCTCCTCTCATGGAACTTAAATGGCTTTCGCACCCGTTTGGACGAATTGAAGTTACTAATGTCTATGCATAGACCCGTGGTAATCTGCCTGGAGGAAACACATCTCCGTTCTGAGCACTCCCTCTCTCTACGCGGCTTTTGTTGCTACAGACAAGACATTGACGATGGCCTCCGCGCCCATGGCGGAGTCGCCACTTTTATCACAGACTCTCTGGTATCTAAAGAAATAGATATACGAACCACTCTCCAGATATCTTGCGTTTGTTTAAATTTCCGAAATATTTCTGTTATCATTTGCAACGTTTATATCCCGCATGGACAAGTCGTGTCACAAAAAGAACTGGAAGATGTGCTCTCTCAGGTGCCTGCACCTTTTCTTATTGTGAGGGACTTCAACGCCCACAACCCTGCCTTAGGTGGTACAAGATCGTGCACGAGAGGCAGGTTACTTGAAAATGTCATAGGTAACCAAAACTTAATTCTCCTAAATTCTGTCGAAAGCACACACTTTTCCGTAGCTTCTAACACTTTCTCGTCCGTGGACCTAGCTCTCTGTAGTCCCTCTGTTTCTACAATCATCGAGTGGACTGTCCTTGGCGACCTGCATGGCAGAGACCATTTTCCCATTCACGTCAACCTCGATATTCCCGATTTGAACGTTGCCCGCCCTCCTCGCTGGCAAATCCACCGAGCTGAGTGGGAAACATTCAAGAAAGAATTACGAATTACGTTCATTTAATAAGTTTACTTCCCCATAATGTAAATAATTGGATTATTTTAGATGAGCAGGAAGAAGAGTGGACGTACGATGTATTAAAGGCAAAATTGTTAGAATTGTTCCGATTTGATTCAGAGAAATTCCGTCAATTATTCACTAAACATAGTAAAGGCAGTAATTCTGCATGGGGCATATTCGCGCGAGAACTGTTGAATTATGCGAGAGAATGGGTGTCGGAATTACCCGTTGATACGTTCGATTCTTTATTAAATTTACTCGTCACTGATCAAATGAAAAGGAAGGTGTCGTGGGAAATACGGGATCATTTCGTTGATTCGTGGGCGGAATTCACAAATCCGATCGAATTAGCTAAGAAATTGGATGCGTATGAGAACCATAGACAAGGCTGGAGAAAGCCGGGTTCTGTCCATACAAAGCCACGGGAGCCAGTCGAGGTTAAGGCACAAGCAGTAGCCGAACCCGAGAAACCGAGTTCTAGGGGCGGGGCGACGAGTAAATCAGCGGCACGTTCAGAATTCGATAAGCCATTTATTAGGAAATGTTTTGTTTGCCAGTCGCCGAAGCATCTAGCTAAGCAATGTCCTAATAAGAACCCAGAATCAATCAACCATGCATGTGAACCGGATGCTAGAGAGCTTCTAAAACAGCATACTGTAATGGGAACCGTGAACGGCTTAGGAACAATTGTTCTTTTTGATTCGGGAGCTTCGTTCGATTTAGTTAGCGAGAATCTGGTTAGCGAAGAACCTTTTTACGGGAGAAACTCTCTGGATTAGTCAGCCATTGGATAGGAGCGCCAAGAATTTGCGAGTAGCCCAGACCGTTTTAGAAATTCCGAGCGGACGCGTGGTTACACGAGCCGCCATTGTACCCCGAGAATGTGAGCTCGAATATTATATATTGAGTAATAGGACGATTTCGCTCTTAGAGGAGATTAAGGACGGTTTTGTGGAACCACAGATGATAAATATGGTGGTAACTAGAGCTAGGGCGGCTAAGAAGGAGCATAGGGAAATTTCAGAGCATGCGGAGACACCGCAACTTGACCCAGTTACGCACGTAGGCGCGCAAGTGCAGAGTGAAGGGAATTTAGTAGGTGACCAGGAGCCCGTAGAAACCGTAGAGATAGGTTACGAGATCGAAAACGAACTACCGGAGGAAGTACTAAATTTATTAAAGATAGATGCGACTCAGTTTTGCGCGGCGCAGAAGAAGAAATCATGAAATGACACTGAAATCAGACCGATTTATGAATTGTATAAAGAAATAAATACAGAGCCAGGGAAGGACTCATATTTTGTGCGGAATGACATTCTCTTTAAGAATCGTCAATCGAAGAAAGGCGAGAAGTTCGAGATGTTGGTAATTCCGAAGGTTTATCGAGGAGCAGTTTTGCGTGTTTGCCACGAAACAGCTTCTTGCCATCTAGGTTGCTCTCAATCAAAATCGTGTATGTCGCGCTATTTTTATTGACCCAATTGTTTCTAAGAGATGGAAAAATTTGTAAAAACCTGCGATAGCTGTCAGAAGGTAGGCCATGGCGGGGACAGAAAAAAGGCTCCTCTAGTCATTGTGCCAACTATTAGCGAAGTGTTTTCGAAATTAAATTTAGACACTGTAGGCCCATTTACGCCGAGTAATTCAGGGGCTAAATATATATTAACTGCGATCTGTGTAGCTTCAAGGTACCCCGAGGCTATTCCAATCAAAGATTTGCAGACGAGCACCGTCATCGATGCTTTGTTAGAATTGTTCAGTCGAAGGATTTCCTCCGAAATTCAGACAGATCAAGGAACTGCTTTACGAGCAATCTTATGACAGAATTTGCGGAGAAATTTGGAATACGGGTAGTACACAGTTCGGCATATCACCCGCAAAGCAATCCGGTTGAAAGAATTCATCGAACTATGAATCGCCTGTTCAAAATATTGTGTCTAGACGCAGGAGGCGATTGGGAGACTAATCTGCCGGCAATATTATTTGCCATGCGAACTTCAGTTCATGAATCGTTGGATAAATAAATTAAGGCACATCCGAGAAACTGCGCACCGGAAACTCTCGAGTGAACAGCAGAAAAGGAAGCTGTGTTACGATAAGACGACGATTTCGCGGAATTTTTATGTAGGAGATAAGGTTCTGATCTTTGCGCCGAATAGGACAAAGAAATTATCAGTGCAGTGGATGGGACCGGGAGAAGTTATTGAGAATGTATCGGAAGTGAACTATGTCGTAAAAATTACCGAACAAAAGTACCGGGAAGGTGTATCACGTCAATATGATGAAGGCTTATCATCAGAGAACGGAATATGTGAACTATGTTACAGAAGGTAATAACGGTGGGGAGGAGACGGTTGACGCAATAGATAAGTACGCTCTCAAGTTAGAAGCAGGCGATTTCGACGCGGAATTCATGCTCGTAGGTACCGACGCGCCACCGGAAATGCACGAGAAGCTGAAGAATTTAATTATAGAATATAGAGATTTATTTTCGGATAAGCCAGGTTTGACCGATAAAACCGAAATGGATCTTGAACTTGTAGACAGCACGGTGAAGGTTAGAAGTGCGGCTTACCGCCTGTCTATGCGACAAAATAGTATTCTGCAAGAAGAAATTGTCAAAATGTTACGCGACGGGATCATTGAATGTTCTGACTCTGATTTCGCTTCGCCTATGATACTAGTGGAGGCTCCAGGTAAGAAGCCTCGGCCTTGTATCGATTACAGAAAATTGAACCAAGTCATTAAGACAGAATATTTCCCACTGCCCAGTTTAGACGAATGAATAGAAACTGTAGCAGCAGCGAAAATCATATCAACATGTGATCAGAGCAAAGGGTTTTGGCAGGTAAAGATGACGGAAAGAACGCAGAGATATGCTACTTTCTGCACTAAATTCGGGTGTTACAAACCACTGCGAATGCCGTTTGGGATCAAAAATGCTCCATTCGTTTGTAGCAAATTGATAGCGGCGCTATTCAGATTGTACAGATTTTGCCATTCCGTATATGGATGACATTGCCATATTAAGCAATACGTGGTCAGATCACATACGCCACTTAGGAATAGTATTTCGAATATTGAGAGAGGCGAAATTACATGTTCAGCCAGCCAAGTGTAAGTTTGCTCGCGGGGCTGTAATGTTCTTAGGGTTCTTAGGGATAGGCAGTGGCTTTATGAAGCCAAATGAAGCAAAACTCAGCGCAATAAAAGAGTATCCGCGGCCGACTACCAAAAAAGAGGTTAGAAAATTTATAGGACTAATTTCTTACTATAGGCGATTTGTGCCGAGATTCTCACAGAAATCGGCGGTTCTCACGGATTTGTTAAGGGGAAAACCGCGCCAAGGAAAAATTGCATGAATGCGAAAATTCATTTTTGGAATTGCGTGAAGCTCTGTGTCATGAATCGGTAATTCACGCGCCGGAATTTTTGATGCAATACGACGCATCAGCAAGAGGAGCGGGAATTGTTCTTTCTCAGATTGATGATAACGGTAAGGAGAACCCTGTGTTATTCTTAAGTAAAAAATTCTCTCCTACAGAAATGAAATTTTGTACATCAGAGCGTGAGTGTGCAACGATAATTGGGGGCTTAGAGAAACTCAAACATTACTTAGATGGGAATGCGTGTCTAAAGGTGGAAACGGATCACAATCCTCTGGTATGGTTACAGAAATACTCAGGGAACAATCCTAGGTTGTTGAGATTGTCATTGGCAATCCAGCATCTCAATATTGTAATTAAATATAGGAAAGGTAGTCAGAATATCAATGCGGACATTCTAAGTCGCATGTATGAGAATGAGCCCCAAGCAGTGTCCGAAATTGCAGAGAGACGTACGTCCCTTGGCAACGCGAATGTAAGCAGTGCGGACACAGTGAACCAGTGCAAATTGAACAAACAACTATGTGCTGTGAGCCACGGCATAGGAAACAATGTTATGTTCGCAGGTTTTTTGTCCTTTCTTTTTCCTTCTTCAGAAGTGAAAGTGAGTGAGTCATCAAGAAAGACTTGCAGAAATTAAAATTAGAAAACATAAACTCTTGAAAAGTGTATTCATTCAGAAGAAGAGAAATTGTATATAGTAATTATTTAAAGGTTTTAAAACATTGTGAATATTTGTTGTAAATAGCTGGATTGAGTGTCTAATGAATATTTTTTGTTGTGTATGTGGAAGGTATTGTATATTGTTGATGTGTGTGTTTTTACTGGTAATGCAAAATTATGAAGTTACTAAGAGTAAATTCTTGGCTACCACATCGTAGGAGTAGACAGATTACACAATAACATCATTGTTTGTAAATAATTAAAACCACATTAAATTAGTTAAGCCGTTGTAAAATGCAGTAGATTGGGTAGGTTAGTAGGGCCTCCATCAACTTAAAAATGATTGTGAATCAGTTAGGTTAGGCGCAGTTGTGTACCATGTGAGCCAAATGGCCTAGGGTTAAAGTTGTTGAATTTTCGTCTGTGTTGTTTCAACTGCGACGTAAATTCTCACGGGGGTATATAGGAGTTTGTAGCGTCGCACAAACGCAATTGTAACGAACGGCCGCGTGGCATAGGCGACGCTAAGGCACCACGCGTCAGCCTTTGTTAGCGGGGGCCGGCGTGTCGAGGGTGCGGGTCGCCACTAGTGTGAGAAGTGCGTAGTGGTGTGGTAGCCGTAACGGGAAATTACTCCGTGTAGGGATATTAGTAATTACGTTATTTTGTAATAAGGTGGTGGACTGATAATAAACCTCTAAATTACTAAACTCACACTCGTCTGTGTTATTATAGCAAATGCATGACGCTACAACACTATCCTTCTGGCTTTCAAAAAAAGAAAAGAAAAATGGAAAACTGTAAATTAGACTTCTCGAGTCGCGTGGAGGAAGATTACAATGCCTTTTTCTCCATAGACGAACTCTCCTGTGCCCTCGCTTGTGCGAAAGATTCTGCTCCAGGACCAGACCAGATACATAACCAAATATTGAAACACCTACCGGAAAATGCTCGTTCCTTTCTCCTCGGCATTTTCAACAAGATTTGGGCTGAACACGCAATACCAAGAATTTGGCGTGAGGCTTGTTCTCCCAATCCCTAAAGAAGGAAAGGACAGAACAACCCCCTCAAGTTACCGCCCAATCTCGCTCACAAGCTGTGTGTGCAAGCTTTTAGAGCGAATTGTAAATACACGTCTGGTCTCTCTCCTGGAACAAAAGAACCTATTTACACCTCTCCAATGTGGCTTCAGGAAGCACAGGTCAACCATGGACCACCTAGTCATCCTTGCTACGCAGATTTCCACTTCTTTTGTGCTACGTCAGCACCTGGTAGCAATTTTCTTCGATATACAGAAAGCATATGACACCACCTGGAGGTACGGTATTCTTCGCACCTTGCATACTTGGGGCCTTAGGGGACGGCTCCCTTTGTTTCTAGTAGGTTTCCTTTCATCAAGATCTTTCTGCGTCCGCCTTGGCGACGTGTTATCCTCTAGTCACCAGTTAGGTGTTCCCCAGGGATCGATTTTGAGCGTCACTCTGTTTCCCATTGCTATCAATAGTATTGCATCAGTTATCCGGGAGCCTGTGAAGGCATCGCTCTTCGTTGACGACTTCGCAATTTTTTGCTCCTCCAAGAGCGTGCAAGTTATTGAGAGGCAGCTACAACTTGTGCTCAACAAACTGCAGGAATGGAGCGATGAAACAGGATTCAAGTTCTCTATCTCAAAAACCACTTGCATGCACTTTTGCAGAATCCATCACCTCCATAATCACCCCGACCTTTTTCTTCGAATGGAACGACCCATTCGTTGAATCCGCAACCTTCCTTGGGCTCACATTCGACAAGATCCTAACCTGGCGAAAACATATCCGTAAACTACAGGGCCGATGTGTATCACCTATGAATCTCCTCCGCACTCTTACTGATAGCTCTTGGGGCGCAGATCGTGTTTGTCTCTTGCATTTGTATCGAACTCTCATCCGCCCTATCTTGGATTACGGATGCATAGTGTATGTGTCAGCATCTCCATCAACCCTCCGGCAATTAAATACCATACACAATGCCGGCATAAGGTAGTACAGGCGCCTACCGCACGAGTCGCATCAAATGCCTCTTGGCCGAGGCTGGAGAACCATCTCTGAGCCGAAGGCGGGATATTCTGATTGCCTCCTATGGCGCGAAATTATCAAATGTTGATACTCCCTCTCGCCAAGCAGTCCTCCATCCAACCCACTTGACCTCATATGCGCTTAGACCATCGTTACCCCATCCCCTGGGAGTCCGTCTCCGTATGTTCTTACAGAAGCTTCATATAAAACTACCCAACCCTGTGACCCCCCCCCGAAACCTTGTTTCCCCTTGGAAACTACACCGGCCGATAATAGATCGTAGACTGTCTAGCCTTCCTAAATCCTTAACTCCCCCCAGTACATTCTTACCGGAATTTCAGGCGATAAAATCTACGTATCCTGGCCACTACTTCATTTACACCGATGGCTCCTCTCAAAACGGCAAAGTCGGATGTGCCTTCTACTGCAGTAGAGCCACGCAAGGTTAGTGTGGTATCCCCCCAATCAGAGGACGAGACGGAGTTACGCTCCACCGCGCCGCTAGTGGAGGGGCACAGCCCCTCCCCTCTCCCTTCACCAGGCGGTGGAGTATAAAGGCATGGCCGGAAGCAGGGCGCTCCCGTTCAGTTACCGCTTCGCTAGCTACCACCGCCGCACTCGCTACACGCCCTATCGCGGCGTAATCTGCTGGCCCCGGGGTTGCTAGCGTCACCAGTCGTGGCGTATCAGCCAGGCGATCAACGCCGACCTCGGTGGCTACTGCCGCCCCTCGCTACACGCCCTATCGAGGCGTAATCTGCCGAGCGCTACAAAGTGACTCCAGGCTGCCGCCGGCGCTTGCTAGCGTCACAAGTCGTGGCGTATCAGCCAGGCGATCAACGCCGACCTGGGGCCACTGCCGCCCCTCGCTACACTCCCGACCGCGGCGTAACCGCCGGGACTAGGCGCGCGGCCAGCTACCGCGTAACGACGCTTATCGCCACTGCTGGCGATAAGGCTCGGCAAGGCAAGAAGGCCGTTAAGAATTATTGTACAATATTTGTTACGTTGTTCTGTGTATTGGTTATTGGTGAAAGTAAATGGTTATTAAACATTGACTGTTTAACTTACCTTGCATCCTGCAAATACAACAGTTAGATTAGACTCTTCGTGCAGCATCTATACCGCAGAGAAGTATGCGCTCTTGGAGGCACTTACATTTGCTGAATCGATGGCATTAAAGAAAGTTGTCATTTACAGTGATTCCAAAAGCTCTCTTGAATCCATTTCTTCTTTCTCGTCTTGTGACCCACTGACAATGAACATCCAGCACAAAATCCATCATCTATTGGTCCGCCACTATATTTTAGTATTTTTTTGGGTCCCTGGACACGTGGGAATAAGAGGAAATGAAATTGCTGACCAGGCGGCAGAGTCTGCCTCGAAGAAAAGAGAAATAGACATCTTCACACTCCCCACGGAAGAAACGAAGCTCTTTATAAAACGCTCTATCCGCAATGAATGGCAAACAGAGTGGCATAACTCAGATTTTAAGCTCACGAGAATCAAGTATTCCATAAATCCTTGGTCTTCCTCATCTCGTGATGCTCGGCGAGAGGAGATCATTTTAACGCGCCTCCGGATCGGTCACTGCCATTTCTCCCACGGTTATCTCCTCCACGGGACCCACCCCTATATGCGAATACTGTAAAATAGATCTTACCGTGAAGCATGTTCTCTTAGATTGTGTTAAGATAAGAGAGAGCCGTCGAAGGCATGAAGGCTCCCTTGGGGATTTTCTTGGATATGACGAATGTTCTCTCTGCAAGCTTTTTGGCTTTTTGCGCGAGACTGGCTTGTACAGCCCTATCTGAGAGAAGATAATAATGCCAAATATTGGCTTTTAACCCGAGATTTTAAAAAAACGCAATTATCTGCCAAACCGTTTTATTGGGATACGATCCTTTTCAGTTTTACTTTGCTTTCTATGTAAAGATTTTAATTTTTTTGTTAGCTTGGCGCTGCAATATTGTACATTGGTCTTAAAATAATCTGACACGGGCGCAAATGACCTTAGCCGTTGAAGCGCCCGTAAACTCAATCAATCAATCAATTATGTATAACAAACCCTGTTTATAGTCTAATTGGTTCTACTTCCTCTAAAAAAGGTATAATAACCTTTAGGTAATAAAGGTAACCACGTTTGGGAGGAGGGATGGTACACCGGCTCTGCCATTTTCTCACTAAATACATCACATATGTATTGAAACATGCCCACAAACTGCTCACAAGTTAATACTTTTCGTTTGCGTTTCGTCGTAACCCGTTTCCGAATTTATGTTAACATGGGCGCCAGGAAAACGTTTACGATAGTATTTTTCGCTATTATTGCTTCAAAGAAAATTAAATATTTTCCCTCTAGCTGGGTCGATGGGTTGCGTCTGAAATAATCGCTATTACCAATTGATAGCCGATTACCCGATCTACCATCCATACAGTGGCAAGGAATCTGAAAACAAATATTTTATCTAGCCACTTATTAGCTCGATTTGGCCAATGAAAATCGTATTTTTTCCTTTCAAAAAGAAACTTTGGATTTATTGCTTATTGCAACAGAAAGACTGTCCTTTGGGCATGGCTTTGTTCGAACCTTTATACTACACTATCTTTAGCGCGGTCTTGATCGACGTCGCCACGAAGGACCATCTTCTCTTCTCCCCGGTGATGCGAATTCCAGAGTCCAAGTACCGCGTTCTTCTTTCCTGTTCTTCCACGCGAACGTTGCCGAGCCACTGATCCGCATTACTTCAAATATTCGTAGTTCTAGTTCGATTAAACTTGCAAAATAATACCCAGTTCTTTACGATTGCACAGCGTAAATGAAAGTTCCACAAATTAATTACTCGTCCAGAATATTTCCGAGTCCTATCATATACGACTTCTCACAAGTTCTAATTTCCGCGTGTTGTAAAAATAATTGAAGTCCAAACTGTTCGTGAGCTATACTTTTAACACACTGTAAATTATTCGTAGTCCAACGTTTCTCAATCTCATGAAAAATTACAACTTCCAATTACACAAATTATATATCCGCGAGCGACCCGCACAGCGTCACGACATATGACAGAATCTGCAATTTTTTTATTACTGCTCAGGCCTCCAGAGCTCGGCTTCCCCTTTCAACTGTTTTTGTGTAAAAATAAATCAGACATACTTCCTCAGTAGTAGACTATCATTGCTCTCTCCAACCAATCCCCAAATCGTTTTCAAATCTGACTAGCCACGCCGTCACTTTCAATGCCAGATGAATATTTATTTATCTTGACAACTGCTTGGGCGCCGTTGCTAAGGCGCCATATTCCTATTTAATTACCATAGTATTTCCACCCATTTACGACAAATAACATTTAATAAAAAAGATCCACATATTGGTATGTCTCAGTATATATTAATAGAAATCACATCTTTTGGTCATTCACACGCGCGCTTGCAACCAAAACACGTACCCCACATGCCCTCCCCCCCGAGCGGCGCAGCGATCTGGGATGCCTCTCCGCCGTGTCCACAATTACCGTCATCGCCGCCGGCCCCACGCCGGCCACATGGGGAATATCTGTCCATAGTCACACACATGCATTTGTTGATTAAGCGAAACCCACTGTGTTAGTGTATCACAATAGAAAGAACACAATTTCCTATCATTCACCACTGTTGCACATCTTTATACTGCGAATACATGCACTTTGAACGGAGAGCCTGTGGGCAAGCCTGTCTCATGTTGCGTCATCACACTTTGTTATACAATAAAGACATCGATACAATAAACACCGAACGTCGCATTGACCTAACCCTCTCTCTCTCTCTAAGAGTTTTCACCGAAAACGCCGGCCTCAGGTTGTGGAAATAATCGGAAACTGATCTTCTGGAACATGAATTCCGTGGATTATTGATCGGATGGTTCTATTTCCATTTTGCAATATGCGTGTCTAAAGTCGATTCTAGTAAACCATTTGTGACCTTCGAAATTCAGTAGCACATCGCCGATTCTAGGCGGCACATCGCGGTATGAAGCTGTTACTGCGTGGAGTTTTCGTGCGTCTAAGCATAGTGAATAGATCCATCCTTCTTTTTGACAATCAAAATGGGAATAGAGCACGTAGTACTTGCTTTTCGTATTCCTTCTTGTTTCATTTCCTGTATCAGATTCTTCACCTTATCGCGATACGAACAGGAATTGGGTAGTTTTTAACTTTAAATGGAGTGCAATTTGTTAGTTCTAGTCGAAACTGATATCCCTTTACCGAATACCTTATTTTTTTCAAAACAGTCCGAACTTCCATCAACATTTGAAATAATACTTGTTTTTGATCAACGCATAAAGTTTGCTTCTCTGTCACTTTCTTCTTTTTTACTTAGATCATCTTCCTTTATGACGCATATTTCCAATTCTTCCATTTCCTCAAATTCTGCTTCATCTACTTCTTCTCCGTCCTCCTTGTTCTCCATTTTCTTCCTCCCACTAATTGTTTCGGTTGATCATTACTAGTCGTTTTTCCATGTTAATAATTACATTATTTCCTGTTTGAAAATACAGGACTCCTGTTTGATAATAAGGGGATAAATCGGGTTCTTCACTACTAAGCACGACACATCATATGTTCTACCGCCGATCGTTACTTCCATCATGACTTGTCTCGTGATGGCATGACTTCACGAATCCCGTATCTACCAACACGTGAATTTGCAGCATACCACAACGTATTCGAATAACCGACCATTTTTCTTGATTTCTTGGCTCTCTTCTTCCCCATACATTTTCTTCACCATCTTCATCTAGTCGGTTGGCAATGATGGGAATCGCGTTTTCGCCATATAATGTGGAGTTCGGTTTAGAACCCTCCATCAATTCGCACTTTGTTGGTTTTCCTGATTTTCGCCGCTCGCCCCGCTGTGAATGTTGCCTGAGCTCGACGACCTTACTCGCTGCGCGTTGTTTAATTTGGTCTGGAGTTCACTGACATCTCGCCTCTGCGTTGTCCGTTGCCGGTTCTCCTTCCATCTTAGCGGCCGTTCTTCTTCCGTTCTTTTGTTTTCTTCTTTCGGACGTTCGTTCCTACTCGACGTGGCCCAGTCACCGCCCTCTGCTAACTGCATAGCCGTCATGTTCGTACTTGCTGGTTTCTGAGCTTTGTTTGAACTTTGTCTGAGCTTTTTTTGAACGTCAAGTCATGATTTCCTAGTATCTCGAATCGCTCGACAGCTCGGACATCAACGTACCATACCAATGCAATGGAGGAACTGCCGAGTGAATACACAAATGATCTCCTCGTCAGGACAAGACGGTGAACACATCTTCAACGCCGCGATCTTGCGTGCCGCATAATCGCACATTGTTCCAGAAGATGTCGTGTAGGAGCTGCTCATTAATGATATCCGGAAATTCATTTGTTGCTCCTTGCCCCAATATCTAACTAAAACTCTGATGACGAACTTGGTCTTGGTTTGCGGGTATCGTTGTAACGTTTGTATCAACGCCTTGCCGATGCCCTCCATGATCTGGTGTAGGAGCATCGGCTTGTGCTTCTCCCTCACATTTGACAGCGCCTTAACGAAAACATCAGGATTTTCGTTAGGGTGGCCTCAAAATTTCAGGGACGGAAGAATATTAAAATTGCTTACTTGACATCCGCTCCCACTTTCGATTTCGCTTCAGCTACTTCTTTCAATATCTATATTCTCCTATTCTTTCGGCTTCTTCGCGATCTCGGCTTCCAAGCGTTGCTTTGTCTTTTTATTTATTTTTTTATTTTAGGTAAAAAAACAGTTGAAACTGGGTATGACGTGATATGGGGAGAAGTGAATTGTGTGCAAATTTTCATAATGCTGTGATCCGTACACTAAGTCATACACTACTTGAATTTTCAAAAAAAAAAAAAAACAAGGAAAAAACTCCCATGTAATAAAATCTATTTTCAAGCATAAATAAGCAATAAATTTTGGGCTCTTATCCCCCTATGGCCTTCGTCAAGGAATAATACTTCCTGCTGCAACAACATGGAAACGATAATTTGAATAACTATGTTTCCCAAAGAATTCTAAAAGACGTGCACAGATAATAAGGTTACGTTTATGTCTAGAAGCAAAACAAGGGGCCAAGCCAACAAGCGAAAACAAGGGGCAACAGCATTTGCTCAATGGATCAGGGAAACTGGACGAAAAACCTGATCGAGATGGGGGTCATTGACCCGGAGGCTGCAGTACAATACTTGTTACAGGTTGTTTATACACATTTATACAGTCCAAATGGTAAATAATGCATTATGTATCATTGTTAAAATTAATGTTACTTTTCTTGTGAGCTGGTTTTCTTTTCTGCATCAAATTATTTTTAATACCTGATGAATATGATTTCTACGTCGAGTGTTATAGTAATAGACATCGGCATTTTCTGAAAATATATTCCCGCCCTTCAGCAAGTCATTTTTGACAAAAACCACTGATTCGTAAATAAACAGACAAAATAATTGTAAAATTACTAGATTGATGAAGAGAGGCATACAAGAATCATGTGGGTGGGATTTGGTTATTATTCGTACAATTCGTTTTTGTAATCTAAATGTCTCGGAGCTATAAGATGTATTTCTCCAAAATATTATGCCATATGTCAGGCGGGAATGAACATTCGCAAAATATACACAACGAGCAGTATGAAGGCTGACTGAATTTGTAAGAATTCTGAACGCGTAGCATAATAAACTTAATTTTGTGTTCAATTCATTGAAACGGACGTTCCATTTAAGGTTTGACTGAATTGAGAGATCTAAAGGTTTTGTTGCCTTAACATCAGTCAATAGTACACCTTTCATTTTCAATGGAGCACAGAATTGTTTATTTGAAATTGAAAACTGCATTAAAACCGTTTTCTTTTCGTTTACTTTACTTCGTTATTTCGGAACGAATTTGAAACATCTGGTTTCGGTACAGTTTCTTTATTGCAAAGGATGTTCGTATCATCTGCAATGAGAACCGTTTTTCAGTTTCGAATCGTCGAGGGCATATCGTTTACGTAAAGTAGGAACAGAATAGGGCCTAAAATCGATCCTTGAGGAACTCCACGTGTAATGGGCAAATAGTCGGAAAGGTGCGTACGTAATGTTCCATCATTCCAGTAAGGTATTTCCACTCTCTGAGGTCGTTGTTTAAGGTACGAACATAACCAATCTAGAGCAATACCACGGATACCATATGAAGGTAATTTTAAAAGTAAAATGTCATGATCAATGACGTCAAAAGCTTTTGAGAGATCTAAAAATAATCCAGTAGGTGCCTCGTTTTGTTCCAATAATAAGGCGACATCTTTAAGAAAAGAAAATATAGCGCTTTCCGTTGATTTTGATTTTCTAAATCCATGTTGGCCATCTGAAAGCGCGTCGTGTTTACTGAAAAAGGTTTCCATTCGTACGTAAAAAAGTCTCTCTAATATTTTCGAAAAAACTGATAGAAGAGAAATGGGCCGATAATTTTGAATTTCATTTTTGTTGCCTTTTTTGAAGAGCGGCTTAATTTTAGCTGTTTTGAAAATATCTGGAAACGTTCCAGTGCATAGGATGCATTAAATATGAGTTAACGGGTGTATAATGGCAGACACACAGGTCTTTAACAAAGAATCCGGGAATTCATCTAAACCGGACGAATATTTATTTTTTAGTTTACCGATTATTTTCAGAATTCTATGGGAAGAAGTTTCGGAAACGAATATTCTGTCTAAAATTTTGTGTGAACTGTCTATTATTGAATTTTGTGGCTGAAGACCCTTGCTGAGATCGGCAGCAATTCTCGAAAAGTATTGGTTAAAGAGACTAGCCACTGTTGCCGGATCGTTCATATTTATATCGTTATATTCTCAAACAACATTCTCTACAAGGTTTCTAGTTGATTTGGTAGTGTTTTGTTATTTGTTCAAAATCCGATCGTTTTTATGATTTTAGTCTGCCTTATGACTTTTCTTAACAATGATTTGTATTTTTTAAAGTAGATGAGGAAATCTTGAGATACGTCATGACGTTTAGAAATGAAAGGTTTGTGGCTCCCCGCGCGCATTCGCAAGTACCGCAAGTACCAGCGGCTGTACCCAAGACGGGACGTCAGCCGAGAAAGCAAACAGGAGGGAATATTTTATCAAGAGAATTTGCCTTGTATAAAAAGGATAAATAAATAATCTTTTACAAATTGTGGATATAACAGAAAGAAAGAATTCGCTTGTTTTTACAAGATGTCCTAATCCCTTGTGTTATCCAAGAATTGCTTTCCCGTGAAATATTTAATTTTCGTTTTTGAAGAGGAATGCAAGTGTTAAAATGAAATGAAAGAGTTGAAAAAAAAAGAATTTATTTGTCGTTTGTATCAACAATATTATAAACCGCTTCCCATGACTCCTGCATCAAATAATCAATAAATAATTTTATTTTACTTTTAGTAAAAATCTAGTCATACGTGCATTATTTATTGTGTCTGTGTTCGCATTTCTTTTAATGGTAAGAATTTATGCATTGTGGTCACATCCTACATCTTTTGTTTCAACTTCATATCGAGTAGTTTTGTTAAATATAATTTCATCAATTGCCTTCATCGAATTTTGTGTGATCCGTGTATGTACATTAATTGTAATGTCTAAATTGAAGGAATTAATTAAATTGAGAAACTTTTCTTTCTCGAAAGATTCGACCAGAAAATCAATGTTAAAATCCCCCGCATACAACAATGGATTCAAAAGAGCGATTGCTGACTATGATAAGAGTTATCTCCAGTTTTTCTAAGAACAAAATATAATCTGCAGCTCTCTTTGTTGGAGGTCTGTAGATGCAAAGTAATATCACTTTTAGCGAAGTAAGAAGTACAACAGAAATTTCGAAAACATTTTCAACGGAATACACTTTTAATTCCGCCAAGGAGATAGAATCATTAGTTCTATAGTAAATACAAGAACCCCCATACCAGAGCCCTAGGACCTTTATGCGATTCGCACTCTCTGCAATGTAAATGTTTGGAATTGGGAAAATGTTAAGTTCATTAGGAGATGTTCTGTAAAGCAAAGAATATCCATTTGATTTAAATCGCTCTGTAGAGCTGCCTCGATAAACTCAGTTTTATTTGAAAGGGATTGAAATTATGGTGCAGAATGTTTATCTTTTGTAAGTACCTACACGTATGTTTTTCTGCTGCATCTGACTGTAGTTGCTATATATTTACTCCATTTTTACCTCGAGTCCTGTAATGTCATCTGGGAAAAGCTTTCGCAGCAACGCTAATGTTTCAGTGACTGGAACCATGGTGAAAAGCGATACATCGGCGGCCCATCGTCAGCGCCATTGGCTCTCCTACATACTCATTATCGAAGTACCTTTGCTCCTTGCTTCGATCACACATAGGCAAGACCAATACCTTCATCAAAAATTCGGCGCATTTTATCAAAAAGCTCAAGACCCTGACAATACAGCCAGGTGATCTACTCGTCAGCTTCGATGTAGTATCGCTGACATTACAGGACTTTTTCACCACGTGCTCACTACGACGTATTTTGTATGGAATAGCGTGTTCTACGAACAAGAAGATGGGGTGGCCATGGGAAATCCGTTGAGTCCGATTGTGGCCAACCTATACATGGAGAACTTCGAGGCTATAGCGCTTAACACCGCGCCATGCAAACCCAATGGTTGGTTGCGATGACACCTTCATCATTTCGAGCCACGAAGAAGAAACACTGGAGGAGTTTCAACAACATCTGAATAGCATTCACCCCCGTATACAATTTATTATTGAAATAGAACAAAATGGACAACTACTTTTTCTTGACGTTCTTATTAACAAGAGGGAAGACAGATCCCTAGGCCACAAAGTATTCCGGAAAGTCACCCACACGGACCGATATCTAAATAAAATGTCAAACCACCAGCCAAGCCAGAAGAGATGAAGAAGCCAAGCCAGAAGAGAAACTTACTCCAAGAATTCGGTCATCTGGAAAATGTTCTTCAATCCAACGGTTACTCATCCCAAGAAGTAGAGAGAGCACTACACCCAAACAAGAGCGCACGCAGCCGTTCCGAGGAAGAGAAAACCAACACCATTACATTGCCATATCTCAAAAACATCACTGACCGCACCAGCAAGATATTGAAGCAAAACAAAATTAGGACAATTTTCACGCCTACCACACAACTCCGCAGCATGTTCCGTTCAGCAAAGGACCGGAGAAATTCACTACTGACAGCAGGTGTTTACAGGATTCCCTGCTCCTGTGCTTCCGTTTACATAGGAACAACGCAACGGTCAGTCAACACCCGCCTCACAGAGCATAAACGGAACTGTCGCTTTGGCTACACCGAAAGATCCGCGGTGGCTGAACATGCACTTTCTGGAAAAGAATACGACATTTTATTCCACAACACCGAGATCTTATCCACTACAAACCACTACCACGCCCGCTTACAACGAGAAGCCATAGAAATTTTCAAATACCCAAACAATTTTAACAGGAAAGAAGGAGTCAAAATTAATTCCGCCTACTCCGCAACACCAAGACAAAGCCTTACAATAATAATATTCCCTGCCCCACTCCCATTTCGGTCGATACCCAATCGCAAGCCGGCTCACGAAGCGATAGCCAATCAGGTGCTAGCGCGCGAAAGCACTCCCTCCGCTACCCCCACCCGCGGCCTATAAGTGTCGCGGCCGAGACCATCGCTGTAGTTTTAGTTAGGTTAAGATTAGTTTTAATTAGTATTTGTAAGTAATCGCCCTCCCGCAGCTCCAAAAACCTAATCGGTTGGAGCTTATTGTAATCCCAATCAATGAATAAATTCCCGCCTTGCCAGGGCAACTGGCGAGGGGAAAATGAGAAAAAAATCGCGGTAACAGTCGCCACTCAGCTGCCGTCCCGGACACTTCGCCCGAGACCTCGCCACTGAAGATGCCCACCGCAGACGTGGGCGAAACGTTTGGCAGTTCAAAGCCAATTGGACCACGGCCCGTAAGCCCGGAAGAAAAAAAGAATAATTTCATCATTACATTTTGAAAATGAACGAAGAAAAAAGTATTCATGTTAATTATACTGATTTCTATAAAATAGTTATAAATGATAACCTCCAAACAGTTTTTCCGAACTTATAAATCTGCCTTAGAATGTTTCTACGTTGATGATAAACTGTTCTGGAGAGCGATCTTCTTCGCAGTTGTAATGCTTCCCCCTTTTCCTTTTCTCTCGGTTATTATCCCCTCTCTCTGCTATCCTTGCCCGCGCGTTGGACAGCCATACGTAATGAATTCCTTTTTCCCTTTCCTTTTTCGACTATCTAATATTTCCCCCGGCTACCCTGGAACTCGCGTTGGGCAGTCAAAATGTAATGATTCTAATAACGTGGATAAGCTGGTGGTCCTATACAGGAATCCAAGCGAGGTGACTGGATTGTGCGTGCTAGTGTAAATGACAACGCATGTTCTCAATTGATAAAAACGAACCACATTTTGGTTCGTTCGTTTATTACTATTTTCTGGCTTTTCCCTCTTTTCATCGTACACGGCAACAATTTACCGTCTTTCCCTCTGCACTAATACACAGTGCCCTATAACATAAACATTCCAAGAAACAAAACACAACAACAAAACTCATTCACACATAATAATACAAAACAATATGAAATCCCACTCATACATTGAAAGCGCATTCCCTAATTTTCCTTTGACCATTTCTTAATTTAATTTTATTAACAAAACTTGGTCTTCAATAAATTCCCTTTTCTTACGGAACGCATCTTCAGATGAAGCATCTGCAAAGAAATCAGGCACACACACACATATACACGCGTGTCACTTCGCTGTTTTGCGACTCAGCTCTCGTAGCAATGATGTCTGGTGGCCGCCGTCCAATGCCCTTCGATGCGTGGTCGCCGTCCACTCCTGCTCGCGGTCGCCTTCGGAAACCAATTCTCGCGAACCGCTATTGTCCGCATAAATGATACCACTCAGCTGCTAGTCCGTTACCGCTTAATAAAACTGTACGTGTTCGTGGCGTACTGTTCGGCAAAACAAACAAAACGAAAAAACAACTATCTTTCGCGTGTCATCAAACACGTCACTTCTTGAAATTACTATTGCTCACATCCATTTACATTCAAAATAAGCGTCCAATTGTGCTGATCCCGGCATTTATTCTTTTATATTTTATAACGAGATGTCCGTAGCGTTGAATTTTCTTACAATAAAAAAATAACATCTGATTGTCCGTGATCACAAAAAAATCCTATTTGAAAAAGAATAAATTAACATTACTCCCGAATTTTGTTTCTTTCACTAATACTTCAAAGTTCCAACAAACATCACAACGTTACTTTCTATTTGAATTACTACACTTTCAAAAGAAAATTAACAACGCGCCAATTTCGCGCACACGAAGCGTTCATCCCGGTATCCACGACACATCTATCTTCACATCGGAATTTTTTTTCTGCAACTTACATTGTTACAGAAGATTTCTGGAACAAAATAGTTGCCACTCGCTTGCTTTTAATCCTCTGTTGATTCCAAATGACTTTCTTCTCTTCGTAACATGGCGTCATTTGTTTATACTTTTAGTTCATTGTAAACTTCCAAATATTATATTATTATTCTGCTTCCGAACATGCGACAAAGTTGACACTAATTTTGTCGTCTTCCCCGTGTTTTAGTCTATTGTTTCCCAATGTTTCAGCCAAATCGGTTCGTGCGTTTTGTCATAATTCTTAAAAAACCCTATTTACAATCTTTCTTTTCTAGCTCAACAATGGCCATATTCTGTTCATGTTATTAAAAAATTCCAATTCCATTTCAATTTATATCTTCCGAATGCGTTGACCGAATTCGATGCCGTTTGTTTTATTTAATTTCATAATTTCTGTTCTACCGGACGATTATGTTCAATTTTCCCAAATTTCACGCGCTATAATCCTTTATTTTAATTTGGACTTGTAAAAATGTTTTCTATCGGCACCGTTGTAATCAATATACAAGTTTATTCTTTGTCACCTTTTTGTAACGTTGCATCTGGGAGTTTTGGTCTCGAAATTATGGATCATTACACAGTTAAAAAGGATAACAAATCCTCAGAGGACGACAATGCGAGAATATAGATTGAGTTCATTGGCTTTACTATGAATGAATCTGATGTTATGCGTCGCTTAAATGTTGATGATTTAAATAAGAATTTGCTCGGCAAAAGTTTAGAAAGATGATCTTTTAAATGAGTTATATTTTATATATCTACTGTACATACGAATGTAAGTGTAATTCAAGTGTAAAGCAAACGTATTAATGAATGTAAATTTGTTGATTGATAAATGAAAAGCATAAATATTGTATTCATTGTTTAGTTGTCATGTTGCAATTTGTCATAAATCTATAAAAGCAACTATAAAAATCATATTTAGATAGATTTAAAATTACGATTTTTTTTTTTGAAATTGCCATTTTATAAGTTAAGAGATTGTAATAGAGTTGAATATTGTTTTTATTTTTTTTAGATGTATTCTTAATGAGTCCCAAACTTTGGTTTTATTTTTTAATTATTAATTGGATTATTTTAGCAGGTAGAGGTTTGCTTAGTTTAGTATGAGGGTCGTGAATTTTGTTCTTCTGTCATTTGCTTATTTCATTAATTATTGTGTTATTGGATATTGATATTGCGTCTGTTGGAGATTTTAATCTTTTAACTGAGGGGATTGCGAGGTTGATATTTCTGTTAAATGTTTTCCAATTTATATTAAGAGTGTTTAGGGATATCGAAGAGGGGGAAGTTGGTGGGGGAACGCGGAGACGGGTAGAGATAATGACTGGAATATGATCAGAATCCAATTCATGGTACGTAAGTGACTTTAATGGGAGTGCTATTTCGAGGATATCTGGATTTGTTTGGGAATCGAAAGGATAGTATATGGGATCTGGGGCGGGGGGCAATAATAAAGAAGGGTATTTGATATTGTAAGTTACGTAAGAAGTTGCCTGCCAGGTTGGTGACTCGGCATCCCCCTGTGTGGTGTTTAGCATTGAGATCTCCTATGATTATTGTTCGGGTGGGTAATTGCAACAATGTAGATAAATTGTTATTGTTAATTTTAATTTTTGGAAATTTGTATGTTGTTATTATGTTGAGATCAATGTTGTTATTTAATGGAATTTTAATTGCTATAGAGTCGAGGCCAGAGATGGGTGGTGGGATGAACTGATAGTATGAAACGTTTTGTTTGATTAAAATTAGGACTCCTCCCCCTTGATCATTTTCTCTGTCAGATCTGTAAATTTTGAAACCTGGGATTGAAAAGTTCATTGAACTATTGAGGTGAGTTTCTGTTATGCAAGCTATTTCAATTGACCAATTGAGAATGATAAAGATTTTAAGGGGGTGGTTGGCCATAATTGTTGTTTAAGTACGAGGTTATTGAGTTCTGTATGCTTTGTATTATTGTTTGAATTATTGAAGGTATGATACTTGATTTAATTATTCTGTAGGGTTGGTGTTTTTTGGGTTTTTTGGTTAATTGGGGATTTTGGTTGTTGTGGTTTACTTAAGTGAAGTTTGGGATTTGTTTCTTGTGAGAGTGAAGAGAAGTGTGTGAGATTAAATGGAGGTGATGGCCTTTTAAAAGGATTTTCTGTGATTCTCTGAGACAAAATATTTTGCCTTTTCTCAATTAGTTTATGATAGTATGAGCATTCATAAGATCGAAGGTCTCCCCTATGTGCTCCATTACAGAGTTTAGATTATTATTATTATTATTATTATTATTATTATTATTATTATTATTATTATTATTATTGGTGGGGTATCCAAGCATCACATGCACTGAATTGGACCTTTTCTTTTTCTGGAGTAACTATTGAGTTTCACTCGTTATTGATTTGGAGGACTGATTCTATTTTGTCTTTACCATTAAAATCTATTGCTACCACTGGAATTGGTACATTGTATTATTGTATTGTATTGTATTAATCTAGTTACTTTGATGACTGACTGAAACTGGGATTTTATGTCTGCTAATATTTCTTCTTCAGTGATTGATAAGTGTATATTTTTTATCACTATTGAAGATGTTTTTCACGAGGGATCACTGTAGGAATGAAATTGTTTGTTAGTTTTAATAAAATACTTTACAGCACTACGGAAATCTTGTTGGTCCAGATTAGTATTTTAATTTTTTTGGTTTTGAATTCTGTTGTAAAGTTATTAGATATTTTATTTTTAATTTCACAAATAAGTTCAGTGATAGTTTTGTTCAATCACTGAGTGAAACATACAGTGCATGTTCTTTGGAAGTAGACTGTATAATGTGAGGTTAATGGTTTTCAAGGTATTATTTTTCCACCACCCTTCTGGTGTGATGGGAAAAACTAGTTTTTAATGTATGTTATTTGGATGTTTTATTATGTTATGGAAATTTTAGCCCAAAGATTTGTTTTTTTTATATTTATGTATCTTTTAATTATTGAAATTTGTTTATTGAAATATATTATGAATTTTTTTATAAATTTAAGCAATGATTGTAGCTTGTTGCATATTGTTTATATGTTGTATTAGCCTGAAGAAGAAATCAAGGAATGATTTCGAAACGTCGCATTGAAGTCTATTAATAAAACAAAATGTGATACGTTGTCTATAATAAATTGAAGCTGCTTTTGTCTATAAATAAGAACGTAGTTGAGGGTCATGGAAATGGACTTTCTTATAAGCTCCGCTGGCAACTCAAAAAGAGAGATAATACGAAATGAAAGAATTAAAAGAGATTATGGGATTTGAAACAGAATATACTGAAGGAGATTGAAAGGAAACAACTGTTATGGTTTGGACATGTGCTGAGGATGCAGAGGCTTCCAAAGAAACTTTTGGATTGGCAACAGCAAGAAACAAGGAGTTATAATATATGGAGGTAACATCGGTCCCAGAAAGTGAAGCCGATCGCTGGTACGCAGCTAGTGTGTCCGCCATGTTTTGTTGACCAAAACATCTGAGTATGTCTCGGTGTATTTCTGCTTGCTAGCTAGTTTCTTTCTGTTCATTGCTTTGCGTTCCACTGTACCGCGAGTTATTAATTTTTATTTCTGAAAAAAAAGTTAAATAAACAGAGAATTAATTTGGAGGAACATTTCTCAAGGTGAGTAACGAAAATTCACCAGACAATACTTTTTACATTCTCGCCCTTACTTTGTAAGAAGAAAAAGTAATATTGTTATAAAATTATTTTGAATTATTTAATAGTAATGTCACAAATGTAAACATTGAAATAAATCAAACCGTTCATCTGAAAAAATATTTTATATTATTTGTTTACCTTACTCATGAAAAAAATTAAATCTGTTCCCTTTTTGAATTGCCTAATCCTTAGATCTGTAAGACATGTTATATTGTTTTTCAAATAAGACATTGAATTTGTATTTGAAAATTATTTGTTTTATATTATATTTAAATTGATTAGGCTTCAGAAAAACTAAATTTGAGCAGATTTATAATTTTATTCTTGTCTGCGAATTTCACATCAGTTTCATTATTGAAGCTTGAACGCTTCTGTTCAGGGCAATTTGAATTAAAACTTATTATTGGATTTGTTCTGGCAATTGATTACTATATCCTTTCAGAATATTTCAATTTTCAGTTTCCTTTCATATGTGGCGTCATACAGTCGCCATATACAGTAAATATTGGCTACGTGCATTTCATGCACAAGCAAGTAGGCCTCGACAGCGGGCAGCATGCAAGGGACGCCTCCCTGAACAAAGAGAGGCTATATTGGGACGGGATACCCGGCTCTCGCATAGGGCGAAGGGCAGAAAACCCCAGGGAGGCCGTGACGTGCGTTGCCACGGGGCCAGATTTGTGATCCCTGTAGTTCGGCTGTCGTGTAAACGCGGCTGGCGGAAGCGGCGAGATGACGCAGTTCCGTCAGCAGGGCCAGAGGTTATAAAAGCGCGCCCGCAGACGACTCTTGCTTCTGATTCTCGAGCTCTTCGTGGGATGTCGTGTGAGGGTGCGCAGTACCTGGCACGTCGGGTAGGCTACGGGGCAAAGGGTCTGGAGCCGGCGTGAATTCGTCGTGATTTAGAGAAGGGTGCATCATACCGCGGGAGTGAATCTTATCTGGCAAGCGGTGGTGGTGACCAGGTGAAGTTCCTCTTAGAAACAGGCTGTAGATATTATAAATAGTAGATTCGGGTGTCGGAGGATATCTTTAATAAATATCAATATTACACTGTTCACGTCTGTTATTCATTGTAGTGGCAATGACGCCACACATATAGACAAACTTAATTACTTTCTTATGTAAAATTTGGAACATGATTAACAGATTTTACAGTATCAATTTATGTGACATTAAATTCAGCTCCTTGAACGTTGAATGCAACATATTGTAAAATCTCCTGTATTCAGTATGTGTTCACTGCTGGTTAGGTTTTTCTTCTTTTTTTCCCCAATCTCTATTTTCAAATATTGTATTTTCTCACTCCCATGAAGTGAAAGGTACAATTGTGTTTCAAGACATCATGTCATCAAGCACATAAATTAAATTCTAATCAGCTTCACACTATTGTGTGAACAAAACAATTTTTTTAATGTATTTCCCTTGCCACTTAGTGTATTTGGGGAGATTTAATATTTCTCCCAGGTCTGTTTTGATCTATTCTCTGAATATTTGTCTGTTAAATACAAATAATTATAAATAAAACATCTTCCTTGCGGAAATATCAAAATATGAATAAATAAAATATAAGGGTTTCCACCCTTATATTTCAAGGCAGATTTCAGGCTTTTTAGTCAAACTGTTTAGCGGGTAGCCTAACCGAGACAACATAGAGAACAACAGAGACAACAGTGAGAAACAGAGAAAACAATGGCTGGACGGCAGATACCTCCTGGGTTTTGATTGATTGATTGTTTCGTGTTTCCGGACGCGTCAACTGCTTTGGTCATTAGCCCTGTTAGTGTAATGCATATTTTTTCTCGGGAGATGGCGGTGATCTTTCCCCGCTGGGGCATACTGCTCCGGCATTCGCCTGGTGTTGATCGGAGAAACCACGGAAAACTACCTATCAGAGCAGCCTGCCGCTAAAATTCTCGTCCAGCAGTGACTGAATTCCACCTAACTGAAAAACTAGTGTCGAAAACCCTGCCGCCGTCAGTGACATCACTGAGCTCCCGGTACCGCCTGCCGACTTGAATCAATATGGAAGAATAGAAGAAGAAATTAGGCGCCGTAAAATCCACCCGAGGGTCAACCAATCGGCTAACAAGAAGATGCCTGCTCTTATATCAACACAATAAAAACTACATTTTTATGAATTCAATTAATTAAAGTTAAGATACAAGAAAACACATCAAAAAAGGTATAATGTTCAAATAAGTAAAATAACTTGTTATAAACTATATTTAGTTTATGTCATACGCGGTATAATATTATTCTATAACCGTTAATAAGTGGCGAGAAAGAGTGTGCTGTTCTAGCGCCACTAGTTCAGTTTCTATTATTGTGATTTTATGAAAGTGCTTATAAGGAGATCTTTATGGAACACTATTGCTTGTTTCGAATACATAATATTTACTTATGTTTCTAGGGCGTTAACTATATATTTGAGGGCCTCTGGCCCGAGGGGTTGGAAGTCACCTGAGGGGCATAAACGTAACGGCCATGGTGCACTCACAATTTATTGGTTTCCATGTTCATTGCTGAATCAAAGGAGAATTCGAAACATTTTATACAATTTCTTGCGTCTGAACTAGGTTTGTAGTCATTGACCACATGATGTCAGATAAACAAATCAGAGTGTGTACCTAATTACTATTGCATAATCATTGTTGGGCTGATATGTTCGTACAAAATGAAAGAATTTCCTGTGGAAATTTCCACAAACGCTACGGACAGTTGTTTCCAGTAAAATCTCGAGAAATCTATGAAATTATTATGGTGTATTTGAGAGGTAATGGAACGTAACAGTGTGAATTGCAATGATAACACAGTACTTTTATGTTATTTGCTTCTTCGATTTACACACGTTATTCAGAATCTTTCATAACGTCAAAACTATTTCGAAGATGTTGGACGAAGTGCCTTACGCATGTAATTACTACTAGTAGCACTGTTACTCAAGAAGTAAATGTCTCTTTCAAAAAAGGTGACACATAACAGTGAAATATGAGTGACTAATGACAATTATAAATTATGAAGAACGTATCAAAATTGCAGTTTTCATATCCATTTAACGAAACAGGGTTTATAATGAGCTTTATAATATGCCATTGATTTATTTATTTACTTATACGATTTACAGACGGACGGACAGAAGGACAGGCGGATGTTTTCTAAAAAAGATGTTTTTTCGGTTTTAGGGAACCCCAAAACATGTTTTCCCGTTGAAATCTCGAAATCGATTTTCCGCAGCATTACATAACTTTCTCTATTCTATGTATATACGTGCGTATGTATACAAGAAAGTAACTAGAGGTGCTACAGAAAGGCACAGACTTTCTCGCAGTAAAGTTTTCTAATTTCCTCGGTGTGGCCTAGCTTTAAGATCTTGCTACATTCTTTGCTGAGCTGCCATCTATCGTCGCCCAAAGTACATTCTTTTTACATTTTCTCAACTTTTCGGTTTCTTAATTGTAGAATCGAAATATGACTTCAAGTACCTCACCCTAAATACAAATTTTCTTTGAAAAATTTGAAGCAGTTTTTACGAATATGGTAATTAAGCATTACTGTAAATGCGAAATTCGAAGCTCATTTTCACAGGGATATATTGAGTTTTCGAAAAACTTCAAATTAAGTCATTGAAAGAACATCCACTCACAAAAGCAATAATAATAAATCGATTTAAGGTTAAAAAAATACATTTGTGTAATTTTTGAAAAAAAAAAAAAAAAACTTTAGAATATAAAAAATGCAGATAGAAATGTTTGAGCGTTTCTGCAAATGTGAAATTTTGAGTTGACTTGAGAGAAAACTATTGAATTTTTGAGAAAACTTGACATTATTTAAAGCTCATGCACTTAAATATACAATAACGTGAAGAAATCGCATCTAATGTAAATATTACCGTCATTACAAACTTATACTTTTTGAAGAAAATAAAAAGAATGGAGCAATATGGCGTTTATGTCATCTTAAAGCATTCGTTTTCCACTAACCCTAGCAAAAATTTAAAGAAAAATTTGGAGCCGTTTTTGAGAAAACTTAATTTTTGTAACTTTAAAATTGAAAAAATTGCAGGCACTGTTACACGAGAACAATTAAAATTTTCAAAAAAATCAACATGACCTTTGTGAAAGAACTCTTTATGGATAACAGCTTTTATTTGAAGGAAAAATGTCCGTCTTCAATTTTGTAGTTGAAGGGAGACACCGAACAAATTCAAATATTTGCAATTTTCGAAAATTCAGAGTTAACCGCAAAATTCGGACCAATTTCACCTTTATGAGTGTCTTTTACTCTATTCTTCCAAGAAATGTAATGAAAATATTTGGGGCAGTTTTTGAGAAAATTTTGAAAATATGCGGGGTTTATGTAAAGTACCCCCAAATTTTAAAGAATGTTTTTAAAAATTTCAAAGCTTAAATTTTGAAAAAATCATACGCATTGTTTAGGTGCTAGAAGTGTTCACTGACGGACAGACAGACGGACGGACGTTTTGAAAAAAAAAAAAAAAAAAAATTTTTTCGGTATCAGGGAACTCCACAACGTGTATTTTCGTTAAATACTCGAAATCGACTTTTCCTGCATTACTTAACTTTCTCTATACTACGCATATTACAACGTACATACGTATGTATACGAGAAAGTAAAAGGCACTCATGGGTATTAACAATACCATTCCGTGTTTTATTTCAAGTTCGTTAACACACAACAATGAATTAGTAAACTATAAAATTATTTTTTGCCGTGTCCGAGGTATTCGAAGTTCATTGTTATATTTTTATTTTCTATTAAATGAAGATTTACAACTAATCAAACCATAGTAAGTCTTTTCATAATTAATTAAGAAATTAAACAGTTATAGATGCCCTGGAGAGCAGTAAAGCTGAAAACGCACTAAAACATTTAATTTTTGCTGCCAACTGGCCTACAAAATTTGTTCCAACTTCGTATGTTCGATTTTAAAAAAATAAAATAATATGAAATAGTAAATGAACGATTAGAAATAATTTTTTTCTTATTTTCGGCACATCATGCAAATAAATAAGGATTATTTCAAATTTAAAATAAATTTAAAATCCAGAAATAAATGGCTTTCAAATATATCCCTTTATAAACGCATTCGAAAACACGATATAATTATCTTATGTAGGGTAAACAGTACAGTGACTGCCCCCCCCCCACAGAGATTAGCCACTCCAACTATAATTGGAATTATCGCTTGTTCTAACACCGTTTCCTACTAATTTGGTTGTAAATGGAAGGGACGCTTTCTGAGTATTATGTAATATTTACTTAGACGGCAAAACTGTTGCTAATATGGCGGAGTTTGTTGACAGTGCGGTGTTCATTGTACCCTCTCGCTCACAAAAATTTACCGGCAAAATTCTATTTTCCCAAGCGCGCCGACAAACTTGGACAACCCGTGCCCAGGGGGAGGGCAAGGGGAAGGACGCGTTGATCAGTCGCTAGCAGGTACAACCCCAGTTGTCTGTGATTGGTGCAAAATCTCAAGGGTAGAAAGGACGCTGCCTCAGGGGGAGGGGGCTAGTTCGTGTACGTACGAGGCGGCTTCTGCTTTATCTTAAGAAGAAGAAGCCAGTCTAGTTAGGTGAACTAGCCAGGAAAGGTTTTCTAAGGAAGAAGGAAGATCTACAGAGTAACGTTCAACAGTGTTTAGCTGCTAAACCAAGGTCAAATCCGTTCAACAACAAACGTCTAGATGAAGGCTGTGTCAAGGCTTTTTTAAGAAGACATCCCATAATCACTACACGTACAAGTGAAGGAGTTACAGCTACTTGTTCGTGTGTCAGCAAAGAAGACATCAGAATGTGATTTGAAGAAGTTATAGGGTACATCGAGGGGAGTAACTTGGGGGTCCTACAGCGGTCTATATTGGAGAATGGATGGATGACAAGCGTGGATGACATACGAAAATATCTGAAACGTATTACATCAATTTCTATTTAAAAATGCCATCAAACTCCCTTTGATTCTATTCGTAGGTGGCCAGAAGACACATCTAAATTAAGTCGAATTTGTTCAGGTTTGAAAATCGAGGATATTGTAATTTTCTCCAACAATACTTCTATAAAATATTGAAGTTATCATACAAATTGTGTTTTCATGGTTAATATAATAATTAATTAAAAATATAGTTATTCTAAAAAAAGTAACCGAACTTGGCCTGCGCCGCCACGCTGAAGCGTGCACGAACCTGTCTGTGGCGCTCTAGCGGTGGTGGTGGGTCTCACGAAAGGCAGCGAGCATGAGTCTGTTGCCTCCAGACCCTTGGAGCGAGCGGAGCGCCCGTGAACGTGGTGCACGTTGAGAGAGCTCGTCGGAGTGAAAAATGGAGCGTTCGATCGAGCAACGTGTGTGCATGAAATTTTGTGTAAAACTTAAAAAAACGCCTACGGAAACTCTTAAAATGATTAGTGAAGCTTATGGTGAGGATGCTTTATCGAAAACACAAGTTTTCGAGTGGCACAAGAGGTTCCGGAAGGGCCGCGAAGACGTCCACGACGACCAGCGCGCCGGGCGCCCATCAACCAGTCACACGGACACCAATGTGCAAAAAGTGCGTGATGTGCTGAACTCCGACCGTCGTCTTAGCATCCGGGCAATCGCTGAAGAGGTACAAATGGATAAAATGACCGTTCACAAAATCGTCACGGAAGATTTGAGCATGCGGAAGGTGTGTGCCAAGCTTGTGCCCAGACACTTGACGGCCGAGCAAAAGGACAACGCGCCGTCTCACACCTGCCTGATTGTCAGCGAGGAATTAGCCAAACACATGGGAGCGACTCTGCCACAGCCTCCCTACAGCCCGTATATATCCCCAGCAGACTTCTTCCTGTTACCCAGAATGAAGAAAGAATTGGAAGGGACTCGATTCGGGACGGTTCAGGCCGTTGAAGACGCTACGACGAGGATTTTGAACAGCATCCCGGTTGCCGCCTTCCAGGGGGCGTACGAGGATTGGAAGATTCGCTTCCAGCGGGTCATCGACTCCCAGGGAGACTACTTCGAAGAGTTCTAGGCGAAAATGTACAACTTGGACCAATAAATGTGTTATCCAAGCCGAGTTCGGTTACTTTTTATACAGACCTTGTATATATATGTATATATATACATATATATATATATATATATATATATATATATATATATATGTATTGAAACATACCCCTATCTGCTACAATTATTGGCGATTCGTCGTAACCCGTTTACCAAATTTCTAATAACATGGGCGCCAGGAAAAAGGTTACGATAATATTTTACTATTATTACTCTGATAAAAAAAAACTGGATATTATACCGCTAGCTGGGTCGATGGGTCACGTCAGAAATAATCGCTATTATCTGTTAATAGCCGATTACCCGATCTGCCATCTATACAGAATGGCGAGGAATCTGAAAACAGAGATTTGATATAGCTATACCGAATATTAGCTTGAATTGGCCAATGAAAATCATTTTATCTTTCTTTCATGAGAAACTTAATGTTTATTTCTATCAATTTAGCAAATTAAAATGTAAAAAATTTACATTGATAACTTTCTTAGTCATATCCTGGTTCGAATCTTATACGGCGATTCTGGTCTTCGCGTACTCTTGATTGGTGGTTCTTCGAAGAAACGCCTTCCCCTCCTTTTTGAAGCTCCGAAGTTACGAAGTCCAATTACCACGAATCCTCTGCTCTTCTTTAAAAACGAACACCGCCGATTCATCGCTTCGCACCACTTAAATATTTGTTCCAGCTCCACTATATTATGTCCGATGCCCGTTCTCACCGTATAAATATCCGGTGCTTTTATTATTACACCGCAAAACAAATCTTTTAGTTCCATCTTCCGTTTACAGCAAGAAAATAGGCAAAATCCCGTATCGTTTGTGAACCGCATACATTTATCAGTTCAAGAATGATTAAGAGTTCACTCGTGAGAAACTCCAAGTCTTATTTTGATGCACAGCAAAAATATTCGGAACTCGACACGTTCTCCAAATTGTAGAAGTATCACAAGTTCACTTCTGGTTCTGCCACGAAAATAGTCAGAGTCCGAATATGTCCCTCAAGTCCGATTCTTGCTCTACCCACGAAAATATTTCAAAGTCCCAATATGCACAAATTAATCTATTCACGAGCGAACTGCTCACCGTCACGACATGCGACCGAATGAATTTTATCCTCCCTTTTCAAACCCACAATGCCTCGCCTTTCTTTTATTTCGACAAAATGCCCAAACTTCCGTTTTAATAATCAGTCGACAGTTTGTTTATCCTAACAACCACGACGTCGTTACTAAGGCGCCATATTGCCTATTATTTGCCCTAACCATTTCGCCCATTTACGACAAATATTCTGTAATAAAAATGTCCCCCTATTGGTATGTCACAATATATATATATATATATATATATATATATATATATTATATATATGATGAACCGTAAGCCCGGCTTGTTCGCAGTAAATTTATTTGCAGGGGACAGGTGTTTTTTTTTGTGAATGGGCTCGGGGTTATTAGTCAGACACCACTGTTCCGTGAACAAAATAAACATGGATTATTTATTATTCTACACAAATCACTATTGATTACAAATATCTGTGGTGGTCTTTATCCTTTTCTTTACCTCACTCAGAATCACTGTTAGTTCTTTCGATCTTACATCGATCGAGGAAATATTTACCGTTTAATACTCCTCCTCGAGCGTCGGCGGCTTCGGGGACTCTCGGGTTGTCTCGTACTCCTTCGCTGTGCTGCCTATGCCCGCTCCACTGGGGGCCAGCCGATGCGATGCGTTGCGTTTCCGAAGCACTTTCTCCAGCGTAATCTTCCCACGGTGCCTCTGCGCCTCCCCGCTGAACTCCTTTCCAGTTCACCCAGATCTACTCGATGTCACCTTCCGCGAATTTTAAGGTTTAGCCTTTTCCCTACTGCACCAGTTCTCCATTCACCTACCCCGGATAATAGCTGTTACTCTGGCACTACGTCCGTGCTACTAATGATGGTTATATCTAGCACAACTCGTCCGTCAATCACTATTGGCAGCGTTCATTCGTTCGCGACACTATTCTACCTTGTTCGAACGCGGAGCAGCCCCAGGTACTTCCTTCCTTACAGGCGACCGGCCGTACACTGAAGCCTCGCGGCGTCTTTTCTCACGCCTTCGGCCAACCGACAACACTTCGCCGCCCGTAACTGTTTCTTGTGGCTAGCGGGCGCCCTCTGGCAACCGTTTTGCCGCGTGCTTACTTGTTGTATCACCGTTTCTTTAGCCAGGAACGCGGTGCGTTTCAATATACATGTGTGTGTGTGTATATATATATATATATATATATATATATATATATATATATATATAAAGATTTTAATAAAGTTGAATATCATTTTATTGAACATAGATATTGTAACATTAACGTTAAGTAAATAAAGCCGCCTAAAGCTGTCTCTCTCTCTCTCTCTCTCTCTCTCTCTCTCTCTCTCTCTCTCTTAATTTTTCTTTCATATTAAGCCTTGATTGAAACGTTCAAAGCCATAAATATTCCAAATTCATAACATCGATATTACACTCATGCAGCAAATGAGAAAGCACGTACTTCCTCTCAATGTTTGTAATGCCTACGTAAGTATTCACATTGCAACATAGTATTGGTACGTTTTCGAACCCCTCTACGATTTGTATATTAAGTTAATTAATATTAAGTTAAACAATGAGGTGTACTCAAAATATCAATCTTCCTCAAAGCACTTCTCAAATAACGTTCACGAAGCGCGAGAAATTCAAAGCGGGGTCTGTGTTTGATGCGAAAAAATTCAGTTATTTCATTAAGGTCATGTAGATTTTTTTGAAAATATCAGAAGGTTTCGCGCCATATTGTGTGCAGTATTTGTAATTTTAAAAAATACAAGAACAAGACCTTTAAACGGCTCCGAATTCTTTCTTTAAATTTTTGGAAGTGCCAGTGCCAAGTGTATTGGAAAGTTTGTTAAATTGGCAGCCCAAGTCGAGTATAGGAAGAAGAGTAAATAGGAGATAGTAGTGGTAGCAGAAGAGCGAGATCGTTACAGTTGGAGCCATTACAGTTGGGTCATTAAAGGAGTGTCATAATATTAAAATATCAGTAGATGAGTAGTAGAATTCGCGATACATTACAGTACACAAATCGATGGAAATGTGCATATTAACGGCGTGAGAGATGTTTTAAAAAAATTATATTCGGGTAAGTTTTGAAAAAACGAAATAATACACAAAAATGAATTTTACGTTTAATGAACTCCGTTGCAAAAAGTTTGAACACAAAATTTGGGCCCATTTTTGAGAAAATGTAATGTGATCCTTTCTCAAAATGCGGAAATTTGAGTTCATTTTCACAGAAAACTGTTGAATTTTCCAGAAACCCAGATGACATGTTTTAACATGTATGTACACAAGTACTCATACACATATACTTATAAATACCATAATGTAAATAAATTTTGAGCAATATAATTATTAACGTCGTGAGAGACGAGTAAAATAAATTACATTTTTTTAATTATTGAAAAAAGAAAAGAATAGAGCTATATGACGTTTATGTACTATACGATGGTATAGGGTACTAACCCAAATCTCCTGAAACTCTGACTCGATTTTCATGATTCCACCTTCTACTAGTTCCGAAAATTATGTATAATTGAGTGTTAATGTCTATTTCCATTTTCTATCACGCATTTGTTTAATTTAATAAAAATATTTATCCGCGATGTCGCCGTCTTTTGTCCTATTTCCATTTTCTATCACGCATTTGTTTAATTTAATAAAAATATTTATCCGCGATGTCGCCGTCTTTTGTCTTCTCAAATTTAAATCTTGATATTTTCCTGCCAAGTTTATACACTTTAAACCCAAAACTGTTCCGAGGGATTATGGATCATTACAGTACATTTTTGCACTTGTAAGTGAATGTGCTTTAAATGATTTCAAATGATTTTTCGAAAACTTAATAGATTCCTATGAAAAAGATCTTCAAATTTCGCATTTACAGTAACGCTTAAAGGCTATTTTCTTTAAAATGGCTTCAATGAAATGAAAATTGATTTTCAATGAAAATTGCCGTTTAGGACGAGGTTTTACTCTTCTTTAATATTTTTAAAGTAATATTTCAATTTTTTCTATTAGGAAACCGAAAAGTTGAAAAAAAAATTCAAAACGTACTTTAGGCGGCGATAGATGGCTAGCGGCAAGATAATGGGACAAGACAGTGTTGCTCGTATTTCTCTGAAAATTGCGGTATAACTACTAATACATTCAAAATATTTACATGACCTTTATCTTTGCAAGACAAGAAATACTTGGTCTAATTGTATCTAACTGCCACCAATAGTGAGATCTGAATTTGTGACAATATGTTACGTGCTAAATCTGAAGTGTAAGTATGTAACAGATATGTTACATTGAAAAGCATGTGTAGAAAAAAGAAGACAAGTTTAAACATTTGCATTTTTGAAAAATTCAGAGTTAATCGTGAAAATCGGACCTATGCCACATTTATTAGCGTATTTTACTCTATTCTTGCAAGAAATTTCAAGAAAAAATTTGGTACACTAAATTTTAGTTTTGGAAAGAAAGAAGTATACATTCGTGTTTTTTGCCTATTTTTACTTTCTCGTATACGTAGTACGTATATACGGAGTAATATACGTAGTATAGAGAAAGTTGTGTAATGCTGCTTGAAAAAATGGTGAAGTTTCCAGAGGAAAAATTAATTCCTGGGCTCCGATGACAAGAATGTGCATAAATCTAGTTACTAAATTTAGAGAAAAAAATCCTCTAACACGTGGGGTAGCCGGAATCGCTGTTTGATGGGTCCTTGATTTCCAAAAACCAATTGAAAGCAAAACGTCCGTCCGTCCGTTCGTCTGTGAACACTGCTAGCGCCGAAACCATGCATAAGATTTTTCCAAATTGAAGAAACCGCTGCCCATCTGGCTCGATTTGAAGCTTTGCAATTTTGAAAAGCATACTTTAAAATTTGGGAGTATTTTACATGAAGCCCCTGCGATATTTTCAACATTTTCTCAAAAACAGCTCCAAATTTTTTCTTGAAATTTCTTGCAAGAATAGAGTAAAATACGGTAATAAATGTGGCATAGGTCCGATTTTCACAATTAACTCTGAATTTTTCAAAAATGCAAATGTTTAAACTTTTTTCGGCGTCTTCCTACAACTATAAAATTGAATATAGAAATTTTTCCTATGTATGAAATTTGTTTTCCATAAATATTTCTTTCATTAAGGTAATGTACACTTTTTTTTAAAATTTTAGTAGATTTCAGGAGATTTAGTACAATATTGGGTGCAATATTTGCAATTTTAAAAAATAATAAAAATAAGATTTTCTCAAAAATACCTCCTACTTTTTTCTTTAAACTTTTCGGCATTTTTTTTAAATTTTTGCAATGTTAGTGCAAAACGAGCACTATACTATGACATAAACGCCATAATGCTCTATTATTTGTTTTTTCAAAAATGTAATTATTTTGACTTGTTTCACGTCGTGAATTAGGGGCGATTTCTTCACAAATTTCAAACTTTATCTATGCTGAGAAGCACAGAGATTGGTATTAAAGACACTTTGTACTGTGCGTCAGTAACAACCCCAGACGTCACTAAAATCTTTTTTAGTCTTAAATCAAACGCATCTTGCTCCCACGGAACCAGTGCCAACCAAGTTGTTGAAGCTCGGAGCTGAAGTAGCAGTCCCTGCTATAGTGGACATTATTAATTTCTTGCTAATGAGCGAATTTCCCTCGGCGTGGAAGACAGCACTTGTCCTTCCTGTTCCTAAAAGCGCCAATCCTGCTGGGTTGATAACCACCCTATCAGTACCTTAACATCATCAAAAGTTCTTGAAGAGATCGTCAAGAAGTAGATCAGAAATCACCTTCAAAATTTCAGTATTTTAAATGCAAACCAGCTAGGTTTTAGACCCTGTAAAAGCATAGGAACTGCGCTTCTTAAAGTAATTGAAGACACTAGAGTTGCAATGGACAACAGTAAAATCACAATTCTCGTTCTTCTCGATTTTAGCAAGGCATTCGACTCGGTTGACCACAATAATTTGTAAGCAAAGTTAAAAAAAGTTGGATGTGCCTCATCCACACTCAAATGGTTCTCCAGCTATCTATCGGAGCCCCCGCAGGGGGGATCCCGATGGCGTGGGTTGTCGTGTTCTCTGGTGAAGTGTCGTAGACGACCACCCGGACCCTGAGTCTCGCTGCGCCGCTCACGTCGTTCCACCAGTTCCTATGGCGCTTTGACCTTGGAGCAGGATTGGGTGAAGGATGCTTTTCGGAATACTCTGGATCCCACTTGAAAGTCCGGCCGGAAACTAGTTACCCCCCTTCAGGTTGCTCCGGTACCGGCGTCACCCACGTGGTGAGCTGGCGGTAAGCATTGGCGAGACGGGATGGGAGCTCCGAGCCGTCTGGACCTTAGTTCAGGTGGCCCCCAGTTGGGCACTGGGATTGGGCGTGGCAGTGATACTCTGGGCAAAGAGGAGGGAACTTATTCCCGGCGCATGTGAGTGGCGTATTGTCGAGACTCCGGTACTAGCCAGGATAGCTCTGAGCTAGCAGGGCGGCCCCCACCCAGGCATTGTATAAGGAGGTTGCCGTGAGGGTAAACTGGGTTCCGGCTGGATCCGGTCATCAGCCTGTTGACGTTAACACGCCGGTGGGGGGTTGCGGATTAGAGCCCAAAGGAGCCAAGGTGCCCACCCCGGGGACTTGTCCCCCTGATGAAGAGAATTTGTGTGGAGTTGTAGACCACACGGGGTTCATACATATCTATCGGAGCGGCAACAAAAAGTTCTGTACGGTGACAATGTGTCGGGTATCTTGCCACTAGCACGCGACGTAGCAAAGGGCGGAGTGTTAGGACCTTTCATAATTTATGTTAATGATATAGACAAATCAATAAAAACTTGTCGTCATCACATGTACTCTGATGAAGTCCAATTGTATATTATCGGACACTCAGCTCGCGTTTTTGAACTTGTTCAAATGTCAACGAAGACCTTCACAGTCTGTCCTCTCGGTCATCATCAATGGGGCTACTGCTTAACCCCAATAAATCTCAGTGTCTTCTAATCGGCTCCAGAAACTCCTTAAGAAAGTTATCAATTTCCGCTCTCATTGGCATTTGCATAAATGGTAATCCCCTACCGTGGTGTAAAGACGTGAGAAATGTAGATGTGCATATGGATGATACTCTAAGCTGGAATGTTCAAATTGATAAAATCTGTCAAAAAGTCTTTGCGTCCCTGCATGTTCTAAAACGTATGCGTACATGTTTACCTACAAAAACTCGTCAGGCTCTCGTAAAATCCCTCCTTATGCCTCATTTTGATTACTACGATTTCCTGCTGACTGACATAAATCTAAAACAGCAACGTAACATATAAGTATTTCAAAATGCATGTATTCATTTTACTTTCGACCAAAAATACGATCATATTTCAACCTTTGACGCCCATTCTAAAATTCTTACCGTTGATAAAAGACGTTTACTTCACTGCCTTCTTCTCTTTACAAGGTTTTAAACAGCACACATCATACCGCCCTATCACAACGATTTCAGGTTATGAAGCTACATCGTGCCCGAGCCTTATTTATACTCCGCATCACAATACCACTGCGTTTAACAAATCATTCACTGTCACTGCCATCCGTGCTTGGAACAATCTCCCCTCTACTATAAAAAATTGCAGTACATTTCACAAGTTTAAAAAAGAAGTCACTAACTGGATCCACGAAAATATTACAGAACAACATTCCCACTGCTTGCTTCCTAAAAATTAGAACTGGGTGGACGCTGCATTACTTCAGCAGTGTGACGTATCGCATACTTATTCCTATCTTACCTATCGTACAAAGTTCTACCGTGTTTCTCAAATAAATACTTCCATCTCCATCTCCATCTCCATCTCCATCTCCATCTCCATCTCCATCTCCATCTCCATCTCCATCTCCATCTCCATCTCCATCTCCATCCTCCTTCTCCTTTCTCCATCTCATCCATCTCCATCTCCATCTCCATCTCCATCTCCATCTCCATCTCCATCTCCATCTCCATCCCATCTCCATCTCCATCTCCATCTCCATCTCCATCTCCATCTCCATCTCCATCTCCATCTCCATCTCCATCTCCATCTCCATCTCCATCTCCATCTCCATCTCCCATCATTCCATCTCCATCTCTCCATCTCCATCTCCATCTCCATCTCCATCTCCATCTCCATCTCCATCTCCATCTCCATCTCCATCTCCATCTCCATCTCCATCTCCATCTCCATCTCCATCTCCATCTCCATCTCCATCTCCATCTCCATCTCCACTCCATCTCCATCTCCATCTCCATCTCCATCTCCATCTCCATCTCCATCTCCATCTCCATCTCCATCTCCATCTCCATCTCCATCTCCATCTCCATCTCCTTTCTCCATCTCCATCTCCATCTCCATCTCCTCTCCTTCTCCTTCTCCTTCTCCATTCTCCTTCTCTCCTTCTCCTTCTCCTTCTCCTTCTCCTTCTCCTTCTCCTTCTCCATCTCCTTCTCCTTCTCCTTCTCCTTCTCCTTCTCCTTCTCCTTCTCCTTCTCCTTCTCCTTCTCCTTCTCCTTCTCCTTCTCCTTCTCCTTCTCCTTCTCCTTCTCCTTCTCCTTCTCCTTCTCCTTCTCCTTCTCCTTCTCCTTCTCCTTCTCCTTCTCCTTCTCCTTCTCCTTCTCCTTCTTCCTTCTCCTTCTCCTTCTCCTTCTTCTCTTCTCCTTCTCCTTCTCCTTCTCCTTCTCCTTCTCCTTCTCCTTCTCCTTCTCCTTCTCCTTCTCCTTCTCCTTCTCCTTCTCCTTCTCCTTCTCCTTCTCCTTCTCCTTCTCCTTCTCCTTCTCCTTCTCCTTCTCCTTCTCCTTCCTTCTCCTTCTCCTTTCTCCTTCTCCTTCTCCTTCTCCTTCTCCTTCTCCTTCTCCTTCTCCTTCTCCTTCTCCTTCTCCCCTTCTCCTTCTCCTTCTCCTTCTCCTTCTCCTTCTCCTTCTCCTTCTCCTTCTCCTTCTCCTTCTCCTTCTCCTTCTCCTTCTCCTTCTCCTTCTCCTTCTCCTTCTCCTTCTCCTTCTCCTTCTCCTTCTCCTTCTCCTTCTCCTTCTCCTTCTCCTTCTCCTTCTCCTTCTTCCCCTTCTCCTTTTCCTTCTCCTTCTCCTTCTCCTTTTGCTTCTTCTCCTTCTCCTTTTCCTTCTCTCCCTTCTCCTTCTCTTTCTCTTTCTCTTTCTCTTTCTCTTTCTCTTTCTCTTTCTCTTTCTCTTTCTCTTTCTCTTTCTCTTTCTCTCTCTCTCTCACCCCTATGTCTCTCTTCGGATAGCTAAAATCCTCGCTCTTCTTGCTTTCTTTCCCTCTCTTAGTTTTCATCCTAGGTTACACTATTCTCTCTTATCTCTAATTTTCTATTTTGTAATTATTTAGCTTTATAAAGTAAACTAATCTCTTTTGGCACACAAAAATATCTTCTTTACATTTATCATTACATTTATTTAATTAAAAAATTGACAAATCCATAATCTGCTATATGTCTTTATAATCTACTATACGCTCTCAATCATTTTTAAATAACATATGAGGAACAAACTTTCATCTTACACATAATTTTTATTGCAGTACACACATGTGTGCATACTTTTGTTGTGTGATTATGCATGAGCATTTGCTCATATGTGTTTGTATTTAAAATACAATGTTATGTTTTTAATTTTTCTAATGTTTTTCACAAATTTCCAATCTTTCTGTTTCAGTTCTTCATTTTAATATTAAATTTTTTTTTTTCCTTTTATTTTGTGTGCACTGCAATTGTTTACTTGTATTGTATCTTAAGCCGCCATTCTCATTGAGATTTACCTGGGTTTACTCAATAGCTTAAGGCCGGGATGGTCCCTTGCTTGTAGTCCTGGGAAAAAAATGTTGTGTAAATTGTTGGCTTATGGGTGAGAGATGTTGCATCGGGTTTTCAAGTCTTGGGAATATTCTAAAGGATAAACATTTCCCAGACAGAACAATTTGTATAGATGTAATAATGTAGAAAGATGACACAAAGATAATTTTTAAAAAAAAAATTATGAAGAGAATATTGTATAAACCAAGTTTATTTAATAAAGGCAAATCATAAAATACAATTAAAGCAATAAACATTACAATTTCACCACATTGAAACATAGAAGGACATTAGGGAACTAAAATAAACTTCCTCAGAAATTCATTCTAACAGTCTTTCTTGTAATTTTCAGAGGGATTTGGAGCAAATATTACAGGAATGCTGCATGAAACTGATTTGCCTGTTTGGACAATAAAGGAATCTTTTCTCTCTTGGTTGCTCCTCGACATTACTTTTTACTATAAAACCAACAAACAAAAGTAACAAAAACTACAGTGAAAGGATGGCGAGCGATATTCTCGCTAAATCTATGAATCGTACCTTTTGTTTCAGGTATATAAAATACGATCAAGATGAGACTAAGTTTTTCTGATCTTTTTGCAAGCACCCAAGACACAAACTAAAGTAAATAACTGGGAGGAGAATATATGCGGTAGTCGTGTCGAAATATAACGCGATTGCTTGCGCGTGAGAAAATATCTAACACGACGCGCCGCAATTATCAGCCTTGTCATATTGTTTACCTTCATGAAACTGATACGAACGATGAACGGATGAAGAGTTTAATCCTGTGGGAAGGCATTACTCGTGCGTTATCTCCGTTTATTGAAAAATGTCGATGCTGTTGAAATAAATTCAGAATTGTCAATTTTTTTCTAACAGTGCGATTAACGGCGGGTTAAAATAATTGTAGCATATTCTCGAATGAATGATTGAGGAGAGTATTTCATAAAACTTGCTTATTAATCAATATCATTCATAACAATTTTGCCTTTCAGAATGTTCACAAATGGGCATAATAAACATTTACTCACAGTCGTAGTTCGACAGCGTTCGAGGCAACAACTACTGCTGCGCTCTATCAGCTTATCGATATACTATATCTCCGAACCAAAACACTTCAGTATTAATATTACCTTACAGTGCTATTTAAAGTGTTATCAGTGTTCCAAGCAGTATACAGCGTTTCTCTGGCCGGCCTGCCGGCTGGCTTGCTCGACGTATCCACATGAATAAAGCTGTACCAGCCAACCTCAAGATGAATCCGTCACTTAACCTCCAAGAGCAACCCACGAAGTCGTTCGCCGGAGCTGCAAATACTGTGAGAATTCCATCAAAAGAACAATCCATACTACTGGACGAATGCGAAAATCTAACTGTCGAAGAATAAGTACGAGAACTAACCGAAATTGTTCCCCCCAATGCCATTACTTTTATATCAATAATAGAATATGTCTGTTTCTGAACTCCAAGATTCATTCTGATCTTATAACAGACAAATACCCTACTCTGATCATTAAAAACACAACTGTTAATGTGAGACCCCTAATTAACAAACTCAAGAGAATCATAATATCAAACGTATACCCATTTATTCCAAACGAGGAAATCACAAATATTTTTAAGAATCATGACATTAAAACTGCCTCCAGTATATCTTTCATCAGAGCTGGTCTGTCTGACCCTTACCTCGGCCACATTATGAGCTTCAGAAGGCTAACATTTATTCAACCTGAGGAACATCACAAACTCCCTCAGTCATCAGTGATTGTATATGAAGGTACACCATATAGAATATTTTTCTCTGCTGAAAACATTACTTGTTTCAATTGCAAAATTGAAGGCCATACTGCTAGTAACTGACCCCAAAATCACCCCAAAGAGAATTGCCTTCTGGACTCTACCAGTACAAATATATTTTCAAACCCCTCAAACAACATTGAAGTACAGCTCATCACAGCTCCCCCCCTTCTGAAAGCCTCCCAAATGAACCCCTCCCCTCGAAGCAAACAACAATGCTAAAGACAGCCACAATGAAGACAATAATGTGAAAAGACAAAAAAAGAAAAGAAACAGAAAAAGAATTCTGCAAAACACGATGAAACGGACCAAGACAGTAACCCTGGTACTACTCTTGAAGACATGCTCAGTCCAACTAAAGCTCTGTTCGAAAAGAATAAAAACTTTTTTCACTGTCAGAAAACCAACTTCATTTACTACTTGAAAATGCCTTGGGCTCTGCTGACCCTCTTACCATTGTCAAAGATTATTCTAATGATATTCCAGTTGTCATCAAAATGCTCAACGATTCTACTCTGTACTAAATGCTCTGTACTACATGACAGAGTGAGCCGAGTCACCAGACTAAAGAAAAAACTGTTAAAACACATACCAGACTCAGACACATCCGACTCAGAATCTAGTATGGAAACTATCTGACACTAAATTCTTTTTTAATAGAAGCCTTATGATAAACACCAACCTGCCATTATTAAAAAAATCAAGCAAACAAACGAAGACACTTCTAAGGAATACCATTGTTGACCTGAGTATCCACAACCATTATACAACAAGTTTGACTTGGCCAATATTTGTCCGCAAAAATCCAAGAAGACTTACCAACAAGATAAAGCAAATCTACTACAAAATGTAGCCACCACAACAGAAATATCTGAACATAACCCTTCTCAAAACTAAAATGAACATTCTACAATGGAATGCAAATGGTTTCTATACAAGATATGAAAGGCTACAATTACTCTGCCAAAATCACAAGCCCAAAATAATCTTCATTCAGGAAACTAACTTCAAGGCAAACAGCAAAGGCAAATTAAGAGGTTTCAAATGCTACAACAAAAACCGTCACTACTCCACTAGCTAGCTATAGCTAGCGGTGGTGTTGCCATTTTTGCAAAAGAATCCCTGCCTGCAGAACAAATTGACATACAAACAGAGATTGAAGCTGTAGCTATTAAAATCCAAGCCCCAGCGACAATCAGTGTATGTAATATTTACCTTCCCAATAGCAACTCCCTCGATGCTAATGAAATTAAAGATCTGATTAAACAACTTCCAAACCTTTCATCCTACTTGGCAACTTAAAGCCATAACACAATATGAGGATCAAACAAATCCGACGCAAGAGGCCGCCACATGGAAAATATTATTAATGAAGAGGACCTAATAATCTTGAACAACAGACAACCCACTCATTTTAATATGAGCAACGGATACCTCAGTGCAATAGACCTTACGTTATGTTCCAATGCAATTGCCCCAAAATGCAACTGGTGTGTTCTCGAACAGCTACACGACAATGATCACTTCCCAATACTCCTGTACATGGACTGCTTCCACAGTATTCCTAATAGCTTTGCAGGATATCTCAAATGGAATTACGACAAAGAAAATTGGAAACAATACAAAAAATGTATTAGTAAGCTCTTAAATCAGCAAGATATATTTGAAGAAAACGACGATATCGACCGTATCATTCACTCCTTCTCATATGTCATAACAAAAGCTACATATGAATCCATTAAAAACACCAGGCCTACAAATAAGATAAGATCAGTTCCCTGGTGAAACGATGAATGCAGTGACGCAATAAAAAGATCTAAAAGAGCCTTTAACTAGTATAAAAAAACACAACACTTTAGAAAACAAGATTGAGTACAAAAAATGAGAGCTAAGGCAAGAACGATCATCAAAGAGAGCAAAGCTAAATCTTGGACTGTCTTTGTGTCTTCTATTTAGCATCAAACAACATTAAAGACTCCTGGAATAAGATTAATGCCATAAAAGGAAGCAAATTGTACAATTCCATTCCTACAGAATGACAACAAAATGATTACAGAGCCTTACTGCATCGCAAATATATTGGCCGACAAATTTACAAAAAACTCCAGCTCTCAAAATTATACTGCTGATTTTCTTCTGTATAAAGCAGAAGTAGAAAAAGAAGAAATTACATTTAATAGTAACCAAGACATCAGTTCTCAATATCATTTAAACGACCCTATCTCTCTAAAGGAACTCACCTCAACTATTGATATTACCAAAAATTCATCGCCAGGCCCCGATGGAATCCCCAATATATTCACCAAACATTTACCCACAGAGGGAAACGAAGCCTTTGAAAATATATAACTTAATGTGGACTAAAAGCATATCTCCTAAAGTATGGAGAACTGCAATAGTAGTTCCAATTTCCAAACCTGGTAAGGACAGATCAAAAAGTGAAAATTACTGACCTATCGCATTAACGTGCAACATGTGCAAAATTTTTGAAAAAATAATTAACTCACGACTCAGGTGGTTTCTAGATTTTCAAAAAAATGTATCCAATAACCAATTTGGCTTTAGACCAAACCACTGAACCTTAACTGACCTGATAAGCATACACACACATATACAAGAAGCATTTTCAAACAACCAACATGTTTTAGCCATCAACTTAGACATTGAGAAAGCTTACGACATGGTGTGGATACACGGAATTCTAAGAAAATTACAGCAGATTGTAATCGGAGGAAATATGTTTCAGTTTATCAAAAGTCTTATGCTTTCATAAGACTTAAGACAGGACCATACAAGTGAGAATTAACGGCTGCTTCTCTGAAGAAAAGAAGATAGAAAATGGAGTACCCCAAGGATCCGTAATGAGCGTCACACTTTCTCTTCTTGCAATTAACGATGTAGACGCAAATATCGAATCTCCTGTGTTTACAAGAAAATATGCAGATGACATCACCGTTTTCTGTGCAGGCAAATCTATCTCTTCAAGCCAACAAATCATGTGAGCTTCCTTAAACAGACTTCATGAATGGACTCAAAGAACAGGATTCAAATTCTCGGCCCAAAAAACCGAATGCATATTATTCGCCAAGCACAATGAAGAAAATCTGCCTACACTTAGGCTCGGTGATCACAATCTGAAGTATGTAGAGAGAACAAAAATACTGGGAATGCATTTTGACTCAAAAATGTGGAAAAATCACATAGAGATCTTGTTAGACGAATGTAAAAAATGACTCAACATATTAAAATGCCTCTCACCAATGCCAATTGGGGTGCAGATAAAACCCTGTTATTACTAACGTATAAAACCATAGTAAGAGCTAAATTAGACCATGAATCTGTAATTTACGATTCTGACCGATAGAACGACCTCGAGAAACTAGACGTTATACACAACCAAGGACTAAGAATCTGTACCGGTTGCTACCGCACAAGCCCCATCGGAAGCATTCTAATTGAAATCAAATCTAGCACATCGCAGAAAGACATTAATGTTGAAATATGCCATCAACACTGCTCCTTCAATCAACCCAATAATACTTCACGATGTTTATCCAGTGATTCAATCTGATTACAAAGAATAGTCGAGGTACATCCCCCTATGTGCAAAAATTAAAACTTATGCAAAAATTCGGTTTCCAGATTACACCAACAGAAACTTTTTACTATTAAAATTATCTGTAAGATTTAAAAACTTCATCTTCTGCTTCCATATTTTGATAGCATCGTCAAGATAAATATTAAAAAGTGTGGGTGACATACAGCACCCTTGTCTCACTCCTTTGTTTATAAATTCTTTGAGGATTTTACCTGATTTTGTTCTTACATTAATTTGGGTATCTTTGTAGTACATGTTTAGAATAACTTCAATTAGCTGGTTTGGTATGCCTCTTCTGTCCATAATTGACCATACTTTTCCCCCCAGAACGTTATCAAAGGCTTTTAGGTAATCTACGAAGACCATACATGTTTGTAGATTGAACTCTCGTCTCTTTTCAATTAATAGCTTTAACACAAACATATTATCAGTACACGATCTCCCTTTTCTGAATCCCGTTTGTTCTTCTAGAATTATTGCTTCCATTATGTTCTTTAGTCCATTATTAATTATTTTAGCATACACTTTGTAAGTTGTATTCAGCAGACTTATAGTTTTCGCATACTGTTTGTAATCCTTTTATTAAATATAGGGATAACTAGAGCTGTCTTCCGTTGATATTATGCTGTGTGTCCAACAATTGTTAAATAGATCTAACAGTTTAGATTTTGCTTCAGCTGGAAGATACTTAAGCAATAGCCTGATATTATCGAGTCCTGGTATTTTTTTATTTTTAGTATTCGTTAGTGCTTCTTCTAATTCAATAGATTCTAATTTATCCACTGCATTTTGGAGGACTGGCCTGTTAGATATTCTTTTTTCTTCTTCATCCTCTTCATCAACATGACACAGGTGTTTACAGTAGTTTTTCGTCTAAAATCTGTAATTTTGCAGCATCGTTTTCGTCTTTATTCAGGTGTTTCATAGCTTTGTAGGCCATTATTTGCCTCCCGTGAATAGCATGCTCAATATCTGATATATATTTGTCCCAGCTTTCTTTACTTGCATTTTTTACGAGGATTTTTGTTTTCCTGCATTGAATCTTATAGAGTTCTAAGGATGGCGAGTTGGCCAACCATTTTAAGTATAATTTCTTTTTCTCTGCTATTGCCTCTTTTAGGCCTTCATTCCATATATGGAGTCCTTTCCTTTTTATGTTTTTCTTCTTTTTCCCTAGTACTTCCTCAGCGACTTTTTCAATAAGGTTTTTGAGATGTTCCCATTCATTTTCTATATTATGATTCGTTGTTGCATTTTTTAGATATTGTTTTATTCTTTCTTGATACAGTCCTGCTATGGAAGGGTCTTTCAAAAGATAACTTTTCCAACTTCAATTATTTAGATCTAATTTGTTTTTACCACCTTTAAACCATCTTGTTTTTAGGCCTATTCTACCTCGCACAATATAGTGATCAGATCCTATATCTTTCCCCCTTAGAACTCTCACGTCTTCAAAGCATTATATTATTATTATTATTATTATTATTATTATTATTATTATTATTATTATTATTATTAAAAGAAGTTCGTATTTGTGACCATATAGTATTTTTGTATTCGGTCGTTTGAGATACGGATGAAGTATTTCACAATTGAAAGCTGCAAGCTCGGAGACGTGTTTGTACAACTGGTTCTAAAACATATTTTTTAAATTTATTTATATTTTATAATAAAATAACTATATTAGACAGGTTAGTGGCAATTTTTTGCATTATGTAATTAATATTACTATAATAAACAATGAGAAATAGATATGGAGCTTATTATTCGATGTTTTTTCAAAAAAATTTTTTTTTAAAAATTTTTAAAATTTAATATTTATTTTCAAATATTTACCATAATATAACTCGCGAACGCCACCATTTTGTAATTTTCAGGATAAATACCCCGTCTCTCTGAAATAAAGCTAAAGCGAATTGACCAGCTCGATCTCGCAGTGCGGGGCAGGAGTAGGCAAACTTTGGTAATGTTCGGGTCAGGACATCGGCCATTTTTGTGCCATTGGCAGTAGTTCCATAACTTAACATACTGCACCATAATATTCAATGTCTTTCAAATAAAATTGAGTTGATCGAGGTTGCTTTAAAGAGTGATTTAAATCAAATGGATGTTACTTTTACTTTGCTTATCTCCTAATAAACTAAAAATTGTCCAAATTCCAAACATTTAGCTCATAGGATATTATAGTAGAGAAAGGGAAGCGCATGAGGGTTCTCCATACAGGGATTCTTGTAATTACGTTAGAAATAATATCAATTCTATACACTTGACGGAATTAAATGTATTCCTTTAAAGGTGTTTTTGAAATATCTATTGTACATCTTCCCAAGCAAAAAATCCTCTTACTTTCCATCTACAGGTCTCCAAAAAAGTGAGATGTATATTATATTCTGCCCTTAGAAAAACTGGAGATAACAAAGACAGCAATCGCACTTTTGAATTCATTGTTGTAAGTGGAGGTTTCAACATTAATTTTCTGGTTGCATCTTACGAGAAAGAGCAGTTCCTCAATTTAATTCATTACTTAGATATTACAATAAATTTATCGACACAGGCCATACTTATTTCAACGCAGGAATCGATCAAATAATACTTAAGAAAACCACTACTAGATAAGAAATTGCAACAAAAGATTCTGGATAGTAATCACGATGCACAAATTATTACTAATGTTCATTCCCGCCTTAGATACGGCATAATATTCTGAGAAAATACACCTTACAGCTCTCAGACTTTTAGATTAGAAAAATATTGTATACAAGCAAATCCCAACCATGTGAATCTTACAAATTTCTCTTTACTACTCTAGGATTTTTTCCATTGCTTTTAACTTTCTTGTATACATACGTATAAACGTATATACTTTATACGTATATACTTTATACGTAGTGGTACGTAGAGAAAGTTATGTAATGCTGCGGAAAATCGATTTCAAGATTTCCACATCAATACACGTTTTGGGGTACCCTGATACCGAAAAAGAGGATTTGCTCAAAACGTCCGTCCGTCTGTCTATCAGTTTGTCTGTCCGTCCGTCTGTCTCTCCCGTCTATCCGTCCGTCCGTACGTTTCTGAGCACTACTAGCGCCCAAACCATAGTATGATCTCTTCCGAATTGAAGAATTCCTTGTCGATCTGGCTCTAGTTAAAAGTTTGAAATTTTGAAAAACATTCTTTAAAATTTGGAGGTACTTTACATGAAGCCCCCCGGACATTTTCAAAATTTCCTCAAAAACGGCTCTCAATTTTTCTTTAAATTTCTTGTAAGAAAAGGGCAAAATACTCTTATACAGGTGGCATAGGTCAGACTTGCACGGTTAACTCACTGTTAATGCACGGTTAAAATTGCAAAAGTCTGATTTTTTTCCAGTGTTCCTACAACTACAAAATTGAAGACACAGATTTTTCCTTGAAATGAAATTTGTTGTGCATAAATAGTTCTTTCAATAAAGTCGATTTTAAAAATTTTCGTGTAATAGCGCGTGCAATATTTGCAATTTTAATAAATTACAAAAACAAGATTTTCCTCAAAACGGCTCCAAATTTTCTCTGTAAATTTTTAATACGCTTAATGCCAAACAAACCCTATACCATGACATAAACGCCACATTGCTCTATTCCCTTGTTTTTTCAAAATATTCAAAAACTATTTTTCAAACTATTCAAAAAAATTTTTTTACGTTTTTTTACGTAGTTTTTTACGTTTTTAGTCTCTCACGTTGGTAATATTTACATTAACGACGATTTCCTCACCTTATGGTATTGATGAGTGACAAGTGCTTTAAATAATGTCAAATAAAGTTTCTTGAAAACTCAAGTTTTCTATAAAAATGGGCTCAAAATTCCGCATTTCCAGAAACGCTCAAACGCCATTTTCTCAAAAATTGCTCCAAATTGTTTTTCAATTTTTTCCAACGAATAGTTTTAATTGCACTGTTTAAAAAAGGCAAAAAGTTGATTTTGGTGTATTTTTTTATAAAAAATTACACAAATGTAATATTTTTGAAATATCTCTCACGACGCTAATATGGACATTTCCATGAATTTGTATGCATTATTAAATTTGTGAGTGGAAGTGCTTCAAATGACTTCAAATGAAGTATTTCGAAAACTCAATAAAACCTTGCGAAAAAATTTTCAAATTTCGTATTTACAGTAATACTTTCTCAATTTTCAATTTTCTTAAAAACCGCTTCAAATTTCTCAATGAAAATTTATATTTAGGACGAGTTTTTATTCTTCATTAATATTTTTGAAGTAATAATTTGGTTCTACTACTAGGAAAGCAAAAAGTTGAGAAAATGTCGAACAATACTACTGTGTGCGACGGTAGATGGCAGCTGGCCCGAGAATAGAACAAGACCTTAAAGCCAGACCACACCAAGGAAATTAGAAAACTTTACTACGAGAAGGTATGTGCCATTCTGTAACACCTCTAGTTTCTATTGATTTATGATTCAGTGATGTTTGTGAAAAATGACTTCCTCAAGGGCTGGAATATATTTTCAGCGAACCTCGAAGTCTATAACTATAACACTCGAGGTAGTAATCATATTCATCAGGGGTCAGTATCAACAGCTGACAACAAAAAATCTACATACAACACATGCACATTATTTTACAACACATTGCCAGATGATATTAATATCGGTTTAATTATTTTACAACACATTGCCAGATGACTCTCAAATTGATACATATGTGTGAGTTCCATCTAAAATATTTTCTGCTGGGTAAATGTTTCTATACAATTAGAGACTATACGGAGCATCAAAAAGGGAAGTAATATTAATTTTAACAATGATATTTAATGCACTAATTTTTTGGCCTACAGTCCAAATTGTTGTTTAGAATGTTACATAATTCTAAACAACCTGTAACAAGTATTGAACCTCAGCTTCTGAGTCAATGACAGTATATCAATCAGGATTTTTGTCCAGTTTCCCTGATCCTTTGAGCGATGGTCCCTTGTTTTACTTCGGAACATAATTATAAATTTCTATCTCTTCACGTCCTCTGGAGTTCAGTGGAGTTCTCCCTTCCTTCCCTCCCGTCCTCTGGAGTTCACCCTTCAATATCGTTATTCAAATTATCGTTCTCCATGTTGTCGCAGCAAGAAGTCGATTCCTTCAGAAAGGGCACGATGGTAAGTTAGATAAGAACTCAAATCTGTAGCTAATTTGCCGTTGCAAATAGATTTTATTACACCGGGGCGACTATTTTCTTATCAATTTTGGCCAAAATCGCTCATTTCCTTCTGTATTCAGAATTCAACTTGTATATGACTTAGGGTTAAAAGCAGATGTAGGGGGGATGTGTATTCTTCACGTCAGCACTAGCACGTCACACACTGTTTTCGACGTTGAATGAATGAATCATAGATTCGGTGTTATTAGCTTCTATGGTGGTGCGTATCTGCTTTTAACCCGCTTTAAGTATCTGTGCTATTTTGGTATTTTTGTGTTTGGTAATAAGTCAACATTACTATGAGTGAAACTTCTTTTTCCACTGTTGTTGGAAGGGTTTACATTGCTGTATCAGTTATTAGAGGTCACTTGAGCATTTTGGTCTTGGGTGAGGCCGCTGTCTAGGCCTGATCCTTTGGCCGTAAGCAAGTGCCAACAGAACGAAAGTAAAGATACACAAAACGTCACTAGTGCGGAATGAGCTAACTAATAGCAATGTTCGACATATTTCGACAATCGACATATTTAATAGAATCCTCTTTGTAACTTGAAATAGAAATGAATCATTCTGCCTGTTAGCAACTATAAATGTCTTTGGTAAGGAATATGACACTACGTTCCATATCAAGAAGATGAATCCACAATATCACCTCAACTTTTCCCTTTCTTATTCAGTTCCAAACGCTAGAAGTGTCCGTTTTAGGAGGTCAATTTCCGAAATGACTTTGGCCACTCTCCTCTGATAAAATTAATATAATAAAATTAGTTTTCATTGCAGTAAATTATTCATGACTGTATGAAGAAACTGATTTTTTACAACAGACATAGTCTAAGGCAAAAATCACTATCTTCAATTTTGTGCTTAGAAATTCATTCCTCCAATTTTCTTCTACTTAAATAAAATTAGTGAAGTGAAAAATTTGAATTTGACACTTCGCCAAACCTGCAATCCACCACAACATCCAAAGGAGCAGAAGGTTGGTGACTGCAGTCACTATATGCAACATTCAGCAAGTCGACAACATCATTCGTTGTGTTCGGCTGGGTGATTGCTGACGAAGTGAGGGAGGTAATGCCACTGTTTCTTCACCGTACACACATTTCAATCTTTCACGAATGCGAATAGGCATTTCATCTTCTACATTCAAGAATTCATTCACGCAATGCTGTCTCTTACGAACACTAGTATCGGCCATTTTGCAAACGAATACTGTGCTAACACTTGTTGACACAGAAACTTACGACTGCAGTGTACTGTAGAAGAAATAGTGCAAAATACCAATTTTTCACTTAATTCTCTTCAACTAATTTTATTTAAATAGATAAAAGTAGGAGTTATTACTTTTTGACTGATCCTCGTAGTTTTGAAATGTTAACTTTTTGCAATTTTTCATAAAACGGAGAAAGAAACCGAAAATGAGATTAGTACCATACTTTTTACCGTCTCTGGATACATGTGAGGAGAAAATTTAAACAAAATATTTAGAGCTGTTTTCGAGGAAAAAAGTGTTTAAGAAAATTAAAAAGGGCCTATATTTCGCGCAAAATAATACAAAAATTACTCACATTTTCGCAAAATTGAACTTGAACTTACTTCAAGATCTGTCATTAAAGAACAGATTTCATTCATAAAAAATCTTTAACTTCAATACTATAGTTGTAGGAAGGCGCCGAAAAGAAATTGTAGTTTTGCCATTTTCAAAAATTCTGGGATTTCATCAAACATGAGACTTGGACCGTTCTCTTAAACTTACGCTCTACGAGGACACAATTTAATTTAAAAAAATCGGTGCCAGTTTTTAGAACACGTTGAAAATGTTTTTGAGACTTCAAGTAAAGTGCCCTCAAAAATCAAAATATCCAAATGAAACTTCCAAAACCTTGAGTTCGTTCAGATTGATTGTGATAAATTGTGAAGAAAATCAGCAGAATTGCTCCGGTGCTAGCGTTGACCACAGACGAATAAACAAGACGTTTCGCCGTCAATTGATTTTCGGTACCAAAGGCCCACGAAACATGGAATCTGGCGACACCACTAGAGGAAGTAATCTATACTAATAAAAGTGAATTCAACGACGTGTAAACGACATCGATTCCACAAAAATGAGTGTATGAATAGATACGAAATATTTACAGGCTCTTCTTCAGGATTTGACGCAGTGCCCTTGCAAAGTTTGGTTAAGATTAATACAACACAAATGCACAAGAGGCGCTTCAGTTAAATGCAATTTCCAATCATGGAAACTCAGCTGGGCGTTGCCGTGTAACGCGTGGCGAGGCCGAGGAGGTCAGGAGGAACAAGCAATGCAAGATGGAGAGAGAAGGGAGGGAAAGAGATATAGGGAAAGAGAGAGGGGAAGCGAGAAAGAGGGGGAGGAAAATAGATAGAGAAAAGAGAGAGGGATGGGAAAAGTGAGAGGAAAGAGAAGGGGAAAGAGGGGGAAGATACATGAAAAAAGACGGAAAAGAGGGGGAAAGAGAAGGAATAGATAGGTGGCAAAATAGATATGGAAAAGAAAATGAAAAGATAAGGAGGGAAAAGGGAAAAAGAGAGGGAAAAGAGAGAATGCGATTAGAGAAAGAAGAGGAAAGAGAGAGAAGGGAAAAGGGGAAATGAGAGAGAGGGGAGAAAAAAAAGGGAGAAAGGAAGAAAGCGGAAAGAGGGGGGAAAAAAAGGGGGGGGGGGAAGAGAAAGAAGTGGAAATGAGAAAAAGGGAAATAGAATGAGAGAATTTTCATCTCTCTCTTGAGAGATGAAAAAGGAGAGGGGAAAAAGAGAGGTCGGGATGAAAAAGGGAGAAAGGAGGAAAGAGAGATAGAAAAAAGGGAGAGAAAATGAGGGAAAAGAGAGTGAAGGAAGTGAGAGCAGGACAACGTCTGCCGGGTTTTGCTAGTTCACTATATACGGCAAATGGATTTATCCACTTTTTTGTTACGAGTTTTTTTGGTGAAAATTCGCTGTTTCTCGGTGTATGATTACATAACTTGCGATTCTTGCGAAGTGCAAGGAAGTAAAAATACATGAAGTATTTCAGAATCTCTAAAAAAAATAATATAAAGTACAAAAGAATTAAGTTTGACATCTTTCTTAATATTTATAATTCAGAAACATGCGTATAAAAATTAAAACGTCAAAACAAGTTTGGAGTGTAAAGTACAGGAAAGCTCAGATTAGAAAAATCAACAATTTTCAAATAGGACTCGTATTGTCGAGGTTGCGAAATGTGGTTGCAAAAAAGTGAGAAAAACCTTTTTCCTTTGCATGTAGTAAAATACTTCGTCTAACCCGTTGTGTAGTCAGAGTCCATACCAACCTAGAAAACGAAAAATGCATTGATGGCAAAATGTGTCTCTATCTGTATGCTCATCAGTCTGCGATCAATGCCAGCGCCTAAACCGGTTAGAGAATTTTCTCGAAAATTACTTTTCTTCTATTGGTCAGAAGAATCCCTGCAACTATGAAACGATTATTTTGATTTTTGGATGACAAAATGATTTAGTTAATTTTAAAAGTTTGTGCTTTTAACTTTTTTGAAATCGCTGAAATTTCGAAAATTTCAAATGTTCAACATCTTTTCGCTACTATATTACTACTACTGTATTGAAGATTAATATTTACTATTACAACCACTATATTCAAAATTGAGATTTTTTTGTTTTTAATGATATCTGTTCCTCAAAGATAGATCCTGAAATAAGGTCGGTTAGAGTTTTTCAAAAATATGAGTAATTTTTCCGTAACTTGACCTGAAATATAGTCAATTTTTAAATAATTGTTTTTCTACAATGGTTACCAAGTTTTTCTTTAAATGTTTCTGGAATGTAGTAAAGGTTGGTAACATAAATAGTGCTGGTCCCATTTTAGGCGGACTATTTCGAAAATTGCAAGTACGAAAATACAATACTAATATGGAGATTTTAAAAATCTATTTTTTTTGGAAGAACAAAAAATTGTTTAAAAATTTCACTTTTATATAAGGTCATGAACGTTTTTTGAAAAAGCTAGTAGCTTTCGTTTTAATTTCTGGTTAAAGTTATTGCAATGTACCATGTCATATCATTTCCATAAATTTTAAATAAATGAGTACAGAAGCCGTAACTAAATATTTTTTTCCTATAAATGAATGAATGAATGAAACAATGGGAAAACGTGATTGGTTTGCAAAAGAACGATATTGCGTGAAAGGCATGAAAAAGAAACTTGTAGCTCGAGTTGCATCAGAAACACGGGCAGTAGACGATCGGACAAAAATGTATTATTGCGAGAAGCAAAGAAGAAATTGTAGAGAAGTCATAGAGAAGATAGAGAGAGATGGTAGAAATATGCAGCAAGGAACGGTCACGCGTCGCGAAAATAAGTTTCTGTTGTAACTAATTTGATTACATGAATTATTTTCTGCTTAGAAGTAAAAATTGAGGTCGCAATTAAGAGAATGTAAATTTGGACGTGTGAATTAGCGTGGGCAAGGGAATTGGAACTTTAAAACTTTCGTTTGCGTAACAAAATGAATGCAGCCTGACTGGTGTAAGAAGTGTCCGCGAGATCAATTCGTCATTCAAGCATGCTGTGTTGTCTTCAGAAAGGGAAGTGAACTTTCGGCAAAGAAAGACACATTCTAAATTTTGTTTAAGAGCAAGATTGTAGTTGAATTTAAATAGATTATAACAATCAGCTTGTAAATTGCCTTTAAATGGGTTTCAAATTAAGTAATAATGTACAGATCAGATCATGAGCATGATGAACGGCACAGACTTTCTCGTAGTAATGTTTTCTAATTTCCTTGATGTGAAATGGTATTGCACACACAGTCTTGTCCTATCTATTGCGGCCCAAAGAAAATGTTTTTCAAATTTTCGCAACTTTTCGATTTTCAAATAGTAGAACCTAAATTATATTAAAGAACGCTATAACGTCGTCCTATATAGCAATTTTCATTGAAAAATTTGAAGCCGTTTTAAAAAATAAAGACGATTAAGCATTACTGTAAATTTGAAGCTCTTTCGCGCAATCTGTTGAGTTTTCAAAAACTTCATTTGAAGTAATTTGATGCATATTTACTGACAAATGCAACAATGTATACAAATCGATCGAAATATGCATATTAATGGCGTGAGATATTTAAAAAAATACATTTGTGTACTTTTTGAAAAAACAAAGAATACACCAAAATCAACTTTACGTCACATTAAACAGTGCAATTAGAACTATTCATTGTAAAAAAAACAACAAAAGAATAGTGCAATATGATGTTTATGTCATCTGATACTATCCCTACCAAATGTTGAAAGAAAAAAAATGGAGCCGTTTATGAGAAAATCTGTTTTTCTTCTTTTTTAAAAAAATTTTTTAATTTAATAGTTGTAGGAAGACGCATAAAAAATTCAAACTTTTGCAATTTTCGAAAATTCGAAGTTAACCATGGAAATCGGACCTATGTCACTTTTATAAGCGTATTTTACTCTGTTCTCCTAAGAAAGTTAAAGAAAACAATTGGAGCCGTTTCTCAGAAAATTTTGAAAATGTCCGAAAGGCTTCATGTAAAGTACCCCAAATTTTAAAGAATGTTTTTTACAATTTCAAAGCTTGAACTAGACCCAGATGAACAGGGGTTTCTTCTATTTGAAAAATATCGTACGTGTGGTTTAGGCGCTAGTTTTGTTCACATACGACGGACGGACGGACGGATAGACGGACATTTAGAAAAAAGAAAAAAAAAAAACACTTCTTCGGTAACAGGGCCCCCAAAACGTGTATTTCCGTTGAAACATGGAAACCGAGTTTCCGCAGCATTACATAACTTTCTCAATACTACGTATATTACTCCCGTATATGCGTATGCATAGGAGAAAGAAACTAGAGGTGCTTCAGAATGGCATAGACTTTCTCGTAGCAAATTTTTCTCATTTCCTTGGTGTGGACTTTAAGGTCTTGCTCCGTTCTCTGGCCAACAGCCATCTATCGTCATCGAAGGTACATTATCTTGACATTTGCTCAACTTTTCGGTTTTTTAATAGTAGAGCTGAAATATGGCTTCAAGAATATTAAAGAAAAGTAAAACCTGGCCAAAATCGAAATTTTCATTGAAACTTTTCAAGCCGTTTTTAAGAAAATGGCTATTCAGCATTTCTGTAAATGCAAAATTGGAATCCCTTTTTCACAGGAATCTGTGGAGTTTTTAAAAACCTTAATAATAAGTCATTTGCAATAATTTATACAAATCGATGTAAATATGTATATTAACGGCGTGAGACATTTCAAAAAATCACATTTGTGTAATTTATGCAGAAAAAAAGGAATAGAGCAAAACGAACTTTACGTCATATTTAAGAGTGCAATTATCACTATCCATTGGAAAAATTTGAAACAAAGATTTGGAGTCATTTTTGAGAAAATGGCGTTTGAGCGTATCTGAAAATGCGGATTTAGAGCTCATTTTTTCAGAAAACTGTCGAGGTTTTAAGAAACTTTATTTGACATTATTTAAAGCACATATACTCATAAATCTAATAATGTGATGAAATCACCTTTAGTGTAAATATTTCCGACGTGAGAGACAAGTCAAAAAAATACATTTTGGTAATTTTTTTTAAAAAACTTAGAATAGAGCAATATGGTGTTTATGTCATCGCATAGGGTGCATTTGATAATATTCGGACCAAAAGTTTAAAGAAAAATTTGGAGCCGTTTAGGAGAAAATCTTGTTTTTATAGTTGTAGGGAGACGCCGAAAAAAATTGCTTTTGTAATTTTCGAAAATTCAGCGTTAACTACGAAAATCTGACGTACACTACATTTATCTGTTGTGTTTATTTGTTTTTAGAAGAAATTCTTAGAAGATATTAAAAAAAAATTGGAACCCTTTTTGAGAAAATTTTGAAAATGTTCGGGGGGCTTAATCGGGGGGTACCCTCAAATTTTAAAAAGTGTTTTTCAAAATTTCAAAGCTTCAACTAAAGCCACAGCGACTGGGGATTCTTCAGTTTGAAAAAGATCGTGCGTGTAGTTTAGGCGCTAGCAGTGTTCCCAGACGGACGGTCAGACGGACGTTTTGCTTTGAATTGGTTTTCCGGCATCAAGAACCCACAAAACACGGATTCTGGCTACACCACATGTTAGAGGATTTTTCTCTCTGAATTTGGTTTTGCACTGGTTTGAACTGGTTTTCTGCACATTTTCGTCACCAGAGCCCGGCAATGAAATTTTTTCCGCCGAAAATCCGCCGTTTTTTTTCGCGCAGCAATACATAACAAATGTAAGATGTAAGAGAAAATTATGTAAGTTAAGTATAGAGAAAGTACTATACGTAGTAACGTATGTTACTCCGTATATACGTATACGAGAAAGTAAAAAGTGAGAATGTGATTGCTTATCTTTCACTGTACAATAGTTGTAGTAAATAGTTGAATAGTATAGTTACAGAAAATATTTATGAGTATGTATTCATGTTAATTTAAAAATATAAATCGTATGTGACGTTGCTCCGAGGAAGAATTTTTGAAAACAATAAATAGCATAGGTCATTGTTGTGCTACAGTAATTAGTAAGCTGCGGATTTATAGGCACGAAAAAGAGAAATATACAGGCAAAATGTGCATTTAAAATGTAAAATAGGCATTTCAAGGAGTAAAATATGCATTTAAAAGGCACTGCGCATTTTGTTTGTCCTTATTTATGTACTTGTGTAGAAAGTTAAAAAAACATAATATTTATTCATAGAAAATAAACATTACCTTCACGGATGTTCGTTTTCATCATTGTTCTGGCAAATCCATGTAGAAATCATTTCTTTCATTGTAGAGTAATTCAGATAAAAAAGGCTGATCTCGCAGTAGCTACCTTTTTGCTTTTCATTAAATGCAAGTTGAAACTCTAATGCTGCACAGTATTATCTTTTTTATCGTATTTAACTTAAACATAATTGAAAAAAATGTTTTAACTGCCATGCATTTCATATTAGATGTAACTAGTGGTGTTGTGTCAGCACATACTTTCTCTCATTATATCTGGAAAGCATTTCAAAATTTGCAATTAAAAAAAATTCAGAGTTTTCAGCGAAAATGAGACTTGCGCCATTCTTTTAAGCGTTCCTTGCACTATCTGTGGGGAAAAAATTGAAGCAAAACTTTGTAATAGGTTTTGAATTTTTTTTATGATTTGCATTAATTTGAAACAGAAATTCTGCCAAAAAACACACTCGACTTAAAAAAATTATACATGACATTTCTAAAGGTATGATTTTTACTTTCTCGCTACGGGGTAGAGAGAAAGTTATGCAAAGCTGTCCGAAAAACAGCGAATTTTCGGTAGAAAAAACTCGTATTACAGGGCCCTGGTAACAAAAAGTAGATAAATCCAGTTGCTAAATTTAGAAAAAAATCCTCTAACACTTGGTGTTTTGTTTTTCTTGATACTGAAAAATCGAATGATGGCAAAACGTCTGTCTGTCGGTTCGTCTGTGAACAACGCTAAATCGTTCAGCCGAACAAAATTAATATTCCCCAATCGATGTGGCTGAAGTCGCGGTCTCTTGGATTTCAAACCGATATTTTATTTTGGAGAGTACTTTACATGAAACCCCTGGGACATGTAAAGCACTCGTTTTTTATTAAAATTTGTTGTTGGATAGGTAAAGGATGGTTAAGAGAATGGTGCAGATCTCATTTTCGTTAAAAATTATGATGTTTCAAAATTTCAAAAATTAAATTTTTTTCGGGGCTTTCCTACAATTATGAAGTTAGATATTTTTTCCCCTTCATGCAATCTGTTTCTTAAAGATCGTTTTTGAAATAAGGTCGTGTACAGTTTCTCGCAAATTTGAGTACTTTTCGCGTAATTGTGTGTGAAAATTTGGGAAAGAAATTACCTGCTGTTTTAGCATCACTAGTTTCGAATAGATTTCATTTAAGACAAAAATTTCTGAATTAAATATTGTATTTCTGCAATATTAACTTGTTGCAATTTTCGAAAATACAGTGTTCGCGAAGAATGGAACGGGCACCAATTTTTATACTTTTGATACATACATATATCTTTTGATATAAACGAAGAGATAATTTTAAGAAATAAAAATCAAGTCTTTTTAAGTAAATAATTGTTTAAAAATTCGTAGTAACCAGCGATATTGTACGTGATTAATAATACGAAATGCCGCACTGCGGTGGTAGTAAAACGGAATAGATTTATTGATAGTTGTTCATTTTTTCAGTACTCTGCAGGAAAAAAACGAAAAAAGGACGCTTTTTAAAAGAATTTATTAAGAATAATTGATTAATAATCTACACAAACAGAAGATGTAGGGAAATTACTGTTGATGTGGGGAGTTTACTGCAGATCTCCCTACCTTGGAACGCGTTCTCAAATTCCTTAGTAGAGATATAACAAAAGTCTCTTACTCTAAAGGGAATTAATTTCCGCATTGAAATGGCTCTCGCTCATCACATTGATTTTTGATCAGTAAATACGAGAATATGCAACATTTAGGTATTTAAACATAAAATAGCCAAATATGCATTTATAGGCACTCTAAAATTCCTGGTGCCTGAAAATAAATAAATAATCAAAAATACTACTTTTGCATTGTAGGAAAAAATAGGCAAAAATCCACAGCTTAGTAATTCGCATAAATTTGGGGTTATTATTTTAGTAGTAACTAAAATATGTCTTCATCGGCCCTAAACTCCCCAAGTAAAGATTCTATCAGCCGAAAACTTGTAATGAGTGGTGAATTTCCGCGTCCACTCTTTTAATTAATTAGGAAAATATATTCCTGAGGTATATGAGCATTGCAAGTGCGAGTTTACTAAGATTTTTAATTAAGATACGTAATATAAACATAAGGGAAAATAGAATGAAGGTAAGAAACAGGAAGTAAATAGGTAAGAAAGTTTTGAATTTCAATTTAAACTAGAGTTGCTTGCAACAGCACATATTTTCTGGCATTCTTTCTAACTTTTGCAATTCTAGAAATTTTAGAGACTTCAACGAAAATGACACCAGCTACATTTTTCTACGTCCTTTGCTCTATCAGTGAAAAAAATAAAGAAAAAATTGCAAACAGCTAATGAGAAAACAACTTTTTTATACATTGCACATATCAAGCACATATTTCGAGAAAATTACTCGTTTTATCAAATCATTTTTCATAACATTACTTAAAGATGTAATATTTTAGAACAACCGGCGACGAGAAAAACGCTATTAATATTGTGTATTTAGGTACCCTTTCAATTTTTATAGATAAGGATTGAAAAGTCTAAAAGCATACAATATATAACTCAAATTATATAAAGATGATAACGTATTCTGTGAATATTGTATTTTTGCAATATTAATTAACTGCAATTTTTGAAATTAAAGAGAGTTCACCAAAAAACGGACCAACTCAAATTTTTTACCGTATTTTGTACTTACGACGAAAAAATTAGGGAAATAATTTTTATCTTGTTTTGAGAAAATAATTGTTTAAACATTGCTTTCATTCACACAAAATTATTCAAAAACTACCAGTATTTTTGAAAAGTTGTTTGTGACGTTATTTCAAGATGTCTTTGATCCAAGATCTCGCCGAAATAATTTTGAACTTTTGTACCTTTCGAATATTGAGAGATTTCAAAGAAAATGAGAACTGTGCCATTTCGTAAGTGTTCTCTAGAGAACCCGAGAACAAAGGTTAATAAAAAAATTTGGAGTTATTTTTAAGAAAATTTTGAAAATGTACGCCTCGAAACCAAAAACAAAAATGTACTAAAATCCAAACTCTCAAAATCAAAATTTCCGTTTCAAACTCGTAGAGCCGTTTGCTCACAGATTGTTCAGATCGATCGGGGAAGATCAATTTTGAAGAAAATTGTCTGAACAGACACACAGACGTCAAAGGAAATAATTTACTACAGTCAGAAAAAATATTTATTTACATTTTTCGTCTCCAGTGTTCAGCGATAAGAGTTTTCAAGCAGCTTCTTGCGAAACATTCTGTCGAACCTTCTGAAGTAGATTCCCACTGCAAGATTACTCTACTTACAGTATAATCTATTTCAACTTCCTACGTACGTAGTAAGTTGAAATAGATTATAAAATGAATATCTTTTACTCATCATTAGTATTCTAGGGTTTCACTACAGTGAAATCTTCTTTAACGAAGTTTTTCGATAGATTTTCTATAAATTTCGAAAATACTCCCTACCTCGAGAGGTCACGTGGTTCCTCGAGTAACGGCCAGACTAATTTCGTAGATTAACCTGTTCATAACCATTAGAGTAAAGTCTGCCCGAATGGGGAATATTTTTTACATTTTCGGCTACTACTTCACAAATAAGCGCAAATTTGAAAACTATTGTAGATAATTACTTAAACTAGTCATTTATAAATACGTGTTGATATTATTCACTTCAATCTTCTAGAAATTCACGATATTTTGTAATTTAAAAAATCTGCATATATTCGACATTAGGTGTACCCTGTTCCTCAAATGGAATATTGAATGCTTTTTGTGTTCGTCTAGAACAAGTTTTATTTAAGCAAAATATATACTTGGTTTAATATTACAGACAATTCCTGCAGACGAAATTCTTTTTGGATTCCCTGCACGTGGGACGTGAGCCCGGTTGTTACACTTCTGATATTGATTTAATATATTATAATATGTAGACAGCTAAAAGAACCATGTTTATTTTACACGAAGCAGCAATGCGGAATATTCTATACTAGCTGAAGTACCCGGCGTTACTCGGGCATTTATTACAGTAAATTATTATACAGGAAGAGGAATTTAATATTTTCAAGCCTTGTGGCGGGACCTACCTCTATCTCTTCTAATGAATCCCTTCTCCCTGCCATGCTCTGCCCCGTCCCGCCATGAAAGCTGTCTTCTCTTGACTCCCATTTGGAAATTTCCGGATTACCTCGCTCACTTTTCCACAAATAATTTCTCTTAATAAAAGTTTCTAAACATTCACTTTAAAACTAAAAGTAATAAACAAACTTAAACTACAAAATAAAGTACTTGTAGACTCACATGTATAATTTTTGAGGAGTTTTATGTAATATTCCAACACTATCAATAAATTGTCACGTTGTAAAACTTATCCAATTTTAAAATTTTTTTCTTTTACTGAATTCATAAAGAAAGTTTTGAAATTGATCTGTCAACTCGTGACCTTGAAGGGACTGTTTTAAGCTGAATATAATATGCGGAAGTTCATGCACGGGTACGGTAGTAGGTAGATCCGGAGTTGTAGATGTCATAACGTAATTGATGAATCATAATTATAAAAATAAATGAAAATACTTGTATCCATTCTGAAACAGCACCTATTCTATTACCAGCATAATTACCAGCTAAAGACGACAAAAATATATATGTTTAATGTCCTGTGTGCTAGTAACATGTAGTATAAAACATATTTGTTAAGGTAAAACGTTCATCGTACGACTGGTACATCAGAAAACTAATGATCCACCAACATTACATTATGTGTAAATAATAAATTGACAATGCACTGAGCCACAAAATAAAACAATATTAGCATCATTATTTTATCTCAAGTGATAGAGATTATGGATCCTGAAACATGAATAATAGAAACAAAGAACCCCCAGATATTATTTGCTTAGGCAAAAATATTTTTAGACAAATTAATTTTTGCTTATTTTTTTTAGAAAAATATGAATGAACTCATTCGTTGGGATCAATTGATATGCAAAACAACTTTACAGATTAGTCTTAATATGTAAATGATCATTCCTAAATTACATATCACTGCTCAGATATCCATCAAATATATAAGAATTTTTTTTTGTGGTTTACAAAAACATAAATTACTTTCCAACCAAGAAGTCTCAGATTTATTTATTTGCTCAGACAAACTTTTTTTTAGATAAATTAAAATTTGCTTATTTTTTATGGAAAAATATGGATGAAATATTTCATTGGCAGCCATTAATATGCAAAACATCAGCACAGATTAGTCTTAATATGTAAATAACTATTCCTAAAATATATACCACTGCTCAAACCTCCTTCACGTATTGAAGAAAAACTTTTACTCGGTAGACTGAAATCATACTAACATTTTCCATTTTACCAATATGAACATGAGTGCTTAACTATAGAAGCAAAGGACTCCCAGTTTTTTTATTTGCTTTGACAAAATATTTGTAGATAAATTAATTTTTTCCAATTATTTATTGAAAAATATATATGAATTCATTCATTAGGAGCAAGTGACATGCGCAACAACTGCACAGATTAGTCTTAATATTGCAATAATCATTGCATACACCATTGTTCAAAATTCCTTCGCATATTGAAAAAAAAATGTCTGGATAGAATAAAAACAAATACACATTTTACACTTTACCATTTACTATTTTATCATTTTACATTTACCTAAGAACTGTGCAAATAGTCAAATTGAGAGTTGTAATGAATAGCTGCCCTATTACTTAGAGAATTATTCACATTTCTCCCCTTCTTGCAGTATTATTTTCAATGAGGCAATCCGAACTTCCCTCTGAGTAGCCGATTCAAAATTTTAGTAGACTGCCCATCTCGTGGCATTTGTAATCTGTTTTGACAATTGTTACACTCGTTTCGTCAAACCATTCAGTTTTCAGAAATTTCTGTAAAAGAAGACGTTGTTTATATTGTATACGATATCTATATATTGTACATTGTACATTACTGTATATTATGTACTATATATTACTGTACTCTTCTCTCAACCTACCTCAATTATTTAACACTTTCAAACTCACAATGTTGTCTTGCCACTTTGTATATAACACGGACAAAGCGCAATGCATGAACATTGACATTCTTCCACTTCAGTTACGGGTTTCTTTCAAATGTTCACACAGGGACATTACATAACCTTGTTCAAACTCCAATGAATTTCGTAATAATTCTGGACATTGATGAAATCAGTAGTAGATCTCAGACGTCATCCTCTGGTGGCGCGCAGTTAAACTATTGGCATTGATGCGCTCTTGAGTCTGTGATGTAAAGCTAGGCGAAAAATGTCCAGAAAAGTAATTATTTTGAAAATATATTACCGTTTATGTTTATAAATCATAGCCTATAGTACTCCATGCCTTTAAAGGATGCTAGCACAAAAGTTTCATAGGCGTTGGTTCAGTTGATTCAGAGATTACCGCGCAGTAAGACAACGTCAACGTCAAACACTGTCTTTATATATTAGTATAGATAATGCCCCAGATGTTGATGCGACCTATTGTTATTAAAAAATCATTATAGTGTTTAAAATTCTTCTCTATTTGCATTTTTCGAGCACGATACGTCACCGATAGGATCTTAATGTGGATTCGGAGCGGTCGAAAGAATGTTATTCCTTAGCAAAAAAACATAACTAGTTATGTAGTATCAACTGAGTGAGAGTGAGGTATTTCGTAATGCTTCCTTGAATGTTCTGCTGCAGTGATAATTCAATGGGATAGCGTTCCCTCACTAAGTTTAGCACCTGATGATGTAACAAAACGAGTTACGAAACGTAGTGCAATTGCTGAAATAAATGATTGTCATAAAAAACTTTGGATACTTTTATTTGTAAACATTACATTGCATTGTAAGAAAGATGATTCCAGTAACATACATTGCGAAATTGCATCTGAAATGTTCCGTTTTGACATATTAAAATGTAACCAAATATGTAATAGGTCAACTGTGTGATAATATGTAACTATACCAAAATATGTAAAATAAAAATGGTTTTAATTCATTCAAAATTTCTTGAAAACTCTAAAAAATGTTATTGAATGCAGTGTTCCTATAAAAGTCATCAAATATGTATTTACATGCAAATCCGTTCCCTAGTGGTGTTACAACAGGACAATTTTCTTCGTATTATTAGCAACGGCTACACAATATTAACGACTACTACATCAACCCAAAACATTGTATTCTCTGCGACGAGAATTGAAATCAGGCCTCCAAGTTCACAAACAAAGTAGGTACCAATTATACCACACAGTCGCGCGGGAAGGCACGCTTTTCCTGACGTTAAGAATTACGTTTCTCCCATTATTTATAACTAATCCAATTATCGGAAAGTCAGTGTTCAACGAAAAGAAGCAATGCTCATTTTTTAAGTGTCCTTCACCCTAGCCCATCAAAAAATTCGGGAAAAAATGTTAATCAGCTTTTAGAAAATGTTTTTATAAATGGCATTAACTTGAAGCGAAAGTTATGCAAAAACTACCGTTGTTTTTCAAAAAAATTTACATGTTGTTATTTAAAGATCTATTTTGTTCATTCTCGCATTTACTTCGTAAAAAGAAAAAGTTATGTAATCGTGCCCCGGAAAACCGCAAATGTTTCTCAGAAAAACTCTTATTTCCGGGCCGTGATAACGAAAAATTGGATAAATCCTGTTCCGATATATAGTAAATTACTTGCTCTAATACGCGGTGTAGTCAGAATCCATATTTTGCGAATTCTTGATAGCGAAACATCGATTGACGGCAATACGTGTCTGTCCGTCCGTATGTGGACAACGCTAGCAGTTATTATTAACGCTAGCAGTTAGCTAAACGTTCATCTGTTCTGAGCGGGATAAAATATTTCTGAGCGGGTATATTTACTATCAGTAGACCATTAAATGTTTAGAATTTTAGTAACAATTATATTAATTGTTAGCAATCAATTTGTAACTCCTGTCAAACTGTTATTTTAAAATGTTCATTTCAGGCACAATTTGCGAAGCCTTCCCGGCCTTCTAACGCATATTTCGAATTTGTCTATAAAATTGTAAATTGTTGCAAATTTGTTAATTATATTTTTTCGGCTCTGGAATATCGGGAGACACTTCCCCCCTTATAATTTCAAAAGATGGATTTTGTTAATACATTTGAAAATGTTGCAAATTCATTTATTATCTTTATCTGAATGGCGTTTAAATGCGATACAAAATGCTGGAATCCGATCAGTGCTACCATATTTCGTTTTCGAGATATGTAATTGTTTAGTATCTTGAAATGACCCCATATTTCGGAACTCAATTAATTCGCTCTACACAAGTTTACTGAAAAAACAGTTCTCCAAAGTCGCGCTTTTGCCCGCCACATACGCTTAAAAAGCACTTAGCTTGTGATTAAATTCTGTGGCCAATTTAATTACACTGAATCCGTGAGTTTTAAGACGAGTAACGTGTACACCATGACGCAAGAATATTTCTGAGCAGGGATTTCCATCCACAATAACTGTCAAATGGCTAGTAAATATTTACCATTTTAGCAACAATTATACTAAGTTTTAGTAATCAATTTGTAATTTCTTTCATATGGCTATTTTACAATGTTCATCTCGGGCGTTGGGGGGCCCTTTCCCCCACCGTTCTAGGCATTTTTTAAATTTTGTTTATAAAATTGTTAAAATTAATTGCGTTTTCGGTTGGGGGAAATAAGAAACAACTCACATTTAAATTGAAAAAACAAAAGTTGTTTATAATTTTAAAATTTTTAAATTGTTTTTTCTAAACTGGTTTTAAACGTTTCAAATTTTAAACCCGATTGGCGATATCCCCTTTTCGTTTCGAGGATGAATTGTTTAAAGAAATTGATTCATGACAACTTCCATTTTTTTGGGAAATTTTGATTTTCCCCAAATTTTTCTATTTCCCGTTTTGCGCAAAATGTCTTTCCTTTATCACACCCAAATGTATTTAAAACTACATTCAGAACGCATTTCGGTACTTTGAAGTTTCCCATGTTTGGTTCTTTTAAATGACCCGCAACCATCTGCAACTAAAGTGGTTCAAAACATTTTGGTGGGGGTCAAATGGAATAACTGTCCTAAGCAGTTAAAAACAGCTTGAAAGATGTATGCTTATGGGAACTGAAAAAAGGATTGACTCCCAAAAAAATAAAGTTGTCATAAATTAATTTTTTTAAAATTGCTGACATATTCAATGAACATTTTACAAATTGGAAAAAAGTTAATTCTAAACATTCCAAAAATAAAAACACACCATCCAAAACAATATTTCTAAAAAAAAAGTTCCATATATTTATAGCAACCCTCAAAAATTTTTAAAATCATTGGACGAATGGAGAAAAATTCTCAGCACCTGGACAAACCAGTTTTATAAAACAATTCTATATAGTAACGCTGTCTCATATTTGAAATTGTTCAAAAAACAGGATACCCAAATGTTTAAAAATGGAAAAAATTTAAAACCATTTTTTTGGGGGCCCATAGTTATGACCCAAAGTCTGGCTATTCCGATAGGTTTTAAAAAATTCGGGAAAAAGTTTTAATGATAGACTAAAACACTTTCTCAATCAAATAATACCCTTACAAATGCAAAGATGGTTTGGGTGTAATAGACCCACAGAGACAATTTTCCCCCTTTTTAAATGACATACTTATTGCACTAAATCAAAAGGAAACCCCCATTGTCCTTTTTTTGGTTTGTAAAAGCCTTTAAATTTTTGATCATCACATTTTTAACAAAACTGAAATGCTGGGACCCGAGGCATTGGGCCAGGGGATTAAATCATTTTATCAAACGACCCAAGTAGTTCCCTCCAGAAATAAAGATAACAAAATCTTTCGTACTACTCCAACCTCAGATGATAAATTGTGGAGTCCACAATGATCCACCCTAGCCAATATTATTCCTTTAAACATAAATAAATCCTTTTGACTTTAAAAAAAAAAAAATTTTTTGTTTGCAGATGCCCAAAACATAATCATACAAGAAAAAAGCAACAATTATTGAAAAAGCTCGGGGAACTTGTGCACTAGAAAATGGTTTCAAGACAAAAAACCAATCATGAACACCAACAAGACAGTTCTAAATTTCATGAACCCCGACCCAAAAAAAAAATTTCCCAGCATTTGCTCATAAATAATAATTCTGTAAAATATCACGGAAACTCCCTTTCCGGTCTAACAATCCAAAAAAAACCTAAATTGAATATCACATTTCAAATCTTAATAAAAGTCACCAAATCTTTATGCCCTATCCCCCTGGTCAAGCTCCAACATTGAGACTTTAGGACAATGTTTTATGCAAAGGGCCCACCTTGAAATTTGGATTAATTTTTGGGGGAAATCCCAAAGCCTCGCATTTATTATCCAAAAATAATACGAACAATGACCAGCACTCATGCGGGTCTTGAAAACCCTTCTTAAAAAAATTAAAGGATTCTTCCACTCTGCTGTATACCCACCCCCACAGAATAGGGGTGATCCCCCCGTGGGCCAAATTTGGCTTTTCCCACAGCTTGGAAAACCCATCGCGGGACACTTGCCCAACCTGGGTCAGGCGTATCCTTTTTATCATTGGCTTTGCTCCAAGTTTCAGACATCCTTCCTCCCTCGAAGATTTTCCCCCCAGTTATCTAAAAGGGGCGGAGAAATTTTTGGGGCTGAGCTGCCTCCGGAGCAGGGGGTAACGGGAGGGGGGGGTGAGAGGAAGAGGAGGTAACAGGAGGGCAAAAAAACAAAACGGATTGGGGCGGGCGCGGGATCCCCGCCAATTGCCCCGACGTTGGCCCTAAACCCCCTGGACGCTGACAACCCAAGGGGGCAGGGGCCCGGGGGAAGGGGGCTGTGCTTTTTTATCAGTTCTTTACCATGAAAATGAAGCAATTTTTTATCTAATATTGTAGAAATTGTGATTAAATTAATAGTATTAAAGTTTTGTTTCTAAACTTTTTTAAAAATGCAATGGTTCTAAAGCAAGGAACATATTACATAAAAATTTTTCAAACACAATAAAATGCATTTACAAATATAAAATTTCCTATAAACAAATTGAAATTCTGTTACGTATTTAAAATTTATTTTGTCAATCCCTTTATTGGGGAAATGCAAGAAATACAAAAATTTTATTACGCTTTATGAAAATGTAACCCCTTTTTTTCTATATGAGCAGGTTAAACATGATTTTTAATCAATTAAAATCACTGGGGTGCCCCAAAGATTATCATTGCAAATTGTATTGTTAATATTGTTTGACTATTTTAAAATTGATGCAATTTTATAGTGATAATCGGTAAAAAGGAACTAGGGAACCTTCATTGAAATATTTCGAAAATAAAATTGTTTTATTCTTCTTATATTTTTAAAAAGTTGCTATTTTTTTGTTAATTAAAAGATTATATCTACCCCTTCCAGTGATATTTTTTTTTATTTATTTATTTAAGGAATATACAGGCAACAGTAAAATTTATATCCCTAATAGGCGCAACATAATTAATTATTTTAACATATCACATTGCATATATTAATAAAAATTTTAAAAATTATATTTTTAATAAATAGCTAATAATATAAACAGAAATTTTTTAATTTTTTTAATTTGTGGAAATTACACTGAATTAAATATTTTAAAAAACCCGATAAAAAAAATAAATTTGAAAACCTTAAAATGTTACGAATCATTAATTTTTTTAATAGAATTAAGAAATAAACAAAACTTGTTTGAATAAATTTTAACGATTGGTATTTAGTTAAAAATTTCAATTCCGGGACAATTTTCCAATTAAAATTTTTAAAGGGAAAAGTGTTTTCAATCGTATTATTTTTCCCAAATTTATGTTGTTTTGTATGCCCCGAAACAGTTTCGGAGTGTTTATTGATTCAAGATGCTCTGCAATTCAAACACCCGGGAAAACCAACACGGTTATCGTTTTGAAAAAGAAAGGGTTTTTTTCACGGGAAAACACCCCGTCCTTTTTTCTAACGATTAATTGTAAATCATTTAATTAAAGATATCCCATGACAAATAATTTGTCCATAAGACCCCAATATTTGAATCTTTCGAACCTAAAAAATACTTTTGGTTTTTAGATAAACCCGGAAAACACAAGAATTAAATAGTCACAAGTTCTCAAATCTGAAAATAAACTACAGTCTTTATTATTTTCAAAAATAAACTTCAACTCTTTAAACATAAAAAAACTTGTAGGCTCAAAATCTTTAAATTTAAAGGGAAAATTATTCCAAAAATTTTCTAAAAAATTAGTATAAAACGAAAAATTTTTTTATTAATTACAAGATTAAAAGAGAAAAAACAGTAAAAATGATTTTTTTTAAATGAAATAAATACAAAGACAGTTTTACATCAAAACGAAAAATTAGTTAAAAAAGGCATTTTAAAAATCATCCCCTCCGAAAGATTTATAAACCCATAGCAAGAAATTTTAAAAGAGTTTGCGGAGGACAGTAAGCATCTCTTCTATAGTCGACAAGCTATGCCTTCTTCGGTCTTTCATTATCGCAGTGCACAGGGCATGCTTTACAGTAAGGTCTGTTCCCTGGGGATAGGGGGGGTAACTGCCGAGATGTCCGTGCGAAAGTGGCAGTCCCCGTCCGAAGGTAAAAACAATTTTCCCTCGGGCTTAGAGCCACGGGATGACCACGACAAGGGTTTTTGACCCTTTTGTAGTTTAAAAAGAGTTCTGCCATTTGTTTACCAAATCATCTTTGGGATAAAATTTTGGGAGAAAGAGAAAATATTACCATAAAGATTTTTTCCGGCTTCCTCGAGGAACACTACCTAGTCAGAGGTTTCTTTTCCCACTTACCCCACGTGGCCACGGACACGGGAAAAAAACTAATTCAAATGATGGAGAATTAAGCGATATTTTCGATGTATTTGATTTTGGGATATAGATGTCAAAGGTTTACTAGAGAGAAAGAGGAAAGGGACGACGGCCGTAGCTTCCTGGGTTCAAAGGGGCCCGGGGTTCCCCCCGGATAGATGGGTTCGTGATGCCTTTTCGATTTCCCACAAAAAACCCCCAAACAAAAAAATCACAGGGTCGTTATATGACCTAGTAGTTAAAAAAAACATTAAAATATATACAAAAACAATTTCCAAATGTCAAAGAAAATTTACATATTTGAATTCAGACTTTAAATTTCTTTCTAATAAAACCTAAGGACTTTATTTCCCGGGGAAAAATAGTATTATAAAATGGAAATTTATTTAATCAAAATGAAATTTTTCATATATTCGCAATTTCGTTTTATTATTTATAACAATATTCAACTCTCTCGGGTTTTACAATATTGCAATGATATTCTTGTACCCAAATACATATTTTATTCAATTTTATTTCGTTGGTAAATAAACTTTTATTAAACTGAGTACCACTAATTTAATAATTTTTTTTCATTACAATATTTCCATAGTTTTTAAGCTGAGGAACAGTGACGGAAAATAATTGTCCTAATATTGAGTTAAGACTTTTTAAAATATTTTATATATTTTACATTCTGTCGCAGCACACAAAGAAACAATGATATCAAGTAAAAATAGTTTTGGGGGTTTTAAGGGAAAATTTCCCTTTTTAAATCACGAACTAAAAAATTTCCCAAAAGACTCGGGAACATGTATTTATTTTTAGACTCGTTGGGGAAAAAGGACCTGTGTACGCATGGTACCGAAAAAAAATTAAAATATTACTGACTTCAAATCAATGTATTCTTTTTTAAAAATTGATATTATATAAAAGTTCATTGGGATTCTGAACCCAATGATTTTCCCAATATTTCTGGGGTATTTTAAATTATCTCATTTGCATTATTGAAACTTTCTGAAAAGAACTCTTTTTTTTTTACTTTACACTCTTCTTCGAATAACTATACCGTTATTAAAAAATTGTAGTAAATGTCACCTTTTATTAATATCTCTGGGATTTTCAACATTACAATTACTAATCTGTTTCAAATTTCTATAAACCCTTTTTACTCTTCTTCTGGTATAACTAATTTCTGAATTTAAAAAATTGTATAAATTTTTTCCCAAAATTTAGAAAATTTTTTTGCAGTGGCATAAAAATTTTCCGTGAACGCATAACAAATTTTTCTATATTGACTGATTTCTTCTTAAAGGAAAGTTACGTAATGCTACGCAAAAAAACGGCGTTGTCGGCAAAAAAACGCATATTACACCCCCTTTTGAAAAAAAAATGGATAAACCCTTTTGAAATTTAAAAAAAAATCCTCCAAATCTGGTGTAGCGAACCATGTTTTGGGGGTGGTTATAGGAAAAATCGACTGACGGAAAAATGTCTGTCCGTCCGTCCTAACAACGCTGGGCAAAAACCGTTCACCCGATTTTCCCCAAAAATTTTTTCCCAATCGATCTGGCTGATGTCGTAGCCCCCAAATTTGAAACCGATATTCAATTGGGGGAGGGTCTTTACATTAGCCCTGGGACTTTTTTTCAAATGTTAAACAAATTTTTTCCATAATTTTTATTAAAAAGTAATAAAAATGAAAAATTAAAAATTGGGGATTTGGGGAAGTGCTTTAAAAATATTGCTAGTCTTAGTTCGTTGAAAACAGTTTTTTCAAAGATTCCTACAAGAAAATATTAAAATTTGAGTTTTTTCCCTTTGATGAAACCCCCTTGATAAGTTTTTTAAATAAGATCTTTGCTTTTTGAACTTTTATATTTTCCGATTTTTCCGTAAAAATAGGTGAGAAAGTACGCGCCTTTTTGCATCACTAGTATTCTTTAAAACTGCCCTACTTCTAGACATTAGCTCTTCTCGAATAATTGAAAGCCCCTTTCTATTTTTATTATGACAATTTTATGAAGTATGCAGAAAAAAAGAAAAATATTGATTTCTTTCTAAGAAAATTGCATTCTATTAAATTATTTTTATATTATATTAATATATTTTATTATTCCATATTATAATTTTTATTATATTATTTTCACAATATATTTAAATTTAAAAAGGGTTGACTCTGAAAACAAAAAAAATATATACAAACATTATGTTCTTTTTAATATGTTTTATTTTTTTTAACTACTTTTCAAATGGCAACTGAAACACAAATCCTTTAGCCGAATATTAACGTCGCAGGTACGCTGTCGGCTTGCTAATTGTGATTCAACCCAGAAGGTGATTTTTTTTTTGTTCGGTGTGATTTCAGTAGTAATATGCCCAATATTTTTAATTAAATTTTTGAAAAGACTTGGGCCCCCAAAAAAGGGCCAGTTTTGTCGTCCATCAGTACGCGCTGAAGCCTGTTCTGTACCAACTGCCCGAGGCGCTGGGGGTCCTATTTTGAAACTTATATTTTTTTTAAAATTGAAAAAGTTAATTTTTCGCTCAAAATTGAAAATAGATCTTACTGGTTAAAAAACTCTTTCCCTATTCTTTTATAGTAAAATATTGCGGAGCAGTACATTAGAAAAAAGATTGCTGTTGTGTTCAACTATTTGTTTTTTATTATAAGCATTATAATTTCTTTAAGAAAATCAATAAACTATTTGTGATAATTAAAAATATTGTTAGATTATATCATTAAAGTTTGGTTTTAAAAGTTTTCATGAAAAACAAGCAAATTTGTCCGGAAAATTTCTTAGTTGGATTGGTTTTAAAAAAATAACATAGTTATTCTTAATACTACGCGGTTTTTATTTCAGACTGGTTTTCCCCGACGAGTTACAGTTCAGTCTTATCGCAATGTGAGATCCCCTAAGATATGGGAGGGGGCAAAAAGGCATTTCGCGGGACGAAGCATTTAGACCCCCCACAAAGACATTCGAATCGAAATATTTTAACAGAATCAACTTAGAATAGTATCCCCTGATGATTCCAATTCTTATAAAGAATTGAGTTTGTTAAAACCAAGTAAATGTTGTTTTCAAAAGAACAATAAATGTCATGATGAATTTTCTACAACACCCTCATCGGGCAAAATCCTCGGATAGCTCCGTGGATTAAACGGGTAGTAGATAGGGAATGGCCCCGGATCAAATCCTGCGAATATTTTTTTTTACCTGATGCCGGGAAACACATTAATCCCATCACACGAAAACTTTCCCAAAATTTTTGAAAGGAGGAAAAAACTTGTTTTTTAAACGATAATGTGATTATATTAAGATTGTGTGCTGGTATCTTTACCCCGCAAGGGAGAAACGAAATTTAAGAGATAGCTCAAAAAACAGTGTCCAATTGCAAACAAAAATTTTTTATGTAAACGGGAAATAAAAGAAAAAGCTGTAAAGTTGTATAATCACTATAATTTAATATTTAACAGTTCTAGAGATAATCAGAACCCTTAACAAGTCTGTGGGTTTATTAAAAATTTTTTTAATAAAGGAAATTTTCTTCGTTCTTTATTAATTTAAAAAGGAATATGTCTTTTTACACGTTTAAAAAATTTCCCTTAGAGACTATTGAACTCATTAAAATTAAATTTTTGTGTTTGTCCCTTTTGATAAATGCAAACCCCGATCCCTTAATTGTTTGTAACAATTGATAATTTTTTTTTTTTATGGTCTTCTTAAAATTTTAATGTAATTTTTGGGGGTGGACCCAATTTAAAAATGTATTAACCCCAAAACATAATAGAGTTTTACGGGTCATTAAAAAAATCAATATTTTTTTATTATTATCTCCTTTTTTAAAAAACAATGTTTTATATTATCTTTAGGGGGGGGGACTGAGACTAAGTGGTGACCATTCAATCGTTCCTTTTCCAAAGAAAAAAGGAATTTTAAATTTTTTTATATCCAATGATTATTTCCATGCTTGTTAGGGGATCCCAAAGCACAAATCACCTGTCATTTTTGTCTCAATATAGGAAAAACAAGGAGGTGCAATTTCGGATTCAAAATGTCTGGGATAATGTCGTTTTTTAAACTAAAAAAATTTTTATAAAATTTAAATATGATAAGGGGTTAATAAATAAAATATTATTGTATTTTTAAAAAAACGTTTCCCTAAAATTTTTCATTTTCCCGAAATTGTATGCTTGAGAACGTATGTTTAGAAATATGATTTCAAATTTCGTCTTAAATGTTACTTTAGAGAAAAAAGGAGAAATTACAGAACAAACATTTCGTATTCGTAGAAAATTGGCTTGAGATTCAGAGACCAAAACCCCTCTGTGCAAATCGTTTTAACCGGGGTTTTAAAACGAGGTATTGAGGATCGAGTTCTCGCGATGCCTTTTTTTTTTCTGTTCCGCGTTCTGTTTTCGTCTGAGAATTAAACGAGAATAAAACGTTTTAAGTCTGAAATTAAAGATAAGAATGTTTCGAAAAAACTTTTATTTATTTTTTTATAAGATCTTTTAACTTTTTTACTATATAATGTTAATTACTTTGATCCCCTTTTTTACAAAAATTTTTTACAATTGTATTTATTTATATTTAGTTATAAAATTTAACCCAACCCCGCTTGGGAAATTAATGTGAACGTTTTGACATACATTTTTCATTCACTTCCAAAAAATTTGTCACAACCTGTCACTTTTTTTGGGAAAAGAAATAGAGGGAAATGTTTTCCCGTTGGTTAGTGATATCCCTATTGTATGATAACGTATTAATTGGTACTAAAGATGTAACCTTCGGGCAGGAATCATACCCCCATCGTTCGATTTACGACCATTGCTCTGACCACTGAGCTTGAAAAATCGTTTTTCAGTTGGGTTTTTGGTTGTTTCCGCATTTGATATTTGTCACCGCTGTCATCATTTACGTGTCAAGAGGGGAAAGGGAATTTAAGAATTTATATCAAAATTTTGACTTTACCAACGTCCAGATTGTGACAAATTACTTTTTTTCTTGATTACATAAAACATTCATATTTTTTAAAAGAATCATTTATGTAAAAAAAAACTACCGAAATGACAACCCGTAATGAGAAAATTCTCGTACTGTTTTTTGATCTCACCTTTTTATTGTAACACGTTTAGATGGATTTGAACATGATAATTCGTTATCTCAGCACAAAAAAACTTTCTTTCGTTTTTTCTTTCTCGTATACCCGAATAACGGATACGTAGTATATTCATTTACTTTTAGTAGTATTTCGTGCGTATACGTAGTAAAAATTATGTAATACAGGGGAAAAACGATTTCGCGATTAAAAGGGGAAATTTGAGTCGAAAAAACGGTTTTTTCCAAACCCTCCGTCCATGTCTGTGATCACTTTCAGCGCCTAAACCCACCTACGATCCTTTCCAAATTGAAGAACCCCCGTTTTTCTGGCTGTGTTTAAGCTTGGGAAATTTTGAAAAAAACTTTGAAAATTTGGGGGTCTTACATGAACCTTTTGACACTTTCAAAAATTTTTAAAAAAGGTCTAATTTTCTGGTAAAATGAGTAAAAAACATTTTGAAGGGGTACATAGTTCCCTTTCATGGTTAACTCTGAATTTTTAAAAAAATTTAAAGTTTGAAAACTTGGGGTCATCTTTTCCTAAAATTGAAAAAAAAGATTTGTCTTTTCAAATGAAATATGTTTCATAATTGTTCTTATAACAATCATGAGGCTTTCTTGAAATGATGGCATTTTTTGCAAAATGCAAGCAATATTTACAATTTTAAAGAATTGTTTGAAATCAAAAATCAATAAACCGTTTTTTTTTTTCTTACATTAAAATTTCAAACCGATTTTTAAATCGATTTTATGTTTCTTTCGGAAGCAACATTCCTGTTTCCTAGCAAAACTCAAAAGATCACCTCAACACTCCCAAATTAAAACATTGTATAAGGCCGGGGTGACCATGTAGTTCAGGTGCTTGTTTTTAAGAACTGAAAACTAGTTCCTCCGGGCCCGTTCATGCAACTTTTATTTTTTACTATGTGAGATTTTAATTAAAACTTTCCTTTTAAAATTTAAGGTATGCATTTGGTTGTCTTTGAATTTTAAAAGAATGAGTGTTAATAGTGAACATTTTTTATATTGAAAACATTTTTTTGAGAAAATAAGAGTTTTTTTTATATAAATTTAGTAGATGAAAAAAAATAACTGCGTAATCATAGGTGATTTTTTTTGAAGTCAAAAAGTTTTAGATTCTATAAAACTTGCAGCAAAAGAATTTGAATGTCGGGCCTTTTCCGAAACTTTTTCCCAGCCCAACGTTATCCCTCAATAACTCACCTTGGGCAGAGGCGATAAGGGGGGAGCGTCAGGCCAGAACCGAAGGCAAAAAAATTTCATAGTCTGAAATGAAACATTCTTAAGTAGAATTAACAATAGTGCCCGGGAATTTTTTGTTTCTTTTGTCTCAGAGGAAAGGGGAAAATTTTAAATTGCAGAAGCGGGAAAAAATGAGTTTTTAAAACAAATTGTGATTTTAATTGGAAGTTCCGGAAATTTCGCGTCTGTGTTGGTAGCGCAATGCAGGTGCGGGTTTTCAAAGAGGAACGCGTGTTTCCCAGATATCAGCGGTTTTTTTTGACGAGCAATGAAAATAAAATTCCCAATAAGATGTCGAGAATGTTCCAAAATTCCTATTCTTTAAGAAGATACCATTACAAATCTGCGGAATGAATTTGATTAATTTTTATTACGGTCGTTTACCAGATCATTCACTCTCCAAATTTTTCCGTTTATAGGCCCGTTTTTTGGTTTTCAGGGATTGCCTTCCCCCCCTAATACGAGTTTCGTCCTTTGAATTAACTTTATTTATTTGTGTCTCACTGTTCTTTTTTCAAGTTTTGTAAATTTTTTTTTGCTTTTAAAAAATTTAAAAAATGCTTATTCGCTACTCCAAAAAAAATGAAGCAACCAAAAATGGGGGCAGATTTCCCCCAGCAAATGTTTTTTAAATTTTTTGGGGGACTGGTTTTTAAAGGGTTTTTTTGCCCAAATCACATAAGTTCTTTGGGTTTTCTTCCCGCTGACACTATCCCGCAAAAAAAACATTTTTTCATTTTCTGAACTTTTCGGTTTTAGCTCTTTTTTTACAGGGTCTATTGAGTTTTGAAAAAATTCCCCTAAAGTCATTTGAAGCACTTTACCACAAGTTTAACCTATAAAATCTATTCAAATGCTCATATTAAAGTGTGAGGTATTTCAAAAATTACATTTGTGTAATTTTTTTAAAAAAAAGAATAGAGCAATATCCGTTTATGTCATCGGATAGGCTGATTTGGATTACCAAAAAAATTTAAAGAAAATTTGGGGCCGTTTTTTAGAAAATCTTGTTATGTAAATTTTAAAATTAAAAATTGCACAATATTGTGCGAAATCAACTAAAACTTTTAAAAAACATGACCTTAAAAAATCTAATTATAAGCAACACATTTCATTTAGCAAAAATTTATTTTTTAAATTTTTTAGTTGTAAGACGCCGCAAAATATTCAAATTTTAGCGATTTTTTAAAATTTGGGGTTTAACCTGAAATTGGGCATATTCTACCTTTTTAAGCTATTTTTCTAAGAGTAAACAGTCCTTCAAAAATTTACAGAAAAAAAATTTTGGGGCCGTTTTTGAAAAAATTTTAAAAATTTCCGGAAAGGGTACAAATATCCCAAAAAATTTAAAGAATGTTTTTTAAAATCGCATAGCCCAGCTCAGGGGAAAAGACAGGGTTTCTTCAATTTGGAAAAAAAGTATGCATGGTTTAGGCGCTAGAGTTGTATCAGAGGGCAGACAGACATTTTGTTCCAATTGTTTTTTTGGGATCACGGATCCACAAACTGGGAAATTTTGGCTACACCGCGTGTTGAGGGTTTTTTCTTAATTTAGCAACTTTTTTTATTCAGTTTTTCGTCCCGGGCCAAAAAATTTTTCGCAGAAAATGCGCAGTTTTTTCAGCATTATATAACATTTATATCGTATATTTCCGGGGATATACGGATACAGAAAAGTAATATGAATGTTTTTAAATGCTCACGCAGATAAATTTTTAAAGGGAAAAAGTTTGAAGGAAAAATAATTCTTGGTTTTTAAAACCATGATTTATATAATAAATTTCGATTATTAGTTGAAAAAATTTTATCATGCCCATTTGCTAAAATTCTGGGCTATTTTTGAATGATATTGATTAATAAAAAGTCCATTATTAAATATTTTTTCAATCATTCATTCAAGAGTATCAAAATTTTTACTAAACCATCCAATTGGATCCAAAATAAAAGACTAGGTCCCTGCCCCTCTTCATCCCAGAAAATATTCATTTTTTCATAAGAACAGTGGTAAACTAGTAATGAAGATGAAGTGAACTTTTTTTTATATAATATTATTTATCGAAACAGTTCTTACCTTAACGACGTTGAAATATTTTTTAAATTTTTTTAGGGGACAAAAAATTTTATTCAAAACGTAAAACAAAATGTTGAAATTTTTTTTAATAATCCCAAAAAACTAAAAATGTTTGGTGGGTATGTTTTAAAACTTGAACGGGTGAAAAACCTTTTAATTATACATTTCCCCTTTTTAGTCAGCGTATCACGAAAAAATAGAAAAAAAATATTTTTTGTATCTGTAATTTAATCCCGAAAAATTTAAAAAAAATAAAAAATGGAACTCAAAAAAAATAAAAAGTCAAAACATGGTTGTAGGGAAATCTCGATATGATTAGAACGAAATAGGTATATTTGTAAGAAAGGAATTTAAAAATATCGGAATGATTATTGAGAGGGGGTCTAATAAATTGACTTTTTTAAAAAAAGCTAGGGAAGGCCAATTATTTGGACTTATAATATTTTATAAAACAAAAATTTTTGAAAGAAAACTAAAAGACAATATACAAGACAATGGTGAAGGTGTGTTACGGAATCGGAAATTAGAATTAAAAATGATGCAAAAACTCCTTTAAATGCAGAAAATGAATTTTGGGGAAAGATGTTTAGTATCTGTTTGATAAATACTAAACGAAGAGATTAGACAGATAAAAAGTTGAAGACAAGTGATCGAAAAAGTAGAACCAAACAACCCAATGGGATGCGAGTCATGACAAATATCAAAAAATCTTGTGAATCCCCTTTTAAAAAAGAAAAAGAGGAAGGCCCAAAGGAAAACTTTTAAGAGTCATCGATTTGAAAAAACACAAGAATAGAGGAAGATGCCTGACGGAATAAAAAAAATTGGGTGTAGATTGCGAAAAAAGGTCATTGAACTGTAAAAAACTTTAAAATTAATAAAATTTCCTTAAACCGAAGTGGGAAAATACCGGATGAAGAAGCCTTGTTATTATGTGCTGGCAAGAAAAGGGGAAGATCTGTTAAGATCTTTCCGGGAAAAAAACCAAAACCAAAGTTATTCTTATTTGAAAGATTAAATGAAAACAAACAAAATTTGATTATTTTCTAGAGGGGAGTCCCTTTAGATAAAAAAATCAATATTACTCATTTGGGATTTATGATATTTGTAAACTTTTTTCCATTTATCGGGATGATCGCTTTTTTAATGGGGGCAACATTCTTCCGAATTGACAGGTCGGAAAGTAAAATTGTATTTGGGGAAAAAAAAATGATTGAATTAGATATCGAAAAAATTTACGGACTAAAGGAAAAAAGAAAAATAGCACAAATGTAAATTCAATTTTATGTTGCCCCAAAGAATTTCAATTAATAAAATCTATTTTCGATCCCCCAAAACATATGTGGGTTTTTTAACCTGAAATCTTTCCTTTACCGATAAAATAATTACCCGGGAAAATGTTTGGGATTTATCGACGAATGACAGAAAATGAATTACAATAGCCAGTAGGACTTTTGATGGTATTCCAAAAAGATTTTTTTTTAAAAACCCCGACATTTGTTCATCATTTCTCTCTCATTTGCAAATGTATTCTGTTAATGTTAAATATCTAGATCCTTTCGGGAACCTAAACTTAAGAAAAGGAAACCCAAAGGTGACCTGAAGATTTGGTTACGAACCCAGCGCAATTTCTCCCTTCCCGACTGAAAAGTGGTCGCCAATGTGCGACCAAATGCCAATGATTATAAATTTGAGGTTATTTCGTTATTATTTAGATTTTCTTTTTTAAAATCGTTTTGCGTGAGATATACTATATACGAACACAAATATCAATCAATGGGAAGTACAATTTAAAAAGTTACATTTAATATAGAAAATGCGTTTCAACAAAAAAATTGAGAAGTTTTTAAAAATTTAACCCAATTCATATTATATACTTTAATTAAATTACTTTATAAATATTTATAACAAAAGAAATTTTTCCAAATAAAAAAAATTTAAATTTTTATTTTGTTTACAAATTTATTAACAATTATTAAAATTATGAATATGCAGTGCAATATTACTGAAGATGCGTTAGTAACAACCAATAAATTGGCAATTTTAGAAATAAAAAAGTATGAATATAGAGAAAATTTTATTTTGCAACAATATTTTCAAAAAGGATCCCCATTCATTTTTTAACGATTATCTGAAAAATTTCCCGTTTGACAAAAATTTTAAACATTATTAAAATTAAATTTTGAAATAATTTTGAAGGGGAATTTAGTGATTCTTTATAGATTAGCAAAACAGTGTTTGATAGGTCTGTTTTCTAGAAAAAGTTTAAATTCCGATGACGGGAAAAACTTTTGTGCTTTTCGTCTCAAAATAAAAAAATCTAATGTAAAAAAATACTTTCATAATAATATAAATATATTAATTTCATTGGGTTGGGTTGGGAAAACATACATAAATTACATGTAAGAATATATTGAAAGAGTGTTTTTTTGTGTGTGTGTGTGTGTGTGTGTGTGTGTGTGTGTGTGTGTTCCCCCAATGTTCCGCAAAAGACGAAACTGATATTTCTACCTTTGCAAACATTTAAAATATTAAAAAGTTATATAAGAGTTAAAGTGTTTTGATTCTCAAAAATTTTCGAAGACAGGGATCAATATGATTTTAATATTTGCGGGAAAAAACCATGTAAATGCAATCCCCCAACGTTGATTTAAGAGGGGAAAAAGATCCCCAAAACAAAAGATCAATAATCATTCATTTTTACAGCGCACTTCCCAAACATAATGTCTGGTAAAAACTTTTATTTCAAATGAATTTTAAATTTTGTTTATTTTTTATTTTATATATCAAAACTATTTTATTACAATATTATTCCAGACCAAAAGTATTTTTTTAAATTTGGGGCATCTGAGAAATTTATGATGAATATTTTACAACTGGGGCTTATCCGAGACGTGTTTTGGGAAAATGACTCAAAAAGTATTTCTTAAGTTATTAATTTTTCTAATAAAAAAATTTGGTTAGAAAAGCAAAATCAAATTATTTCATTTTTTTATTAAATATTCAATAATAAACGAGAAATGTGACATGGAGCTTAAATCGTTGTCCCGTGTTATTTTTTAAAAAACCCTTTTTTTAAAGTTTAAAATATGTTTTTTCTGGAAATTGATCCCTTTTTTTAGTAATTAAATGTATATACAAAAATTTTTTTAAAACTGTTGGGTTGATTTAAATTTATATTCAAATATTTACTATAATATAACTCGCCATCACCGCCATTTTGTAATGTTCAAGATGAATAGTCCCGCCGCCCTGAAATGAAGCTAAAGCGGATTGGTCAGCTTGATCCCGCAGGGCGGGGCAGGGGTAGGAAAACTCTGGTAAAGTTCGGCTCAGGACATCGCCCATTTTTTGTGCAAGCGAGGTACATATTTGAAATAGTTGTCTTCACAAAGAAGATTCTCATGGAAAACAAAGACACTTTCACTCTAGATTCTGATGTACACAACTATAACACTCGACAAAAGGATAACCTACATGTTCCCCATTCTGACACTACACTTTATCAAAAAAGTACCCCAATAGGGGGCAAACAACTTTCAACAAATTGAGCCATGATATTAAAGATATTAATACAATACATAGATTTAAAAGTAAATTGAAAGCTTTCCTGCTTAACAACATGTTCTACAGTGTGAAGGAATACACAAATCACATCACTACCTCCCTTGAAAACAAAAATAAAAATTCTAATCCCATTGATTCTCTGTTTCATGTTGACTGTTCAAGTAGAAGCAAAGAAAAAAGAACTGGCATATCCCATCCTGCCTGTGTTAAATTGCAGTTGGACTGATGTAGAAGGAGAATGTCAAACCAAAATTCTATTTCCTTTATCCTGAATTTGCTAAATGCACAGGCATCATTAATATCGTTAAATCATTTCTGAATGAATGGTTTTTTATGGTATGGTATGGTAACAATTAGTATTGTTACTATTATAATTGATATTACTATTATTAGAATTGTTGTATTATTATTAATATTATTATTATTGAGTATTGTAATGTCAATGACCAACTTGATCATTTGTGCAGTTTCCTTGATCCTTTGAGCAAATGCTGACGCGGTCCCCTTGTTTTGATTTCTGGACAGTAAATGTAACTTCACTCTGCCATATCTGGCCGTCATACACGATTGAAATTGTATTTGTGACTCAGTAAATATTATTATTATTATTATTATTATTATTTAAACAATTATATACTTCGGAAACGAAAGGCGATAGCGCGAATGGGATTGCAAAAGTTTGAACCTCGTTTAAAGCCAGTTTAAAAAAAGACAATAAAAATTTTGCAAATTATGAACAATTCCCAATTTTGCAATTCTGAAGTGGGAAATATTTTTGATGTCCCAGAAGGAATTTTGCAACAATTTAAAATTTTAAAGAAATTCGAAACATGCGGTAGAACGGCGGGAAGGCTTCGCAAATTGTGCTTATGATGAAAATTTTAAAATAGCAGAATGACAAGAGTTACAAATTGCTTGCTAAAAGTATAATTATTGCTAAAATGCTAAATCATTTACAGGTCTATGAACAGTAATTGGGGACGGAAAACTCCCACTCACAAGTATTTTTTCGTCATGGTGTACTCGCATGCAAAATTTCTCCTTTGGCGGGGAAATATGATATTTGCGCCTCATACGTAAACATATCAGGTCCCACCTCAGACAGCGTGTTTTCTACCCCGTGGGATTTTCCACCAATCACTGACAACGGCGGCTCTATGAGCTAACGATTGGTCAACGCGCCCCTCCCCTCGGGCTGCGGGGTGTCCAAGTTTGTCGGCGCGGTTGGGAAAATAGAATTTGCCGGTAAACTTGTGTGAGCGTGACTACATTTTGTTTGTGCTCTGGGGTTCTCGACAGCACGCGGCAGTGTTAAGACGACTCCTGCAAGTCGTTCACTCTTCAACGAAATTTGAATACACAACAACTAAGAAGCACTAACTGATAAATAAATGTCCCTAAGAAATACCTGGCTTTTTATTGGCTAAACTCAGTTGACAGATTTTGTAGGCAAAAGTGTTCAGAAGACTATATAAATACCGCCAGCGTGCGTAATGTATGGATAAATCGTGAGGAATAGGAATTTTCATATATTGAGATATTATTTTACTTCTACAAAAAAATGATTTTTATATCTTCGAGCGCCAAAACTGACCATGAAAATGCGCTGAAAAAAGATGTCACCAATAATAGCAAGACCAAATAAGAGAAGATACCAAGAAAGAATTCAACAACTCGAAACGTTCTGTGAATAAATTTTCCCAAGATGACCACTCACCCATTCATCTCGATAGGTTCAATCGTGGTTTGTGGGTCAGAAGGGTTGTTCTCACATCTATCCAACTGCAATTTAACCAGGCAGGATGGGATATGCCAGTTTTTTTTTCTTTGCTTCAACTTGAACAGTCAACATGAAACAGAGAATCAAGAAGTATATTCAGAATGTTGAACTAAAACAAACCAGTCACAATAATTAAAGCAAGCAATTCCAACACAAAAGTGTCCATTTGGCTCAGTAGTGGAATGCTTTCTTCCAGTACTCTAGGCAGGAGGATCGAATCTGGTTAAAAGCACCGTTTTTGTTATATTAACTGTATTACAATACTATCTCTTGCATAATTAAATTATTATATCGATTTTAAAACATGGTAATGATGTTTTTTGTTTCTAAAAAATATTTTTACTTTTATTCTCCAAATTATGTATCATTTATTTTTCTAGAAAATATAAGAAATACATGATTAATATGGAATCCAAAAACCGGCTTCTGAAAGAAACTGTTGTCTCTCTTCCACTAACGCAATAACTCGCTCGTGTAGAATTTTGTAATTTATTGTATTATTTGCCATTGTAGAATAGATAAAAAAATATACGCATACCGGGAATGGAACGCGTTTTCCCCGAGTCCTGGAACGTCACTTTGACACTGAGTGATAAGTTCAGTTTTTTAAGGAGTCTTACTACAACTCCAATATTAACTACCAGAGTTTTATTTTCTCGTTACCGCTTACGCAGTAGCAAGAAAATTATGTAATGCTGCGGAAAAAAATTCGAATTTTCGGCAGAAGAACTCTTCTTCTCCGGCCCTGGTAACAAAAAAGTGGATAAATCCAGCAAAATTTAGAAAAACAATCCTTTAGCACGCGATGTCGACAGAATCCATGTTTTGTGGGGCGTTGAAATCGAAAAATCTAATGACGGCAAAATGTCCCCCTGTCCGACTGTTCTTTCGTCTGTGAACAACGCTAGCGACTAAACTTTCAGCCTGTTTTCCAAAACTAATAATCCAAAATCGATCAGACTGATGTCGCGGTCCCTTGAATTTGAAACCGATATTTCAATTATGGAGGTACTTTGCATGAAACCCCTGAAACATTTTCGAAATTTTCAAAAAAATTATCCCTTTTTATTAAATTTCGTTGTTGAAATGTGTGAAGAACGTTTAAGAGAATCACAAAGGACTCATTTTTGTTAAAAATTCTGATTTTTGAAAATTGCAAAAATTAAGTTTTTTCTGCATCTTCCTGCAACTACAATCATGAAGACAAATATTTTTTTTCTCTTAATTAAATTTGTTCCTGAAAGATAGATTTCGAAATAAGATCGTGTATTATTTTTCGAAACTTGAGTACTTTTTGCGTAATTTTGCGTGAAAATAGGGCGAGAAAGTGCGTGCTGTTTTAGTACCCTTAGTTCTCAAAAAATTGTACATGACTTTTAAAGAGCTGACTTCTTACATCAGACGTTCTCTAAAGCAAAACTATCTTCATATTTGTAGTTTGGAAAAGTTAAACTTTTGCAATTTTCGAAAGAAAGGAGAGTTTGTCGATAATGGAACTAGCATAATATTTTTTACTGTTCCTTGATACATACGATGAGAGAATTAAAAAAAAAAAGATGCCGTTTTAGAGAAAATAATTGGTTCAAAACTTTTCAAATTTTCTAATTCCATACAAAATTACGTGAAAACTAATATTTCCGAAAAGCATTCACATGATTTTACAACAAGATCTGTTTTAGGGAAGAGATTTCATTCAGGAAAAAATCTCTACCGTCAAAATTACGAGTGTAATTGTAGAAAGATGCCGAAATATTTACTTTTGCAATTTTAAAAAAATCAGGGATTTCAATGAACATAAGACCTGTACGTCTTAAGCGTCCTTTACGCATCCCGAGCACAAAGATAAATACAAACATTTTGTGCTATTTTCGAGAAAATGTAGCAAATGTTTTTGAGGCGTCATGAATAGTAGCCTCAAAAGTCAAAATATCCGGTTGAAACTCCCAAAACCTCGAGTTCGTCCACATCCATCGGAGAATATCAATTTTCGAGTTTATTGGCTGAATTCCATCTCGATCAGGTTTTTGTCCAGTTTCTCTGATCCATTGAGCAAATGCTGAGATGATTTGTTGATTTGCATCTGGACGTAAATGTAGCTTCAAGATGCGCACATTTTGTTGAGCTCTCCTTTTGCTTGTAGTGGTAGTAGAGCTTAGGGTGACTTTCTATTTTGTTAGCAATATAGAAAAATCAAATCTGTAGTTCGCTTACCGTTACAAATAAATTTTTTATACCTCGGAAACGAAAATATTTAGTTTTTGAAATGTTAATCTCTCGCATTTTTCAATTTTTATTATTATTATTATTATTATTATTATTATTATTATCATTATTATTATCATTATTATTATTATTATTATTTTCCATCTTTCAACTATTTATAGTTAAATTATTGGGAAGGGATTCTGAAACTCAAGAAAGCGTGCGCAGATGGTTTTCTCCCCCATACGTCAAATAAATAAATAAGAAGAAAGAAAGAGAAACAAAGAAGAGAAGGAAAAAAACGGTTTAGGCGCTAGCGTTGACCATAGACGGACAGGCGGACGAACAGAAGTTTCGACATCAATCGATTTTTTGATCAAGGACCCACAAAACATGAATTATGGCTCTAAACCATGTGTTAGAAGAAGTAATTTACTATACATAGGAACAGGATTTATCCATTTTTTCGTTATCAGGCCCCAGCAATAAGCGATTTCCCGCGGGAAATTGGCCATTATCCGGCGCGCGATTACAACACTTCTTTTCTGACGAAGTGCGAGAAAGCCATTATCCGGCGCACTTTCTTTTTTGACGAAGTAAGTGCGAAGAAATGAAGCCGTTTTTGAGAAAAAAATTTCTTAAATTTCATACAAAATTAGGCATGAACTACTCGTATTTTCGAGAAATTGTACTACATGACGTTATTTCAAGACCTGTCTTTACGGAACAGCTTTAATTAAGAAACTAGTGGTGCCGAAACAGCACATACTTTCTCGCCCTTAGTAATGGTTACATAATGCTGTTTATACCGAAATTTCTTTCTGAAGTAACACATCTCAGTAATATTGTTTTATAAAACTCATTATAAATCGAGAACATTTGGTGTGAAAAGTAAATATTTTCAAGCAAATATCACAAAATTGACAATTATAACAGCATTTCGTATAGCTAAATCATGTCGTAACAATGAGACGGAATTCACAGAACTACCACAGTCTCGCGGGGAGCAATGCCGTTGCCGTATTCCAATCTGATATTTCCTGAAGGCTAGCAATTTATTTTTCACATTACATTAAACTCGTATTTTTGAGAGAAAAAACCTAATTGGGCTAATTTCCATTAGTGTTTATTCGGATTGCTTGAAAAAGAACACTTTGAGAATGCAAATAAATTCCTCGCAACTCGGACAAAAAATAAGGATTATCAAGTAGGTATTAATTCATTTCTAAAAGATTAATTTGTAAACGTAATTTGTACGAAAGATTAATTTGTAATTTGTAAACAAATTGATTGATTTTTTCGTGTTTCCTGGCCCGTCAACTGCTTTGGTCATTAGTCCCGTAAGTGCGGTACTAGTTTTCCTCGGGAGATGGCGGCGATCTTCCCCGCTGGATGGCGAGTCCGGCGCCGACCTACCGTCGGCTAGTGGGGTTTCCCCCTAACCAGGGGGGCATCGCCTCAGCCGGGACAAACTTTAAGCTCACGACCGGCCTCCCGGAATATGTGGTAGTGTAGGCTGTTAATATAAGAGGTGTATGTAAGGGGAGAGGATAGGACGTTAAAAAAAAATCGAAATCGGGGGACACCAAAACGTGTATTTCCGTTGAAATCTCGAAATCGTTTTTCCGCACTACTTCCTACCTTTATCTACACTACGTATATTACTCCGTATGTACGTATGTATACGAAAGTAAAAAAAGGATCTACATTTTATAAAATTAAATGAATTGAATAGAAAATTAAGTTCATTATGCTACGCGTTTCATTGGTTGGTCGGTGATTCCTGGCGCGTCAACAGCTTAGGTCATTAGTCCCGAATGTGGTGCATGTTTTCCATCGGAGATGGCGGAGATCTTCCCCGCTGGATGGGGACATCAGGCGCCGACCTACCATCGGCTAGCGGGTTTCCAACGAGGACTCTCCCCAAGCGCACAGTGGGGCATTTTGGCGATTTCTGGCCAAAACCTGTGAGAGCTTATATTATGTCTTCGACGACGACCAAATTTATTTTGGACTATCTTTATAATGTAAGGAGCTGGTAACATAATATCAGAATAATGCACTGCCAAATCTGTGGAATATAAATATATATTTCTATAAAAACGTTGTTAAATTTTATCAATTCACAAAATTGATTTTAGAAAACCGTGGGATTACTTACATATTAATTGATAACATTTGGCATAAAGAAGCATGCCATCTCATGTTCTCTGCCAGAGAAAATTCATATACAGTGTCCGAAGAACCGGAAAGAAAGATCACTTTTTTCACTAGGGTACATTTCTCCTACGGTGATATTGGGTTCAGCAAATGAAACAAAGCATATTTGTTTTAGAATATTAACTTTCTTTGGGAACATCCTCAAGCTCGCAGTGAAAGGAACAGAAGTTCTCAACAGGCGACTAAACATCTCCTGGATTGGGTGAGTCTTGAACATGTTTCCGAGAATCTTTCTCCATAACATCTTATATCTTTGTGAATACATTCTATGCATGTATTACCATGAATATTTGAAACATATTTCTTGGCAGTATCCAGTGTACTACCAAAACCCAACTCTTAATCCTCATCTATCCGGTTATTTTGAGGAATATTTAGATTTCTCAAAAAGCGTCATGCTGAATTATTGTCGTTGTATTACCATAATCTTGTTTGGAAAGCTCTACATTCAGACCATTTTTCTTTGAATTGCATTTAAATAAGTTTCTTGACCATATTCAAACTGTAGTTGCAGTATTAGTTCATAAAAAATAATATAAAACTAATTTCATAACAATAACAACCTAATATAAATAATTATTGGTATGTAAAAGTGTTATGATGAGTTTCTTTGATATCACGTACGTATTTGACCTTTCATCAAGAGCACACCCTTCCTTAAGACGAGTTTTGATGACACATATTATGTAAATATTACTTTATGTATAATTTTTAATGAAATAAAATGTGCATAATCCAGTCCAGAAGATGTAATATGTACATAAATATTGTGTTCAAGTAATATTAGTGAATAGTCATAATCTGTTAAAAAAATTAAAATATTCATTTTTTGTTTATAATATTTTGTAAATTTGTAATTTCAGTCAAATGAATCAAAATTATCCGCTAGAAACAGCATTGTAAGAGCAGTTCCCGTTCTCAGGCCGGACTCGAGTCATATTCGGCAGTCCGCGTGCTTGACGAAAGTTAATTCTTTGTATTTACTAATGGGGCAAGTTGGGGCATGATTTTATAACTGGATTTGAAAGAGGATAGATTCAGCTAGTAAATGAAATTAGAAACCTCGCGGAATTCCGCGAAATTGGTAACTTTCAGCCTACGTGAACTTTTTAGTAATTAAAATTATTGAATTAATTTCATGCATTTTAATATTTCATCCCACGTCGGTATTATGCATTAATGCATTATAAAACAAACATGAAAACACTCTACAAACCTTCAGGAGGAGAATCCATACTGCCAGTTTTCTCTGCACAACTTCTTATGGCCACCATTTACAAATAAAGACGGTCTCGCTATGTTAATCTCGCCCCGCAGATCTACCGATCGCCGCGAAGGGTAAGTTCGGGGACTACTGGTGCCAGGGAAATTTGACCCAGAAAACCCCGAAGGGAAAACAGAGGTCCCCAAGATACAGTTTGTCTAGTTTTTGGCAAAAGTTCAGTAAACGCGATTTCATTTTTGAGGTTTTGGCCAGGATTTCGGGAAAATGCACCCCCGTAAAGCGGAGGGGGCGCCGCCCCAGCCGGGAAAAAACCCCAAGCTCCCGACAGGTCTCCCCGGGGTATGTGGTATGTGTGCATTTTGTAGGGGTGTGTGAGAAAGGGGGAGGATAGAAACACGGAAGAGGAAGGACAGGGTCGCGCGGCCCGGGGGCCCTTGGGGTACTGCTCCGGCATTCGCCTGGTGCTGATCAGGAAAAAACGGAAATTAAGATCAGAACAGCCGGGGCCCCTAAATTTCCCCCAGACAGCGACGGAATTCGAAACTGAAAAATTAGTGTCAAAAACCTGCCGCCGCCGTCAGAAAGTCGGGAAAAACCGCCGCCGTCTCGAACCTAGGACCTCCCCAGAATGCTGCAGTGACATCGGTTATTTATTTAGTTACCGCTCCCCGGGGAAACCTATAACAAAAACTTGAAAAGTAAGAAAAGAACAAAAAAACTATTTCACACGCTTTTACCAACATATTCTAAGTTACGGATCGTTGCCCAAGCACTTCTCAAATTACGTTCCTCGCGGGATATTGATAGCGGGCGGCCTTTTTGAACCCCCAAAAAGCAAAAAAACTTATATTTTAAAAAAGAACATGATGTTCCCCGAAGATTTGTTTTTTATGAAACATTTCATTACGAAAAAATTATTTTCATAATTGCAATTTAGAAACGCCGAAAATTAAATTTTCAACCAAAATAAGACAACCATTATCTAAAGCGCTAGTGGTTTCCGAAGGGTTCCCTTCCACTTCCCCCTTCCCTAGTTTCTGGAACATTATCTAATACGCTAGCTGAAATCAAAAATTTTAAAAAAAACATTTGGCTGTTTTTATGAAAAAATTGTTAAAAAAAATTAAAAATTGCCTATATTTCATGCAAAATTGCGGAAAAAAGAAATTTTTTAAAAAATGGGGTGACCTTATTTTAAAAACTGTCCTTTCGTAATAGATTTCATGAAGTGAAAAAAACTTTAATATTTTAGGTGGAAACCCCCAAAAAATTGTGAACTTTCGCAATTAAACAGGGTTTTCAACGACCATGAGACAGAACATTCCCGTTAACAACCATCACGCTATCCGACAAAAATTTAATAAAAATTGGAGCATTTTTTAATAATTTGAAAATGTCCAGTTGTTTCTTATAAAGTACGCACCAAAATTAAAATATCAGTTTCAAAGTCTAGGTCGGGCATACGCCAAATCATTGCGGTTAAACAATTTGGGAAAAATCAGCTATACGGTTTATCCCTAGCTCTGTTCAAAGATGGACAGACGGACATACGTTTTTTCGTCATTCAGTTTTCGGCATCAAGGACCCCCCAAAAAATGAATTCTGGCACACCACGTATTAAAGGATTTTTTTTGTATTAGCACCTGGATTTATCTACTTTTTCGTTACCAGGGTCCGTCAATAAGAGATCTGCAAAAATTTTTCTTTTTCCCGGCATTACATAAATGTTTTGCTACTTCGTGAGCGGGAGCAGAAAAAATACTCGTTTTCATTATGGAAGTATAAAAATATCCCTTAAAACTGAACTCATACAATTTTCGAAAACCAGAATTTCTACGAAATGAAACCTACACTTTCTTTAAGGACGCTTTCCTATTTGAGGACAAGTGTAATAAATTTGGGGCCGTTTTTGAAAATTTTGAAAATGTTGTAGTTTCTATAAAGTGCCCTCAAAAATGAATATATCTGTTTAAAACTCAGAGGTCCTAAAGTTTCTTTAAATCGACTGGGAATATCAATTTTTTTAAGAAAATCGGCTGAATGGTTTAGGCGCTGCTGTTAACCACAGACAGACTGACGTTTTACCGTCAATCGATTTTTCAACATGAAAACCAAAAACTTAGATTCTGACTCTACGAGTAAGAAGTAATTTAGTACCACAAGTACTAAGAAGATTTATCCGCTTATCCTTACCAATGGTTGGAAATAAGGGTGTTTTTGTCAAAAAATCGCTGTTTTCCTTCTCATAATTAAATATTTTATCCTCTTACAAAGTAAAGAAACATAAAAACAAATCTGGTGTTTGTTTACTGGTCAAATTATGTTACCGGGTATTACTAGACATCAAAATTTATAGTTTTAAATGTTTTAATCACGCTTTTTTGGTGCTTTCATTTTTAATTCACTTTATTATAAAAGCAAAACATTCTAAAGATAATTAAATTTAATGTATATATATTGTAGATTATATTAACAACATAGTGACATTAGGACACTATTATAACGACATAATTTTAACATGCTCTGAAATGGGAATTTAATCCTAACATTTTAACAGTGTCTGAAGTTAGGACGTTAACGTAGTCTTTAAAGATAATTACAGGTTTTTAAACATTCACTGAAGGACGTTGTATACTTAGAGACCTCTTTTACTGAAAATAACGTGAATTGAAATGGTATTGAAAGGTACAAGTACACTGGAAAGAATAGAATATGATGAGTTAATAAAAATTAACTCATTATTGATCATCATTATTGATGCAGTCTGACTATGCAAATAATATTAATATTTTTGGGTTTTATTTAATTTTACAAAGTTTAATGTGTACATTACTATCTGATGTTATAAAATATCTATTTTGTAACATCGTGCAATCACTTTATTGATTAGCATATGGAAAAAAAATTCATCCTTTTTTTCCCCGAACGATTGAGACAATTGTACGAGAATATATTTTATTTGTTTCATCATATATATTTGCGATTACTCCACTTTGCTCCACGTCCATTTGCTCCCCTGATCACTTCCATACAATTATGGACACGAAGATGATTAATTAAATGGGTTTGAAAGTGAGACATCTTAAACATTTTAATAATCCCTTTTCTAATTGACTAAATGAACAAACGAAAGTCAAAACTAGACTTTTCCGCCTTTTTCTTATAGTAAACCGCTGCCCTTCTCCCACTAAAACACACACATCGAGTATAACTCTTCCATTTCCTCCTGATTGACAAGATGACGTTGGCCATTAAATTTCATGTTTGTGTAATGTTTCGTTTACATTCATATAATTTGTCTTTTATGAAAATTTCCTGTTTATAATTCTTTAATATAAAGTTTCTTAAAATTGTTACTTTGCAAAAAGTAACATCAAAATTTTTGTAAATCAGGACTACAGAAATTGAAGTAAAGAAATTAAAGTGGGCATCAAAAAAAATTTAAAGATTACTACCAGATAAGTTGTTAAAAAATACCTCCTTAACTAAATGACATACTTGTAGTAACACTATGATTCTAACATAAAAATAAGATTTTTTTTAAAGGTTTCCTAGCTTCCTTTCCACCATCAACACACTACAGCATGAAACATGTTTACTCTACAATTTTTGCCTCGACTTCATAATTATTTTATATGACTGGGAGAAAAAAAAAACTATCAGAAAACAATTTCTACTGTGTCTTAAACCCTGAAGATGTTCAAAAAAATCTCGAAGTTTGCTCTCAAAACACAAATTATTGGTTTTTTTTTCAATTTTTTCAACTGTTTGGCTTTAGTTAGAAGATAAAAACAATTTTTATCATTTTCCCACCTTTAAATCACTTTGACTTTAAATACACGTAAGAAGAAGAAGAGGAAGATAAGTACAGAGGAAGAAGAAGAAGAAGAAGAAGAAGAAGAAGAAGAAGAACAAGAACAAGAACAACAACAACATCAAACCTCCAAAAATTGTCTACATTTATTACATTGATGAGTACACATTTAAATTGTCATATAAAATTTCTCGAAAACTCAATAGTTTTCAGTGAAAACGAGCTCGAAATTCCACATTTGCTCAATTGCACAAACGCTCAAAAGCCATTTTCTCAAAAAGAGCTGCAAAGTTTTTCTTCAAACTCTTCGGAGGAATAGTGCTAAATGCACGGTTTAAGTAGACATAAAATTCATTTTCCTGTATTCTTTTAATTTTTTAAAAAAATATACAAATGTCATTCTTTTTAAATATCTCTCATGCCATTAATATGCACATTTCCAGCGATTCGTATACATTATTACATTTATAAGAGCAAGTACTCGAAATGAAGTTTTTCAAAAACTCAATAGATGCTTGTGAAAAAGACCTTAAATTTCTCATTTATAGTAATATTTAATCGCCATTTTCTTAAAAATGACTCCAAATTTTTTCAACAAATTTCCATTTTGGTAAGGTTTTACTTTCTTAAATATTCTTAAAGTAATATTTCGGTTCTACTATTAGAAATCAAAAATTGAGAATTTTTTAAAAAAATGTACTTTGGGTATGATAGATGGCAGCTGGCAAAAGGATGGGGCAAGACTGTAAAACTAGTCCACATCATGGAATTAGAAACTTTACTTGAGAAAGTCCGATCCAATTTGTAGCACCACTAGTTTTTATTTGTATACATATTTTATATGTGAGTAATATACTTGTACAGAGAAAGGTGTAATGCTGCGCAAAACACGGCAGATTTTCAGCATAAGAAATTTACGTTCGACAACAAAAAGTGGATAACCAGTTCAAACTAAGAATAAAATTTTCAAATTACATGATATAATAAAACCCTGTTTTGCGGTCCTTGATGAAAACCCAATTGAAAGCACAACGTCCATCCGTCTGTCTGAGAACACTACTAGCACGCCTAAACGGATTGACGGACGTTTCAAAATACATTTTCGGTATCAGGGACCAAATGTGTATTTCTCGAAATCTTGAAATCGATTTCTGCAGCATTACATAATCCTTCTATACTACGAATATTACTCCTGCAGCTCCGTATACGAAAAAGCAAACTAGACGCTAGAGAATGGTAGACTTTCTCGCATCGTGTCGTTCTTAATTTCCGGTGGACTGGTTTTACGGTGTTGCCCCATCCTCTAGCCAGCTGGACACGGGTTTCGCAATGTGGATAAGACCGTACGTGCTGGTTTAGGCGCTGCAGTCTACCATCTAAAATAAGTTTTTCCGTCGAAAAAAAACCAGTTTTTGGCCGCAGTATTACATAACTTTCTCTATACTACGTGTATTACTTCGTATATACGTACGTATACGAGAAAGTAGAAAAGTACAGTTAAACTTCAGCAAATTTAATTATGCTGTAAGTGATATGAGAAAATCAGTGTTTACTATGCATGCTTTTTAGTACATTGATTTCGCTTTCTACTTGTAACATTATCACAGGTAACAAATACTATAATCAAATCATTTACTAACTTACTTTGAAACAGAACTGTCTACAGTTGCGACAATGGTGTCGACGTTCATATAATGTAAATCGGACAATTACATCCTGGTCACACAAGCAACTGGCAATTTATCCTGATTACCGATCTGCAACCGCCCTACCAGGTTGATCTGATGCTCCATGAAAATACTCTTCCATTTATATCTCCAACATATAATTGTCTCAGGTCCCTGCAAAAATTGAAAAATAATACAGAAAAACAAAAACAAAAGTACATTGGACAACAGATATTCTTGCCATAGACATACGTCCGGTCTTTTAGTATTTAAATGAGAAGTCCAACTCGGTTCTCAAAATTTTGTTTCACATATACATCCTTAAAGTTAAAAAAATTAATTGCTTATTTTGTTTACAATATTTATTAACAATTCATTAAAAATTTTAATATGCAGTGAATATTAATGAAATTTTGTTGGTTTTAAAAAAAAAAAAATTTTTTTTAAAATTTTGAAACATTATTAACAATTACAATTTTGAAATAATTTATGACAGGAGAATCTCTAGTGATTCTTTATAGATTAGCAAAAACAGTGTTTGCATAGGTCTGCTTATCTAGAAAAAGTGGGTGTAACATTCCGATGACGTGTAATAAAATATACTTGCTATAATAATATAAATATATTAATTTCATTGCGTTGGATTGGAAATCATACATAAATTACATGTAAGTAATATATTGATATGAGTGTGTGTATGTGTGTGTGTGTGTGTGTGTGTGTGTGTGTGTGTGTGTGTGTGTGTGTGTTCCTCCAATGTTCACGCAATAGACGAAAGCTGATATTTCTACCTTTGCAAACATTAAGATATTAAAATGTTATATAAGAGTCATATGTCGTTTTTGATTCTCACGCAAAAATTCTCGAAGACTAGGTATCACATATGATTTTTAATATTTGCGTAAAGAACTCCATGTAAAATGCAATCACCTAACGTTAGATTGAAGAGGTAATTAATTGTGATCCCCAAAACAAAAGATCAATAATCATTCATTTGCTTACAGCTGCACTTACCAATCATAATGTCTGCAGTAGAAAACTTTCATTGTGACTAAATGAACTTTAAATACTTTAAGTTTATTTAGTATTTTATATATCAAAACTATTTTATTACAATATTATGTCCGCGACCATATAGTATTTTTTAATTGGGTCATCTGAGAAATTCATGATGAAGTATTTCACAACTGAGAGCTGCTATCTCGGAGACGTGTTTGTGAAACTGACTCTAAAACGTATTTCTTTAAGTTATTAATTTTTCTAATAAAATAGCTAGGTTAGACAATGCATACAATGCAAATTATTTGCATTTTATATTAAATATTACAATAATAAACGACGAAATGTAGACATGGAGCTTAATAGTCGTTGTCCAGTGTTATTTTTTGCAAAAACCCGTTTTATAACAGTTTTAAAATATGTTTTTACTGGGAAATTGCATGCCTTTATTTATGTAATTAAATGTATATACAAAAATTTATGTAAAACTGTTGGTTGATTTAATATTTATATTCAAATATTTACTATAATATAACTCGCCATCACCGCCATTTTGTAATGTTCAAGATGAATAGTCCCGCCGCCCTGAAATGAAGCTAAAGCGGATTGGTCAGCTTGATCCCGCAGGGCGGGGCAGGGGTAGGAAAACTCTGGTAAAGTTCGGCTCAGGACATCGCCCATTTTTTGTGCAAGCGAGGGTACATATTTGAAATAGTTGTCTTCACAAAGAAGATTCTCATGGAAAACAAAGACACTTTCACTCTAGATTCTGATGTACACAACTATAACACTCGACAAAAGGATAACCTACATGTTCCCCATTCTGACACTACACTTTATCAAAAAAGTACCCCAATAGGGGGCAAACAACTTTACAACAAATTGAGCCATGATATTAAAGATATTAATACAATACATAGATTTAAAAGTAAATTGAAAGCTTTCCTGCTTAACAACATGTTCTACAGTGTGAAGGAATACACAAATCACATCACTACCTCCCTTGAAAACAAAAATAAAAATTCTAATCCCATTGATTCTCTGTTTCATGTTGACTGTTCAAGTAGAAGCAAAGAAAAAAGAACTGGCATATCCCATCCTGCCTGTGTTAAATTGCAGTTGGACTGATGTAGAAGGAGAATGTCAAACCAAAATTCTATTTCCTTTATCCTGAATTTGCTAAATGCACTAGGCATCATTAATATCGTTAAATCATTTCTGAATGAATGGTATTTTATGGTATGGTATGGTAACAATTAGTATTGTTACTATTATAATTGATATTACTATTATTAGAATTGTTGTTATTATTATTAATATTATTATTATTGAGTATTGTAATGTCAATGACCAACTTGATCATTTGTGCAGTTTCCCTTGATCCTTTGAGCAAATGCTGACGCGGTCCCCTTGTTTTGATTTCTGGACAGTAAATGTAACTTCACTCTGCCATATCTGGCCGTCATACACGATTGAAATTGTATTTGTGACTCAGTAAATATTTTATTATTATTATTATTATTATTTAAACAATTATATACTTCGGAAACGAAAGGCGATAGCGCGAATCGGATTGCAAAAGTTTGAACCTCGTTTAAAGCCAGTTTAGAAAAGACAATAAAAATTTTGCAAAATTATGAACAATTCCCAATTTTTGCAATTCTGAAGTGGGAAATATTTCTTGATGTCCCAGAAGCGAATTTTGCAACAATTTAAAATTTTTTTAAAGAAATTCGAAACATGCGGTAGAACGGCGGGGAAGGCTTCGCAAATTGTGCTTGCGATGAAAATTTTAAAATAGCAGAATGACAAGAGTTACAAATTGCTTGCTAAAAGTATAATTATTGCTAAAATGCTAAATATTTACAGGTCTATGAACAGTAATTGGGGACGGAAAACTCCCACTCACAAGTATTTTTTCGTCATGGTGTACTCGCATGCAAAATTTCTCCTTTGGCGGGGAAATATGATATTTGCGCCTCATACGTAAACATATCAGGTCCCACCTCAGACAGCGTGTTTTCTACCCCGTGGGATTTTCCACCAATCACTGACAACGGCGGCTCTATGAGCTAACGATTGGTCAACGCGCCCCTCCCCTCGGGCTGCGGGGTGTCCAAGTTTGTCGGCGCGGTTGGGAAAATAGAATTTGCCGGTAAACTTGTGTGAGCGTGACTACATTTTGTTTGTGCTCTAGGGTTCTCGACAGCACGCGGCAGTGTTAAGACGACTCCTGCAAGTCGTTCACTCTTCAACGAAATTTGAATACACAACAACTAAGAAGCACTAACTGATAAATAAATGTCCCTAAGAAATACCTGGCTTTTTATTGGCTAAACTCAGTTGACAGATTTTGTAGGCAAAAGTGTTCAGAAGACTATATAAATACCGCCAGCGTGCGTAATGTATGGATAAATCGTGAGGAATAGGAATTTTCATATATTGAGATATTATTTTTACTTCTACACAAATAAAATGATTTTTATATCTTCGAGCGCCAAAACTGACCATGAAAATGCGCTCGTAAAAAGATGTGCACCAATAATAGCAAGACCAAATAAGAGAAGATACCAAGAAAGAATTCAACAACTCGAAACGTTCTGTGAATCAATTTCCAAGATGACCACTCACCCATTCATCTCGATAGGTTCAATCGTGGTTTGTGGGTCAGAAGGGTTGTTCTCTACATCTATCCAACTGCAATTTAACACAGGCAGGATGGGATATGCCAGTTCTTTTTTCTTTGCTTCAACTTGAACAGTCAACATGAAACAGAGAATCAAGAAGTATATTCAGAATGTTGAACTAAAACAAACCAGTCACAATAATTAAAGCAAGCAATTCCAACACAAAAGTGTCCATTTGGCTCAGTAGTGGAATGCTTTCTTCCAGTACTCTAGGCAGGAGGATCGAATCCGGTTAAAAGCACCGTTTTTGTTATATTAACTGTATTACAATACTATCTCTTGCATAATTAAATTATTATATCGATTTTAAAACATGGTAATGATGTTTTTTGTTTCTAAAAAATATTTTTACTTTTATTCTCCAAATTATGTATCATTTATTTTTCTAGAAAATATAAGAAATACATGATTAATATGGAATCCAAAAACCGGCTTCTGAAAGAAACTGTTGTCTCTCTTCCACTAACGCAATAACTCGCTCGTGTAGAATTTTGTAATTTATTGTATTATTTGCCATTGTAGAATAGATAAAAATATATACGCATACCGGGAATGGAACGCGTTTTCCCCGAGTCCTGGAACGTCACTTTGACACTGAGTGATAAGTTCAGTTTTTAAGGAGTCTTACTACAACTCCAATATTAACTACAGAGTTTTATTTTCTCGTTACCGCTTACGCAGTAGCAAGAAAATTATGTAATGCTGCGGAAAAAAATTCGAATTTTCGGCAGAAGAACTCTTCTTCTCCGGCCCTGGTAACAAAAAAGTGGATAAATCCAGCAAAATTTAGAAAAACAATCCTTTAGCACGCGATGTCGACAGAATCCATGTTTTGTGGGGCGTTGAAATCGAAAAATCGAATGACGGCAAAATGTCCCCCTGTCCGACTGTTCTTTCGTCTGTGAACAACGCTAGCGACTAAACTTTTCAGCCTGTTTTCTCCAAAACTAATAATCCAAAATCGATCAGACTGATGTCGCGGTCCCTTGAATTTGAAACCGATATTTCAATTATGGAGGTACTTTGCATGAAACCCCTGAAACATTTTCGAAATTTTCAAAAAAATTATCCCTTTTTATTAAATTTCGTTGTTGAAATGTGTGAAGAACGTTTAAGAGAATCACAAAGGACTCATTTTTGTTAAAAATTCTGATTTTTTGAAAATTGCAAAAATTAAGTTTTTTCTGCATCTTCCTGCAACTACAATCATGAAGACAAATATTTTTTTTCTCTTAATTAAATTTGTTCCTGAAAGATAGATTTCGAAATAAGATCGTGTATTATTTTTCGAAACTTGAGTACTTTTTGCGTAATTTTGCGTGAAAATAGGGCGAGAAAGTGCGTGCTGTTTTAGTACCCTTAGTTCTCAAAAAATTGTACATGACTTTTAAAGAGCTGACTTCTTACATCAGACGTTCTCTAAAGCAAAACTATCTTCATATTTGTAGTTTGGAAAAGTTAAACTTTTGCAATTTTCGAAAGAAAGGAGAGTTTGTCGATAATGGAACTAGCATAATATTTTTTACTGTTCCTTGATACATACGATGAGAGAATTAAAAAAAAAAAGATGCCGTTTTAGAGAAAATAATTGGTTCAAAACTTTTCAAATTTTCTAATTCCATACAAAATTACGTGAAAACTAATATTTCCGAAAAGCATTCACATGATTTTACAACAAGATCTGTTTTAGGGAAGAGATTTCATTCAGGAAAAAATCTCTACCGTCAAAATTACGAGTGTAATTGTAGAAAGATGCCGAAATATTTACTTTTGCAATTTTAAAAAAATCAGGGATTTCAATGAACATAAGACCTGTACGTCTTAAGCGTCCTTTACGCATCCCGAGCACAAAGATAAATACAAACATTTTGTGCTATTTTCGAGAAAATGTAGCAAATGTTTTTGAGGCGTCATGAATAGTAGCCTCAAAAGTCAAAATATCCGGTTGAAACTCCCAAAACCTCGAGTTCGTCCACATCCATCGGAGAATATCAATTTTCGAGTTTATTGGCTGAATTCCATCTCGATCAGGTTTTTGTCCAGTTTCTCTGATCCATTGAGCAAATGCTGAGATGATTTGTTGATTTGCATCTGGACGTAAATGTAGCTTCAAGATGCGCACATTTTGTTGAGCTCTCCTTTTGCTTGTAGTGGTAGTAGAGCTTAGGGTGACTTTCTATTTTGTTAGCAATATAGAAAAATCAAATCTGTAGTTCGCTTACCGTTACAAATAAATTTTTTATACCTCGGAAACGAAAATATTTAGTTTTAGAAATGTTAATCTCTCGCATTTTCAATTTTTATTATTATTATTATTATTATTATTATTATTATTATCATTATTATTATCATTATTATTATTATTATTATTTTCCATCTTTCAACTATTTATAGTTAAATTATTGGGAAGGGATTCTGAAACTCAAGAAAGCGTGCGCAGATGGTTTTCTCCCCCATACGTCAAATAAATAAATAAGAAGAAAGAAAGAAACAAAGAAAGAAGGAAAAAAAAACGGTTTAGGCGCTAGCGTTGACCATAGACGGACAGGCGGACGAACAGAAGTTTCGACATCAATCGATTTTTTGATCAAGGACCCACAAAACATGAATTATGGCTCTAAACCATGTGTTAGAAGAAGTAATTTACTATACATAGGAACAGGATTTATCCATTTTTTCGTTATCAGGCCCCAGCAATAAGCGATTTCCCGCGGGAAATTGGCCATTATCCGGCGCGCGATTACAACACTTCTTTTCTGACGAAGTGCGAGAAAGCCATTATCCGGCGCACTTTCTTTTTTGACGAAGTAAGTGCGAAGAAATGAAGCCGTTTTTGAGAAAAAAATTTCTTAAATTTCATACAAAATTAGGCATGAACTACTCGTATTTTCGAGAAATTGTACTACATGACGTTATTTCAAGACCTGTCTTTACGGAACAGCTTTAATTAAGAAAACTAGTGGTGCCGAAACAGCACATACTTTCTCGCCCTTAGTAATGGTTACATAATGCTGTTTATACCGAAATTTCTTTCTGAAGTAACACATCTCAGTAATATTGTTTTATAAAACTCATTATAAATCGAGAACATTTGGTGTGAAAAGTAAATATTTTCAAGCAAATATCACAAAATTGACAATTATAACAGCATTTCGTATAGCTAAATCATGTCGTAACAATGAGACGGAATTCACAGAACTACCACAGTCTCGCGGGGAGCAATGCCGTTGCCGTATTCCAATCTGATATTTCCTGAAGGCTAGCAATTTATTTTTCACATTACATTAAACTCGTATTTTTGAGAGAAAAAACCTAATTGGGCTAATTTCCATTAGTGTTTATTCGGATTGCTTGAAAAAGAACACTTTGAGAATGCAAATAAATTCCTCGCAACTCGGACAAAAAATAAGGATTATCAAGTAGGTATTAATTCATTTCTAAAAGATTAATTTGTAAACGTAATTTGTACGAAAGATTAATTTGTAATTTGTAAACAAATTGATTGATTTTTTCGTGTTTCCTGGCCCGTCAACTGCTTTGGTCATTAGTCCCGTAAGTGCAGTACATGTTTTTCCTCGGGAGATGGCGGCGATCTTCCCCGCTGGATGGCGAGTCCGGCGCCGACCTACCGTCGGCTAGTGGGGTTTCCCCCTAACCAGGGGGGCATCGCCTCAGCCGGGACAAACTTTAAGCTCACGACCGGCCTCCCGGAATATGTGGTAGTGTAGTGCATGTTAATATAAGAGTGTGTATGTAAGGGGAGAGGATAGGACGTTAAAAAAAAATCGAAATCAGGGGACACCAAAACGTGTATTTCCGTTGAAATCTCGAAATCGATTTTCCGCACTACTTCATAACTTTATCTACACTACGTATATTACTCCGTATGTACGTATGTATACGAGAAAGTAAAAATAGGGATCTACATTTTATAAAATTAAATGAATTGAATAGAAAATTAAGTTCATTATGCTACGCGTTTCATTGGTTGGTCGGTGATTCCTGGCGCGTCAACAGCTTAGGTCATTAGTCCCGTAAGTGTGGTGCATGTTTTCCATCGGGAGATGGCGGAGATCTTCCCCCGCTGGATGGGGACATCAGGCGCCGACCTACCATCGGCTAGCGGGGTTTCCCCCTAACGAGGACTCTCCCCCCAAGCGCACAGTGGTGCATTTTGGCGATTTCCTGGCCAAAACCTGTGAGAGCTATATTATGTCTTCGACGACGACCAAATTTATTTTGGACTATCTTTATAATGTAAGGGAGCTGGTAACATAATATCAGAATAATGCACTGCCAAATCTGTGGAATATAAATATATATTTCTCTATATAAACGTTGTTAAATTTTATCAATTCACAAAATTGATTTTAGAAAACCGTAGGGATTACTTACATATTAATTGATAACATTTGGCATAAAGAAGCATGCCATCTCATGTTCTCTGCCAGAGAAAATTCATATACAGTGTCCGAAGAACCGGAAAGAAAGATCACATTTTTCACTAGGGTACATTTCTCCCTACGGTGATATTGGGTTCAGGCAAATGAAACAAAGCATATTTGTTTTAGAATATTAACTTTCTTTTGGGAACATCCCTCAAGCTCGCAGTGAAAGGAACAGAAGTTCTCAACAGGCGACTAAACATCTCCTGGATTGGGTGCAGTCTTGAACATGTTTCCGAGAATCTTTCTCCATAACATCTTATATCTTTGTGAATACATTCTATGCATGTATTACCATGAATATTTGGAAACATATTTCTTGGCAGTATCCAGTGCGTACTACCAAAAAAACCCAACTCTTAATCCCTCATCTATCCCGGTTATTTCTGAGGAATATTTAGATTTCTCAAAAAAGCGTCATGCTGAATTATTGTCGTTGCTATTACCATAATCTTGTTTGGAAAGCTCTACATTCAGACCATTTTTCTTTGAATTGCATTTAAATAAGTTTCTTGACCATATTCAAACTGTAGTTGCAGTATTAGTTCATAAAAAATAATATAAAACTAATTTCATAACAATAACAACCTAATATAAATAATTATTGGTATGTAAAAGTGTTATGATGAGTTTCTTTGATATCACGTACGTATTTGACCTTTCATCAAGAGCACACCCTTCCTTAAGACGAGTTTTGATGACACATATTATGTAAATATTACTTTATGTATAATTTTTAATGAAATAAAATGTGCATAATCCAGTCCAGAAGATGTAATATGTACATAAATATTGTGTTCAAGTAATATTAGTGAATAGTCATAATCTGTTAAAAAATTAAAATATTCATTTTTGTTTATAATATTTTGTAAATTTGTAATTTCAGTCAAATGAATCAAAATTATCCGCTAGAAACAGCATTGTAAGAGCAGTTCCCGTTCTCAGGCCGGATCTCGAGTCATATTCGGCAGTCACGCGTGCTTGACGAAAAGTTAATTCTTTGTATTTACTAATGGGGCAAGTTGGGGCATGATTTTATAACTGGATTTGAAAGAGGATAGATTCAGCTAGTAAATGAAATTAGAAACCTCGCGGAATTCCGCGAAATTGGTAACTTTCAGCCTACGTGAACTTTTTAGTAATTAAAATTATTGAATTAATTTCATGCATTTTAATATTTCATCCCACGTCGGTATTATGCATTAATGCATTATAAAACAAACATGAAAACACTCTACAAACCTTCAGGAGGAGAATCCATACTGCCAGTTTTCTCTGCACAACTTCTTATGGCCACCATTTACAAATAAAGACGGTCTCGCTATGTTAATCTCGCACTGCAGATCTACCGATCGCCGCGAAGGGTAAGTTCGGGTGACTACTGGTGCCAGGGGAATTGACCCAGAGACACGAAGTGGACAGAAACAGATGTCCCCAAGTATACAGTTTGTCGTAGTATTTGCAAAAGTTCAGTAAACGCGATTTCATTTTTGAGGTTTTGGCCAGGATTTCGGGAAAATGCACCACCGTGAAGCGGAGCGGGGCGCCGCCCCAGCCAGGAAAAGCTCCAAGCTCCCGACAGGTCTCCCGGAGTATGTGGTAGTGTAGTGCATGTGTGTAGTGTGTGTGTGAGTAAGGGGAGAGGATAGAACACGGAAGAGGAAGGACAGATCGCGCGCGGTCCGTGGCCCGTTGGGTAGGGTACTGCTCCGGCATTCGCCTGGTGCTGATCAGAGAAACCACGGAAATCTACCGATCAGAACAGCCGGCCGCTAGAATTCTCCCCCAGACAGCGACGGAATTCGACCTAGCTGAAAAGTTAGTGTCGAAAATCCTGCCGCCGCCGTCAGAAACGTCGGAAAATCCTGCCGCCGTCTCGAACCTAGGACCTCCCGGTCAGAGATGCTGCAGTGACATCAGTTGATGCATTGAGTTACCGCTCCCGGTAAACCTATAACAAAAGCTTGAATGTAAGAAACGAACAAAAATACTATTCTACACACGCTATACTACATATTCTAAGTTACGTAGTATCCAGCTGCCTCCAAGCACTTCTCAAATTACGTTCACAAATCGCGGGATATTGATAGCGGGCGACTATATTTGACATCAAATTACGCAAAAATACTTATATTTTAAAAAATGAACATGATGTTCCCTGAAGATTTGTTTTTGATGAACACATTTCATTACGAAAAAAATTATTTTCATAATTGCAATTGTGAAACGCCGAAAATTAGAATTTTCAACCAAAATAAGACAACCATTATCTAAAGCGCTAGTGGTTTCCGAAGGTTCCACTTCCACTTCCACTTCCGTAGTTTCTGAAGCATTATCTAATACGCTAGCTGAAATCAAAATTTAATAAAAACATTTGGTGCTGTTTTTATGAAAAAATTGTTAAAGAAAATTAAAAATTGCCTATATTTCATGCAAAATTGCGTGAAAAAATGAAATTTTTGAAAAACTGGGCGTGACCTTATTTTAAAATCTGTCCGTACGTAATAGATTTCATGAAGTGAAAAAAATCTTTAATATTTTAGTTGTAGGAAGCCCGAAAAAATTGTGAACTTTCGCAATTAAACAGGGTTTTCAACGACCATGAGACAGAACATTCCTGTTAAGCAACCATCACGCTATCCGACAACAAAATTTAATAAAAAAATTGGAGCATTTTTTTAATAATTTGAAAATGTCCCAGTTGTTTCTTATAAAGTACGCACCAAAATTAAAATATCAGTTTCAAAGTCTAGGGGTCGGGACATAAGCCAAATCGATTGCGGTATATCAATTTGGGAGAAAATCAGCTATACGGTTTATCCGCTAGCTCTGTTCAAAGATGGACAGACGGACATACGTTTTGTCGTCATTCGAGTTTTCGGCATCAAGGACCCCCAAAACATGAATTCTGGCTACACCACGTATTAAAGGATTTTGTTTGTAATTTAGCACCTGGATTTATCTACTTTTTCGTTACCAGGGTCCGTCAATAAGAGATCTGCCGAAAATTTGTCTTTTTTCCCGCGGCATTACATAAATGTTTTGCTACTTCGTGAGCGGTAGCGAGAAAGAAAATACTCTGTTTTCATTATGGAAGTAGTAAGAATATCCCTTAAAAACTGAACTCATACAATTTTCGAAAAACCAGGAATTTCTACGGAAATGAAACCTACACTGTTCTCTCAAGGACGCTTTTCGCTATTTGAGGACAGAGTGTAATAAAATTTGGGGCCGTTTTTGAGAAAATTTTGAAAATGTTGTAGTTTCATATAAAGTGCCCTCAAAAATGAATATATCTGTTTAAAACTCAGAGGTCCTAAAGTTTCTTTAAATCGACTGGGGAATATCAATTTTTTTAAGAAAATCGGCTGAATGGTTTAGGCGCTGCTGTTAACCACAGACAGACTGACGTTTTACCGTCAATCGATTTTTCAACATGAAGAACCACAAAACTTAGATTCTGACTCTACGAGTAAGAAGTAATTTAGTACCACAAGTACTAAGAAGATTTATCCGCTTATCCGTTACCAATGGTTGGAAATAAGGGTGTTTTTCTGTCAAAAAAATCGCTGTTTTCCTTCTCATAATTACAATATTTTATCCTCTTACAAAGTAAGGGCAAGAACATCAAAACAAATCTGGTGTTTGTTTACTGGTGCAAATTAGTGTTACCCGGATATTACTAGACATCGAAAATTTATAGTTTTTAAATGTTTTAATCACGCTTTTTTTGGTGCTTTCATTTTTTAATTCACTTTTATTATAAAAGCAAAACATTCTAAAGATAATTACATTTAATGTTATATAATTAAGATTAATAACGACATAATTTTAACATGCTCTGAAATGCGCAATTTAATCCCCTAAATTTTAACAGTGTCTGTTAAAGTTAGACGTTAACGTAGTCTTTAAAGATAATTACAGGTTTTTAAAACATTCACTGAAGGACGTTGTATACTTAGAGACCTCTTTTACTGAAAATAACAAGTAGAATTGAAAGGTGGTATTGAAAGGTATACAAGTACACTGGAAGAGAACTGCAAATATGATGAGTTAATAATAATTAACTCATTATTGATCATCATTATTGATGCAGTCTGACTATGCAAAATAATATTAATATTTTTTGAGATTTTATTTAATGTGTACAAAGTTTAATGTGTTTTTAAAATATCTATTTTGTAACATCGTGCAATCACTTTTATTGATTAGCATATGGAAAAAACATTCATCCTTTTCTCCCCGAACGATTGAGACAATTGTACGAGAATATATTTTATTTGTTTCCCATCATATATATTTGCGATTACTCCACTTTGCTCCACGCTCCATTTGCTCCACTGATCACTTCCATACAATTATGGACACGAAGATGATTAATTAAATGGTTAGAAAGTGAAGACATCTTAAAACATTTTAATAATCCTTTCTCTAATTGACTAAATGAACAAACGAAAGTCAAAACTAGCACTATTTCCGCCTTTTTCTTATAGTAAACCGCTGCCCTTCTCCCACTACACACACACACATCGAGGTATAACTCTTCCATTTCCTCCTGATTGTACAAGATGACGTTGGGCCATTAAATTTCATGTTTGTGTAATGTTTCGTTTACACATTTCCATATAATTTGTTCTTCTTTACATGGGTTAATAATTTCCTGTTTTATAAATTTCATGTTAATATAAAGTTTCTTAAAATTCGTAGAATTCATTAAATATATTTTTTGAAAGCTGTTGTTCTAAATTTAACATTGGTCTGTTTGATTAAAGCTGGGAATATTTGATAAGACCAGAAATAGATACTAGTGGGGCTATAACAGCACATAGTTTCTCGCATTATTTGTGAGTTTGCAATTTTCAAAAATTCAGAGTTCAACAAAAACGAGATATGCGTTATTCGTTTAAGCGGTCCTTCTTCTATTCCTGAAAAAAATAAAGAATAAATCTGGAGCAGTTTTTGAGAAAATAATTTTCTTTAGAAACTGAATAAATTTCAGACACAAATTACGCGAAATCTACTCTTTTTACAAAAACATTTACCTGACCTTTCTTGCAGAGCTCATTTTTTACAACAGATTTATCTAAGGCAAAAACCTCTTGCTTCAATTCTGTAGTTTTGAAATGATAAATTTTTGTAATTGTCGAAAAAACGAAGAGTTCGCCGAAAATAGGACTAGCTCCATATTTTTTGCGTCCCTTGATACTTGTGGGGAGAAAATTTCAGGAAAAAATTGGAGCGGTTCAAAGAAAAAATGTTTAAAAATTAAAAATTGCTTTTTTCGCGCAAAATTACACGAAAACTACTGATATTTTCGAAAAATTGAACATGACTTTATTTTGTCTGTCTTTAAAGAGCAGGTTTCATAAGAAAATAATATCTGTCTTCTACATGATAATTGTAAGAAGACACCTAAAGAAATTGCGCTATTGCAATTTTCGAAATGATCAAGGATTTTTATGAACATGAGACCTACATTATTCTCTTAAGCATTAGTAGCATAAAGCTAACGGAAGGGAAAGTTTGATAAAAAAAATGTGGCGTAATTTTTGAGAAAACTTTTTTGTGGCTTGATTTTAAAGTACTCTCAAAAATCAAAATATCCTGTTGAAACTCCCCAAGTCCTGCCTTCGTTTAGATCGATAACGGAATATCAATTTTGGAGAAAATTGGCTGAACAGTTAAGACGCTAGCGTTGACAACACAGACAGACGTTTTGCCGTCAATCGATTTTTAGGTATCAAGCACACACAAAGGTTAATCACTTTTGATTATATATATTGTGACGTCATGGGATTAGATAACCCCATAACGCCACCATCAGCTACGGGAAGAAGCCCGTGAACAGAAAGAAGTCGAGTAAACGGCGGAACGATGGCTTGTAAACGCTCCATCTACCCTCAGGTTTTGGAATTCTGACGCCCGAACTAGCGAATAATGTTTTTCCGGGAGGTCACGAAAAGAGGAGAATATTCGCCCTTCCAAAAATTTCCACAGGCGCGAGTACCATAAGCATCGCGGCGCGCCTCGGAGGAGCTCTCTATGATTGCAGCAGCGACGGCAGACTGGGTTCTGAAGGCGTTTGCAACTTTATAGCATAGAAGTTTATTTTAACTTGTTAGTTAAAAGTTATCTTGAGAAGCGTATCAACGAAAGAGCTGTAATTGAGAAGTGCACGAACATTCTTCGCTTTAACATTCACAATATTTGAGAGAGCAAGTGAAGTGATCGTTTGACTTCTAAATAATTTCAAATTTGTAAAATTCGCGCAGTAGGACATTAACTAAATCCAGCATCTCATATTGCACGCTGAGACCACACACGCACAAAGTGTAGTAGGTAGGCCGAGAATTTGAAGCATAACTTCAGCAACATTAATTATTCGAGGCTGGAAGCGCGAACTTGTACGGGGCGCGGCAGAAGAAGAAGGACGACCCCAGGAAGAGCGAAGCGTAGGTGAGAAAGATTTGGACTGGAACGAGAATCGTACGAGTCCGGAGAGCGGGAGAAGGGTGTGGAAATTGTAGGCGTAGCGGAGTCCAGAGTTCGAGGGAAGGAAACTGGTAATGTCGTGGGACAGTAAGCGGAGACGGGTGGCAACGCGAGGCTGCGAGCGGCAGAAAATCTCCAAGGTTACCTACAGGCGAGCGATGCGGAGCTGTTGAGGTAAAAGAACTGGCAACTTTTATGCAGCGATCAGTTGGGGAAAGAGAATTGCAGTAAATACACGACAATTCGTGTTAAATGTGGGTGAAAAGTCCAGAATAGGTGGGAGAAGTATTCCGAACGATGTGAGTGGCAGTTTCAAGTTCATTTACTGCGCGTGTTATTGAATTCATTGAAAGAGGCCATACCTTGTACAATTTTACTTAAATAATTAATGATTTTAAGTTATTGTATTGTGTAATTGCTTTGTGTGATATGTAAAGGGGTTAGATTTAAGTAATGTATATGTTACGTTTTTTCTCTTTAAAGTTCAGTGTTATAGTGAGTGCGAAGCTCTAGGCTAGCACCTGTGAACGGGATACCTTAGAGCAAGTGTAGAACTCATTTTAAAAGCCGATAACGGAAAAACTAGAGAGTAGAAAGAGTAAAATAATGTGGTAGGTAAAACTTCAGAAAGAAGAATGAGTAAATTGTGAATTGTTATTGGTGAAAGTGTGTTCAGAATGTGGAGGTGACGCCAATTTTTTGTTTTGCCTTGTTTTCTGTTGTTTTGTTCAGTGACCAACTATTTAAAGTTCCTAATCCTATTATACAATTGTGCCACTGTAATTTTTCATTGAATATATGCTCATTTTATTCATATTTTATCTGATTCATTGTGTCAAGGGTTCAGATCTTTCTCATACCCAAAATATCCTAATTCCTGAGAATTTCAAGCTCGCTTCACGAGCATTCATACTATAGGGTCACGTTGGCGGCCGTGGGTGGGAAAAGGAGCGGAAGTATCACATAACTGCGGGCTGAATAGCCTTGGCGCCCCGGCGTTGGGATATATTTATACCAAGTGGACGCCAGCTTGACCTGGAAGGTCACTTGTAGACGCGAGCCTCCCTCCTACACCAAGGACGGTCACGTGACGGCTACTCCCTTGGTATAAAATCGAGCCGACGAGCTCACACGGGGGTTTTGTTCTGGAAACCTCGCGCAAAACTTTACGCCCAGGCTGGAGCGTGTCGTGCCTCTTGCACGGGTGACGAGGTCACGATAGTGGCCCGGAAGAAGCGTCAGTGGAGGCGGGGCCTCAGTAGCTATTTGGGGTATCCACAGGGAAATACTCAAAAGTGTGTAGTTTCGGTTTCAGATATTGTACATACGTGTAAATAAACTTGTACATACTTGTAAATGTTTGTGTGTTTTTCTTCATGACGCCACAATACTATCATGCTCTCGCCACATGTTGGAAGGTAGTAGGTGGGTGTGTTAGAATATATACACACACATCCACATACACACACACACACTTTATCCACTTTTTCCTTGCCAGAATCCGGCAATATGAGTTTTTCTGCTAAAAATGCCCCGTTTTTCGGCGCATGATTACATAACTTTCTCTTCTTACGAAGTAAGTGCGAGAAAGTAAAACTTTGTGCTCGTCACATTCAAAAGTGTTCGTCAAAACCAAATGACGCGATAGCGCAACGATAATCCAGTCCTTGTTCTGTTCTTGACATTTGTCCGACGATATTACAGGATTTTTGTCTCCAATGTTTTGGAACTGTATGTATTTCAATATGCAGCTTCTAAATTAATCTATCTACCTACCTATCTCAGACATACACAATGCTTCTTGGATTTACATACCATCGATAATGTATTGTGATGGCTAGCAATACTGGTTTTATATTTTATTGTGTCTAATTGTACATGTTACTTTTTATGGATACCGTGTTTTTATTGTTTCCAATTATTATTTTGAATTATTGTAATCTAAATTAATGTCGACCTATAAAAAGTAAAAATCTTGCACTATGATAGAAAATAAATGAAAATTACTGAAATCTAATTGGTATTAACACTAGGAAGACGTCATTTATCATTTTGACTGGTGATCTACTTTTTATCTAAAATTCTCAGCAATGTATGTGGTTTGTAAATTCAGCGCTTTGTGGCTTTAAATATTAAATCATATTGTACACATTTTTAAAAAATAGTTATGTACACTGAAATTTTACTATGATATTTACAAATACTACTAAAAGGACGAAGACCCTTTGACGGGTATTAGGTTTTTATCTAACATCTTTCACATCCTTTACCGAAAAGTAAATAAAAACATTGTGATTCTTAGTACGCTGCTTTAAACTGTAACTATTCATGAAATCAGCTCCAAGAAACTTTCAGCAATTGTACAAGTTTATAATGGGACGAAATATTTCGTTGACATAGTTGATAAAATGGCGCGTTTTTGAACAGGTAAATTCGGATGTGGCACGTATTGTTTCCGTGTTCTGGATAATGCGGACATCAATGCATATATATTATACAGAGAGGTAACGGGAGAGAAAATATCTCGCTGTTATATCTTCAAATTATCGGAAGCAATAGTATCTACGTAAAAAAAGAACGTAAACGCCGAGCAATCAACAGTCTTGAGAGTAACGACATTCGCAAGACATGCCAGATAGGAGCATGTAAAGACACGAACAAGTAGTGGAACATCTACTTGTACTGCGACAAATACGTATATGGATCGTGGCCTGGAAACACTTTTACTTTCTCACTACGGAGCAGAGAGAAGGTTACGTAATGCTGCGCGAAAAAAAGGCAAATTTTCTGGAGAAAAACTCTTTATTACAGGGACCTGGTAACGAAAAAGTGGATAAATCCAGTTGCTTGATTTAGAAAAAAAATCCTCTAACATGTGGTGTAACCAGAATCCATGTTTTGTGGGTTCTTCACACCAAAAAAATCGAATGACGGCAAAACTGTCCGTCCGTTTGTAAACAACTCTAGTGGCTAAACCGTTCTGCCGATTAACTCCGAAATTGATATTCTCGCATCGATCTGACTAATGTCGCGGTCCCTTGGATTTGAAACCGATATTTTAATTTGGGGGGTACTTTACATGAAGCCCCTGGGATATTTTCCAGATTTTCAGAACAATGGCTCCATAGTTTTTGATTGATTTTTTTGTTGGATAGTGTGAAGGACGTTTAAGAGAATGGTGCAGATCACATGTTTGTTAAAAACTCTGATTTTTCTTAAATTGCAAAAGTTCAAAAATTTTTCCTACAACTAAAATATTAAAGATGTAGATTTTGCCTTGAATAAAATCTGTTCCTTAAAGACAGATTTTAAAATAAGGTAATGTAAACTTTTTCAAAAATTTGAGTACTTTTCGCGTAATTTTGCGTGAAATTACAGGTGAGAAAGTACGTGCTGTTTCAGCACTACTAGTTTATACTTGTGCCCGCAACTTTGAAGCTTTTGGAGAGATTGATTAATTAAAGTTTCCTGAGTATCAAGAACTTCACAAGATAAAAATGAAAACCTTTTTATTTATATAATTGTCACCTGTTTGTCACATAATTGGCACCTAATTGTTACTTATATAATTGGCAGCTGGGCGTAAACCAGCAGGCCCGGGTTCGAATCCCGGTCGGGGCGACCAATTCTTTCAACTAATTTAAATACTTTTTACTTACGTTAAATATTAATGCCATCTGTTGATATAGGCATCCATTGTTATATATGTATGAAAAATCTTAGCACAACAATAAAATTCTTTAACAATACAGCAAATGCAGTTAAAGTCTAAACGACTGTTTTAAAGATAACGACAAAAAAACATGTCTATCAAAATGACCGGTTCGTCCCCTGGGTAGAAAAGAAATCGCCGTCATCCTAGTAAAACTCAATAAACAGATTTTTTTTAATTTATTTATTTTACGTCAAAAAAACAGTTGAAAACTGCGTAGACGTGCTATGGGGAAAAGTGAATTGTGTGCACATTTTCGAAATTCTGTGATCCCTACACTTAGTCATATACTACTTAAATTTTGAATTTTTGAAAGGGAGAAAAAAAACTCCCATGCAATAAAATCTATTTTCAAGGATAAACAAGCAATAAATTTTGAATTTTAAAAGGGAGAAAAAACAAACAAAAAAACTCCCATGTAATAAAATCTATTTTCAAGGATAAATAAGCAATATATTTTGAATTTTGAAAGGCAGAAAAAAACAAACAAAAAACTCCCATGTAATAAAATCTATTTTAAAAGATAAATAAGCAATAAATTTTGGCTCTTATTACTTCCTGCCGCGACAACATGGAAACGATAATTTGAATATTTGTATTTCCCACTGAATTCTAGAAGACGTGCACAGAAAATGAAGTTACATTTATGTCCAGAAGCAAAACAGGGGGCCATCTCAGCATTTGCTCAATGGATCAGGGAAACTGGACGAAAAACCTGATCGAGATGGGGGTCATTGACCCGGAAGCTGTAGTACAGTAGTTGTTACAGGTTGTTTATACTCATTTATACAGTCCAAATGGTAAATAATGCATTATGTATCATTGTTAAAATTAATGTTACTTTTCTTGTTATGCTCAGTATAGTCTCTAATTGTATAGAAACAGTTATGCAGCAAAAACGATTTCACTTGGGATTTAAACTTTTCGATTGAATTTAATCGTTTAATGTCATCTGGCAAAGTGTAAAATAATGTACATGTATTGTATGTGAATTTTTTGTAATGAGCTGTTGATACTGTCACCTGATGAATATGATTTCTACGTCGAGTGTTATAGTAATAGACTTCTGCATTTTCTGAAAAAATATTCCCGCCCTTGAGCAAGTCATTTTTTACAAAAACCACTTATTCGTAAATAAAAAGACACGGTAATGGTAGAATTCCTAGATTAATGAAGAGAGGCTTACATGAATCACGTGGGTGGGATTTCGTTATTATTCGTACAATTCGTTTTTGTAATCTAAAAGTCTGGGAGCTATAAGATGTATTTCCCCAGAATATTATGCCATATCTCAGGCGGGAATGAACATTCGCGAAGTATACACAACGAGCAGTATGAAGGCTGACTGAATTTGCAAGAATTCTGAACGCGTAGCATAAAGAACTTAATTGTGTGTTCAATTCATTTAAATGGACGTGCCATTTAAGGTATTATTCATATACCATTTAAGGTATTATTTAAGGTATTGAATGGACGTGCCATTATAAGGTATGACTGAATTGAGAGACCTAAAAATTTTGTTGCCTTAACGACAGTCAATGGTACACTGTTCATTTTCAATGGAGCACAGAATTGTTTATTTGAAATGGAAAACTGCATTAAAACCGTTTTCTTTTCGTTTACAATTTGTTATTTCGGAACCAATTTGAAACATCTGATATTGTACTATTTACGGTTTCTTTATTGCAAAGGATGTTCGTATCATCTGCAAAGAGAACCGTTCTTCCGTTTCGAATCGTCGAGGGCATATCGTTTACGTAAAGTAGGAACAGAATAGGGCCTATAATCGATCCTTGAGGAACTCCACATGCAACGGGCAAAGAGTCGGAAAGGTGCGTACGTAATGTTCCATCATTCCAGTAAGGTATTTCAACTCTCTGAGATCGTTGTTTAAGGTACGAACATAACCAATCTAGAGCAATACCACGAATTCCATATGAAGGTAATTTGGAAAGTAAAATGTCATGATCAATGACGTCAAAAGCTTTTGAAAGATCTAAAAATAATCCAATAGGTGCCTTGTTTTGATCTAATGATGAGGCGACATCTTTAAGAAAAGAAAATATAGCTGTTTCCGTTGATTTTGATTTTCTAAATCCATGTGGGCAATCTGAAAGCGCGTCGTGTTTAGTGAGAAAGGTTTCCATTCGTACGTAAAAAAGTCTCTCTAATATTTTTGAAAAAACTGATAGAAGAGAAATGGGCCGATAATTTTGAATTACATTTTTGTTGCCTTTTTTGAAAAGCGGCTTAATTTTAGCTGTTTTGAAAATATCTGGAAACGTTCCAGTGCATAAAGATGCATTAAATATGTGAGTTAACGGGTGTATAATGGCATACGCACAAGTCTTTAACAAAGAATCCGGAATTCATCTAAACCGGACGAATATTTATTTTTTAGTTTACCGATTATTTTGAGAATTTCATAGGAAGAAGTTTCGGAAACGAACATTGTCTAAAATTTTGGGTGAACTGTCTGTTTTTGAATTTTGTGCCTGAAGACCCTTAGTGAGATCGGCAGCAATTCTCGAAAAGTATTGGTTAAAGAGATTAGCCACTGTTGCCGGATCGTTCACATTTATATCGTTATATTTTAAAACAACATTCTCTACGGGTTTTCTAGTTGATTTGGTAGTATTTTTTATTATATTCCACATTGCTTTAGTTTTATTATTTGAGTTCAAAATATCCTGATCGTTTTCATGATTTTAGCCTGTCTTATGACTTTTCGTAACAATATTTTGTATTTTTAAAGTAGATAAGGAAATCTTGAGATACGTCATGACATTTAGAAATAAAATAGAAGTACGTTTATTTTACACGATGTTCTAATTCCTTTTGTGATCCAAGTATTACTTTTTCATGAAATGTTTAATTTTCTCTTTTAATAGGAAAGCATGCGTTAAAGAGAAATGAAAGCTTTGAGAAAAATAAATTATATTTTCATTCGTGTCAATAGCGTTATAAACTGCCTCCATGATTCTTTCAGCAAGTAGTCCGTAAATAACTTTATGTTAACTGTAGTAAATGCTCTGCACATGCGTGTTTTATTTATTGTGTCAGTATTCATGTTATTAGTAATTGTAAGAATTTGTGCATCATGGTCACTGTAACCTAGATTATTCGTTATTATTTCATATCTAGTTGTGGTTTTGTTAATTATAATTTGATCTATTGCTGTTTGTGATTTAAGAGTATTCCGTGTAGGTACGTTCACTGTAATATCTAAATTAAAAGAATGAATTAAATTGACAAACTGCTCTTTTTCGTGGGATTCGCTCAGAAAATCAATATTGAAATCTCCACATACAACAATGGATTTAAAAGAGAGATTACTAATTTTGTTCAGAGTTATCTCTAGATTTTCTACGAAATTGAAATAATCTAAAGCTTGCTTTGTTGGAGGTCTGTAGATGCAAAGTAAGATAATTTTGAGCGTAGTAAGATGTACAACTGTTATTTCAAAAACTTTTTCAACTGCATATAAATTGAATTCTGACAAGAAGGTAGAATCAATATTATTTCTTACATAAATACACGAACCTCCGTAAGCATGGCCTTTATTTGATTCCCTTGCTCTACAATAAGATCCTGCAAGGTAAAAACTAGGAATTTGGAGTGTGTTTAGATCATTATGAGATAACCAATGTTCTGTAAAGCAAAGAACATCTATTTGACTGAGATCACATTATATCTTTTTTCTATTATCAGTTTATATTATTTATTTTCTTTCAGTTATCTTATTTCTATCATTATTCCAGATCTTCAGATCATCAAATCATCCAGATCTTCAGATTGGGTTTGAAGATATTCAAGGATTTATTATTTTTCAAATAAACGATAATTTGAGGACCAATAAAGAAAAATGTTCTGATTATTAGAGACTTATTAATTTTAGGTTTTTAATTGGATTAGTAGCTTTGCTACGAGTACTGTAGTTAATTGTGAAATATACTATCGGTTAAATTGTTTACACTTTTAACACAGAATATTTGTAAAAATTTATGACCAAAGAAATGTAATGTTTTAATGATTTTTTTGAGGAAACGAAGAATCAGTCTTATTTTTTCTGGTAGATAATACAGGTTGTTCTGGAAGATAATACAGTTCTGTTTTGAGTTTTTCAGTTTCTTAATACACAGCTTGAATGTTCCTCCCCAGTTCTGAATTTCATATTGGTTTGATCCTTTGTTGTAACACGTGTATCATTAACACTTGCGTTTTAGATTTTAGTTTCAAGTATTTCCTTTAGTTCCTGGACTTTAAGGAGATGCAATTCGTATTCAGCCGCCCTTTTCGTCACCTGTTCTTTCCCACTGATGGGAAGTGCTGATAGAGTAATCTGATGTTCATCACTGAATTTACATGTCAGATTTTGGCACCTTCAATCCAATATTAAATTCTGTGCAAACAATTCTTCTGTACTTATCATCACCTACAGTGTTCACATTCTTTTCACTACATCATTTCACGTAATACCGATAAATTTCTTCACGAGTAAGTTCTCATTTCAAGTATTTTTGATTCGGGTTTCGGCTTCTGAAATAATGAGATTGATACTTAGGAATAGAGCTTATGTGTTCATGTACAATTTTTATATTCACGTTTTCTAGAATTCAGTGGGAAATACAATTATTCAAATTATCGTTTCCATGTTGTCGCGGCAGGAAGTAATAAGAGCCAAAATTTATTGCTTATTTATCCTTGAAAATAGATTTATTACATGGGAGTTTTTTTGTTTTTTTTTCTCCCTTTCAAAATTCAAAATTTATTGCTTATTTATCCTTGAAAATAGATTTTACTTCATGGGAGTTTTTTTTTTCTCCCTTTCAAAATTCAAAATTTATTGCTTATTTATCCTTGAAAATAGATTTTACTTCATGGGAGTTTTTGTTTTCTCCTTTCAAAATTCAAAATTTAAGTAGTATGACTTAGTGTAGGGATCACAGAATTTTGAAAATGTGCACACAATTCACTTTTCCCCATAGCACGTCATACGCAGTTTTTAACTGTTTTTTTGCGTAAAATAAATAAATAAATAAATAAATAAATAAATAAATAAATAAATAAATAAATAAATAAATAAATAAATAAATAAATAAATAAATAAATAAATAAATAAATAAATAAATAAATAAATAAATAAATAAATAAATAAATAAATAAATAAATAAATAAATAAATAAATAAATAAATAAATAAATAAATAAATAAATAAATAAATAAATAAATAAATAAATAAATAAATAAATAAATAAATATTCTCTTCAATATATTTTTAGGGCGAATGTTTGCCTTTACCATCAGATTTTACCAATTCAAACTAAGTTATCATCTTTTGCATATTGTAGTCGATCTTGGCTATTTTGAAGACCATGGATGGCTAGAAACTCAACCCTGCACAGATTTACTTCAACACTGTCTATCTTAAATTGGTAAATGTAAGAGAACGATCGCTTTGATTCGTTAACATGCTTTCTGATATTGGGATAGCTTCACATTGCCGGTTTCGTTTGAATGCTTCCAAAAAAATACCATTCGTGCGTCATAATTACCCAAGTCTCAGAACGCGCTAAATACTTCCTTTTCATTCTCATTTATAGGCTTCCAAAATCTAGCTTTGCAGCGACACGATGGATCTAGGGAACGTTTTTTGTTTTTTCTTGTCACTGACATGAGATCTCTTATTTCTTCTCCCCTTTCCCTTTTGCCTTACGAACTGGGAAGAAGTTTTCCATTTTCCATTCCTCGTACTTCGTGATATTTCTGCTTTTCGAGCAACAGAGGGTTGAATCGGAAAATATGACATCAATTTGTTGAGATAGAATGTATTTTCTAATAACTCATTATAACGTTCTGCAAGTTATATTGTGACATTGGTTAAAAAATAAATGTATGCGCTGATTAAATTACTATCGTAACACAATTATTCATAGAATAAAGTAATTCTGAGTATAAATATGTGGAGAGGGGGAGGATTTAGGGGGAAAATTGCATGAGAAACCTACGACGCCGTTATTTGTAATAAGTTTAAAATATTCACCAAATCGTTCATATCACTGCATATTGAATCTTCGTCTCCTACATATTCTACATATTCTAAACAAGAATCCGCATATGACTCTTCACTGAAATTATCATCGCCGTCAAAATTCCATGTGATTCTGCGAGTAACTTACAGGCTCCGCCATCTTGGATAAAATGTGTCATAGCAGTTTTCTTTCGAATTATTTCCTTCTATACACTAGGATATAGAACGTTATTGTATAAATTACATTGCCATCATGCGATGAATCTTTAAAATAAAAAGCCCAACATTTGGAGACATCCATGGAGCGCCGAAATACACCAATATCTCAATTTCATCAGAAATGTGACATAGCTTTGTTTTTGCCCCAATGTCTTCAATTGCTCTCGGTTTATTTTAAGCTGTGTGAAACCATTAAAGCTGGGGAAATAAATCCATACAAGATACAAGTCTGGTTAAAATTTGAATATATTTATTACGTCGTGGAAAATAATTTCAGTTTATTCCTTGGAAAATTCACTTAATACAAAATGAGAACATTTGTAAATAGAAGAACTGTTGTGTTCTTTATATCAAACATAGATTTAGGTCACGAAATTCATTTTCTTTTTCACTAGCTAGAATTAATGTAAAAGTAGTGAAATTCAGTGCACTGTCTCCCGACTTTCACCTCATATGCTAGTGAGACTGATGCCGGTAAAGCGGTTGAACTAAGTAAACTAAGATGACTTCCATTATTTCATCCTTGAATAAAGCCAATGTGTGTGTGTGTGTGTGTGTGTGTGTGTGTGTGTATATATATATATATATATATATATATATATATATATATACATATATTATAAATATATTATACATATATTCATATAATACAATTATATGAATGTATATGATGGGCACTAACCACATAGAAATTAGAAGCACTCCAAGAAAAGTAAGTACAAAACACATAAAATATATACAATACAAATAATACACATTTTTATGTACTATATCTCAACTTGTAAAACGACCTCGTTCAACATGTGATCAATAATTGATAGGTTTTTGTTTATAAAACAATGACAAATCGACTCCGAACAGGAAGAACAAAAGTGTTCAGTGAAGCAGATAAACGTTTATTTTTCGGAAAATTCAGATGAGCCCCAAAATTAGAGTTGTGATATTGGAAGGGAAATTAAGAATTACTATTGGTACAACAGCACTTGCTTTCTCGCTTTATTTGTAATAGTCATACAAAAGTATGCAAAAATTATTCACATTTTACATGACATTATTTAAAGATATAATTTTGAAGAACAGTTTTCTTTAAGAAACTAGAGGTGCTCTAACAGTACATACATTCTAGAATCACTTCTAACATTTGCAATTATTGAAAGTTCAAAGAATTCGACGAAAATGAAATCTGTGCTATTTTTTAAGTGTCCTTTGTTCCATGCGCGGAGACAATTGAAAGAAAACCTAGGAGTCTTTTTGATAATATGTTTTTTTTTATAAATTGCATTAACTTCAAGCAGAAATTTCGCGAGCAGTACTTGCTTTTAAAAAAAATGTTCATGAACATTTTTAAAGACCATGTATTACTTAAGACAAAAATCTCTATCTTCAATTTTGTACATTTGCAATGTTAATTTTATGCAATTAAAAAAAAAAGAATTTGCTGAAAACAGAACTAGCTTCAATATTTTACTAACCTTTGATATATCCGAAGGGGAAATTGAAAAAAAAAAGGAGCCGTTTTTGAGAAAATAATTGCTTAAAAAATGGCCAGTACTTCGAACAAAATTACGCAAAAACTACTTCATTGTCTAAAAATTGCACATTATTTCCAAGTCTGTCTTTGAACAACAAATTTCATTCAGAAAAAAACTTTATAATGTTGCTGTTGTAGGAAGATGCTGATATTTTTTAAAACTTTATGTAAGTTTCTAAAAATCTATGATTTCAACGAAAAATAGACCTGCGCCATTTCTATAAGCGCACAAGAACCAAACCGAAATGTGGCAGAACAACAGAAAATGTTATCGGACTTTTGAATTTTGTCGTATTTTCAGACGAAAGCAAAATTAAATTTGGATTCGACACGAGTCGCTTGGCAAGGTGCCACTTCAATGCGGAACAGGACCCTCAAAATCTTGCGCTCACAATGAAATATTGTGTCGGAATCGTGTTTGTCTGGATGTGTATGAGTGCTTCAAGAGTGGGTCGTCTGAATATAATCGAAGGTGTAATATAACACTAGGTGCATATTTACATCTTAATATAAAACTCCAGGTAAATGCGCCGGACATGGATCTTGGAAATAACGAGTATCGTCGTGAGAATGATCCGAAAGCTTCAGCTTTCAGTACTCGATTTTGGCTGCTCTACAGAACGAAAAAAAATGAATTCATAGATTTCGATTCCCTGGCATCAACGCTGTAGTGCTTCTGTGATCTATTATTGGAATAAAAAGTAGAAAATACAGTTTGACTAAAATAAGAGAACGTTTAATTGACCCGCATCTACGGCAGAGTAGGTGAAATGTATTCCGCTAAGGCTAATCGAAGCAAATGGAAACACTAAACGAAGCACATGGTATTAAGGAACATAATATTTTTGTTGTACAGAAATGTACGCTGTTTTTTATGTTTACAAAAAAGTTCATTTTCTTTTGTTTGCAATATAATGGAGTTTTATATATTTTAAGCGTTTGTAATTTGAGGGAATAAAAGTAGAATTTGTTTAGTCTTAATTCTTTATCTGTGTATTTCTCTAACACTGTTCCTATTGTACAGATGCTTTTGCCATATTTACAAAGGCGCGTGATTGTTGTCAATGCGAGAAACAGCCACGATCGATTCGTCACATTTACATAGATATGCGGACATGAAGCTTCTCTTTTCTTTTCAATATCCTAATAAATTGTGTAAATAAAATACGATACAATTTTTCCCCTTAATTTTCCTGTCTTTGTGATTTGCTCAGAGGGAACAAAATACCAATTACTTAAGTATAGTTATTATATTGTTATGCAATACATGAAGTTCTCCAGCATTTGCTAATGAGTTCATCACCAAACCAAATTAAAGTTAATGTCTTGGATTAACATTACAAAAGTAATTCAAAATGTACTTGTATAGTACTGTACACTAGTGCAGTTACCTTACTTATTTAAGTCAAAAGAATTGAACACTGTGTGACGTACTATGTCGAGAAGTGTGTTCTGCATAAATGCATAAATAATCTTTGCAAAGTAAAAATGAAATGTTCACCAAAAATGAAATTTTGGAAACTCATGAATCAGACTGATATTGAGAACGTAACAATGTTTTTACATGTCCTTTCCCAGGTAATTTCTAGCATTTGCATATTTGAAATGCAAGTGATCTCAGATCGACTTGAGAGTTCAGATGCTAATACTTTCGGTTTTACAGATGCATTCTGTTTCTATGAGGATCCACGCACCGATATCCTGATGAATATTGCCGAAAGCATGGAAAAGAGGCCGTGCCGCGTGGTTCTTGAGCGTCGCGTCTCGAAATGAAGGGTGGCGCGCCGGGGCCGGGCCGGGGGCCGGGGCCGGGGCCGGGGCCGGGGCCGGGGCCGGGGCCGGGGCCGGGGCCGGGGCCGGGGCCGGGGCCGGGGCCGGGGCGCCAAGCCAGGGCGACGCGGCGGCTGGGACGGTCAGTCCTGCATCTGGCACTCTTCTCTGTGCAGGTCACCATGCAGATGACGCCTCCCCTTCGCCGCACCTCGTTCTTTCTTGCCTTCACTTCCCCCTGCTGCAGCTCCCCTCTGAATGCCAAACCCAGAACACCCCCTCCCTCCCTCCCCCTCCCGCCTAACTCTCGTTTCAGTCTTCTTCAGTAGTCTATACCATTGCCACCTTCCCCTCGCACCGCCTGCTCGCTCCCCGTCGCGTTGTGTCCGCGCCACCCTACGCGCTCTTTTAACTATCTTCCCCCTCCAGTAATTCCCCTCACCCCCTCCGGAGTATACTTTTTTCTTTTACCTCCTTCCTCATTTTTTCCTCTCTCCTGACCCCTCTCTCGGGGCACTGCTGTCGCTGTCTCTTGCCTCTCCGTCCTACATCTTCTTTCTCTCGCTCGTATACTCCACGCCACCCCGTCATTGCTCCGTCACTTGTAAGTATGCCTTTAGCTCCAGCTCATGTGAAAGAGAGCACGAGAGTGAAGAGAAAGAGAAAGAAAGAAGTGAGAGACACCTCCTTGAAAACTCCCACCTCTTCGCATAAGCAACCACTTTCCCCTCTTTTCCTTTTTTCTTCCCCTCCACGGCTCCCTTCCCCTGCCCCCTCCAGCACCACGGCGCTCCCGCCCGGCTCGCGATTGATTATAAAGTGTATGCAGGGCAGGCAGTCCGCGGCCGGCCGCCGCTGCGAGCGCATCCTGGCATGTGAGCAATGGCAAAAAAGGAAGACACAAGTGAACCGAAAGTGAACTTTTTTGGAGAAAAAAAGTTTTGAAAAATAACTACACTCATAACTAACAAGAATACAGGTGCGACTGTACTATACTGAAAGGATTATTTCTACCTGAAGGCTGCTTCAAATTTCAATATGCAATAGTAACAGTGATTTTCGTTTTCAAGAAAGTTGTTGCAAAAGTGTAACTGCGGTGTGTGACACGGTGCTGGTGCGAGTGCTTTTTCTCTAGTTGTGATTATCTTACAGGGAATATGACAAATTGCACTACTTTACATGGAAGCATTCGAACGGAACAGAAGGATATTGTGCTGTCCTGGAAATTGCAAATTAACTGTTCGAGTTTCTCGGTGATTTCAAGACAAAGGAGCGCGGACGTGAGGCGATGCAAGCAGGTACCGGCACATCTTTGTTTTGTGTTTAGTGCTCACGTGCTTATCAGTCAGCCAGTCCACGCGCATCTATGTGCATAGTTGTGAAGTGTTGTTGTCGGATTTTGTTGACTGATCGTTACTGATAATTGGGAGTAAGTTTAATACCGTTCGGTGTATATATGGATAAAGTAATAGGTTTTTGGTTACGGTTACAGTGTGCAAAGTTAATCTCAATTGAAAATGCATAATTGTATGCACTGTTTTTTCTTCGAAAATCATTAAGTTGAAATACAGAAATGTTGAAACAGAAAGGTCATCCCAGGAGATACGATGAATAAACACAGTCTATCAATTTCCGAGGTGTTTTTTGATATGTATAACACGGTGAACTTTGTATTTGTTGAATCGGTCTTGCAAAACAAGATCCGCATCAGAAACTATTGGAGTTGGAGCATAGACTTATAGTACTAGATTGGCAATGAACGAAGCCAACTGATTGCGCCCGCCGTCATATTGTGTCACTACACTATCACTCATGGACCTACAATATACTGTTATACGTCAATGAGCTCTTAGAAAATCTATGAACATAAATTTTCGACGTACAGTTGCTAATAAAAACTACAATATTGAACAGAAAATATTTTTAGAGAAATAAAACAATTTATATGAAAGTTTTAAATCGGTTTTATTGCTTTATTGTCAAAAACAGAATCCATATTCTATTCTGTATTCAGCATTTAAGAGCGGAATAAAGAGCTACATTTAAATATCCAGAAGCACGGGCAAGGGACCATCATACATTTGCTCATGGATCAAGGGAAACTGGATAAAAACCTGATCGAGATGGAAGTCAGCTGACCCCAAAGTAAAGTACATTATTTACACATGCAATAAATTTCATTTATATGCAGCATTGAAATCAATATCATGATCACCTTGTTCTAATGTTTCATTAAAACAATAACATTTACGCCAAAACTGAAATTGAAATACACAACTCAATTCAAAATATTCACAAATATTTACAGAGAGATGGGGATTATCCCAAAGTCTACAATTACTTGTGCTATTTACATTAATCTACAAATGTTCAAAAATGGCAAGTCGGTTATAAACAGACCTGTGATCATGATTCCTTGCATTACTCTCTTTAATAGCATGGTTTACCCGAATCTTTAGGTAACGTTGTGATACAGAATTAATCAATTCCAACGCATGTGTATCAAATGGATTTAACTTCAGAGTATGTGACTGTAATGTGGAAAATAAATTTAATTCCACCACCTGAAACTTTCCGAGGGATGTTCTTTTCCAATTATAGAACTTAGTCCACAAAGGGAGTGTTCTCTAAAATAAACATCAGTTATCATGCACTATATGTCTATGAGCTGGAGTAATACTTGGGAAAGGGATCAATAGTAAGATCTGTTTAGGTATTTTTGGAAAACTCTCACGATTTGAATCAACATTTCCCCAAACTACTAATATTTTGATGTAGTTGTATAGGAAATAATCTACAGATCTACTTTTGAAGAATCGATTTTTCTAATAAACAATTAGTACTACATCGACACATACTTTCTTGCATTATTTGTATAGTTTACAATTTCAAAATTAATGTTTAACGAAACTGGGACCTATGTCATTTCTTTGTTATTTGCTCTATCCGAGGGAAAAAACGTAAACAAGCCGTTTTTGAAAAACAAAATAGGCTTTATTTTACACAAAGATTGCGCAAAATGTTTCTTTTATATGTACATGATCTTTTTAAAAAATATATTTTGCCAAAAAAATCTTTATTTTCTATATTGTAGTTTTGCTATGCTATTATTTTGCAATTTTTAAACATAGAGAGTATTAAACGAAAATGGGACCTTCGCCAGTTTTATGTCTTTTCTCTATCGGAAGAAAAAATATTAATAAATAAATTTGGAACATTTTTTGAGAAAATAATAATTTAAAATTTGCCTATATACGACGGAAAATTACACGACAACTACTCATACTTTTGAACAACTGTACATGACCTCATTTCAAAATCTGTCTGGGAAGAATAAGTTTTTTAATAAAATAATCTTTAGCTTCAATGGTATTGTAGTTTTAGAAAGACGCTGAAAAGTTTTTTAAGATTTTCAAATGTGTAAAACTCAAAGATTTAAACGAAAATGAGAACTTGGTCAATTCTTTAACGTCCTTTGCTCTATCTGAGGAAAAAGATAATAAAAAAAATTGGACCCACTTTTAAAGCAAAAAATTGAAACTGTTGATACTGCTAAGTTCTACCACGGCCCATGGCCTTGCAAGTTGGACATCCCTAGAATAGATCGATCGGGAGTATCAATTTTGCAGAAAATTGTCTGAACGGTTTAGGTGCTAGCTTTGACCACAGGGAGAGGGGGACAGACAGTAGACAGACGGACAAGACGGGCAGACCAGACAGACTGTTTTGCCGTCAATCAATTCCAGACGACAAATCGCCGATTTTTGCTGGAGCATTACAGCACTTTCTGTTTACTCTGTAAGTATGTAGTATGTCGAGAAAATAATACTCTATCTTTAATAATGTATTCGTCATTCGAAAATATCAGAGAGTTGAATGAAAATAGAACTGATGAGTTTTTATTGAGTGGCATTTGCTCGTCTTCATAAAAAATTAAAAACAGTTTTCAAAAATTTTGTGAGAAAATATTGTTTATGAACTTTTTGAAAATAGTAGATTGATTAACTTGTTAAGGAGCTGTTGTGCAGGAAACTATGCCCGTAAATCGTGTGCCGAAATAGGCAGTCGTATACTACGCCAAAGTGCTAACACGTCTCATAAAGACATTTGCAATAGAACAAACAGGTGAAGATTGCACTAAAAAATCTTGGTCGTTCGATGTTACTTTGCAATGTGATGATTGTCACTGATTGATCCACTGATTTTTACATCTACTATTAAAGAATAACCTGCAAGGAAGATTATACAAAATATATTTTATTTTGAATGCGAAAGATTCGTGACAGGGAAGTGAATCAGAGTTCTATAGTCTTCAATAACATATCCGATATACGGTGTGAAATTATAAAGAAATATGTAAAGTTTTCGGGACCAGAGGAGCATCGAGGTATTCTGGCCCCCGTGGCAAGAGTAGAATTGGCGGCTCTGTCGAGGGTGTTCTTCCAATTAGTGTTGAAGTTCTTTAAATTAGTTCGAGGGAGTATAACTTCAAATTAGTGTTGTAGTTATTTGTTTTAGCGAATGTACTCTAAATAGGGCACGCTGTGATGGATGGCATGTGCCATGTCCGCATAATTAGATACGCCTCTGTTCGGGACAATTAATTAGATGATTTTACGATAGTATAATTCAAATGCACACTTTGTAGCGATTTCGTTTGAATATGGCTCTGAGAATTGAGAATTATATAACCTAAATTTATCTTGTATTGAACATTTTTGCGTAAATGAAATGCATCAATATTTTTCTATGAAATACTTCAGGAAATGAAATTAAAAATGTTTGACAATATATAAGATAAATATATGGAATCTTTCTATTTGGATAAGCTTTGTCCTAAAGTGATATCTTTTCTTGTTTTCACTGGGTATTCGCAACTATTTTAATCCACAGATCATGCATTGTGTTCCACGGCCTAGGAAATATATTAACCCTATTTTTATGCTGCGAGATTTACGAACAAAATCAACTACGTCTCAGAAAATAAGTGTGATTTCGTAATAATGTGGAAACATTCCACTTCAAAAATATTGACCTATCTGCCAAAGAGAGGTCTTGTATTTCATCCTTTTGTTTCCTTCTAAATTGCTTTTGGCGCTGTGAAGGTTAGCGGGGAATGAGAACTTCTTAAAAATGTACCTGCGCTCTGATATTTCAATTTCTTTGTCGACAAGAATGTATTGATCGTCCACTAGCACTGCTCAGTAGAGTTTCAAAGTAATTATATCATTGAACTGGCAAGTGCCGTTGTTGAGTGCACCTAAATTCTTTTTCACTGCATTATTACCTTCAAAACTTTAGAAATACACGTGAAGTTAAAAAGATAATTATTAGAAAAATATTTCCTGCGATCTCAAGAACAGCGGTAGTGGCGAGGGTACAAGTAAAATCTTAAGGTCGAACGTACCTGGGATTGGGAGTTCGCGGGTTCGATCACCAAGCTGCCAGATATTTTGATTGATTTTTTCGTGTTTCCGGGCGCGTCAACTGCTTTGGTCATTAGTCTCGTTAGTGTAGCGCATGTTTTTCCTCGGGAGATGGCGGTGATCTTCCTTAGCTGGATGGCGAGATCCGGCGCCGACCTACCGTCGGCTAGTGGGGTTTCCCCCTAACCAGGACTCTCCCACCAGCGGTCACTGCCCCACTTCAAGCTCCCGGGACCGCCCGGAATATGTGTGCGCGGCATGCGCGTGGCGGTAAGGAGGATAGGACAAGCAAGAGAAAGGTCAGATCGCGCGCGGTCCGTGGCCCGTTTGTGCCAGATACTGTCGCATTCGCTCCGGCGTTGACGGAGAACCACAAACTACCGATCAGGAGAGCTGGTTTAGAATTCTCTTCCTGCGACTGGGCCATATCGACTTAGCTGAAAATAAATGTCGAAAATCCTGCCGCCGTCAGGACTCGAACCTAGGATCTCCCGGTCAGAGGCGCTGCAGTGACATCAGTTGATGCACCGAGATACCGCTCCCTGTCCAGGTATTTTGATGTATTCAACATCAGTGAGTTTGTGGCGCCTGCCAGAGCCGAATTCGTGGGTCCGTAAGAGATTTTCGTAGTTTTCTTGATTACTCCAGGCGTATGCCAGAACAGCCCTATACATCGGGGCAGGGTCCGCCCGCGATATTACCAGTCCATTCCCTTCTGTTCCGTTCCTTTCCCTCCCCTTCCTTTCCCTGCCCTTTCTCTATCTTCCATTCTTTTCCCTTCCCTTCCATTCCATTCCATTCCTTTCCATTTCATTCCCTTTCATTCCTTTTCATTCCTTCCCGCAATCTAGAGTGTGGCACCGTACCCTTGTTCCTAAGTGTCTGCTCGCATATTTTCTTCTGCGCCTCCGCTAGTTCTGCCTCCCACTTCTGAAAACGCCTCTCATTCCTTTCGCACTTACTGCACTTGTTTCCGTCTTCCACGCCGGGACCAGGATTCGCTTCGACACCTCCAATTAACAATAACGTGGCGAGATTCACAGCACACAACAATGCTGCTCCAAGACTAACATTATTACTTTTGCAAATTCTATACGTCGTTTAATGCAAGCATGTGCAAGCAAGCAATGCACTCCGCTACGACTTTTAATGTTTGACCTCGGCAGAATAACACTGTAAACATTTCGTGGTATGTTCAGCATTTTATCGGTCACCATAAAATCTCACGAATTGTGCGAAAATTTACGACATTACTGAGATAGTAAATACATGAATTCTGTTGCTGCGGCACATTAGTACGATATTGTGGGGTATTGGTTGCGATATATCTTAATAAACAATATTCGTATCGTGGTTCGAGAAAATTGGATCCAAATAACTCTCCTGAAGTTAAATATATCTAAAGAAAAGACGTTCGGTTGGGAAATTGGCGCATTGACTTCCAGTGGTGACACCTCCACATCGTCAGTAAACGCGATTTCCGGAGTAGTTTTGTTTGATGGAATGTGAGAAAAATGAGTTAAATTTACCTAATATACATTTTTATAATTGTACTATTAATAAAATTACAATTAAGAATAATTATTTCGCCAACCAATGTGAATTACTTCTAAATTGATTGAATCAGATGTTTTGTACATCGCTATGTTTTTTCCTTAACAAATATTTGACTTGCGATGAATCGATGGTTGTTTACGTTGCTAAGGATATTAAAACCTGTAAGTTAAATTTCTTAACCTGTATACAGGTAGATACAAATACGCTTAACAAACCTGCAAGGGTGTTAGAGACGCATGTGACCAATAATAGTAGTTTATGCAATTAGTTTATGACGTTGTTTTATTGCATGATACATGTTTTGGAAAACGAGCCACGTTAGGAGCGAGTTTCTCAAATCGTACGAATGCAATAGCAATACGCAAACGAGTTGCATACGCCATTTTTTTGTATAACAGCATTATAATTTACAAGAGAATCAAACTAATTTCGCGAAACAACTTTCTTCTGACGTCCAAAGCTGACATCCAACGCCCTGGAAATCAAATTCAAGATGGCATTGTTGATATCCAAAGTGAGAAAACGGTACTGGCTGTTCTGTCTATTTACCTCCTACGATTCTCTCGGGTTAATATTGGTTGAATGTGATGACGTCATGTCGCGTTTGACAATACGATGATACTGTGTAGCGCGATAAAATACTGGATTATACACGACTCGGGTAATGAAGTGGTCGTTTATAATGATGGTATACAACATATTATTAAATAAATTCAAAAATAATAATCCATTTTGCAGCATAGTTTTAATTACTTAAAATGTTTCATTCCTGTACCCTTTGAAGGCGGTGCAACCCCCTTGCAATAAAACTGTCACTTAATAATGAAACCCATTGTGCAGGTGGCGAGCGGGTCGTAAATATTTTCTTTACAAATAGCTAATGCATATGTAGAAATGAATCACTTGTGCATTGCGCGAATTTAATTAACTAGAAAAACTTTAGAAGTAGATACGCAAGGCATGCCAATCTCGTCAGGTCGTGTCTAGTATCTGTGTTTTGGAGTCAAACTGTTGAAATGTCGTTGGTGGATCTGAGGTTTCTAGGTTCATTGCGGAGACCTACAATCGCCGTCGTCTCAAAGTACGCGCAAAGGAGTCAAATTAGCGACTACTTTTTGTGATCAAACTTACCTCAAACAACTATAACTTACATCAAATACCTTAACACCCACAACTTTGCCAGTCAGTATTATACATAATGCCTCAGAATAAATGTTAAAAACTTCATGGAGCAAAAATAATCACTTTTTACCAATGAACATGTGGTGGTAAATTTCCTAATACGGCAAATGACTCTGAACATAAAGTGGTTTGGTGATCGGCAGGTCGTTCTGAAACAGTCACAGAAATATATATCTTCCGGACATGTATCGGTGCATATGAGAGTTTGTAATAATGAGCGGCAAATACAACATACATGTTCATGTTCTAGGAGACATTACATGTTCTAGGAGATTGTAACATTTATTCTGAGACAACATGAACTGGTAGAGTAATATTAATACTGAATCTATTTTTCATTCATTCGGTGAAGTGAATTCTGGTCGATTCATTGATTGAGTTGTTTAATGTTTAGGGTTTTCGGGCGCGAGAAACTAAGGTTATGAGTCCCGTAAGTGTCGTTCTTGTGTTAAATGCAAGAGGCAACGGTGTTATACCCCCGCGTGATGGCGAGATCCGGCGCCGACCTACTTCGGCTTGTGAGGTTTTCCTCAACCAAGAATTTCCCACCAGCAGTCGGGACAAGACGTAAGCTCCCGACTGGTCTCCCGACATGTGTGGTGTGAGTGTAAGTGTGTGTAAGTATAATGTGTAAGGGGTAAGGAAAGGACAAAGAAGAGGAGTGATCGTGCGCGGTCTGTGACCCGTTTGATATGATACTGCACCGGCATTCGATTAGTGTTTATCGGAGAAACCATAGAAACCGGAAAACTACCGATCGGAACAGCCGTTTGGTAGACAGCGGCTGAAACGGACCTAGCTCTAGCTAGTGTGGAGTACAATGGGGACTAGAACCTCGCGGTCAAATGCACAGCAATGTGGTCACCAGCCACCTGGAGCCCTTGTCGCTGTGCGGCAGGTGCGGGAGCTGGTGCTGGCGCGCATGGGGCTGCGGCCCGGTGCGCGTCACGGAGTGGCTGCGCGGCCCGCGCGCGCTCGACCTGAGCGGCAACGCCCTGCGCGGTGTCATGACCGCGCTCGCCCACGCCCGCGCTCGCCCTGCTCGACCAGCCGCAACGCCGTCACCGCGCTGCCCGACGGCGCCGCCGGCGGCGCCCGCCAGGCTGCGCCGCCTGGCACGCTGCGCCTGGACGGCACCGCGCTGCGCGCCGCGGCGCCGCGCAGGGCTGCGCGGCCTGCCCCGCCTGCGCGAGCTGGCCCGGCTGGCACCGGCTGGTGTGGCTGCTGCCGCTGCTGCCGGGTGGCCCCGCGCGCGCCCTCGTGCTGCTCGGGACTCGGGGACAACGCGCGTTCGCCAGCACCGCCGGGCGAAGTGCCGCAGGCGCATCACGTGCTGCAGGTACCCACGCGAGCCCCTGCGGGGTGACTGCTTCATTGATTGTTTTTTTCAAGTTTCCGGGCGCGTCAACTGCTTTGGTCAATAGTCCCGTTAGTGTAGTGCATGTTTTTTCACGGGAGATGGCGGTGATCTTCCCCCGCTGAATAGCGAGATCCGGCGCCGACCTACCGTCTAATAGCGGGGTTCCCCCTAACCAGACTCTCCCACCAGCGAGGCACCGCCCCAGCCGGGAAAAGCTCTAAGCTCCCGACCGGTCTCCCGGAATATGTTGTAGTGTAGTGCATGTTAGTGTGTGTGTGTGTAAGGGGAGAGGATAGGACAAGGAAGAGGGAAGGACAGATCGCGCGCGGTCTGTGGCCCGTTTGTAGATACTGCTCCGGCATTCGCCTGGTGTTGATCGGAGAAACCCCGGAAAACTACCGATCAGAGCAGCCGGCCACTAGAATTCTCCTCCAGACAGCGACTGAATTCGACCTAGCTGAAAAGCTAGTGTCGAAAATCCTGCCACCGTGAGGACTCGAGCCTAGGACCTCGTGGTGGGAGGCGCTGCAGAGGGCGACTGGCTGACAGGTCGCGTCGCGAATGATTGAATGGATTGTTAGTGATTCCGGGCGCGTCAATTACTATGGTCGTTAGTCCCGTAAGTGTAGTGCGTGTTTTCTCGGGATGTTGCGGCGGTCTTCCCCTGCTGGATGGCGAGATCCGACGCCGACCTTCCGTCAACTAGCGGGGTTTTCCCAACCACGTATCTTCCACCAGCGGGGTACCGTTCCAGCCAGGACAAGCTCTAAGCTCCCGACAGGTCTCCCGGCATGTGTGACAGAGTAGTGCATGTCTCTGTGTGTTTGTAAGGGGTGAAGATAGGCCAAAGAAGAGGTAGGAAAAATCACGCGCGGTCTGTGGCCCGTTTGTTAGGGTACTGCTCCGGCATTCACCTGGTGTTGATCGGAGAAACAACAGAAAAACTACCGTCAGAGTAGCCGGCCTCTAGAATTCTCCCCCAGACGGCGATTGAATTCGATCTAGATGACAAGCTAGAGTCGAAAATCCTGCCACCGTCGGAACTCGAACCTAAAACCTTCTGGTCAGAGGGTCTGCAGTGACATGACCATCCCTCCCAGTTCGCGTCACGAATGATCATAATGTGGACAATGGTAGTTCTCTACGTACGCACATGTGCATTTGACGAAGCACCGGTTTCACAGGTCACGTCACGAATGAACGTCATGTCGAGGGATAGTATTGCTTCAGGTACGCACACGTGTCGCTATTGAAGGGTCGGTTTGATATGTTGTATCACAAATTATCGTCTTGACGGACGGTTGTATTGCTCCAGGCATCGATAGGTTCCTGTAAGTGGGGACTGGTTTGGCAGGCCGCGTCACAAATGAACGTCATGACTGACGATGGTATTGCAAAAGGTCGTATCGAAGCCACTTACAAGTGAGCTAGTGCCAAAAATGCATTGACGAATTGAGCGCCTACACATAACGTGCAGTTGTTGTGTTAGCAGTAACCAAGTAGTAGCAGTCAAAGTGGTTCATTCTTAGAATAATATCCCTTTTAGGTGGGGACAGAGTGCATGGCAAAGTTCATTCCTGGTGCGTGAACTGCTTAGATCATTAGTGCCCGAAGTGTGTATGTTATATTATATCCCGGAAGTCGGTGGTGTCATTCCCCCCTCCCCAGTGGAGTGTGAGACATCGGTTTACGGGGTTTTCACCTAGGGGAGCACCGCTCCAGCTGGGACAAGCTACAAGCTCCCGATTGGTTTCACGGCTGGTTTCACGGCTGGTTTCACGGCTGGTTTCACGGCTGGTTTCACGACTGGTTTCACGACTGGTTTCATTACTGAAACGTCCTTCTTACCACACCAGAGCTTTTGTATATTTGAAAACTCTCTTCCTCCCTTTGTTCGTCTCGAGTTGATGAAAACAACTCTTCATTTGACCATTGATTTTCTGTACTAGACGTTACTTGTGACGTTACTTTCTGTACTATACTTCTTGTGAATTTATTATACTGGGCGACGTTTTCTAGACTGGAATATGTCTTTTGGATCGAGAGAAACCTCGGCAGGTCAGGTCTTATAATTTCTACACCATGTTTAATCTCAAAATTTATCCGTTTACTCTCTCAGTGAGGTCAGTCACACATCAGATGTACGGCCGTTTCTGCTTTATCACATTCTCAGAAGTAGTAAACTTAACTTGTGTAGGGTAGCTCCGTGCCTTGCTATGATATGAGCCAAGAGTGTATATTACATACATTTCCAGGAGTCCCCAACAAGAAACTGAAAGCAGGGATTTTTGATGGTTCTAAAATAAATAAGTTCGTAAATGATTCATATTTCATGGAATTCATGACCGAAAATGAATCAAGTGCCAGGTCTTCTTTTGTTCTAGTTGTGAAAAACTTTCTAGGAAAGCTTAAAGCAGAAAACTTGTCACAATTAGTAGAAATAATGCTTTCCAATTTCCATGTGCTTGGCTGCAATGAGTATTAAGGTCTATTACCTACAGAGCCACTTGGATTGCTTTCCTTCACTTGATGATCTAAGTGAAGAGTAAGGTGAACGATTTCACCAAGGTATTCACCAATGGAAGAGAGACACCAAGAAAAATGGGGATACACATATTATGGCATGCAGCAAGACTGTTACGGCATTTGTTCACTCAAAAATCTATTTAAAAAAAACTTTTTGGATCTCCAATAAATGGTTGAATTTGTGAAATTTTAAAACATTTTGATGAGAAATTACGTGATTTACAGTTATCTAATTAATACATTTCATTTATAAAAACCAATTTCTTTTATTTTAAACAAATTAACACCAGTAAATTAAATATTTTATGTCCACATGCCATTGATGCTCCCAAATTCTAGCACACACAGTGTGAAAGTGGGATAGATGATGATAATTCTGTATTAAAACTAGAGTTGATAGGGCAAAACTAATGCATTTCTTGCAATCAGTGAAATCTAAATACCCAGGAAAAGTTTAATATCTTAGGCACCAGAATGTGTTGGCCAGTGTTATATATAGTTTTTGTTTTTTAGTTATAAAAATAATTCAAAAAGTAATTTAAGAAATTTCCAAATCCTCGTTGGCACGAGTTAAAATTAATTATTCACTCTAAAAGTGTGAAGCCTTAATTTTTAAATGAAATAAATTTTAAACTAACGTTGACTAGTAAAATTATTTTTCCTTTGGTTAGTGAATAACAGCTGCTTTGATAACAAATGAATGAGTTGTTGTTTCGAGCAGCTTTTTAGTATTTCAATTACCAAATGGACAGTATCTGCATGAGGGCTGTGGAACGGAAGCTCCCGTTTTCAAAAGGAATCACGACCGTTGTGTGCGGATCCTGCAACCTCCGGAGCGGTTCATGGATGTGATCCAGAGATAGCCGTTGCTCGGGGATACGCGTTTGACGTCATTTCGTCTCCGTGGAGACGGGGTGGGTATGATGCATGGCATGCTGTAAAGGGGGTTAATTAGACTGCTTCGTGGGAACGGTGATGCGACCAATACGCGGAGCTGAGATTCGAAATCTTCGTTGCATGATTTACGTACTTAATGGCATTGCTACTGTCCAGTTTTGTAATATGCTGGGTTGCGTAAGTCCTTTTCGTGACATTTTCATTGATATTTCACAAAAAAAATTAGTTCACACGAAAACCGATAATGAACAGGCTTCTTTTTCTTTGTTTCATTTTAGACTAGTGGATCCGGCAATGCTTTACTATTGCAATGTAATATATAAAGACTATTCAATTTCAAAATCGATGAAGATTGACTACGAAATTAACTATTACAGATCGATAACTACGTATCAACTGCACTGTAACTACGTATAACCACGTACTTTACTATGTTACACATAACTCTTTAAAAATCAAATATTGGAATATTGTTGTGCACCGCCAGCATATGGTTCATACTTCCGGATTTCTAGATTGCATCTTCGATGTTATTCGATATTGTGAGTCGAAGCCAGGCGTCCATAGATGGAAAGTCGAAGCGAGATTCCGCACTTCAAGCCATGATAATAAGATATGGGTGAGCCATTGCCCAGCCTATTCGGATTCATTCATAAAATTATTTACTGATTACTTGCAGCAGGAATCAGGGGGCGCAGTTTATAACGCTGTTGGCACTAATGAAAAATACAATTTATTTTTCTCAAAGCTTTCATTTCACTTTAACGCGTGATTTCCTCTTTCAAAAAGAAAATTAAATATTTCACGAAAAAGTATTATTTAGAACACACAAAGAATTAGAACATCTTGTGAAAACAAACGTACTCTGTACTTTATTTCTAAAAATCATAACGAATCACGCGGTTTCCATGTCTACTTTTAAAAATAAAAAAGAATTTTGAGGAAAGTAATGGTTCGGGCAAAAATAATGAAACATATTCCGGATAATGTGAAAGCTAGTAAAAAAGTTAATCAATGTGGACTATCGTAAAAATATGACATTTTGATACTTTGTAGAGAACGTTATTTTAAAGGATAATAATAGAGAAGCAAGTAATTCGGAAAAGTGCTAATCTCTTCAACCAACACTTCAGAATTATGGCTGATCTTATGAAACGACTAAAATAAAAAAATAAACACTGTACGTTTCCCCAAAAATTTTCTACGCGATGTTTATTTCCGAAACTTCTTCCAATGAAATTCTCAGAATAGTCAGTAAACTAAAGAATAAATATTCGTCTGGTTTGAACGAATTTCCGGATTGACTATTAAAAAATCGCCCAGCTGCATTTATACACCCGTTAACTCACATAATCAATGCTTCTTCATACAGAGGAATATTTTCAGATATTTTAAAAAACAGCAAAAAAAGGGGGACAAAACTGAAATTCAATATTACCGGTCAATATATCTTTTGTTAGTTTTCTCAAAAATATTAGAGAGGCTTTTCTATTTATGAATAAAAACTTTTCTCGGGATGAAGAATTTTTTGACTCGCAAATACAGTTTTAGAAAATCAAAATCTAGGGAAACTCCAATTATTTTCTTTTCTGAAAGTTGTTGCTCTCTTCAATAAACCAAAGTGAAGCACCATTTGAAATATTTTTAGATATTTCGAAAGCTTTTGACGTTATTGATCATAACACCATGCTCTAAAAATTACCTTCATATGGAATTCGTGGTATCGCCCTAGATTAGGTAACCTGGTAAATAAACATCGATCTCAAAGACTAGAAATACAGTACTGGCACAAAAGAACATTGTTTACTTATCTTTCCAATCCTTTGCCAGTTGAGCATGGGGGCCCGCAAGGTTCGATCTTAGTCCTCTCCTATACGTAAACGATATGTCCTCTTCCATTAAAAATGGAAGAATTGTTCTGTTCGCCGATGACACGAATGTTCTTTAAAAAAGAAACAATAAGCAGTAAGATTTCAGAAGTTCAAATTGGTTTCGTAATAAGAAATTAATAGTTAACGAAGGAAAAGCTGTTTCAATGCATTTTTGCATTTCAAATCGGCAATAGCATGCTCCATTGAAAGTGAGCAATACGCGTTTTGCTGATGCTAAGGTAACAAAATTTCTGGGTCTCTCAATTCAGTCAATCCTCAAATGGAATATACATATAACAGAATTAAACACTAAATTAAGTTAATTATGTTATATTATGAGCGAATATTTTATTATTAATTCCTGCCAAAACCGCACGCCCTATTCAACTTAATACTCTTATGTAGTATTGTGTAGAGGTCCTAGAATTTAAGAGAACGTGCACAGAACACACTTATCACGATGATACATCACACAAAGTTTTTAACTCTTGATTACAAAGGCGACCAAGCATTATTACAAAGGCGTAGTTTGACAGACTTTTTGTGTAAAAATGAAAACTTATTATAATAAAAAACTAAATTTAATGCATTGAACATGATGATATGGTTTTACATAATACATTTGATAGGCGTTCACAGATCTTTTTTTTTTTCAAAATTTTAGTATATGACTTAGTGTTGGGATCACAGAATTTTGAAAATGTGCACACAATTCACTTTTCCCCATAGCACGTCATTCGCAGTTTTAACTGTTTTTTGACGTAAAATAAATAAAATAAAAATAAAGATACACCTAAATGCTTTTTTGTAGCAGACACTTGTTTGGTGGTGTCCATAGATGGCTTCTGAGCAGCGACCGTGAAGTATTTAGTTCACGGGTCTGAGTTTTGGAGAACAAGGCGAGAATGCCTCTTGTTATATGGGTAGTCTTTGGACTGGGTTTGGTATATCTACTTTGAGGATAGTTGCAATGGATTGGTGCAAAACTTTCGGAAAGTTTGTCATCTGGTGTCTCCTTTAAAGCTATGGCTTGAACAATTCAGTGTGTTCAATTCAACTTCTTTCTATTTAGTGGTTTAGATTTTGCTTTCATATAATTATTAACATCCCCAAAACGAATTTAGTAGTGTTATATTCCCAAGGTTGTAGAAGAAGCATAAGGGCCACATTCTAATCTTGAGCCTGCGTGATATGATATTGCACATCTGGTCCAAAGCGTCTATAGGTCTTTTTGTTATAATCGCCATTGTCCCATTGTGAACACGAAATGTTCGAAACAAATCTTTAATGGTACAACACAAGGGATATGTATTCATTATTTACAGTACTATACCCCTACTAGCGCCCAAAAATTACTGGTCACAACAAAGGCGTAGTCTACTGACAACGCGCGTGTTAAAACGGCGTATACCTGAAATAGGCACAAGCACAACGATATGTGTCTTCGCTGGGGAGTCGTGCAATGAAGGTCCGCAGTTTGAGAAACAAGGAGCGAGTGGAAGAGACGGGGGAAGTTTTCGGCACTGGTTGTGTCGCTGCCAGACGATCCCGATTCAAAATTTAAGTAGTATATGACTTAGTGTAGAGATCACAGAATTTTGAAAATGTGCACACAATTCACTTTTCCCCATAGCACGTCATACGCAGTTTTTAACCGTTTTTTTACGTAAAATAAATAAATAAATAAATAAATAAATAAATAAATAAATAAATAAATAAATAAATAAATAAATAAATAAATAAATAAATAAATAAATAACAATAAATAAATAAAATAAATAAATAAACAATAAATAAACAAACAAATAAAATAAACAAATAAATAACAACAAATAAATAAACAAATAAATAAACAACAAACAACAAACAACAAACAAATAAACAAACAAACAACAAACAACAAACAAATAAACAACAAATAAACAACAAACAAATAAACAAATAAACAAAATAAACAAATAAACAAACAAACAAAATAAACAAACAAATAAATAAATGTTAAATAAATAAACAAACAACAAACAAACAAACAAACAACAAACAACAAATAAATAACAACAAACAAACAAACAACAACAACAACAACAACAAAAACAACAACAACAAAAAAACAACAACAACAAACAAACAACAAACAAACAAACAAATAAACAAATAAATAAATAAATAAATAAACAAATAAATAAATAAATAAACAAACAAATAAACAAATAAATAAATAACAAATAAATAAATAAATAAATAAAATAAAGCAAATAAATAAATAAAGAATAATGAACAAATAAATAAACAAATAAAATAAATAAATAAACAACAACAACAAACAAATAAACAAAATAAACAAATAAACAAATAAACAAATAAACAAACAAATAAACAAATAAATAAATAAATAAATAAACAAATAAACAACAAAATAACAAACAACAAATAAATAAATAAATAAAAAACAAACAACAACAAATAAATAAACAAACAACAAACAAAACAACAAATAAACAAACAAACAAACAACAAACAAACAAATAAACAACAAACAACAAACAACAACAAACAACAACAAACAACAAATAAACAAACAACAACAAACAAACAACAAACAACAAATAACAAACAAATAAACAACAAACAACAAATAAACAACAACAAACAAACAAACAAACAAACAAACAAATAAACAACAACAAATAAATAAATAAACAACAAATAAACAACAACAAATAAACAAACAAATAAACAACAACAAATAAATAAACAAACAACAACAAACAACAAATAAACAAATAAATAAACAAACAACAAATAAACAACAAACAACAACAACAAATAAACAAATAAACAACAACAACAACAAATAAACAAACAAACAACAACAAATAAACAAACACCAACAACAACAAATAAACAACAACTAAATGAACAAAATAAATAAACATCTTAACAAATAAACACAAACAAATAAACAACAACAAATAAACAAACAAATAAACAACAAACAAACAACAAATTCAACAACAACAAACAAATAAATACCTAAATAAATGGATAAATGAATAAACAAATAAACGAACAAGTAAATATATTAATAAACGAATAACTTGAACAAGCGTACAAACACATAAACGACTAAACGAAAAAGTGAATAAATTAATTAAATAAATGAACAAATGAATAACTAAATAAACGGTTAACTGAATAAACAAATAAATACCTAAATAAATAGATAAATGAATAAGCAAATAAACGAACAAGTAAATAAACGAATAAATTAATAAACGAATAAATAAACAAATAAATAAACAACAAACAAACAACAACAACAAATAAACAACAAATAACAACAACAAATAAACAAATAAATAAATAAATAAATAAAAGCAAACTGAAAAGCAAACCGGAAAGGAAAATTGAAAAGCAAAATGAACTATAAAAACAATTATAAACAACAAACAAATAAATAAATAAAAAATAAATAAATAAATAAAACAAATAAATAAATAAATAAACAACAAATAAATAAATAAACAAACAACAAACAACAAATAAATAAACAAATGTAAACAAACAAACAACAAATAAACAACAACAACAAACAAACAAATAAACAAACAACAACAACAACAACAAATAAACAAATAAACAACAACAAATAAATAAATAAAATAAACAAATAGAACCAAACAACAAACAAATAAAAACACAACAAACAACAAACAAATAAACAAATAAACAAACAACAACAAATAAACAAACAAACAACAAACAAACAAACAAACAAACAAACAACAAACAAAATAAACAAACAACAAATAAATAAACAACAACAAACAACAACAACAACAACAAACAAATAAATAAACAACAAACAAATAAGCAAACAAATAAGCAAACAACAACAAATAAACAAACAACAAAAAAACAACAAATAACAAATAAATAAGCAAACCAACAACAAATAAATAAGCAAACAAACAACAAATAAATAAGCAAACCGACAACAAATAAATAAGCAAATAAACAATAAATAAACAAACAAATAAATAAGCAAACAAATAAATAAAAGGTCCGCAGCTCTGAGCAACAAGGAGTTAAGTAACAGACGGGGGAAGCTGGTTGCGCGTATGCCAGACGGTCCCTGGTTCGCTTGTTGCAGCCGCGCCTCAGCGACGGCCGCCTGACCGCGCCGCCCGCGCGCGCTTCGCCGCGCCCTCGGCCGCGGAGATTCGCCCGCGCGCGCGCGCTCGCTCGCTGAGCGCCGCCGCGCCGGCGCGCCCGCACGCCGACGCCTTCGGCCTGGCGAGCTGCGCGTACCGACCTGAGCCGCAACCGGCCGGAGCGCGCGCCCGGCGCGCTGTTCGGCCGTGCCCGGCGCTCACGCACTCCTTCCTGGCGCGCAACCGGCTGGCGCGCGTCGGACGCTCTTCCCGCACCTGGGCGCGCCGTCGCCGATCTCAGCCGCAACCACGCACCGAGCTGAGCGACGCTGACGGCTGCCCGGCCGCGGCTCCGCGGCGCCTTCGTCGCGCCACCGAGCAGACCGGCCGCGGCGCGTGACAGTGACGGCAGCTGGCGCGCCTCGCCCAGCTGCGCGTGCTCTTCCTGTCGCAGAACGCTCAGCACGCCGCCGCCGGCCGCGCTCGACCCCTGCCCGCTGCTCGGCACGCTCGACCTCGCCGCCAACCGCTTCACCGGATGTTGCGCCGCGCGCGCCGCCTGGCGCGCGTGCCGCACCTCGTGCTGGCCTTCAACCGCCTGGGCCATTGCTGGTGGGCCCCGCCCCGCCCCCGCGCCTCGCCGCCTGCCGCCGACGCCACGCCCCCGGACGCGTCTGCTGGTCTGGGACCGCCTGACGGTCCACAATTTAAACCTCCCGACCCCCAGACGCCCCTCTAGAACCGTGTGGAGGTTGCGAGGATGTCGACGCCCGTAAGGCTCCTTCTCTGAAAGCCTTCTCAAAAGTCCGACGCTGCCAAGAAATCTAATGAGTTTAAAACTGTTCGTTCCTTCCATTCGGCTGACGACTCCAAATCTTCCGACATCATTGAAATCTCAAACACCCTTCGATCTTCCAAACCATCCATCTCCTCTAGAACTACCGAATCCTTCAAATCTCTTGATATGTCCAACCCTGGTCAATTCTAAAACAACTGACAACATAACTAAACGACTTTGAGATGAACGATGGTCATAAAACCTCCAGCTTCACCATTGGTTCAGACATCTCCAAACTGCCTTACCCGGACTCCGACGATTCCGCATCGTCGAAAGTGCCGTACGCTCTGGACAACTTCCACGCCTCCAAGACCACGAAGGCACTCCAGAGCCTGGACTTCCCTGACGTCTTCGATGCCTCTGACAGCTTCGACACCCCAGCCACCCACGCCACCCTCGACCCTGTCTCTTCCGTCACCCCTTCACGGCCGAACCACCTGTCTCGACTCTGATACAAGACAGCCTGGCTGCCCCGGACGTCTCTGACATTGTGGACGTAAAGGAGAATCGCGAGATCACTGATTCGTCTAACGCCCCTTCTTCTGACAACATCAATTTCTCCGATATTCTGGGTGTCCCTGTTACCTTTGATGGACGCACCTCATCTTACACTACCAAAACTGTCAACGTTTTCCAAACCATTAAAATGTGCAATGCAACTGATATCTCCGGCGCGATCGTAACCCTCAACGCTTCAGACGGCCTCTCGTCCGATGTCGGCACCGCCGACGTCGTCAACTCACCAGTAAGGCTCTCCGAGCCCTGAATCGCAGCGATGTCGTAAACGTGCCAGCTTCTTTCTCAACGAAACCGATTTCACTTCCACGCTGAGCTCTTTTTCGCTCGTAATGTCTCGTCTGAATGTGTGAACGTAGCAGAAAACCAGAGCGACGTTTTCAGCTACGGTAACACTGTCCCCCCTGCCTCGCGTGCGGTGAATCCCCCGCAGCCCCTCTCCCCCAGCCCCGCGCGTCGGACCGTGGCCGACGTGATCGGCCTGCCTCGGCCAAAGCGGAGCAACCCGTCCGGCGCGGGGCGGCGGCGTGCGCGGGCGCGGGCGCGGGCGCGGGCGCGGCGCGGCGCGGGCGCGGGCGAGCGAGCGCCGTGCTGCAGGCCGACTACTCGTCCAACGGTCTCACGCGTCGCCCACGACGCCTTCCGCGGCTTCTGCGCGCTGCGCCGCCTCAGCCTGGCCGACAATCTGCTGCGCCGCCTGCCGCCCGACATGCTCCGACAGGTGCATCCCACGTCTTTGGGAAAAGACTAACACTCTGTATCATGGGGATGAATGGCTTTGCACCGTTTATAAGAAACTATCGATACAAAAATTCATAGTTTTATTTCACTTGGATAGCAAAGTACCCAGGCCTACATCAAACACGAATATACAGTAAAACTTACCCAATGTTCAATCTCAAGGGACCACTATTTTTCCGTATTAGACAAGATTCCGCATTATGCAATGTAAAACTGTACTGAATATACGTTTGGCAGGGCCCACGATTGATGTTCACATTAGACAGTTTCCACATTATACACGTTCCGCATTGAGCAAGTTTTATTGTATGTATTTGCAATTGTGTGTGTGTGTGTGTGTGTGTATATATATATATATATATATATATATATATATATATATATATATATATATAAAATTGCAATATAATATATACATATGTTTATTAATAATATACTCTTTACGGATTCGGTGGTATAACGGTCAGCGAACCGGACTGCTGTACCCGAGTTTGCGGGTTAAACCCGATCGAAGCTATGAATTTTTATATGAAATCCTCGTGGTATCTTCCTTCGAGGGGAAGGAAAGCCGGCTGTCCTACGTAGTAGATTTACTGCATGTAAAAATATCCACAAGCCTGCAAGAAGCCTCTGAGCAAAAATTCGAGATCCGCCAGCTTGTCGCTCTAAGATAATACCTCCTTCTCCGCTAGGTAGTGAAAGGAGCGTATCAAACCAGGGTTAGACGGGAAGATGGGCCTGATAGCCCGAGTCTCAATGCAAAATAAGGCATAAACCCAAACTAAATTGCGTTGGCATACCAAAATAACATTTGAATAATATGTTATTTAATGAATGGTAATTTTCAATTCATGTCTTCATCCGCTGGTGGTGGGTGTGCCTCAGATGCCGTGCCTGCAAGACCTGGACGTGAGCGGCAACAACGTGACCCGGCTGGACTTCCTGCAGGCGGGCGGCGCGGGCGGCGCGGGCGGCGACGAGCCGCCGCCGGCGCTGACGGTGCTCGACGTGTCCCGCAACGCCCTGCGCGTGCTCGCCCGCGACACCTTCGCCTGGACGCGCGCCCTGCACATCCTCGACCTGTCCGCCAACCGCCTGGCCGGCCTGCGCGCGCCCGTGCTCGCGCCGCCGTTTCGCTCGAGCGCCTCGCTCGCGCACAACCAGCTGCGCGCCCTGCCGGCCGACGTGCTCGCGCACGCCGCCGCGCTCTCGAGACGCTCGACCTGTCCCACAACCTTCTTGGCCAACCTGAGCTTCCTGCGCTCGCCGTCCCTCCAGCTCCTGGACCTGTCCTTCAACCGCGTTCGCCGTTCGATCGCGGGCTTCTCGTGCGCGTGCCGGCCTCGAAACATCTCGATCTGGGGGACAATGACATTTCTTTCATCGATTCGATGGCGTTCGCCGGGCTTCGCGGACTCCAGTATCTTAACCTTGCCATGAATTCGATCAGTCAGCTGCCGGACCTGTTCATAAAGCCGTTGAAATCTCTCAAAGTTTTGAGCATTGCGAGAAATAAGCTTTCCACCTTGACGGATTTGACCTTCGCCGTGACCTCTGTCAGTGAACTTATGGAGCTCGATATGTCAGGAAATCGATTATCTGCCATCCATCCCCATGCTTTCCAGTATCTATCTGAACTCAGAATGCTCAATCTTTCCTTTAATCAGATTAAACTGCTCGATAAAAATACCTTTTGCGGCAACGTCGAGCTGACCGAATTCGATTTGAGTGAAAATATCCCTGAGACTTCCTTCCGCCTGGAATTTGCTACCCCTATGTTAGCACGTACAGCCCTTATAAATATTTTAAATTCATACTTTAGTGGCAGTCACGTCGCTACTAAAGAATGAATTGCACCATCCATAGCTCTGTGTATGTTGGTCTTCCAAAACCGACCAAATTTGCATATGATGTGCATCTTTAATGGATTTGTTAGTACTTGGAATACTATATTCGAATCCAGCAACCGGTTAGAAGAAGATATTTGATGTGATGTACCTATCTGTTTGTGAAATGTCAAGGTATTCTTGAAAGCATTGTTTGCAGGTGTACTATGTGTCCAATTTGTGTAAGCTTATATCACGTACATGTTTTCCTTTCTGTATTGATTCATATTATCACATAATTTCTCAATGTGTAAATTTTGAAACTGGTCAGAGAATGCTGATGAATTAAGTATTTCATAAGACATGCCAATCATGAAAGAACTACAATACATTCATGTAGTAAGGAGCGGATTGCATGAAGAATTTTCACCACAGTGGTAGAGTTGATACGGAAAGGAATGACAATTGTGACTGAACTGACAGTATTGGAAAGTTGCTATTGAAAGACTAAAGGAGGGCTGTGTGATATATTTGACCATTATTTGGGCATCTGGAGGGAGCCTAATTGTGTGTTAGTTGTATATATTTTATAAAAAATAAGAATCTTTGTAATTATAAAATCATCTTTTGATTTGGACCATTTAATTAATTCACCTCAATTAGTGGGGGTCTACTGAAATATTTCCAGTATTGTTTTTTGTATTCATGAATGTAAACTGACATTCAAGTTTTCAAGATGTTACTTTTGACTTTTCATTAATATAAACATTATGATAATTATTAATTTCAAAATGAAATCGAGAATTGGTCATCTTGTTTAATTACTTCAAGGTTCATATAAAAATTTGTTATTGATATAGTGTTAGTAACAGTAGATATGTTCTGAATTATCAAAATTTGTTCTTCCTGAAATCTATTGAAAATGAAATGTCTTCCTACTTTTCTGTAAGGAAGAAAACCCTCTTTCCAAAATGTTTGCAATGAAACTTGTGTACTGAAAACAGGGTTCACTAATTTTATTAGGCCTACTTCACTGTAGGATTGATCCATTAATTCCTGATGTTTCAGGATATCCTGATGCATCATCTAGTCACTTCCATGGCCTCATGATACTTAGGATGGGTAACTATCCTGACTTGACTGACAATTGAAGGAATTGGGGTAAAGAATAAGGAATTGACATTGTAAAGAATCAGAAACAACTTACATATGTCAAATTTAATATAGTGAGAGAATCTCAATTGAAATTTCCCTCCTGTCTAGTTAACTTGCATATTTATTCCAGCATCTATTGCAAATTAAGGGGTTCCTTGAATCCTTATTGAAACAAGTTATTAACTACTGACTCAGATAATAATTATTTTGCAAGGATATTATAAGATATTTCATGAAATTTTTAAAAGTGAATGAACAATGAAATTAAATCAAGATAATTCAAAAATAATTTTAAAAAACTCACTAAAAAAGTCTGTAGTGTCTTTTGTTAAGTAAAATGTTATTACATTTTAGGGATTTACAAGCCTATTCTGAGGCCTTCAAAATATGTGCTACAGTAATTGTTTTTGAAAAATATTTTTACTTTGCATATCACGATCCCCTGACTGGGGCCCCTAGACTGGCTATTTCAGTGCATTTTACTGCACAATTCATTTGCTCAGACTTGAACTCAGGAATAAAACTTGAGAAATCTGAATTCAATTTCTGAGAATGAACCTACTCCTCAATTTGTGAAGTCAATTTTTTTAACATATATTTTGAATCAATGTCTCACCCCAAAGGTCTTCCCATATTATTATATTTATTGAAACTAGGTTTATTACAAGTACTTTTCAATACATATTCATCGACTGCTATTTTTAATACAATTTCACAAATATTTGTCAATTGGAAAATAAATTTTTTGAGCAACAACAATAAACACTTATATTAGCCATCAGATTTAATATATAAGATTTCTATAATCCTTTTATGTGATGATGCCTAGATAATGGTTGAATGTAGACTTTTCTCTGTCGTATTACATTGAAACCTGTATGAGAAATGTATTTTTGGATTGGAATGTTTCAATAAATTTGTTGAAAGACACAAGAATATTTTAGTAAGCCTAATTACCTGCTCAACTATATTAATACGAGATAGAAAGAAACACAGGAAAAATAAACTTTTAAATGATTAAGGTTACCTCACAGATAGGCTACTAATTAATACAAATGAGTGATGATTAATTTCTATCTCCAACAGCCTTACATTCATTGCAAAAGAAAAAAGGTCTCTTATGTAATGAGATAAGAAAAACATTATTACCCCAGATGCTGCAATTGTTTATTTTTTAGTTTCAGCAAGATTCATCCTCACACATATCAATAATCCTCCACAATTTTCCATAGTGGACTTGTGCAGTGAATGAAACATTAATAAACAGTATAGATATTTGAAACTTGCAAAGAATGTTTAGATTACATTATTTCCTCCAATTGATTTTTAATAAGATTTTAGAGAAGTCATTTAATACATTATTAATAATTTAACATTTAGTAAACACTTGTAAAATATATTAACTTACATAACACTTACAAAAAAATGTATACATAAAAATTAATAAAGAATACACACATACAGATATACAAATGTAAATCTATATTCCTACAACACAAACAACAAATACTTTAACATATAACTGTACATAATACTATATCCAAATATCCCTAATATTTTAATACAATAGAGCCAAAATGAATGAAAATATAATGGATAGAAATGAATAAAACAAAAGCAGTATATGATCATACACAGTAGATCTAGTGTATGCAATCATACAATTTTCTGTAGTAATTAGGTTTAGGTAGTAATTAGACCTGGACAACATTCCAGATTTTCTTATCAAACACAGTGCTCCATATATAGTGCAACTGTCTCATATTTGCAATTACTTAAAAACAGGTATATTGGGTTAAATGTATTCAAAATGGCAACAATTAAATCGTTGTTTAAAAAGGGCACAGTTATGATCCAATGAATCAGACCTATCTCCCTATCAGATTTCTAAAAATTCTGGAAAAGCTTTTCAATGATAGACTGAAACACTTTCTAATGCAAATAATATCCTTGGCAAATGCACAACATGGTTTCAGGTGCATAGATCCATGTAGAGACAAAATATATTTTCTCCTTCTTTAAATGACATACTTATTACCAAATCAGAAGGAAATTCCCATTGGCCTTTTCTTAGGTTTGTCAAAGCCTGACATTATTGATCATTACATACTTTTAACAAACTATAAATGCTAGGGATCCATGCATGGCAGGCCAGTGGATTAAATTAGTACTATCAAACCGTGAGCAAGTAGTTACCTCCAGCACACACTAAAGATAAATAAATCTCTCGCACTACTTCCAACCTCAGATGATAAATTGGCGGAGTCTCAAGGATCCATTCTAGGGGCCAATATTATTCCTTATACAGGCAATGACATGCCTTTGACTTTAAAAATAAATAAAAACAATTTTGTTTGCAGATGACATGCAAACATAACTACAGCAAAAACGCAACAATTATTAGAAGAACCAAGAAACTTCAATGCATGAAAATGGTTTCAAGACAACAATCTATCAGAAACACCAGCAAAACAGTCTCTAAATTTCATGAAACCCCGATCCAAAGAAAACTCTCCCAGCATTTGCCTGGCAACACAATCCTGTAAAAATATCACAGGAAACTACCTTCCTGGTCTAACAATCCAAGAAAACCTAAAACAAATGCCTTAAGATTTCAAATCTTAATAAGAAGCCTACCAAATCTTGTTAGTGCCCTATACACCATGTCAAGTCTAACATTGGAGACTCTAGGAGGTCGTATTATGCAAATGTGCACTCACACTTGAAATATGGATTAATATTTGGGGGAAATGCCTGAAAGCACTCGCATTTATTATCCAAAGTGTGTCAATACTACAACCATGACAGCACTCATAAGCTGGAGTCTTGCAACCCTTGTTCAAAAAATTAAGATTCTTCCACTACTGTGCAGTACATATTTGAAAGAGTTGCCCTCACAAAGAAGTGATTCTCATGGAAACAAAGACACTTTCACTCTAAATTCTGATGTACACAATCATAATACTCATAAAAGGATAACCTACATGTTCCCTAACTGAAACTATACTTATCAAAAAAGCAACACAATAGAGGGCATTACACTTACAACAAATTGAGTCATGATATGTAAGTATATTAATACAATACATAGATTTAAAAGTAAATTGAAAGCTTTCCTGCTTAACAACATGTTCTATAGTGAAGGAATACACAAATCACATCACTACTTCCTAAAAACAAAAATAAAAATTCTAATCCCATTGATTCTCTTGTTTCCATGTTGACTGTTCAAGTTGAAGCAAAGAAAAAGAACTGGCCTATCCCATCCCTGCCTGTAAGTAAATTGCAGTTGGACTGATGTAGAAGGAGAATGCCAAACCTAAATTCCTCTATTTCCTTCATCCTGAATTTACAAATGCACTAGATATCATTAATAATGTTAAATCATTTCTGAATGGGTCAGTATTTTATTATTAGTATTGTTACTATTATAATTGATATTATTATTATTAGAATTGTTATTATTATTATTATTATTATTATTATTATTATTATTATTATTATTATTATTATTGTTTATCAGTACAAGAACTCTTTTTTAAGGTATCCTTGTTTATGTACCCTCTTTTTTTCAATAATGTACTCTATTGTTTGATAAATACATACCTACAATAAATATATCCAAACAAAACAAAACCTACAATTGAAATGTAATGCATCAATGGACTAAATGACTATTTCAATGAAAACTTGTAGGATACACACTTCATAGAGGCTCCCTCCACCATAGCCCCATCTCATGCTCCTTCTACACCAGTCTCTTGTCCTACACCTCCCTCTCCACATCAACACCTGTTCTTGTGACTTTCACTCCCACCTATGCTGTTGTAGCAGCAAATCCTTCACTCTCTCGAAATCCACCCTCAAATCACTTCTTGATCCACGTCCTACAACCTACTTACTGCTCCTAAACCTGTCTAGTAGCTGAACCTGTACAGTCATTTACTTCTATTCCAGTAAACACTGAGAATAATAGTATCTCAAGGACAGTTTGCCAAAATATTTGACTCTTTAAGAATAAAATACATGAAATAAAAATTATGTTAAAATACTGATTAAAAAATACAACTGAACTCCACATATTTGAATACTAGCTCATGGAGGATCAAATCACACAAACACATCAATCAATCACACAAATCCCAGGCTTCAACTTAGCAGGTTACTTCTATTGAAAGGCCAAACATGCCAACAGCAGTCACACATAGGGAGGCACGTGCATATAGCTGGCCATTAAAGATTCAAATTGATAGGGGATGATGGGGCTCATCCCCACCCATCAGGTTTGATGTTTCATTCAGAAAAATTATTATCTTATTGCCAGAGTTACAATATTAATCCATATTAGGTGCCTCATTTATGATTCCTACCTCTCTGAATTGTTCAAATGAAGATATTCAAAAGAAAGAAATTACACACAACATTTGCATTCATTCAGATTCTTAGACTATGGAGATGGTCTTGTTCCATTCATTAATTCTTTTAGAGGATGACTCTTGAAATTTTGAATATCCCCTTCAGAGATAATCTCACAATTCACATCCTGCCAATAACAATGATTCCAAAGAAGTACAGACTTCAAACATTTAACTGTAAATAAATACATAGAATCAGAAATTCTAGCAACACATTTTCCTTATAAGTATCAATGAGCACCTGAAGAAAATCTTCAAACATTTTTAAAAACTTAAAAATATTTATTGTGCTTGGTTCACTTAACTACCTTTGACCTCTACATTCTACATACATTACATCCTTTTATTTAATAAAGATCTGAACCCTTGACACAATGAATCAGATAAAATATGAATAAAATGAGCATATATTCAATGAAAAATTACAGTGGCACAATTGTATAATAGGATTAGGAACTTTAAATAGTTGGTCACTGAACAAAACAACAGAAACAAGGCAAACAAAAATTGGCGTCACCTCCACATTCTGAACACACTTTCACCCAATAACAATTCAAATTTACTCATTCTTCTTTCTGAAGTTTTACCTACCACATTTTTTTACTCTTTCTACTCTCTAGTTTCCGTTATCGGCTTTAAAATGAGTTCTACACTTGCTCTAAGGTATCCTGTTACAGGTGCTAGCCTAGAGCTTCGCACTCACTATAACACTGAACTTAAAGAGAAAAACGCTACATATACATTACTTAAATCTAACCCCTTTACATATCACAAAAGCAATTACACAATACAATAAACTATGACTTCTCCAGATAACATCAACATGTGAAAATCATTAATTATTTAAGTAAAATTGTACAAGGTATGGCCTCTTTCAATGAATTCAATAACACGCGCAGTAATGAACTTGAAACTGCCACTCACATCGTTCGGAATACTTCTCCCACCTATTCTGGACTTTTCACCACATTTAACACGAATTGTCGTGTATTTACTGCAATTCTCTTTCCCCAACTGATCGCTGCATAAAAGTTGCCCAGTTCTTTTACTCCAACAGCTCCGCATCGCTCGCCTGTAGGTAACCTTGAGATTTTCTGCCGCTCGCAGCCTCGCGTTGCCACCCGTCTCCGTTTACTGTCCCGACATTACCAGTTTCCTTCCCTCGAACTCTGACTCCGCTACGCCTACAATTTCCACACCTTCTCCGCTCCCCGGACTCGTACGATTCTCGTTCCAGTCCAAATCTTTCTCCTACGCTTCGCTCTTCCTGGGTCGTCCTCTTCTTCTGCCGCGCCCGTACAAGTTCGCGCTTCCAGCCTCGAATAATTAATGTTGCTGAAGTTATGCTTCAAATTCTCGGCCTACCTACTACACTTTGTGCGTGTGTTCTCAGCGTGCAATATGAGATGCTGGATTTAGTTAATGTCCTACTGCGCGAATTTTACAATTTGAAATTATTTAGAAGTCAAACGATCACTTCACTTGCTCTCTCAAATATTGTGAATGTTAAAGCGAAGAATGTTCGTGCACTTCTCAATTACAGCTCTTTCGTTGATACGCTTCTCAAGATAACTTTTAACTAACAAGTTAAAATAAACTTCTATGCTATAAAGTTGCAAACGCCCAGAACCCAGTCTGCCGTCGCTGCTGCAATCATAGAGAGCTCCTCCGAGGCGCGCCGCGATGCTTATGGTACTCGCGCCTGTGGAAATTTTTGGGAGGGCGAATTTCTCCTCTTTCGTGACCTCCCGGAAAACATTATTCGCTAGTTCGGGGCGTCAGAATTCCAAAACCTGAGGGTAGATGGAGCGTTTACAGCCATCGTTCCGCCGTTTACTCGACTCTTTCTGTTCACGGGCTTCTTCCGTAGCTGATGGTGGCGTTATGGGGTTATCTAATCCCATGACGTCACAATATATATAATCAAAGTGATTAACCTTTGTGTGTGCTTGATACCAAAATCGATTGACGGCAAACGTCTGTCTGTGTTGTCAACGCTAGCGTCTTAACTGTTCAGCCAATTTTCTCCAAAATTGATATTCCGTTATCGATCTAAACGAAGGCAGGACTTGGGAGTTTCAACAGGATATTTTGATTTTTGAGAGTACTTTAAAATCAAGCTCACAAAAAGTTTTCTCAAAAATTACGCCAATTTTTTTATCAAACTTTCCTTCCGTTAGCTTTATGCTACTAATGCTTAAGAGAATAATGTAGGTCTCATGTTCAAAAAAATCCTTGATCATTTCTGGAAAATTGCAATAGCGCAATTTCTTTAGGTGTCTTCTTACAATTATCATGTAGAAGACAGATATTATTTCTTATGAAACCTGCTCTTTAAAGACAGACAAAATAAAGTCATGTTCAATTTTTCGAAAATATCAGTAGTTTCATGTAATTTTGCGCGAAAAAGCAATTTTTAATTTTTTAAAAATTTTTCTTTGAACCGCTCCAATTTTTCCTGAAATTTTCTCCCACAAGTATCAAGGACGCAAAAATATGGAGCTAGTCCTATTTTCGCGAACTCTTCGTTTTTCGACAATTACAAAAAATTTTTCATTTCAAAACTACAGAATTGGAAGCAAGAGGTTTTTGCCTTAGATAAATCTGTTGTAAAAATGAGCTCTGCAAGAAAGGTCAGGTAAATGTTTTTGTAAAAAGAGTAGATTTCACGTAATTTGTGTCTGAAATTTATTCAGTTTCTAAAGAAAATTATTTTCTCAAAAACTGCTCCAGATTTATTCTTTATTTTTTTTAGGAATAGAAGAAGGACCGCTTAAACGAATAACGCATATCTCGTTTTGTTGAACTCTGAATTTTGAAAATTGCAACTCACAAATAATGCGAGAAACTATGTGCTGTTATAGCCCACTAGTATCTATTTCTGGTCTTATCAAATATTCCCAGCTTTAATCAAACAGACCAATGTTAAATTTAGAACAACAGCTTTCAAAATATATTTAATGAATTCTACGAATTTTAAGAAACTTTATATTAACATGAAATTTATAAAACAGGAAATTATTAACCCATGTAAAGAAGAACAAATTATATGGAAATGTGTAAACGAAACATTACACAAACATGAAATTTAATGGCCCAACGTCATCTTGTACAATCAGGAGGAAATGGAAGAGTTATACCTCGATGTGTGTGTGTGTAGTGGGAGAAGGCAGCGGTTTACTATAAGAAAAAGGGAAATAGTGCTAGTTTTGACTTTCGTTTGTTCATTTAGTCAATTAGAGAAAGGATTATTAAAATGTTTTAAGATGTCTTCACTTTCTAACCATTTAATTAATCATCTTCGTGTCCATAATTGTATGGAAGTGATCAGTGGAGCAAATGGAGCGTGGAGCAAAGTGGAGTAATCGCAAATATATATGAGGGAAACAAATAAAATATATTCTCGTACAATTGTCTCAATCGTTCGAGAAAAGGATGAATGTTTTCCATATGCTAATCAATAAAAGTGATTGCACGATGTTACAAAATAGATTTTTTACTAACATCAGATAGTAATGTACACATTAAACTTTGTACACATTAAATAAAATCTCAAAAATATTAATATTATTTTGCATAGTCAGACTGCATCAATAATGATGATCAATAATGAGTTAATTATTATTAACTCATCATATTTACAGTTCTCTTCCGAGTGTACTTGTACCTTTCAATACCACCTTCAATTCTACTTGTTATTTTCAGTAAAAGAGGTCTCTAAGTATACAACGTCCTTCAGTGAATGTTTTAAAACCTGTAATTATCTTTAAAGACTACGTTAACGTCTAACTTAACAGACACTGTTAAAAAGTTAGGATTAAATTGCGCATTTCAGAGCATGTTAAAATTATGTCGTTATAATAGTATGCTAATGTCACTATGTTGTTAATATAATCTACAATATTATGATACACATTAAATGTAATTATCTTTAGAATGTTTTGCTTTTATAATAAAAGTGAATTAAAAATGAAAGCACCAAAAAAGCGTGATTAAAACATTTAAAAAATATAAATTTTCGATGTCTAGTAATATCCGGGTAACACTAATTTGCACCAGTAAACAAACACCAGATTTGTTTTGATGTTCTTGCCCTTACTTTGTAAGAGGATAAAATATTGTAATTATGAGAAGGAAAAAAGCGATTTTTGACAGAAAAACACCTTATTTCCAACCATTGGTAACGGATAAGCGGATAAATCTTCTTAGTACTTGTGGTACTAAATTACTTCTTACTCGTAGAGTCAGAATCTAAGTTTTGTGGTTCTTCATGTTGAAAATCGATTGACGGGAAAACGTCAGTCTGTCTGTGGTTAACAGCAGCGCCTAAACCATTCAGCCGATTTTCTTAAAAATTGATATTCCCAGTCGATTTAAAGAAACTTTAGGACCTCTGAGTTTTAAACAGATATATTCATTTTTGAGGGCACTTTATATGAAACTACAACATTTTCAAAATTTTCTCAAAACGGCCCAAATTTTATTACACTTGTCCTCAAATGCGAAAAGCGCCCTTGAGAGAACAGTGTAGGTTTCTTTTCCGTAAAATTCCTGGTTTTTCGAAAATTGTATGAGTTCAGTTTTTAGATATTCTACTACTTCCATAATGAAAACAGAGTATTTTCTTCTCGCTACCGCTCACGAAGTAGCAAAACATTTATGTAATGCCGCGGAAAAAGACAATTTTCGGCAGATCTCTTATTGACGGACCTGGTAACGAAAAAGTAGATAAATCCAGGTGCTAAATTACAAACAAAATCCTTTAATACGTGGTGTAGCCAGAATTCATGTTTTGGGGGTCCTTGATGCCGAAAACTCGAATGACGAAAAAACGTATGTCCGTCTGTCCATCTTTGAACAGAGCTAGCGGATAAACCGTATAGCTGATTTTCTCCCAAATTGATATACCGCAATCGATTTGGCTTATGTCCCGACCCCAGACTTTGAAACTGATATTTTAATTTTGGTGCGTACTTTATAAGAAACAACTGGGACATTTTTTAAATTATTAAAATGCTCAATTTTTTATTAAATTTTGTTGTCGGATAGCGTGATGGTTGCTTAACAGGAATGTTCTGTCTCATGGTCGTTGGAAACCCTGTTTAATTGCGAAAGTTCACAATTTTTCGGGCTTCCTACAACTAAAATATTAAAGATTTTTTTCACTTCATGAAATCTATTACGTACGGACAGATTTTAAAATAAGGTCACGCCCAGTTTTTCAAAAATTTCATTTTTTCACGCAATTTTGCATGAAATATAGGCAATTTTTAATTTTCTTTAACAATTTTTTCATAAAAACAGCACCAAAATGTTTTATTAAATTTGATTTCAACTAGCGTATTAGATAATGCTTCAGAAACTACGGAAGTGGAAGTGGAAGTGGAACCTTCGGAAACCACTAGCGCTTTAGATAATGGTTGTCTTATTTTGGCTGAAAATTTAATTTTCGGCGTTTCACAATTGCAATTATGAAAATAATTTTTTCGTAATGAAATGTGTTCATCAAAACAAATCTTCAGGGAACATCATGTTCATTTTTTTAAAAAATAAGTATTTTTGCGTAATTTGATGTCAAATATAGTCGCCCGCTATCAATATCCCCCGATTTGTGAACGTAATTTGAGAAGTGCTTGAGGCAGCTGGATACTACGTAACTTAGAATATGTAGTATAGCGTGTGTAGAATAGTATTTTTGTTCGTTTCTTACATTCAAGCTTTTGTTATAGGTTTACCGGAGCGGTAACTCAATGCATCAACTGATGTCACTGCAGCATCTCTGACCGGAGGTCCTAGGTTCGAGACGGCGGCAGGATTTTCCGACGTTTCTGACGGCGGCGGCAGGGGTTTTCGACACTAACTTTTCAGCTAGGTCGAATTCCGTCGCGTCTGGGGAGAATTCTAGCGGGCCCGGGTGTTCTGATCGGTAGATTTCCGTGGTTTCTCTGATCAGCACCAGGCGAATGCCGAGCAGTACCCTACCCAACGGGCCACGGACCGCGCGCGATCTGTCCTTCCTCTTCCGTGTTCTATCCTCTCCTTACTCACACACACTACACATGCACTAACTACCACATACTCCGGGAGACCTGTCAGGAGCTTGGAGCTTTTCCTGGCTGGGCGGCGCCCGCTCCGCTTCACGGTGGTGCATTTTCCGAAATCCTGGCCAAACCTCAAAATGAAATCGCGTTTACTGAACTTTTGCAAATACTACGACAAACGTATACTTGGGGACATCTGTTTCGTCCACTTCGTGTCTCTGGGTCAATTCCCCTGGCACCAGTAGTCACCCGAACTTACCCTTCGCGGCGATCGGTAGATCTGCAGTGCGAGATTAACATAGCGAGACCGTCTTTATTTGTAAATGGTGGCCATAAGAAGTTGTGCAGAGAAAACTGGCAGTATGGATTCTCCTCCTGAAGGTTTGTAGAGTGTTTTCATGTTTGTTTTATAATGCATTAATGCATAATACCGACGTGGGATGAAATATTAAAATGCATGAAATTAATTCAATAATTTTAATTACTAAAAAGTTCACGTAGGCTGAAAGTACCAATTTCTGGAATTCCATGAGGTTTCTAATTTCATTTACTAGCTGAATCTATCCTCTTTCAAATCCAGTTATAAAATCATGCCCCAACTTGCCCCATTAGTAAATACAAAAGAATTAACTTCGTCAAGCACGTGACTGCCGAATATGACTCGAGATCCGGCCTGAAAAGCAGGAACTGCTCTTACAATGCTGTTTCAGCGGATAATTTTGATTCATTTGACTGAAATTACAAATTTACAAAATATTATAAACAAAATGAATATTTTAATTTTTTTAACAGATTATGACTATTCACTAATATTACTTGAACACAATATTTATGTACATATTACATCTTCTGGACTGGATTATGCACATTTTATTTCATTAAAAATTATACATAAAGTAATATTTACATAATATGTGCATCAAAACTCGTCTTAAGGAAGGGTGTGCTCTTGATGAAAGGTCAAATACGTACGTGATATCAAAGAAACTCATCATAACACTTTTACATACCAATAATTATTTATATTAGGTTGTTATTGTTATGAAATTAGTTTTATATTATTTTTATGAACTAATACTGCAACTACAGTTTGAATATGGTCAAGAAACTTATTTAAATGCAAATCAAAGAAAAATGGTCTGAATGTAGAGCTTTCAAACAAGATTATGGTAATAGCAACGACAATAATTCAGCATGACGCTTTTTTAGAAATCTAAATATTCCTCAGAAATAACGGATAGATGAGGGATTAAGAGTTGGTTTTGGTAGTACGACTGGATACTGCCAGAAATATGTTTCCAAATATTCATGGTAATACATGCATAGAATGTATTCACAAAGATATAAGATGTTATGGAGAAAGATTCTCGGAAACATGTTCAAGACTGCACCCAATCCAGGAGATGTTTAGTCGCCTGTTGAGAACTTCTGTTCCTTTCACTGCGAGCTTGAGGGATGTTCCCAAAAGAAAGTTAATATTCTAAAACAAATATGCTTTGTTTCATTTGCCTGAACCCAATATCACCGTAGGAGAAATGTACCTAGTGAAAATGTGATCTTTCTTTCCGGTTCTTTTGGGCACTGTATATGAATTTTCTCTGGCAGAGAACATGAGATGGCATGCTTCTTTATGCCAAATGTTATCAATTAATATGTAAGTAATCCCTACGGTTTTCTAAAATCAATTTTGTGAATTGATAAAATTTAACAACGTTTATATAGAAAAACATATATTTATATTCCACAGATTTTGGCAGTGCATTATTCTGATATTATGTTACCAGCTCCTTACATTATAAAGATAGTCCAAAATAAATTTGGTCGTCGTCGAAGACATAATATAGCTCTCACAGGTTTTGGCCAGGAAATCGCCAAAATGCACCACTGTGCGCTTGGGGGGAGAGTCCTCGTTAGGGGGAAACCCCGCTAGCCGATGGTAGGTCGGCGCCTGATGTCCCCATCCAGCGGGAAGATTCGCCATCTCCCGATGGAAAACATGCACCACACTTACGGGACTAATGACCTAAGCTGTTGACGCGCCAGGAATCACCGACCAACCAATGAAACGCGTAGCATAATGAACTTAATTTTCTATTCAATTCATTTAATTTTATAAAATGTAGATCCCTATTTTTACTTTCTCGTATACATACGTACATACGGAGTAATATACGTAGTGTAGATAAAGTTATGAAGTAGTGCGGAAAATCGATTTCGAGATTTCAACGGAAATACACGTTTTGGTGTCCCCTGATTTCGATTTTTTTTTAACGTCCTATCCTCTCCCCTTACATACACACTCTTATATTAACATGCACTACACTACCACATATTCCGGGAGGCCGGTCGTGAGCTTAAAGTTTGTCCCGGCTGAGGCGATGCCCCCCTGGTTAGGGGGAAACCCCACTAGCCGACGGTAGGTCGGCGCCGGACTCGCCATCCAGCGGGGAAGATCGCCGCCATCTCCGAGGAAAAACATGTACTGCACTTACGGACTAATGACCAAAGCAGTTGACGGGCCAGGAAACACGAAAAAATCAATCAATTTGTTTACAAATTACAAATTAATCTTTCGTACAAATTACGTTTACAAATTAATCTTTTAGAAATGAATTAATACCTACTTGATAATCCTTATTTTTTGTCCGAGTTGCGAGGAATTTATTTGCATTCTCAAAGTGTTCTTTTTCAAGCAATCCGAATAAACACTAATGGAAATTAGCCCAATTAGGTTTTTTCTCTCAAAAATACGAGTTTAATGTAATGTGAAAAATAAATTGCTAGCCTTCAGGAAATATCAGATTGGAATACGGCAACGGCATTGCTCCCCGCGAGACTGTGGTAGTTCTGTGAATTCCGTCTCATTGTTACGACATGATTTAGCTATACGAAATGCTGTTATAATTGTCAATTTTGTGATATTTGCTTGAAAATTTACTTTTCACACCAAATGTTCTCGATTTATAATGAGTTTATAAACAATATTACTGAGATGTTACTTCAGAAAGAAATTTCGTATAAACAGCATTATGTAACCATTACTAAGGGCGAGAAAGTATGTGCTGTTTCGGCACCACTGTTTTCTTAATTAAAGCTGTTCCGTAAAGACAGGTCTTGAAATAACGTCATGTAGTACAATTTCGAAAATACGAGTAGTTCATGCCTAATTTTGTATGAAATTTAAGAAATTTTTTCTCAAAAACGGCTTCATTTCTTCCCACTTACTTCGTCAAAAAGAAAGTGCGCCGGATAATGCTTTCTCGCACTTCGTCAGAAAAGAAGTGTTATCGCCGCCGGATAATGGCCAATTTCCCGCGGAAATCGCTTTGCTAGGCCTGATAACGAAAAAATGGATAAATCCTGTTCCTATGTATAGTAAATTACTTCTTCTAACACATGGTTTAGAGCCATAATTCATGTTTTGTGGGTCCTTGATCAAAAATCGATTGATGTCGAAACTTCTGTTCGTCCGCCTGTCCGTCTATGGTCAACGCTAGCGCCTAAACCGTTTTTTCCTTCTTTCTTTGTTTCTTTCTTTTCTTATTTATTTATTTGACGTAGGGGGAAAAACCATCTGCGCACGCTTCTTGAGTTTCAGAACCCCTTCCTAATAATTTAACTATAAATAGTTGAAAGATGGAAAATAAATAATAATAATAATGATAATAATAATGATAATAATAATAATAATAATAATAATAATAATAAAAATTGAAAAATGCGAGAGATTAACATTTCAAAAACTAAATATTTTCGTTTCCGAGGTATAAAAAATTTATTTGTAACGGTAAGCGAACTACAGATTTGATTTTTCTATATTGCTAACAAAATAGAAAGTCACCCTAAGCTCTACTACCACTACAAGCAAAAGGAGAGCTCAACAAAATGTGCGCATCTTGAAGCTACATTTACGTCCAGATGCAAATCAACAAATCATCTCAGCATTTGCTCAATGGATCAGAGAAACTGGACAAAAACCTGATCGAGATGGAATTCAGCCAATAAACTCGAAAATTGATATTCTCCGATGGATGTGACGAACTCGAGGTTTTGGGAGTTTCAACCGATATTTTGACTTTTTAGGCTACTATTCATGACGCCTCAAAAACATTTCATATTTTCGAAAATAGCACAAAATGTTTGTATTTATCTTTGTGCTCGGGATGCGTAAAGGACGCTTAAGACGTACAGGTCTTATGTTCATTGAAATCCCTGATTTTTTTAAAATTGCAAAAGTAAATATTTCGGCATCTTTCTACAATTACACTCGTAATTTTGACGGTAGAGATTTTTTCCTGAATGAAATCTCTTCCTAAAACAGATCTTGTTGTAAAATCATGTGAATGCTTTTCGGAAATATTAGTTTTCACGTAATTTTGTATGGAATTAGAAAATTTGAAAAGTTTTGAACCAATTATTTTTTTAAAACGGCATCTTTTTTTTAATTCTCTCATCGTATGTATCAAGGAACAGTAAAAATATTATACTAGTTCCATTATCGACAAACTCCTTTCTTTCGAAAATTGCAAAGTTTAACTTTCCAAACTACAAATATGAAGATAGTTTTGCTTTAGAGAACGTCTGATGTAAGAAGTCACCCTTTTTAAAAGTCATGTACAATTTTTGAGAACTAAGGGTACAAAAACAGCACGCACTTTCTCGCCCTATTTTCCGAAAAATTACGCAAAAGTACTCAAGTTTGAAAAATAATACACGATCTTATTTCGAAATCTATCTTTCAGGAACAAATTTAATTAAGAGAAAAAATATTTGTCTTCATGATTGTAGTTGCAGGAAGATGCAGAAAAACTTAATTTTTTCAATTTTCAAAAAATCAGAATTTTTTAACAAAAATGAGTCCTTTGTGATTCTCTTAAACGTTCTTCACACATTTCAACAACGAAATTTAATAAAAAGGGATAATTTTTTTGAAAATTTCGAAAATGTTTCAGGGGTTTCATGCAAAGTACCTCCATAATTGAAATATCGGTTTCAAATTCAAGGGACCGCGACATCAGTCTGATCGATTTTGGATTATTAGTTTTGGAGAAAACAGGCTGAAAAGTTTAGTCGCTAGCGTTGTTCACAGACGAAAGAACAGTCGGACAGGGGGACATTTTGCCGTCATTCGATTTTTCGATTTCAACGCCCCAAAAAACATGGATTCTGTCGACATCGCGTGCTAAAGGATTGTTTTCTAAATTTTGCTGGATTTATCCACTTTTTTGTTACCAGGGCCGGAGAAGAAGAGTTCTTCTGCCGAAAATTCGAATTTTTTTCCGCAGCATTACATAATTTTCTTGCTACTGCGTAAGCGGTAACGAGAAAATAAAACTCTGGTAGTTAATATTGGAGTTGTAGTAAGACTCCTTAAAAAACTGAACTTATCACTCAGTGTCAAAGTGACGTTCCAGGACTCGGGGAAAACGCGTTCCATTCCCGGTATGCGTATATATTTTTATCTATTCTACAATGGCAAATAATACAATAAATTACAAAATTCTACACGAGCGAGTTATTGCGTTAGTGGAAGAGAGACAACAGTTTCTTTCAGAAGCCGGTTTTTGGATTCCATATTAATCATGTATTTCTTATATTTTCTAGAAAAATAAATGATACATAATTTGGAGAATAAAAGTAAAAATATTTTTTAGAAACAAAAAACATCATTACCATGTTTTAAAATCGATATAATAATTTAATTATGCAAGAGATAGTATTGTAATACAGTTAATATAACAAAAACGGTGCTTTTAACCGGATTCGATCCTCCTGCCTAGAGTACTGGAAGAAAGCATTCCACTACTGAGCCAAATGGACACTTTTGTGTTGGAATTGCTTGCTTTAATTATTGTGACTGGTTTGTTTTAGTTCAACATTCTGAATATACTTCTTGATTCTCTGTTTCATGTTGACTGTTCAAGTTGAAGCAAAGAAAAAAGAACTGGCATATCCCATCCTGCCTGTGTTAAATTGCAGTTGGATAGATGTAGAGAACAACCCTTCTGACCCACAAACCACGATTGAACCTATCGAGATGAATGGGTGAGTGGTCATCTTGGAAATTGATTCACAGAACGTTTCGAGTTGTTGAATTCTTTCTTGGTATCTTCTCTTATTTGGTCTTGCTATTATTGGTGCACATCTTTTTACGAGCGCATTTTCATGGTCAGTTTTGGCGCTCGAAGATATAAAAATCATTTTATTTGTGTAGAAGTAAAAATAATATCTCAATATATGAAAATTCCTATTCCTCACGATTTATCCATACATTACGCACGCTGGCGGTATTTATATAGTCTTCTGAACACTTTTGCCTACAAAATCTGTCAACTGAGTTTAGCCAATAAAAGCCAGGTATTTCTTAGGGACATTTATTTATCAGTTAGTGCTTCTTAGTTGTTGTGTATTCAAATTTCGTTGAAGAGTGAACGACTTGCAGGAGTCGTCTTAACACTGCCGCGTGCTGTCGAGAACCCTAGAGCACAAACAAAATGTAGTCACGCTCACACAAGTTTACCGGCAAATTCTATTTTCCCCAACCGCGCCGACAAATTTGGGACACCGCACCCCGGGAGGGAGGGGCGTTGACCAATCGTTAGCTCATGAGCCGCCGTTGTCAGTGATTGGGAAAATCCACGGGTAGAAAACACGCTGTCTGAGGTGGGACCTGATATGTTTACGTATGAGGCGCAAATATCATATTTCCCCGCCAAAGGAGAAATTTTGCATGCGAGTACACCATGACAAAAAAATACTTGTGAGTGGGAGTTTTCCGTCCCCAATTACTGTTCATAGACCTGTAAATATTTAGCATTTTAGCAATAATTATACTTTTTGCAAGCAATTTGTAACTCTTGTCATTCTGCTATTTTAAAATTTTCATCGTAAGCACAATTTGCGAAGCTCTCCCGCCGTTCTACCGCATGTTTCGAATTTCTTTAAAAATTTTAAATTTGTTGCAAAATTCGCTTCTGGGACATCAAGAAATATTTCACTTCAGAATTGCAAAAATTGGGAATTGTTCATAATTTTGCAAAATTTTTATTGTCTTTTCTAAACTGGCTTTAAACGAGGTTCAAACTTTGCAATCCGATTGCGCTATCGCCTTTCGTTTCCAAGTATATAATTGTTTAATAATAATAATAATAATAATAATAATATTTACTGAGTCACAAATACAATTTCAATCGTGTATGACGGCCAGATATGGCAGAGTGAAATTACATTTACCGTCCAGAAATCAAAACAAGGGGACCGCGTCAGCATTTGCTCAAAGGATCAAGGAAACTGCACAAATGATCAAGTTGGTCATTGACATTACAATACTCAATAATAATAATATTAATAATAACAAACAATTCTAATAATAGTAATATCAATTATAATAGTAACAATACTAATTGTTTTCCATACCATACCATAAAAAACCATTTTTCAGAAATGATTTAACGATATTAATGATGCCTAGTGCATTTAGCAAATCCAGGATAAAGAAAAATTTTGGTTTGACATTCTCCTTCTACATCAGTCCAACTGCAATTTAACACAGCAGGATGGGATATGCCAGTTCTTTTTCTTTGCTTCTACTTGAACAGTCAACATGAAACAGAGAATCAATGGGATTAGAATTTTTATTTTTGTTTTCAAGGAGGTAGTGATGTGATTTGTGTATTCCTTCACACTGTAGAACATGTTGTTAAGCAGGAAAGCTTTCAATTTACTTTTAAATCTATGTATTGTATTAATATTTTAAATCATGGCTCAATTTTTTGTAAAGTTGTTTCCCCCTATTGGGGGCTTTTTGATAAAGTGTAGTGTCAGAAGGGGGAAAATGAGAGTCTTTTTTGTAAGTGTTATAGTTGTGTATCAAATTTAGAGAGTGAAAGTGTCTTTGTTTTCCTTTGAGAATCTGTAAGAAGACAACTATTTCAATTATGTACATGCGGTAATGAAGAATCCTTAATTTTTTGAACAAGGGTTTTGCAGACTCCAGCTTGTGGTGCTGATCATTAATTATGATATTCTTTTAGATAATAAATGTCTGCGAGTGCTTTCAGGGCATTTCCCAAAATATTAACCCATATTTCAAGTGTAGTGCACATTTGCATATCGTTGTCCTAAAGTCTCAATGTTGGAGCTTGATCTGAGTGTATATAGGGGCATAACAAAGATTTGGTGAGCTTCTTATTAAATTTGAAATCTTGAGCATTCCATTTTTAGGTTTCCTTGGATTGTTAGACCAAGGAAGGTAGTTTCCTGTGATATTTTTAAATATGATAAATATGATATAATCCACTGGCCTGCAATGCCTCGGATCCCTAGCATTTCTAGTTTTGTTAAAAGTATCTGATGATCAATAACGTCAAAGGCTTTTGACAAATCTCAGAAAAGGCCAATGAGAATTTCCTTCTGATTTGGTGCAACAAATGTGTCATTTAAAAAGGATAAGACGGCTGTGGATATATTACTTCTGAAGCCACGATGTGCATTTGTGAGGTCATTATTTACATTGAGAAAGTATTTAGATCTATCATTGAAAAGCTTTTCCAAATTTGAAATCTGGTAGCAGGGGAGAGATAGGTCATAGTTGTTGGATGCTAACTATTGCCCTTTTAAACAGTTTAATTTTTGCCATTTGAATACATTTGGGAATATGCCTGTTTTAGAGGCAATTGCAAATATGAGACAAGCGATTGCACTATATATGAGACACTGTGTTTAGTGAAAATCTGGAATGTTGTCAGGCCTTGCTGAAATTTATTCTCCATTTGTCCAATGATTTTAAACATTTCCAGAGGGTAGTTTCATATAAATATATGGAATTTGCAATTTGTGACATTGAGTGTTTGTCTAGTGTGTGTTATTGTTCTAGGAATGCTGAGATACTAACTTTTTACCAATTTGTAGAAAAGTGTTCATTGGTATATCAAGCAATTTCTTCATATGGAGTCTTGTAAAGTTTAGTTTTTGAAGTGGAGCTCTATATTTTTTTCTGTTATTGTTAGTTGGTGCTGTTGTCTTTTTAATAATGTCCCACATAGCTTTTTGTTTTATTCTGAGCATTTGCAATGTACTTGTCATTGTCATAATTTTCGCTTGTTTGATTGCTCACTTAGGATTGGTGTATGTTTTGTAGTATGAAATGAAGCTGGGGTTACATTTGTTCAGTGTTAGTACTTTTTACATGTTCGCGTTTTCTTTCACGAGACACTTTGGTACCTTTAGTAATCCACGTTTTGTTTTATTATTTTGAATCTTTCTCAGTTTTTAAAGAAGCGTGTCATTGAAATGTCTTAAGTATATATTTATGAATGAGTTAAACTTATCACTTGTATCAGTTACCTTATACACTTCATTTAAATTTTGTAATCTGAGTAAGTGTTGGAGATTCATTATGTTTTCTTAGGTATAGTTTTTGAGTTTCTTGGTAAGTTATCTGTTCTGTGATTTTTGTTTCTATTTGAAGTGTTAGAATCTGGGCTGTGTGGTCACTGAAGCCAGTAATAAATGTAGCAACAGAAAAACTATTATTATTTGCATCTATTATTATTTGATCTATTGCAGTGCTACTATTTTTGGATATTCTGGTTGGTGTATTTATGGTTGTTTTGTAGATTATGTATATGATTTAGTAAGTCTTTAAATACATTTAGATTTACTGGATTGAGTAGGCAATTTATGTTGAAGTCATCACAAAGATAATTTATACTGTCTGCATCTTTTTAAGTTTTGTTAGAATAATTTAGCGTTTATTAAGGCGATTTTCAGATTTCCATTTGGGCTGCATAGGACCCATGTTTTTATTCCAGTTAAGTCTGTGATAGATATTTCAAAGTCTTTTTCTTTTATGAGGTGAGTGTGATTGGTGTAGGGTGCAAAACTAATTTTATCTTTAATAAAAATGCATGTCCCACCATATGCATGATGTGCGTTGTTAATATTTCGACATGAGCTGCTAGCTGAAGAAGCCTGGTATGTGTGTGTTGTCTAATTGTTCCTTGGTCAGCCAGTGTTCTGTAAAGCATAGTGTTGTAATGTATGGTTGAGCTTCTCCTCTGTGTCTTCTATGTCGAAGTGAGTTGGTTTTTCAGTGACTGTACGTTTGATGAAGAATGTGAAGATAGTTTTATTTTGTGTATTTTATTTATTATCTCCAGTCCAGTGATATTGTCTAAATAATTAAATCTGGATACTTGTTCTATTATTTGTCCATTAATGACAATTTTAACTCTTCTCATTTCTTTTCTTGGATATGCCACTGATTTTGTCTTGCTTGTGGAAATTTTCCTGTTATGTTTCAATGCTGCAATACAATACATTTGCTTAATTTATGAATCCTGATTCCTTTAATATAACTCTACCATCATCTTTGTATAGAATTGTTTGGCTCTTCTGTCTTTTACCTCTTGATTGTTGGTTCCATTCGTTGATGAAATGGAACTGAATGATATTGGAATATTTATTGAATTGGCATGCTAACAGATTGCATCATTTCCGAGTCCTTCTGTTGTTGTGAAAAATGTTGACATCTCACACAAAAAAAGTTCCTATTTTGTAAACTAGTATAATGTTGATGTATTATATGCAATACAAAATTAATTGCTATTTATTAGAAGTCTTAAAGAAGACTTTATAGAGCCCATTGAGGTGGGTTGATCCACGACCTGATAGGGGGATGCAAAGAAGGCTCTCATGTGTTCCTTTCTGCATCTTTCATCCTCTTGCTTTTCACGTCTTGTCCTCTTTCTTTTTATCACCCCTTTTTTCTTCCTCATTGGCCTTCTCTATATGCTGAATGTGTTTGGCCATACATTTGGTAAATGGCTCCCATGTGTTTGCCATACATGGCAATCCGTGTCAAAGGGAATCAATGACCTGGGGTTGAGGGGTCTGTGCATACTCGCTTGTATGGCGCCTTGATCCTGGAGACACATCCCGTCTCTGTTCGTTTACGAACCCCAGTAAATTCTGACAACTGCGTGTGTAGGCGTATGCTGCATCTTTCCAACACACTACCTTGGGCCTTGGCCCCATCTAGACGGGTGATCGAGAGTTAATCCACTCCCCATCAATTGGCTCGGACTACGTTTTCGACTGAACTCGAGGGGGAGCCATGGCGGGGCAGCGCTGTTTCATGCCCCCACTATATCTCCTTATCAACTCTGGTACCCCAGTGGGGTGTTCCCTTGTTGGGCGCTATGGTGCGTGGGGAGCTTGGAGACAAAACAGCTCCCATCTTATGGAACATAAAGCCAACTCCTTGCACTCTTCCGGAAAGAAGAGGCGATGTTTTGAAAGAACGGTTGATTTAATTTTTTTCTCAGAGGAGAGGATAGACCGAAGAGCCATTTTCTTCTTATGGCATCTGCGACGAAGGACGCCATTAACGATTGTAGAGGCAGTCCGTCTCTCGCGAGTAGTTGAGGATTTGTTCGATAAGCTCAAGCAGTCGTGCGGCAGATAGACGATACCATTCTCTTGAAGCGAGCACCTACGAGTAAATGCCAAGATCCTTAAACTAAGCGGATTACCGGCCTCCTATGTGGAAGTAACCATTCACCCTACCCTTAATCTTTGTAATGGGTGGTAATGACTTTGCTTTTGAAAGTAGGAGGGACTTCTCATTTTTTTTTCAGGGTGTAACAGGTGTTCAAGATCAAGAGGAAGGAACACGGAGAGATCCCCAATGCCACTCCTGATTCTGACATTCAATCTGCTCCTTTCCAGAAATGTTCAATTCTGTTTTTACAATCTTCACGTAGAGTAGTATCAGCCTAAACCATTGCGGTGTTTTAGAACCAAGATTCGTCCATACGCATTAACGGTGTATGGCACAAAGCCCGGTCTGCGCAAAGTGCGGCAAGTCAATGCACGATCCAGAACCTCGTGCGCCACCGCTGTTCTGTGTGAATTGTGAAGGAGACCGCGCAGCTAACTCGAACAAGTGTCCTACACTTTTGAAGAAGGCTAAAGTGAGGAGAATCATTTTAGAAAGCAGAAATGCATTGTGGAGAACATACGTCTCCTCTCTCAATTGCACACAATCACCACGTCTGGTGTGGAGAAAGATTCGCGAAATAATACAGGACTCATCATCAAATACAGTATCAGGTCCCCTTAAAAATGGAGCGATGTTCATTTCTCGAGATATGATTGTAGAGGAACTCGCCGCTTACTACAAAAAATGTGGAGTTCGCAGAACCACGCACCAGACTTTCTTTTGGTCAGAGAAGATGGAGAGTCGACCAGTGGAATTTTCTAATTGAGCGTCTGACGATATCAATAGCCCATTCTCTATGTCGAAAATTTTCACTACTCTCGCTCTTGCGAAAAGAAATGCCCCAAGTCCTGATGGAATCTACAGTCAAATGCCTCAATATTTTCCTGAAACGGCAATGCAATTTCTCCTTCGCCTTTATAATCGCATCTGAGAAGAGCACGCCGTCTCTCGTATAGTGGCCAGCGTTGTCCCTAAAAGTGCTTCTTTATAAGGCTCACGGGTTCACGCAATACCTAAAAAAAACTGAACAAAATAGAATATTCACTTCATTATTACAATCTCATTAATTATATATTTTTTTGTTTCTCTTTTTATAATTTCCAAACCAATATTACATTGACGGACCGATGTATGCCATCCGGTCACGTCAATGTAATATTGATTTGAAAATATAAAAGAAAGAAACAAATATAATTAATGAATGTAACAATGAAGTGAATATTATTTTATTCAGTTTTCGTGTGCTGAACCCATGGCGCTAAGCACTGAGACAACGCCTGCCAAGACGGCGTCTTCTTCTCAATTCTGCGAAGAAAAAATACATTGCCGTCTCCTCATATGAGTGGCCAGCATTGTCCTAAAGTGCTTCTTTATAAGGCTCACGGGTTTCGCAATACCTAAAAAGCTGAACAAAATAGAATAATCACTTCATTATTACAATCTCATTAATTGTATATTTTTGTTTTCTCTTTTATAATTTCCAAACCAATATTACATTGACGGACCCGTGTAGCCATCGGTCAAATCATCATAATATTAATTTTAGAAAATATGAACAAGCTGCTGTAATTAATGGTTGCTGACCAATGAAAGTGAACTGTTCTATTTTATTCGATTTTGGTATTGCGTGAACAATAATCGCTGAACAGCATCTTCACTATGCGAAGACGGCGTGCTCTTCTCAGATGCGATTATAAAAGGCGAGGAGAAATTGCATTTGCCGTTTCCCGGAAAATATTGAGGCATTTGACTGTAGATTCCATCAGGACTTAGAGCATTCTTTAAGAGCGAAGTAATGAAAAATTTTCGTATAGAAAGAAATGGGCTATTGATATCGTCCGAACGCTCAGTGAAAAATTCACTAATCGGCTTTCTCCATCTTCACTTCGATATTACAATCTCATTGAGTATATATTTTTGTTTCTCTTTTTATAATTTCCAAACCAATATTACATTGACGGACCGATGTGGCTACATCGCTGTTCACGTTTTCGAAACACCTCGCTCAGACCTCGTTTCATAAGGACCATTGGTACCACGTGACTTTGCTTCTGTGTTTTCATTGGGAACTTTCGTCGGACTCCGGCGCGCTGACAGTAAAACAGTGTCCCCGATACGATACTCCGAAAATCAGAGTAAAAATGTGATTACGTAGGCTTCCGCGGCCGGAGTATGTCTCTTGGCTATCCGGGACAAGCCGCGTCGATCTGCTCGTAGCTGACGTTTCGGCCAACATATTGTGGCCTTCCTCAGAGCGTACTGCTGTCAAATGGCTAGCGTGACCGCCTTATAAGGAAGAGAAGGGGGTGACCAGGATTGGTCAAGGTATCGGCCAATAGGAAGCCGGCAGATGGTATGGGATTGGCGGAGGAAGAACCGGCGGGTTGTAGCGGGAAAGGGGGGTAGGTGGAGGCGTGGGGAGGGTGACAACAATGGGAGACACATTTCGAAGCGGATTGATATATAAAGAGCCGAAAATTGGTTATGTAGAGCCGTCTGAGAGGCAAAGGCAACAGCCAATCGGCGACCGTCATTGGTCGACCGTGGAGGTGTGTCCCCTTGGAGAGGTACCGGATTGGCGGGTCGTGAAAGCCCGTTTCCAGGTGGAGCTGAGGCGCATCATCCCGATTTACGTTAATGGGCCGATTCTGTCCGTGACACTTTGAATGTACGGGAGTTGAGTTGTCTTTCGAGGTGGGCTGGATGTCTCGTTGGTGGCGCTAGGTGCTGCATCGTCATCTCGTGCGTCGAGTTTCCTCAAGGCGCGTTGTACAGCGTTTCTGCTGTAGCCATTGGCCAGGAATGTCTTCCTCAGTACCTCTTTTTCCTCTTTTAGGCTGTTGCTGTCGCTGATGAGGGCGGCCCGGTGAGTCAGGGTCGTGAGGACTCCCTGTTTTGTAGCAGGGTGATGGTGTGAATCCACGTGTAAATAGCGGTTCGTGTGGGTAGACTTTTGGTACAGGGAGTGACCGAGGATACCGTCAGGACGTCTAGAAACTGACGTCGAGGAAAGGCAGCTGACCGTGGATTCTGTTTCCATGAGTGAAATGGATGCGAGGATGATTGCTCTTGATGTGCACCAAGAAATTAGGTAGTGACTCGGGCCGTGGGGCCAGATGACAGGTGTCATCAACATAGCCAGAGCCAGGCGTCGGTTTTAAAGGCGCGTTATCCAGGGTCTGTTCTTCAAAGGCTCGCATGAAGAGATTCGCCACCACAGGCGAGAGCGGAGAGCCCATGGCAATGCCTTCCGTCTATGCGTAAAATTCCTGCTGGTACTGGAAGAAAGTTATGGACAGGCATACCTCCGCCAGTTTCGCCCACTCCGTTGGCAGTTGGTGTTTCCCGAGGCTATCTTCCACTATTCTGAGTGCGTCGTTGCCAGGGACCATCGTAAAAAGAGAAGTGACATCAAAGCTTACCAGGATATCTCCAGGACTGGTTCTAATAGAGCGAATAAGCTCAATGAAATGTTCGGAATTGCGGACGACGAAAGGCAGGTTGTTGGTGAGGGGTTTCAGTTTGTTGGCAAGGAAACGGGCTAAGTGCTGAGAAGGTGAGCTAATGGCATTCACTATAGGGCGGAGAGGCACGCCAGGTTTATGAATTTTAGGGAGACCATAGATCCGAGGAGTGCGATTGTTATTGGCGAGCTTAAGGCGTCTTCTGTCTTCCTCATTAATAGATGACGCTTCTGCGATCATGGCCATAACTTTGCTTCACTTTCAGAGAAGTTCTTGTCAGTTTTTCGGTACGTATCGCTGTCACTAAGAATGTCGGTCATCTTACTGTATTGATCGGAACTCTCCATAACCACCGTGGCGTTGCCTTTATCGGCGGGAAGAATGACGATGTCATCGCGCTGTTTTAGCTGTCTTATAGCTAATTTCTCTTCACAGGAAATATTGCATTTTGAGGGAATTGCCCGGGCTAAGATGGCACTTGTATCACTCTGATGTCTTCGGCTGCATCTCCGGGCAGACTATGTACAGCTGTTTCCACCGCGGCGATGACGTCATCGGTGGGGATGCGCTTGAGGGCGATAGCGAAGTTTAGTCCTCGGAATAGAACAGCTTCCGTGGCCGTGTCGAGGGTCTCTTCAGTGAGGTTTATAGAGTGAAAACGTTTCAGAGTAAACACGTTTCAGAGTAGACACACGTTTCAGAGTAGACGTTTCAGGTAGACACGTTTCCAGAGTAGACGCGTTTCAGAGTGGGCCCGTTTCAGAGTAGACACGTTTCAGAGTAGACACGTTTCAGAGTAGACCATTTCGGAAGTAGACACGTTTCAGAGTAGACACGTTTCCAGAGTAGACACGTTTTCAGATGAGCCCGTTTCAGAGTAGACGTTTCCAGAGTAGACACGTTTCCGTAGACACGTTTCAGAGTAGACACGTTCAGAGTAGACACGTTTCAAGAGTAGACACGTTTCAGAGTAGACACGTTTCAGAGTAGACACGTTTCAGGAAGTAGACACGTTTCAGATGAACGCCGCGTTTCGAGTGAACACGTTTCAGAGTAGACACGTTCCAGAGTGGGCAGTACGTTTCAGATAGACACGTTTCAGAGTAGACACGTTTCAGAGTAGACACGTTTCAGAGTAGACACGTTTCAGAGTAGACACGTTTCAGAGTAGACACGTTTCAGAGTAGACACGTTTCAGAGTAGACACGTTTCAGAGTAGACACGTTTCAGAGTAGACACGTTTCGGAAGTAGACACGTTTCAGAGTGAACACGTTTCAGAGTAGACACGTTTCAGAGTAGACACGTTGTGGTGCATTTGAGCTTGCGTTGCGACGGCACGACGAAAGTGAACAATCAGAAAACTCTGGGATATTTCGAGTGTTAGTGGATTTTGTAAATACCACTGATGATGCTTTAAAAATCATTTAAAAGATGCAACCATTTCAAAGGGACATCAAATTCAGCCAGAACACTGTTGCAAGGAATGTACAAGAGAAGCGAATATAGAAATGCAACAGAAGCGGTACCATTATTTCAAGTAATGCTGTAAAATGAAACGTCGGAAGAAATGTTTCCAGAAGCCTCCAAAGTACTTCGAATTTTTCTCACTACTCCAGTGACTTCTTCAGAATCTGAACGATAATTTTCAGCAGTGGAGTGGATAAATTAATAGAAATACAATGGCAACTGAGTGATCGTGTGCCCTCGCAATGCTGTCAAATACTTGTAGAGAAGCAATTTATTCGTGAAACCAGAAACTTCAACAAATGATAAAGAAATTTGTTCTTCTGAAAAATCGGCGATTTGAAAAAATCGGGCAATTGGTTCAACTCAAGTAAACCAGGTAAGATTTTCTCATTTCTGGGTAGATTGATAAAATTAATAATAAATGTCTCGTTCCAAACATTGCCTAATTAAACCGATGTAACATGGAGACTGGTACCTTCAGAAGGGTCAAGGTCAAAAGTAATAAAAAACAATAATAGAGAAATTAAAGTATTATTTTCAAGACTGGTTATTAATATTATAAATATTAATTTTCTTCACAAACACTCTGGACAGGTTGCAAGTCGGTAGCCTAGAATATAGCGTGCTCCACACCGCACAAAGACAGTCGACCAACATCCACTATCAGTCGTCGCGTACATTGAAATAAATACGATATGCCAGATGTGCAGCGGGGGCCAACCTGTCGCCGGCAGCGAATGTAACGCTGACCTCAATAAGATTTCGGAGCGGCTGCACGCTGGCGCTCACGGCGCGTTGTCAGACGTGGGTGGCGCGTCCGAGAAAAGTTTATAATCGTTTCTTGGAATAGTAAGATTTTTTCGAATCATCCTATCTTTATTAGTGATTTTAAGTTTTTACACTTCCACTTATTCTTTAGAAATCCAAATATTTTTAAAATATGTGAAATTTAAGGTACAATGTTCTTAAACAATTTTAATAAATGTGTCCATGAATCGATCGGATCGAAACTCACTCTCATTCAATCACTCTCACTCTCTCTCTCACTCACTCTCAATCCCTCTTCCCTTACGACCATTGCTTTTGCAACACTTAAATTTAAATCACCTACCGCCACTGGTTGTCCCAGCTTTAAAGGAAGGAAAAGATCGATCGTTGCCATCGATATACCGTCCCCCCTCTCACTCACTCACTCACTCACTCACTCACTCACTCACCCTCGCTCTCACTCGCTCTCACTCGCTCTCACTCGCTTTCACTCGCTCTCACTCACTCTCCTCACTCTCTCACTCTCACTCGCCCACTCTCACTCGCCCACTCTCACTCACTCCCACTCATGCTCACTCTCTCTCACTCATGCTCACTCTCTCGCACTCACTCTCTCACTCACACACATACACACGCACCTGCAGTATTCGCAAAGTTTTGGAATCCATGGTAAATCAGCGTTTGGTCTTGTCTTTGGAGTGCAGAAATTTGCTCACTCAATCCAATGCGGGTTCAGAAAACACCGCTCAACTCTGGACCATCTCGTTGCATTGGCAACAGAAATTTCTAAGTCTTTCGTCCTTAGATAACACCATGTGGCTGTACTATTTAATATAGAAAAGGCCTACGACACCACTCGGAGGTAAGGCATTCAGCGAACCTTGCTTGCACTGTTGGCGATTGAGGGTGAAGTTCCCCCCCCCCTATTCCTCCAAAACTTTCTTTCGAGTAGATCCTTCCGTGTTTGGGTTAGCGACAAACTGTCTAGCAGTCAACTTCTTCAAAACGGCATCCCGCAAGGGTCGGTACTTAGTGTCATTCTGTTTGCCATTGCTAAAAGTACCATAGCATCAGTCGTGCAGGAACCTGTAAAGCATCAACTCTTTGAGAGTTATTTTGCCTCTTTTGTTCATCCAGCGACATCAGTGTCAGCCACAGGCATCTCCAGCTGACCCTTAACAAACTACACGAATGGAGCACCTCTACAGGTTTAACTTTTCCGCAATGAAAACTATTGGTGTACTTCTGCTGGAAACATCACCTGCATGGCAATCCAGATCTCTTGAGGCCATCAGCTCCCATTCTCTGAATCTGCCAAGTTCTTCTGGCTAACGTTTGATAAAACCCTTACGTTGCGTGCCCACATCCGTAGTGTGTAAAACAGATGTGTCTCCCCCGTAAATCTCCTTCGTAAGCAGACTGGTACCTCATAGGGAGCTGACCGCAGTTGTATTCTGCGGTTATATAGAGCACTCATCCGCTCAGTTCTGAATTGCGGCAGTATTGTATATGGATCAGTGACTTCCTCCATCTGAGACATCTCAATAAATATCTATACATGGGTTTTCCTAAAGCATCTGAGGGTATCGTTTGCATCTGAGGGTATCTCCAAGATGGAATGTGGCACGGCTTTTCACGTCTTTCTCGGTCGTGCCGCTAGAGTCGCTTGATCTGCAGCACTGCTTGATACGGTTGTGATCATGCGACATCTTGCGGAACGTCCGAGAAAGTCGCAAAAAGTCGTGACATATTCCATCTTGTAGATACCATCTATCCTCAGATGCCACGTTAAGGCAGCTCCACACATTCGTTATTCGGCGAACACCGAGCAACCGCTCGCCGAATCCAGAGTAGTGTGGATGAGTTGCTTGCTATTTGCCGAATGACGAACATTCGGAGTTCGCCCACCCCCGCATGTCGGTCTTTTGAACACATCAAAGGGAGCGAACATTCGCCGAACACGTCAGCTGCTCGGGATTAGGCGAGCACTAGCTCGCTGCTCCGCGAATGCCGAATGTGTGGAGGCGGCTTTAGAAATACCCAAGTATACCACCATGGTATCCGAATTTCCACAGGTACAGCACATACACATACCGGAACAGCAGGATTGACAAGTCTTCTAGCTGACACCGGTGAGCCATCCCTAAAACGAAGAAGAGAAATCCTATTAGCATACTGCGAAAGTTTGGGGGTATCTCGACCCATCCATGTCGTCGAGCTATAATCCAGCCTAGATACTGTACCTCACATGTTCTCGAACATCCTTTGTAGCCCCTGGTATTCGATTTTAAATTTGTTCCGAGATCTGAATATCTGCTTTCCTACTCCCATGAAAACCCCAGCAGCCTCATCCCCCTTGAAAGCTCCTTCGTCTCAACATTGACTTCAGGAATCTCAGCTTTCCCGAACTGATTACTTGTGCCCTTGAATATCAGATTCAGTTTCGCGATACGATAGCGACATGTTCATGGCAGCATATCCAAACCGTATATTCACCGATTATTCATTTTCGGATGATGCAGTAGCATGCCGTTTTCATTGATTAGAATCACCAAGTGATTTTGAATCCACGCTCTGCTCTGATTATCTGAGCTCTCTTCAAGCCATCTCTCTGTCTCTCTCACCCTCTTTCAGATTATTTAACGAAAACAGTATCGCAACTATGATCTAGTTCTTTGTTGTATCCCAGGTCATGTGGGAATTACTGACAATGATTTAGCTGACCAGTCTGCGAAATTGGCGACTGGGAAGTCTGACGTTGACATTCCCATTGTTCCATCATCAGATGTAAGGAAATACATATACCGCTCCCTTACATGTGCATGGAAGATGGCACAATGCCACTTTAAATTTAAGGGCGATTAAGGATAATATAAAGTCCCGGTCTTGTTCAACAACCACTCTTAGGCGTGAGAAAGTAATTTTAGCGTGTTTTCGCATCAGCTATTGCCACTTTCCGCATGGGTTTCTCTCGCGAGGTGAATCTCCCCCATCTGCGATTCTTGTAAGACGGACTTATCCCATGGCACATGTTCTTCTACATTGTGTAACATTTAATTACAGCCAACGCAGATACTTTCTAGGTAACTCTAAGAGAAGTGCTCGCAACGACCAGTCCACTCAAACCTTTTTTTCCTTTCTGCAGAAACGATCTACCATTTGGGTTGAGAGAAAAGAGACACATTTGTTTTTCTGTATCTCACTTGGCCTCTTTATGGCCAGTTTTTGGCTGAATTGCACTTCTCGTCAATAAATTTGAGCACTTTATTTTCAACTAGCGGAGACCAGCGTGTGTTCTGCCTGCCCTTCATCTTCCTCATTCTCCATCCCTCTTCGTCTCAGTGACCCTGCCTCTCTCTATCCCTCTCATTCACATTCAGTTGCAGATTCTGTACGTCTTTCTGCAGATGGGGTAATATCGAGAAGCGCCGGATCAGCAAAAATTTAATAGAATGTTCAACATGATCTCATCCTGTATATTACAGTGTGCGAAGCGTTTGTTTGAGACCTTTGGCCACAATATTTTAGTTTTTAATGCCCTAGAAAGCTTTGTTTCGGAGTTATTTAACGATATAGATTTTAAAATGCTGCTGAGTGTTGCATTTGCCATAATGTATAGTTTTGTTCTACAGCGCCATCTAGTGGAGTTACATCATAAACAGCACATAAACCTTCTGGGTGAAAAAAAAACTAATGTGCCGACTTGAATGGAGATTGGTCACCCAGTGTCAGAGTTAAGCATTCTTACATATCCATGCACACACACACCAAAGACCATAGGTGTTCAGAGTACCTTTAAACCTTCATACATACATACATAATTCTATAGAATTACAGAATTCATGTAATTTCTAATAATTGATAATATCATATAACAAGATTACCATTCATTATATACTCATTCACTATTCATAATGTGAATCTTGCACAATGAATTAATGAAGAAAAGTAATTTCATGCTCTGGTGATTATAAAAAATATGAGATCAAAGTATGTTACTTGAGTAATAGGCAAATAAGCAACAAGTAACATTCCAGTGCAAAGACTAAAGACTATATGTAAACAAATTGTCAATTTAATTGATCATTATTTAAATGTCATAAATTACCTGTTATATGAACTGCTGTTACATTTTAATTTCAAAAATCATTATATTTTTATAAATTATCAAAGCCAAATTATTATTAACTTCTCATTAACAAAACAATGAAAATTTCATTTAATTGCCCAGGATGTATATTCCTCAATCACATACAGGAAATGTGGAGTAAATGATAACCACGCTAAGTCTGACTTTGAAATGGTGATTTCTTTAATTGACACAATTTTTATCAACATTACACTCACTTTTGATGGGATTTGTACCGTCCAGAGAACAAAAACAAAGTAGGATTCAGGAGAAGGAAATGGAAGATACATTGCTTCATGAATAAGAAAACATGATTCTTTTTGTTCTATTCAACCTCAAGATTCACAATAAGCCATTATCTTATCTCTCCTACCTTCATTGGTCCAGAGCCAGCCTTTTAAATTTATTTCAATTGCTTCCCTCCAGTTGCAATATTTATCTTCTCTAGATACTTTTCACCCCCCAACCTGGCTGCCACTTTTGGTTAGTCTCTCTTCTGCCCTTCTTTCCATAGATATGATCTTGTCTGATATGCAAATATTTCAAATTGCCTTTCAACCAATAATCAAACTAGTACCATCAACAAAAACAAACTACCTATTTATTTTCTTTACCCAAAACAGAAGGAACAAGAATAAGACTATCTTATTCAAACTAAGTTATATTTAATTATTTCTTAAAAATGGTGTAATGATGTATAGCTTTACAAATAATTCAGTAGTTGAAATAAAGGGAAAAACATGTGATAAACTTGAGACATTTAATTACATTTATTAAAAATAGACATTTCATTCACACTATCATAAATATTTGAAATTAATAACAAATTTAATTCTCAATGCACCATAACTTGTGCCTCTCATTCTAAATATATATTATATATATATATGTATGTTTATTTGCAAATATCTTTTACTAATCCAATTGTAGAAAAATGCTGTACATATGTTCCAAAAATAAAAATCTTTACTCACTGGTTCATTCAAACTCATTCTTAACATTGTTAAAACTTTGGTGCTAAAATATATATATATCTCCAGAACAATTTTTAAAATACTCACAGGCACAAAGAAGAGAAGGTTAAATTTGTTGTCCATTATATCTGCATACACTTATTGTGCTACTTCCAATATTAAAACAGCACCATTACATCTAATAAATGCATTTTTGCCTCTTGTTGCACGGAATGCTTCAAAATTAAAATAAACAATCCAATTTAAATTTGGAGCAAATTCCACCCTATAAAGTAACACTGATATAGGTTTCAGTGCAGTGTCATCATATCCATGTCATCTCATATTTTTATACAATATTTATACTCTTTTATACACGTACAAGGATGAAAGGTAAATTGCACAAGTAAAAGTAACAATTACAATCTGAAACTGAACTTTCAAATTAACACTTTTTGCAACTGCTGAACTATTATATAGTAGTGAATGTGAAACCTATTCTTTGAGCAAAACAAATTGTAACAGATTTCACAATCCCACCACAGAAGCTTTGCATTGTGAATCTTATCTTACACTTCAAAAATTTTCTAAAATTGCCATGATACTAATTATAAAATACTATTAAAATATTACAATGAATTTATTAACTTGCCATTCCAATTGAAAATACAGAGAGGAATGTACACAATTCAGAATGTATTTGAGAATGCAATTTTTAATTTTCAGACATGTATATTATCCAGTTCTTTAAATATTCGCGAAAAAATTACACATTTTCAAACTGTAATGCATTCTCACTTCGCATAACTTTCCATCATTCATTTTTAATATAAGGACATCTAAATTTAGCTCTTGTGAAAACATGCATAGAAAATGTAGAAATCAAAAGCACAGTGATATGCAATGTTTTACACTAAGTTGATTTAAAGAAATTAACAAAATTATATCTGCAAAAAATTGCAATACAGTTTTTTCTCATCTAAATGCTCTTTTCTTTTCTTCTTTTTTTTGTAATGGAAGAATGCAGACAGACAAAATTAAGAAGTTTAAAACTATGCACAGAAACAGCTGAACAATTTTAACCCAGAGCTTTACAGGCCAAAACCTTCAAAAGTAAGATTTTTTACAGTATTTGCTTAACCAAATGTAAGCCAAAGCATTAGAATGAAAGGATGTTGAAAACACTGAAATTGTTAACAATGGATTTTACACAAGTTTAGTCAAAAGTTACACGAGTAACTTTTGACTACACTTCTGTAACTTTGACTAAAGTGCACTCGCAAGAACTTCAGTCAACAGAATGAAAATGAGTAACAGTATATCAGGAAAATATTCCAATAAAACTTGAGTGTTATTCCAGAAGATACCAAAATTTAGTGTGATAGATCTCCACAGAGGGGTCTCTTTCCTTTAGCAGTTATTTTAGGTGATGGAACACTACTTGATCTGTTCGGAGATATTTGAGATATGCTTCCAGAATCTATTTGAGAAGGAGGAACTTCTTGGCTCTCTTTGCTGTCTTTAGTTCCCAGTTCTGAGAGAAGAGGGAGGACAGCATTACTAGGTGGTGAACTTTGTGAAGAAATAGCAGGTAAATTAGACACTGCTCCACCAACTTCCTGCAACAAGGAAGAATAGGTACAATTACAACATAATCAAAACCTCAAGATAAAATATGTGAATAATGCAGTGCGAAATGAAACCTGCATAAATATTGCATTACAAGGGCTGCTGTGCGTTATCATTTGAATCCCTCAATCGATTCAGATTCATTGTCGACTTTCTCACTGTGCAAAATAAGTAAAACTTAACTATAAGCAGTGGCTAACAGTACTGGTAAGTTTTACAAGTATGCAAAATATTCCCTACCTCAGAGGATTCAACTGATGAATGGGAGTCTTCTGGCCCCCCATCAGGCACAGAAATGTGGCCATCTTGTGGCGTATTCAAATAAGGAATAGGCACTGGAGAAGCAGCAGGACGCAAGCAGTGAGGTGGAACATGCGGAAGCCCTGGGACTTGCATAAAAGCAGCATGAGGATCTGGTCTCTGCAACAAAAGTTCAAAAACCAGGAAGAATTAGGGTAACAGAAATTTTATGAATATCTGATATTATGAATCCTCTACTTCCAGTAAGTGCATATCAAAATCTGTTTCGCTCATAAAACATTGCACTACTCCTCCTCTTCCCTACCAACTACTAGTAAATGGTGATCCAGTACCAATACAAACTCCTTGCATTAAAATAATTTTACCATTTTTACAATTTTAGTTCCTTGCAAAATGATATTTCTATTTTGGGACATCTCCCAAACAAGCACAGAGAAGCAGGCTTTATGGTAAATTTGTAAATTCATTCACATCCCCCCCTCAAACAAGGATGAACTTTTTTTTTTTTTATGACTGTGTTTATTTAATCATCTTTCATAATTTGAATTTTCCAGGTAGAAAAATATTGTTTATTAGGAAGTGAAATCTTAATTTTAAAAAATTCAAGCATTATCATTTAAATCTCTACCAAATATATTACCACTCATTAAAATGGAAGAAATAACATTTTCTTTTCTATATACACAAAAGAGTTCAAGAAAGAAGGAACCTCATGATGTGTAGAGGCTTCTGGGTAAGAATTTGTGAAGACGACCACTTGAAAAAGTAAGTTTCTAGAGTTTAACTAAAACTAGACTGTTAGTAATGTTGCTTGATGCAAACAGGAACCCATATACATTTTCATGAAATGTGCATTATATTAAAAGTCATTAACAATTTAAGTTTTGTCAATTGCTTCAGTAATTAATTAGCTTCTCAGAACCTTTTGATGAAAATTTGATGACATTCAAATGTAAGGTTTAGAAATGAAATGCTTTTACTAATTCATCATTAGCTTATTCTTCACCACTGCCATTGGTAGTCTTTCGTCCTTCATTCTGTTTACAGAAGAGAACCATTTCTTCTGACCCTCTCTTCTGCTGTATTTTGTGTCTCGAGTCTTTCTTGACATCTTTACTCCTCAGCTGGCCTTTAAAATTCACTAATACAAAAGGTCATATGAATTTCATGTGTTGCTTCTAATATTTGATGATCTCTGTTTTTTGTTGTCCATATATTTTAACCATACAGGAGTATTGGTTTTGCTATCACATTATGTATACTTAACTTGGCTTCCTTGAACATCTCTTTCAAAATGTCATTCTGATTATCCCATAAGTTTTGTTGCTTGGTTGGTTGTTAGTGATTTCGGGCACATCAACTACAGAGGTCATTGGTCCCACAAGTGTAGTGCACATTTTTCATTGTGAGGTGGCGGTGATCTCCTGCTGATGAGATCCGGATGGTGAGATCTGCTGCTGGCCTACCGTTGACTAGCAGCGTTTCCGCCCACCAGCAGGGCACCGCCCCAGCCGAACAAGCTCCAAGCTCCTTACCGGTCTCCTGTCATGTGTGGTAGTGTAGGAATTGTTTGATATAACATGGCTTTTGTTTTCTTGCAGAGATTCTCATATATTTTGGTATTATATTCATTAACTCATTTGTTGACTGTTGTAGGTTATCTTCGGATTCCATTACTACAACCACATCACCTGCATAAAGATTGATTTGGATCTTCTGCTTTTATTTCCATTCACTGACAGCATGATGGTGTACATGTTAAATAAACGTCATGACAGTGCACAGCCCCGACGGAGACTTCTGTTTGTTGTAAGGGAACTTTGACTTGTTTTTTCTAATCACTAACTTAATTTTATACATACAACATAATTTGTAATTAACAAGTGGAGACAAAATTTTGTAAACAGTCTTCCAGACCTATCAATGTGAATTTTCTGTGATTATAATGAAATCAATTAAAAGAAATCTGAAAATCACCACTGACAAGCATGATTATTTCATTTTCAATCACTTGATTTAAAACTGATTATTTGAATTAATCACCTAATTCATATTGGTGATTTATTGATTTTTATAAATCACAGATTTACAAACTTTTTTTTCCTTTTCATGAACATTTTCTCAAATTGTGCCTTTTGGCTTGCCATCATTAGAATTGATAAAAGGCACAAATAAATTAATTACAAAAGTACACAGTGGCAGTTTATAACACTTCACTTATTGAACATTTGAAACGTCAAGAAACCGAGTTCTTAACCTTACAAAACAAGCTATATATGCAAAAAGCATCTATGGGAGAATATCAATGAAGTGACTTAAATGCTAGTATTTCCATGGATTTTTACTTTGAGCCATAGTGTTTGCATTGATTTATTGCAGTGACATGGCAGATTTAAAAGGCCAATTTATGTTGTAAAGTATTCATGAATGCACTCCACGATAAATCTAGAAAACAATTGAACGTGAATCACGACATTCAACAAGAAAAATTAGACACATATAGTAATGATATAAACAATACTAAACTATCTTCACCTACATCACACTACCAATTTTGTAATGCTGATTGAACTGAAGATTTTCTTGCAACTATCATTGGTTGAAAAAAGCCTGGTCACAAACATCTCTAGGTTGACGGGTCAAGCAAAACTTGATGTGTGAGGCTCATGATGCTTTTATTATTGCAACCATTCTGAGTCATGCTGTTTCTTAACGCTATGTTTTCAGTCTTCAAAGGAAGCTAAAACTCCTCTCATATTGATGTTACCATCATAGATTTGCTCCAAAGCAGCTGAGTAGACTTAGTCTAATTAACATGTCATTTGCATTAAAGGTAAAAAATTAAATCAGAATAAAACTACTGGATTTACTTTAATATATTGAAGGGAATGTGTGTCTCACTATCTGTGATCCCCATGCATTCTATAAACCTGTAATAATTTTTTATTTATATAAAACATAAATGTTCTCATTCAGATATAAAATTTAATTTTACTGTATTTTAACATAATTTTTCATATTATTTTAGTAATACCTTTTACACAAATATTAACTAAATCTTCTTTTTTAATTCTGAAATACTTAACAGATAATTAAGAACCATATAATCAACAACTTATAACTTATGAGTATTTATGACCGCACAAAAATTAACAAGAAGTTATTTTACATAAATTGCTTTTAAATATGATAACATCCTATATTTTTTTCTAGATCAGTAAAACAATAACATTGAAAGCAATATTACCACAACAAAAATAGGAGGCACAGGGCTCCGAGGAGGCTGCGGATCTGTGAAGAGAAGAAAAATTAATTTACTCTGGAGCATTATAAAAATAAACACATTAAAGTTATCACAAAAACCAAGTTTTTATATAATCAACATGCTGTAGAATAAATGTATTCATATTAGTTCATGATTAAAATATTTCATTCACTCTTTTTAAACCATCAGTGCATAAAGTTTTGCGAGTTGGTTGAATTATCCTTTTTGGGGATACACTCAGCACAATTTATGTTGATTTATCATTTTTTGTTTAGAAAAATCACCATTCTTAAAGATGGGATACTATGCACCAGGGATAGGGATAGAAGTGTATAGGATTTGCTGAATAAAAATGCAAATTCTTTATAAGAATGACTGATACACTAAAATCCCCACTTGTACATTGGAATTTAGGTTTTCCTCTACAATTTATTTTATGATCAGAATGTAAAATCATCCCAGCTTAGACACTTTTGAAATTAAAATTTCTTGCATTTTACACTTATTCTCTGTAACTGTGCAAACACAAAAGGATAGGATGGCTGATGATCTTGTATGTCTGTTCCCACCCAACCACTAGATATACTTTACTGTGATCAGGGGAAATCAGAATTACTTTATATTGTCCTGGAGGAGACCTGTGCTCTGTTATAGTGAATTCAATCTATTTTCAAAATAATAAGAAAATGATCAGTGTTGTGGATAGGATATATTTTAGAAATACCTTACTTATGGCTAACATAACATTAGTAGTATGCAACTAGGTAAATGCAGATTTCACAAGGCTCACATTTGCTCATTGACAGTGTAAATGTTAAACCTATTTCCATTTGTGCACTAATAACACTTCAACTCACTGGCATATAGAAAAATCCTGTAGAGAAATTGATTTTTATTTCTTTATCAAACTATTATCTTGTTGAAGCAATAACAGATCAGTGAGTGCCATTATTTCCATGACATTTCCTTTCCCCTAAGAACATTGAACCCAACTTTGTTACTTCTACTTTTTACTTATTTACAAAATATTGTAATACGTAAAAGCTCATAAAATAGCAATATGGAAGAATCACTGTTTTTGCAAAAGGATGTCCAAAAGCGTAAAGCACTACTCAGAACAATGCCATGATTGGAGGAAGTTTCATAGTTGGCCCTCTTCCTGATTTCCAAAGCATTTTGAGTATTCACGCAATCTGCTGGTTATGAGCAAAGTGCAGCATTCATTTGTTCATTAATTACCCACACTACTTGCAAAATGGGTAGAATACCAACCTAGGAATTCATTCACTGTTTCACCACGTTAGTATGATATTAAGTATTTTTCTTCTACTTTTACTTTTAGGTTTTGTGCATATTTGAGTTTTGAGGATGCCCAAGTTCAATTTAGTGCAGCTTTCAGCAATTATCTCAGGGAAACAGACTGCTGTTGACTGGGTAGTGAAACTAAACCTTGTTCCAATGGAAATGAGATGCCCTTTCTGTACAAGAGTCGAACTGCCAGTTATTCCTTCGGAATATTTTCCTACCAAAAATTCAACACGGGAAATCATGGAGTGAGACAGTTCCAAAGCCGCCAGATTGAACTACTTTTTTGTGCACCTTGCTATGCACACAATATTATGGCAATTATCTAAATAATGTTGTTCCGCGTGGCAGTAGACCATTTCCTTCATAGTAGAGGCCTGTAACTGGGTCCACACAAACATTCTTCAATTATATGCTACTTCTGAAACATAAGCATAAATCCATCTTATTTTGTTTACTTCATGAATTTCTATCCATATAAGTTTTGTCACCCTTTCGCTTCTTATGAGGTTGGTGACATGCTTTGTGGAGGGTGTCTTAGAACAAATGGTCATCATGTTCTGCTCATAACCAGAAGATCACTAGAATCTCCACTTTTTTTTAACTATCCTGGCAAGGTGAAATGGCAAGAATTTATAGGACTGTACAATCTTGGCATTGTATTATTCAAATGTGAACATTAAAAGTTTCAAAAGAATATACATATTTTACATTTGCTTAAGTAAGAATTTTGAAGGAAAAATTAAAGGGAAAAGAATGTACTTTCTCACAAGTAACTCAATATTTTCGCTTAATGTAAGGTGAATATATGGGAAAGAAATAAGAAAAAAAAAAGAAGAAGAAGAAGAAGAAGAAGAAAGAAATTAAAATACGCTTGGCACTTTAAAAAGACACATAAGAATGTGTTAGTTTATATAAAAGCATAATTCACAATTTTCTAGTAAATAAACAGCAAAAAAATTACATACGATGAACTCTCTCCACTAGTCTGCAGTAATGAGCTTCCAAGTTTTTCAGCACCTCCTCCATTTCAGGTCGTTCTCTGGCCTGACTGCATACACAGCGCTTGCCTAACTCCACCAAATAATCAAACACTAAATGATTTACTAAGCCAGGCTTTTTGTCTGAGAGCTCCAAAACACTGCTGGGGTATTTCTCAATGAAATCTTTCTGCAAGAGAAAAAATGCTTTGAAGCAACAATAACATTATCAACACTACCATGAATGAAATATTTTTAAATATACAAGTTTGTAGTAATATAGTTTTTATACAAATAATTCCTTGGAGAAAAAGAAGAAAAGAGACATTTGAAATTCAAAGAGCAGATTTTGTCACTGGTCATTGAAAAAAACATCAGAAACCCTTTCCATTGACAACGCCCTTACAAGAAGAACCACAATAATCTCCCTTCAATGCTTTTCCTTCGGCTTTCATCACTAATCTATTCAAGACTAACACCAGGACTATTTGGTGTTTTTTATCACTACTGGTCTTTATCATTAAAGTACCAAAGACAAATTTTGTCTATAATTTTCATTGTATACTTCATCACAAAATTTCAATTATATTTTATTCATAACCTATTTGTTTTAAAAAATGATTTAACTTCAATCATACCAGAAACTTCTCCGGTCGTTTCTCATCAAATGCTCTAAAGCCAGTAGCTAATTCAAACATTACCTGCAAAACAACAAGAACAAATATATAAAGTAAGATTAATAGTGTCATTTAATTTGAACAAAATAAAGCTTGCAATACTCACAATACCAAAGCTGTAAGTGTCCACTTTTGTTGACAACTGTTTGTTCCTTAGAAAATCTATAGGCAAGTAAGCTACAGTTCCATGGATACGACTTATTTTCATGTGTGTATAGTGCCCCTGAGGGCCATCTCGAGCCAATCCGAAATCTCCAATTCGTGGTTCAAAATTTTTATCAAGTAATATGTTGGCACTTTAAGGAATAAAAAATAAAACTTGTAAAACTTTGTCTCACACATGCAATCAAGAAAACTAGATCAAATTACAAAAAAATTTCCCAACCTTTTAATGTCACCATGAATAAAAGGTTTCACATGCAAAAATTGCAATCCTCTAGCTGTGCCACGGGCTATGTTGTGCCTCTGAATCCATGAAAGTGGTGGCGTACCTTGCTGAAAAATGTCCCTTATTAAATGAAGATACAGAACAATAAAATTCATTCTTATAACACAATGATCAGCAAGCGTGACATTGACTGTGACTTCACATGATACAATTCACCAACACTCGGCCCACAACCCTGTCGTTGAAGTCATGAAGACAGTGGGGAGGAAGCTTAATTTCTCAGACGCCTTCTATAAAAAGCAATTTCCTATTGTTCTGGTGACACACAATTAAGTACTAGTCTTTATTGCGTTATGTGTACAACACACAAATGCAATCTTGGGGATAATTACAAAAGCCGTAAGTTTCCCAACCCAAGCATGCCATTTATAATAATGCCCTCCAGACTTTTGTCATTAAAATATGATCTTTGAGAGGATATAAATTTAAGTTTAGAAAGAAATTGCTCGCAAACTTACATGAGTCAAACATAAAAGCAATATTTGTGGCTGCAAACGTGCAAAGCAATGGATAATTCATGTTTCAGGGGCTTTTTATCACTACAGGTCTCATCATGAAAGAATCACAGACACAGTGTGACTGATTCACATCAAAAAGCTCTTCACAACAATTTAATTATATTTTATTTATAATCCATCTGTTTTCAAAATTTATTTGACTTTGATCATACCAGCAACGTTTCGACCCTCCTTTTATTTTTGAAATGAGCAAAGCATTAGAAATGGTGAGATATATAGAGAGAGACATAGAGAGAGTGACCAAGAATTAGTGAGTGAGAGAAAAGATAAAGTCATGTAATCACCTTATATTTAGGCAATTAATACATCTGGAGACCCTGACCAGTAACTAGGCACTGACCTCACGTGAAAATGAGCAAATTATAAATTCAAAATATGACCAGAATATCAACATGTAATTTAGATACAGTAAAACTTCACTTATACATTTTTCAGGGGACTGAAGGGAAAAAATCTATAAGTGAGAAAAATGCATAACTGAAATTGATTATTATGAGCAAACTAAAAACTCAATATTTTTGCACTATCGTTTTACCAGTTTTCCCAGTTCTTTAGTAATATCTACTCATTTTTATTTGCACTTCTAACAACTTTTAAATTTTTTATTTCATTTGATATTGAAAGGGATTGCCTTTTCCTACCACTCTTTTTCGTTAGAACGGCAAATGCCATGTTCTGTGTGGGCTACAACTGGCGGCAGCAACCCACGTCTGGTTGCTTTGGTTTCAAGCTTGTTGTTACTTGAGATTCCGTGAGCATGGTATTCTACATGGGCGACAGGAAGTTCACAACTGCCACAACTCCACAGCCACCATGCCGCACGGAAGGCCAATCAGTTTCATTAGCTGCTTGTGCCATGCCCACTGTCAAAATGATCTCATATGTCATTATGGCGAGCAAAAGGGCCTTCGGAGAGCAAGACAGTCAATGCACAAACTTTCTCACTTATTGGTCATCTACGTCGTTACTGTCTCCCGGGGACGACTTTGAGCTAGCCATCGCCTCCTAAGATCCTCAGAGTGCTCCTGTACACACCCGACTGTTAAATTTTTCGAAGTCCCGTTGCTTGAGGTGGCCCGGGAGCAGACTTTACGCTACGACCACGCAGGCTCGTGGGTCTTGGGCCCTCAGCTAGGCAGAATCAAGTTTCTATATTATGTTTCATTAACGGGAAGTTGCCTCACAGGCCGAGAGACAGGTCGCTCTGCAGGAGCACTCTGGAGGGTGCAGACTCGAGTAACATACAAGTTCCAGGCTCTCGGCGCAGGTCACCCCGCGCCTCACCAGGATCATTTGAACAGTTATATAGTCTTAAAGGGACTTTTATTATGAACGTGTAAGTGTGAAAAACATATAAACTTAAAACACATAACTGAAATAATTTAGAATGGATGGTAAAGAAGTTTCACTATATTTGCTTAGTTTAGTTAATTTAGTTATTTATTGCACATCCTAAGAACATTCCAGGCGACCGAATCTAAGTGTCATAAACAAATATGCATGTATAATATTTTTTTTTAAAAGATCTTCTTTGGTCTAATTTTTACAATTATACTAACAAACATTAAACCACTACACAATAAATTAATAAATCTTCACTTTTACACATATAGTAACCTATTTTACGTATTAAAAAAATAGTCAATGAATTCAGAGATATAAATTTTTTAAATTTAACATAATGAGGTGAAGAAAAAATCATTTAAAAATTTACACTTCAAAAGCAATATTCATTTTTAATTATCTAAATGTAAATAAACAATTTTGAAGACTACAATTGTTTGGGAATATACACAAAGAAACAATCAGTCAGGGATGAAATATGAAATTAAAATGTTAGAAAGCAATAAAACCCATATGTTAAAACAACAACACAATTCTAATTAGTGTTGTCTCTCCTTTTTCACTATGAAGCAATATTGTTACAGCAAAAATATTTTCTGTTTTACAACTGAAATGTCAATCATATTATCTTCTAATGTCAGTTCAAAGTGATTTCTGTTATGCACATGCTTACCCTGCACAAAAGGCGATCTTCTAATGAGCCATTAGGCATGAATTGATAAACAAGACATGGCTCTGTGCCATCCATGCTGAAGCCATACAAAGGAAGTATATTATCATGCCGGCAAGAATTGAGAATGCGAAGCTCCTGCAATAATTGTTCCATTTGCGCTTGATGGCTCTCTGCTGATTCAGCCCCTCTCTAGAACAAAGAAACAAAAATGAAGACAAAAATACAATAAATTATGAATATCTTGCCGACATATTCTAAATTGTACATAAGAATTAAAAATGTATTTTTCCATCTTTCATTAAATAATTTGGAAATATCACAGTAACTTTCTGAATGATTTTTGAAATTCCACACCAACTCATTCAAATTTGGTCCACAATAAACATCTGAAATATCTCAATTCAACATTATGAAACTGGAATAAATCACTATGTATTAATGCTCAAAGAAACAAGAAACCTCATTGTGAACACATTACCAACAACAAATGTGTACCTGCTCAATTTTTATGGCCACCAAAGTATTTTTCAGTTTCCTTTAAACACTGTGCCAAATCCACCCTTTCCTATTATAGTAGCTTTGTCCCATCCATGAGTAGCAGATTCCAATTCTAAATATGGAATTAATGGAATAGACTCTGCAACTGTGGAAACATCTGAAGCACCTGCAGGAAAATATGAAAGATTTAACTTATAGGGATGGCATCAACAGACAATTGTAATGGAATATTATAAATAATATAAATTAAACAAATTTTACTAAAAATATATTAACTATTTTTAGTAAATATACATTAAAATTGAACTGACATGATAACTTTCTCTCCTGAGGTGTGGGATTATTTTCTTTTCCTTCTCTTCGCTGTTTTGCACCCATGTTCTGGGCAGGAACTGGAGGTGACTGTACTGGAGATGTACTTCTGAGCTCGGGCATCACAGTCATTCGAGAACCGTATGTTTCCTTCATTGCTATCTCTATTTTACTGGAAGCCAAAGGCATAGGTTTATTTATAATTTTCCTTTCAGGTTGTTCCGGAATTAAAAGCATCTTATCTCGGCCCGCATCTCGTGGGACATCTCGTCGATTCAAATTGTCACCCCAAACATTCATATTCTTATCTTCAGATGAATGTGACTGGGGCAATGCTCTACCATTTGCAGCGCCATCATTAGCATTCTGAAAGGTTCAATACTTCAGTTACATTTTTCAAAACTTGATATGTTTGCAGATACAGCTTTGATAACACAGGCACACAAAATTAAAAAAGTTGTCAGACCCAAAGATTTGACACATGTGCCTCTATGTATGTCGACACACTGAACCCAAATCTGAAGCCAGAACTGCACTATCACCCCCAGTTTTTATATCGCAACCCCCCCTCCCCTGTGAAATTATTTTTTTATTTTTTGGGGTTGTTGCTGTTGTCAAACCCAAAGACTCGACACATTTTTTTTTATGTATTTCGACGCGCTGAATCCAAATCTGAAGCCAGAATTGGGCCATCACCCTCCAGTTTTTTTTTATCAGAAAAACACCCATGAATTTTAATTTTTTTTTTTTTTTTTGTTGTTGTAAAGGTTGTCATTGTCAGACAAAAAGACGTGACACATGTTTCTCAATGAATTTCGATGTGCTGAATGCAAAGCCAAAATTGCACCACCTCTCTCCAGTGTTTCTTAAATCACTAAAAACACATGTGAATACTAGATTTTGGTGTCTTATAGCATTATACTCTACAGAAGCCAAAAGTTGTCAGATCCAAGACTCAACAAATGTTTCTCTATGTATGAAGAATGCACTGAATATGCCACCAACTTCCAGTTTTTTTTTTATTGTGAAAAACTACTGTAAAATTTACAATTTCACTGTGTTTTTTCACGATTTAAGAAAAACTGGAAGGTGATGAAGCAATTCTGCTTTCACATTTAAAAAAGCGGAAACTTGGTGGCACAATTCTAACTACAGATTCAGTGTCAAAAACAAAAAATACAATGTCACAGTTGTTTTTTGTAAAAAAAAAAACTGGAGGGTGACGGCGAAACTCTGGCTTCAGATTCACATTCAGTACACCGACATTCAAAGATACATACATGTGTCAAATCTTTGGGTCTGATAACTTTTTTCTGTGTGCCTGTGTAATCAGAAGGTTAATGTTCCAAAATTTGCAATAAAATATCTAAGAATTGAAGTCAGAAGAAAAAAGAATTATTGAAGTCAAAAATGTTCTCAACAAGCACTAACTATATACAGTTTCCTTAATCGCCAAAGTTTTTCATGAATTACTTTTTATTAAAAATCACGTAAAGTTGTTGTTACCACTAAATAATGTTTTTGGAAATTTTTAACTTTTGAGCACATTTTTCTATAGTTTCATTTACTCTAAAACGTATTAAACTGTAAAAAGTCTGACCTGGTCCTGACGGGGAGAATCTGAGGCTGAATTGCCATCTTCATCATCAAAAAACCTAACATTTTCTTCACCTTCGTAAATCAAGTCATGGTACCTAGGATCAACTGCAACATAGTACACTTCAAACAAATGTGCCAGCAGTACTGAATACATCTATTTAAGACTCAAGAACCATTACACATATAATTATAATGGGTCTAGAATCATTGAATATTATCAATTTAAGACTTGCAGGTCACTTGCCTAATGGTTTTAAGACAGTCATGGCTTGATAATGATGCATTTTAGATAATAAGACAAATAGCTGGAGGACAGTATGATTTTGTTGGCCCCACATTGTTAACAACTGACTGGTAGGAGACTTGCCACGCTGATCATCACGCCTAAGGTCTAATATGATACTCATATCATAATTCATATACTTTCCACCTAAAAAGTATTTTTAATAATATTGATTAGAACATGTTAAATGACATATGTAATATAATAGTATCACAGAAGTACAGAGATTGACTTTGACAGATACTAAACTTTGGATGTACCATAAATTCAAATGTATTTCATATAGTGGTTAATAAAAAATATAGTATTACTCCCTCTAAGCTTCGATTGTGTTTGTCAGAAAAAGAATTAACATACAAATTATTACAAATACAAAATTATACACTAAAATTGTAGCAATTCAAAACAAACTCCAGAAATTCATAAGTATTATAATTCTTTATAGATAATTAATAACAGATATACATAACACTGCATAATGATTAATCTCAATACTGATTACAAATGGTCTTTTACGTCGTTCGTAATTTTTCGTTGTTTTGTATCGTAACGTCAAGAATCTCACCTAACTCCTCCCAGGTCATATCTCTGTCCAATATCCGACAAAGTTCTTGGTGCTGAGCATACGGTAGATTATAAATATAACGATCAACACCGTTTCCATTCGAGGACATTCTTGATGAAAACTACAGAATCAGACGTCTGAGACAAACAATTTCAGTGGGTGAAAAATCACACGCGTCCTTGAAGAGGAAGTTACTTGATATGTCTTTCCTTAATTCTTCCGCAACACTGTCTTACGTTAAATTCTTAGCATCAATACCCAACGTCATCGTTCCTCATTTCTTAAAAATGTGAATTGTCACCCCCACACCGGTTGTTACACTTTCACCCTCAATCACTTTCACCTTCGCAGCCCCTTGCACTCCCTCGTGAGTGTTGGCAGGCAAGTACAAAACCATACAAAACGATATTAAATCCGCAATATGGCAGCTCGAACAATCGACTGCCAGAACAGCCAACCTACAAATATCTTGCTGATTTCCACTGTTCTTGCCCTTGGCATTACTGCACACAATTTCAACACATGGCGTAATTCATAACAAACATCATGCCACTGCTATATATTTAATATAGATAACATATAATATACAGATTCTTGTAGAGCCGGTCAGTGACAACAGACACGGACACCAGTTAGTTATTAGTAAGACCGAGACAGATTACACGGACAAATGTGTTGCGACAAAAACAAGACGAAAATTGTCTTCATACAGAATCACGCTTGCTCACTCGCCTCTTGTTCAGAGTTCAGAGGTGAAAGCATGGTGTACGCGCAGAGGCGGATGCAAGGGGGGGCCATGTCCTCCCCCAAAAGGCCTAGGGGAAAACGTTTGTTACCTTTTTTATTTAAAAAATGAGAAGATTTATTTAAATATTTATGTTAGAATTATTTAAATTTTTAAAAAATATTATTGTATAGTATCATATATACCGTATAAAAATATACTACATAATAACAAATATTTTATTATTTAATAAAAATCTATGATACCTCTCAAAGAACGATCGGTTGGATCCGCCCGTGTACGCGACACCGCGGGCTACAGAGCTTCTTGCCAGGGGCAGATCCAGCGGATTATTTTAATTTTCTCTCCCTTTCTTCGTAAGAAGAGAAAGAATTGTAATCGTGCGCCGGAAAACGGCGAATTTTCGACAGAAAAACTCTTATTGCCGGGCCTTGGTAACAAAAAACTGAATAAATCTTCTTCCTAAATATAGTAAATTACTTCCTTTAATACACACACACACACACACACACATTGGTTCGCCAATCTCCTTTTCAATACCTCTTTTTTTAATTTTTTATTTTTTTAAATTTTTGTAATCGAGCTTACAGTTCACACCACTAACGCTCGATTCGGTTAAGATTTGGAGACTGCGAAGGTGTTTCAAAGGCCTTAGGACAGTTGTAGAGAATCCAGCTGTGCACAATGTATGCTTTATGTTTACTGGCGGGTCCGGGGGTGGGGGGCGACATGAGGGCCATGCCTACCCCCAAATGCCTAGAGTTTTTGTGTACCTTCCTTTATTTAGCAAAATTTATTTAAATATTTATGTTCGAATTATGTAATTAATTAAACAATAATATGTATAGTAGCATATCTACAGTACATAAATAATATACAAAATAATAACTAATGTTTATTATTTAACAAAAATCTACGACCCTCCCCCAAAAAAAAAGATCGGTTGGATCCGCCCCTGTTTATGTTTCAGTTGTAACAGGAGGGCTGTATCACAGAAACCATTCAAGGGCATTAGAGACGCAGGTTACACCGCGGGGAGAGTGAACCAGAAGTACAAGCCTTGGATCAGTAAGGCAAATCGACGCGATAGACTGCAGTTCGCAAACTCTTATCTACTACAACTGCTATCTGAAACCACCCTTCAGAGTACTAAAAAACTGTGATTTTCAGTGATGAAGGTGAAGTCAAGATATTTGGATAAGATGGCAACAGTGCGTCTGGAGAAGGTTAACGCAGCCTTAGTAGACAAAAATTTGCAAGCAACTGTAGAGAACGTCGGGGCGTAATGCTGTGGGGCTGCATGTCTGCATCAGGTGTCGAGAATCTCCATTTTATTGATTTCATAGTTGACTAATTAGCATATTTATCACTTTTAAAAAGTAATGTCAAACAAAGATCTGCGAATCTTGAACTAGGGCAGAAATATTACTTTCACCAGGACAACGCGCCCATCCACACAGCTTGAATTGTGAAGTTATGGTTGCGGTATAATGTACCAAAATCGCCTTGAAATGCTGCCACAATCACCCGATCTCAATCATATCAGAGCTTGTGGTGGGAATTGAAAAAACGTGTGCAGAAGCATAAAGTAAAAAACCAGAGCTGCTACAGAATGGCATAGACTTTCTTGTAGCACATTTTTCTAATTTCTTTCGTGTGGACTGGTTCCAAGGTTTTGCTCCATTCTCTAGCCAGCTGCCGTCTATCGCCTCCCAAAGTTTTTTTTTTTTTTTGACATTTTCCAACTTTTTGCTTTCCTAATAGTACAATCAAAATATTACTTCAAGAATATTAAATTTGAGTAAAACCGTCCTAAATAGAAATTTTCATTGAAAAATTTGAAGCAATTTTTAAGGAAATGGCGTTAAGATTTACTGTAAATGCGAAATTTGAAGTTCTTTTTCATAGGAATCTATTAAGTTTTCGAAAAACTTCAATTGAAGTAATTTAAAGAACTTTTACTTGAAAATTCAATAATGTATACAAGTTGGTGAAAATGTGCATATTGACGGCGCGAGAGATATTTAAAAGAAATTACATTTATGTAATTTTGGAAAAAAATGAAAGAATACACGAAAATAAACTTTACGGAATATTAAACAGTGCAATTAGCACTACCCAGTAGAGAAATTTGAAGAAACAATTTGGAGCCATTTTTGAGAAAATGGGGTTTGAGCTCATTTAAACAAAAAACCGTCGTTATCAAGAAACTTAATTGACATTATTTAAAACACATGTACTCATAAAGTGAAGAAATTGCCTCTAATGTAAATATTACCGACGTGAGAGAAGTCAAAAAAATTACATTTTAGTATTTTTGAAAAAAAAAGTAAAGAGCGATACATAGTTATGTTATCGTATAGGGTTTGTTTGGCACTAACTACCAAAAATGTAAAGAAAGAATTTGGAGCCGTTTTCGAGAAAATCTTGTTTTTGTAATTTTTTAAAATGGCAAATATTTCACGTACTATTGCACGAAAACTACTAACATTTTCAAAAAAATCTACATGACCTTAATTAAAGAACTATTAATGGACAGTAAATTTCATTGAAAAATCTCTATCTTCAATTTTGTAGTTGAAGACGCCGAAAAAATTCAAACTTTTGCAATTTTCGAAAATTCAGAGTTAACCGTGAAAATTGGACCTATGCCATCTTTATAGGTGTAGTATACTCTATTCTTTCAAGAAATCTAAAGAAAATTTGGAGTCGTTTTTGAGAAAATTTTGAAAATGTCCGAGGGCTTCGTGTAAAGTACCCCCAAATTTTTAAGAATGTTTTTCAAAATTTCAAATCTTCAACTAGAACCAGATCGAAAGGGGTTTCTTCAATTTGGAAAATATTTTACGTGTGGTTTAGGCGCTTGAAATGTTTACAGATGGACGGATTGATGGACAGATGGACTGCAGACAGACGGGCGGACGTTTAAAAAAACAACAAAAAACACTTTTTCGATATCAGGGTGCCCCCAAAACGTGTATTTCCGTTGAAATCTCGAAATCGATTTTCCGCATCATTACATAACTTTCTCTGTACTACGTATATTACTCCATATATACGTATGTATACAAGAAAGTAAAAATCTATCTTCAATATGATAGGTGTAGGAAGACGCTCCAAAAAATTGCATTTTTTCAAATTTTCAAACTAGTGATGCTAAAACAGCGTGTACTTTCTCGCCCGTATTTTCATGCACAATTACGCGAAAAGTCCTCAAACTCGAAAAATTGTACGTGACCTTATTTCAAAATCTATCTTTAAGACAGATTTCATTAAGGAAAAAATCTTTATCTTTAATATTTTAGGTGTAGGAAGACGCCGGAAAAAATTGAATTTTTGCAATTTTCGGATGATAAGAGGTTTCAACGAAAATGAGACTTGCACCATTCTCTCACACATCTTTCACAATACCCAATAACAAAATTTAATCAAAAACGATGGAGCCCTTTTTGACAATTTTGAAAATGTCCCAGAGACTTCATGTAAAGTACCCCCCAAAAATAAAATATCAGTTTCAAAGTCAAGGGGCCATGACATTGGCTAGATCGATTCGGGAATATCAATTTTGGAGAAAATCGTCTGAGCGGTTTAGCCGCTAGAGTTGTTCACAGATGGAGAGACAGATGGACGGACAGACGTTCGCCGTCATTCGATTTTTCGGTGTCAAAGACCCACAAAACATGGATTCTGGCTACATCGCGTGTTAGAGATTTTTTTCCAAATTTAGCGACTGAATTTATCCACTTGCTCATTATCAGGGACCCTTAATAAGATTTCTGTCAAAAAATCGCCTTTTTTTTCGCGGAGCATTACATAACTTTTTATTTCGTAGCGAGAAAGTTAAAATATGAGTCTTTTCAGTCAGTGAGAACAAATTTTCAGTAAAATCTGTATTAAATTCTACAGAAGTGCCTAGAGAAGAACGTATCTTGTGTATACTCACAACTTTTTGGAATTTATAGAAACGTTTATAGGAAGGCAAAAAAAAGAAAAACTAAAGAAAATAGGGGTGTTCACAAGTAGTCTTAGGTTTTAACAGTGCATTGTTGCCGAACAGTTAGAAAATTTTAATGTTGTACCTCGACGATGTAGGCATCACGAACAACAAAATCCCAAAATATTTTCAAGTCAAACTTGAGGAGTCATGTCATAAAATCTACTTTTTTGCATGTAATGACTCAAATACAGTGGCGTGTGGTGAAGGCCTTAGTTTGGGTAAGCAATAAAATTTGGTGTATGTGGCCGGTAAGCCATTCATTAGTTTCAAACAGTTAGCTTTTAAATTTCATAACACAGGTTTCCGAAATAGTACAGTAATGTCCGGCGTTGACCTTCCTGCCTTGATAATGTATTTCTTATTTTCCAACATACGTTAGCCGATCCGGTGGCCGAGATCGCTAAGGCTGTAGTGTCGTCTCCGACCGAAGAACGGCGGGTTCGAGTCCCGCCTGGGGCATGATTATATTTGTGTTCGTCCTTTCACCCCTTATCATCAGAAGCGGTCGCTAATGATAATTAAATAAATTTCCAAAAAAGTTGCATGAAACAAAACTCTTCATTAATAAATCATAAATCACGCACGTGTGTCCGTCTACGCCGCTGTCGACAGTATAATAGAAAGATCCTTGTTCGTGCTCTGCCTGCCGAAACACTTGAGAACGCAATCTTACTGATTGCATATCTTAGGGTATTAATCACACGGTAGTTTCGGGTATGACGATAAACTAAAATCTGAATTAGCACGTATAAGCATAAACATATACTAAATTTAGAATTATGCACTTCAGTGTACATTCACCTATACGCATTTATCATTAAAAGCCAAGATATTCGCGTGGAACACTGCTTTCATTCAAACGAGGTCCCGCAAATCTGCTGGGCTGATTGCAGGCCCCCACGAAAGCACCGATCACACACGATCGCACCCGAGCACGCGCCTCGCACCAACCGAAGCTTGGAAAACGCGGGCATTTCATAACTGCTAGTGTAATACGACACTAAACTTTCGTTTAATTAGAAAATTTATGTTACACATAAAGTAAAATTTATTTTCTGTCACAAATATTTTTTTTCTAAGTTACAGGGTACGCACTGCGTACCTTGTACCACGAAGGACACGCTACTGCTCAAATATCACTGTAAACTATGTATGTTGTTGAAGGTATATACAAGGGGCGTTCATAAAGCTCCCGGAATGGTGGTTCAGCGTTTTATTGTTATAACCTATGGCAATGGTAAGCTTCTTCTTCTTCGCAGTAGGACCCATGCGCACGCTTACACTTGCTCCATTGTTTCTGTCAGTGTTGGAAGCAGCGGTAGAAGGCTTCTTTCGACATTTGTTGGAGCTGAGCCGATGCATTCGATTTCATGTTCTCCACGGTTGCAAAACGTCTCCTTTTGATGCACATCTTCAGAGGAGAGAACAGAGTCTGGGAGCAAGATCCGGAGAGTATGGAGGTTGAGGAAAAAAAAGAATGTTCTTGGCGAGGAATTTCTGCACAAGCAATGTAGCGCGATATTGTAATGCAGACATCACTTTCCTCGCCACTTGGCCCGTCACGTCTTTCGAAGCGCAAGAACAGAAATAGAATGTTTCGCTGATGACAGTACTGTTCACAACAAACAAAGATGTGGATCAAGGTAGAGAAATTCCTCAAAAATCATTAGATTCGTTTATAAACTGGTGCTCAAAATGGCAAATTAAAATAAACCCCACTAAATCACAACCCAAGATATTTACGCTAAAAAGACCTAAAAAGCCAAACCCTCTAAAAAATAAATGTAGATTTAAAATGAATAAAAAAGATCAATCAGTGAAATATTTAGGAGTGCTTCTAGACCAAAAACTAACGTGGAAATATCACATTAAAGAAATTGCCAATAAAACATACGTGAAAATAGCAAAACTATATCCATTCATAAATAGCCACTCTAGACTAAGCATAGAATGTGTGATAAGCTTATTCAAATCAATTGTTAGACCATCGCTTACTTATGCTTGCCCTGTATGGAATGGGCCGCAAAAAGTAACTTAGAGAAAATCCAAGTAGTGCAAAATAAATGTTTAAGGCGCATAATTAAGGCACCATGGTTTGTGTCAAATAGGCAAATTCGAAACGAACTGAATATAGAAAACCTAAATACATACATTAGAAGACTTTCAAATTTTTTTGATGAACTACCAAAAGCAGAATGTGTTAAAAATTTTGATCTAGGACTGTCAGCAAAAGACATTAAAATTATTTCAAGATACCCCAAGGATAAATTACGCCCACCATAAACGCTTCATAGAATGCAAATCGAATTGAAATAATTATTAAACATACAAACAAAAAAGTAAACAATAGAACGTCACAATTTGAAAAAATGTATATAAATAAATCCAAACACTAAATTAAGAGAACAGTAAGAAAGTAAGAGGGAGCTTCGACAAAATGAACTCCCCGCCTGCCTATGCTCTATCCCAGTTACAGTTATAAATATTGCAAATCTTTGTATCATCAGTGGATCGAACAGATAGAAAATAAAATTGTTGTTCGAAGCGCATCTCGAAAAACTCTGCAGAATTTGCACTCAAAAGTTTTTAGTAACAGACTCTCCTGACGGTTCGAACTCATTGTGCCCTAAACTGTCAATATGAAAGAAGGTAATGATCATCACTTTGACTCCGAATCTAATAATGTGACTCGGATGTGTGCCACTCCGATGACTGCAGTTTCGTCTTCGCGTCGTTGGCTAACACCCAAGACTTACCAGTCGTAAATTACGGTTTTCCTCAGTGCTTTATCTCCGTCAACTTGCTGCAGGGCTGATAGCGTCTCAGAAGCCGATTTTCTCATTTTTCACATGAACTTGATTTTTGCACGCGGTTCGAACTGCGTGGCACTATTGCGTACTGAAACGGGTTCAGACCATTTTGCCCGCATGTAAACATGCCCAGCCGTCTACCAAATGCTGTCTTATCGCGAGTCTGGCGACGACAAGGCAATTCTACGAACTGTATGAATGCCAAGTTCGGTCAATGTTTGATTGAATTGAATGCACCATTTAGGATGTTTGGTGAATTTATTTTGAAAGACATAAGACTATATTGATTTGCATTTTAACTTGCATTTGAAGAAAGTATTTTTTTGTGTGGAAAGGTTGACCGTGTTGGAAGAAATTTTCTGTCGGATATTTGCGAGTGATCTTGTACAATTCTCGCAGTATCTGTTCTTGAAAAGGTTTTGCATCATTACGCATACGTGTGTATGTGAAAATTGGACATACAATAATTTTTGGTTCGTTTTTTTACTCTCTCGTATACATACGTATATACGGGAGTAATATACGTATTATAGAGAAAGTTATGTTATGCTGCGGAAAATCGATTTCGAGATTTCAACGGAAATACTTTTTTTCGGCGTCTTCCTACAACTATAAAATTGAAGTCACAGAATTTTCCTTCAAATTAAGTTTGTTGTCCATAAATAGTTCTTTCATTACGGTCATACAGAGGTTTTTGAAAATTTTAGTAGTTTCCTTGCAATAGAGCATGCAATATTTGCAATTTACACAAACAAGATTTTCTCAAAAAGAGCTCCAAATTTTTTCTTCAAACTTTTGTAGGGTTAGTGCCAAACAAACCCTATACCAGCACATATTAAAAAAAAGGTTGACTCTCACGTCCGTAATTTTACATTAAAGGATATTTCTTCACATTATTATATTTATAAGCACACGTGATTTAAATAATATCAAATAAAGTTTTTCGAAGACACAACAGTTTTCTGTAAAAATGAGCTCAAAATTCCGCATTCACAGGAACTGTCAAACGCCACTTCCTCAAAAATGTCTACAAATGTTACTTCACATTTTCTAATAGATATATTGCTAATTGCAGTTTAATATGACGTTAAGTTCATTTTGATGTATTCTTTTGTTTTTTCAAAAATTACCCAAATGTAATTTCTTTAAAATACCTCTTACGTCGTTAATACGGCCATTTCCATCAATTTGTATGCATTATTGCATTTGTTAGTGGAAGTGCTTCAAATCTTCAAATGAACTTTTTCGAAAACTCAATAGATTCCGGTGAAAATGAGCTTAAATTTCGCATTTACAGTATTGCTTAATCGCCATGTTCTTAAACACGGCTACGAATTTTTCAATGAAAACTTCTATTTAGGACGAGTTTTAATCTTCTTCAATATTCTTGAAGTAATAATTCAGTTGTACTACTGAAAGCAAACCGTTGAGACATTGTCAAAAAAACGTATACTTTGGGCGACGATAGTTGGCAGCTGGTCAGAGAATGGAGCAAGACCTTATAGCCAGACCACACCAAGGAAATTAGAAAAATTTGGTACGAGAAAGTCCGTGCCATTCGGTGGCACCTCGGTGGTGATGTTGTTGTGGTTGGTCCACGGGATTTAGCTCATGGGTCAGCGTGCTCGCTTTACATGACGCGACCCCGGATTCGATTATCGGCCGGGCAAATATATGTTGCGGCGTAGCGATGACAAAACTCACTTCTCTGAGAAGACCAGAATACGGCGTGGTGATGTCTATATGCTAACGTACCTCCTTGACCAATGTCCGCGACACCGTGACGTTCCTTGTAGGCCATGGCCCTTACGCGGGCTGTCGCGCCAAATACAGACCGTTTTTGTGATTGTCGACGTCGTAGGGTCCTGTAAACAAAACTTCGCTAAAATTTGAAGCGGCATAGTTTTCGTCAGAGGCAACACTCTAACAAAACAAAACTGCTTCTCGCTTTATATTAATTGCACTAATCGGACTGTCACGTTTATAATTCTAAATAGATACATGCAAGTCTTTCAAATCCTTCGCTAGTTTCACCGATTTTAAATTTTTAAAATATTTTTTCTATTTTCTGTTTCATTATATTTATTTTTTCTTTGCATTTTTCTCCATTAAAAAATTATCTCGCTAAGCAGGGGGAGTCATGGTCCCACCACTTGGATCCACCACTTCTCCTGGTTCTCCCTCGATTCTGTCGGGGAGCGTGGTTCCTCGGACACTATTCTACCCCTTCGTTGGTTTTCGCACCTCGGTGAGCGAGTGATTTGAAATCACGAGATTATCCTAGAAGGAACACTCTGGTACCGGTTTACAAGTACATTATAAGAACAGTTCAGCAGATGCTAACAAAATTGTTTTACTTCTTTTACATATTTAATTAAGATTAATGAAGCAATTTACTAAGGCATGGAATAAAAATGAAAGTCGCTTTAAACACCTTAATGAACAAGTTTAGTGTATTCTCAGAAGAAAAAACTAAAGAATGTTCTTTTAGGTCCGCAGATCAAGGAACTAACTAAAGATGAACACTTTGAAGCATGTTTGACACCTACAGAAAGGGAAGCTTGAATTGACTTCAAAGAAGTGGTTCATTAGTTCTTTGGGAAATTTTAAAGCTCCAAACCAGATATACAAATGTGTACAGAAATAATATGACAGCGAAATGTAACATAAATCTGAAAGTGTAACAACAACTCACGTTTAGACTGCTTTACTGAAAACCTGCGAGAAGTCAGCGAAGAAAGGATGAGAGATTTCGCCAAAAGATTAAGGACACTGAAAGGCGGTTCCAGGGGCGATGGAATACATCTTATGATGGCTGGCTACTATTGGTTACCGCAACATGATGACTTACCAGAGTGCACAAGGGAATAAATGGTACAATAGCTTATTGCGCTACTTATCTTTTTTTTTTTATCTAAGCGTCAGCGGTTCTATTGGCTGCTCATACACGTGAACACAAACAGTATTTTTTTGCCCTTTCCTTTAAAATTTATTAGCTTGAATACTATGTCTTCAGTTAATGAGTTTAATATTCTTGTCCTTAACTCTGCCATAAAGAAATGATATAATACAAACTGTATTTCCTTAGTTTTTTTTTATTTTGTTCAGTGGCGGATCCAGGGGGCAGGGGGCATGGATCAAAAATGGACAAAAAATGAACTAGAGTTACCTTTGTTACCTTCCTTTATTTTTCCTTTAATTGATTGAAATTAAATATTTATTTATGTTAGAATTACTTAATTATTTAAATAATAATATCTATATATAATACAAAACTAATGTACAATGGCATAACATAGGTTTATTATTTACCAAAATTCTGTGATGTCCCCTCCCCCTGAAAAATTATCGGCTGGATCAACCACAGGTTTTGTTGGTAAAATACTGTAAGATTTTCAAGTCAAAGTATATTACAAATATTTTTAAATGTAATTTTTCAAAACTTATGTGATACAGAACTATCGTTGGTGCTACAGAAAGGGAAAGACTTTCTCGTCTTAGTTTTCTAATTTCCTTGGTGTGAACTAACTTTACGGTCTCGCTGCATCCTCTTGCCAGTTGCCATCGTCGCCCAAAATACTTTTTTTTTTTACATTTCCTCAACTTTTCGGTTTCTTAATAGTAGAATTGAAATATTACTTTAATGATATTAAAGGAAAGTAAAACCTCGTTCTAAATAGAAATTTTCATTGAAAAATTGGAAGCTGTTCAAGCTTGTTTTAAAGGAAAATTGCGGTTAAGCATTACTGTAAACGCGATATTTGAAGCTCTTATACACAGGAATCTATTGGGTTTTCGAAAACTTCATTTGAAGTCATTTAAAACACTTTCACTCATACATTCAATAATGTATAGAAATCCACGGAAATGTGTATATTAACGGCGTGAGAGATATATTAAAAAAATACATTTGTGTAATTTTTGTTAAAACAAAAGAATACACCATAATGAACTTTACGTCATATTAAACTGTGGAATTAGCTCTATCCATTTGAAAAGTTTGGAGAAAAAATTTGTAGCCTTCTTTGAGAAAATGTTGTTTGAGGGTTTCTGAAAATATGGAGTTTTGAGCTCCATTCCACAGACAACTGTTGAGTTCTCGAGAAACTTTATATGACATTATTTAAAGAACATGTACTCATAAATCTAGTAAGGTAAAGAAATTGCCTCTTATGTAAATATTACCGACGGGAGAGACAAGTCAAAAAAATTACATTTTTGTAGTTTTTGAAAAAAACAACAACAAAAGAATAGATTAATATGGCGTTTTATGTTATCTTATAGATGCATTTAGCACAATCATACCAAAAATTCAAAGAAAAATTTCGAGCCGTTTTTGAGAAAATCTAGTTTTTGTAAATTTTTCAAATTGCAAATATTGCACGTGCTATTGCGTAAAAACTACTAAAATTTTCGAAAAAATGCACATGACCTTAATGAAAGAACTACTTATGTACGACAAATTTCATTTGAAAGAAAAATCAGTCTTCAATTTTGTAGTTGCAGGAAAACGCCGAAAAAATCCAAACTTTTATAAGTTTCGAAAATTCAGAGTTAACCGTGATTATCGGACCTATGCCACCTTTATAAGTGTACGTTACTTTATTCTTACAAGGAATTTAAAGAAATAAATTTGGAACCGTTTTTGAGAAAATTTTGAAAATGTTTGGGGAGCTTCATGTAAAGTATCCCCAAATTTTAAAATATGTTTCAAAATTTCAAAGCTACAACTAGAGCCAGATGGACAGGAATTTCTTCAATTTGGAAAAGATCGTACGTGTGGTTTAGGCGTTAGTAGTGTTCACAGACGGACAGGCAGACAGACGGACGGACAGACAGACGGAAGGATGGACGGTATATGTGTGTGTGTGTGTGTGTGTATATATATATATATATATATATATATATATATACATACATACATACATACATACATACATACATACACATACGAGAAAGTAAAAATCTTCTTCAATATCGTATTTGTAGTAAGTCGCCGAAAAAATATTGAACTTTTGCAATTTTCGAAAAGTCAGGGATTTAAACGAAAATGAGACCTGTGCAGTTCTTTAAACCGTTCGGTATGCGAGGACGAAGTTTCATTTAAAAAAATTTTGCGCCATTTTTGGAAAAAATTCGAAAATGTTCAGGCTTATTGTAATGTACCCCCAAATCGAAATATTCGTTTCAAACTCGCAAAGATTCTTTCAGTTCGATCGGGGAATATCAGTTTTGGAGAAAATTGTATAAAACAATTTAGGCGCTACAAACAGATGGAAGGACGGACAGAGGTTTTTGCCATAAATCGATATTTCGGAATCAAGGATCCACAATACTCACCCAATTCGCAAACCAAAAACCGCGGCTTATGACTACTTCGATATAAACATAAGGTCTGTAAATCAGCTGTTACGGAGTAAATCCAGACGGGTGCTTGGATGACACGTGATCAATGGAAGCTATAAAAAAATCGATGTATACACAATGTGTTAAAAGTAATTACTACATATTGGAACAAGATTTATCCACTTTTTCTTTACCAGTGCCACACAATACGAGTTTTCTGACGAAAAATTGCCAATGTCCACCGCAACATTACAATAATTTCTCTTTATTACTTATGAAGTAGGCAAGGAGGTAAAACAGACAAAGTAATGCACTTTTTGAAGGGCGTATGTTTGTTGTACTTAATATTTAGACTCCCTTAGAGAACGAGGTCCCCGGCGGCGCCTGGTTCGCCTATGCTTTATATCATTTCTGATTACTCATATTGTTTCTTCCCCAGATTCTTTTCTTATTATCTTTTCAGTCACACGGTCCGCGAGTTCAAAAAGACAGCATTATTCAAGTACTTGTATCGTAGTTGCGCCTCACAGTAGCAGGAGTTGAAAGCACTTTGAGTATTGGAGAATATGCCGTCCACACTGCTCTCTGTTGTCATTAAACCGCACCACTTATCATTTAAACGAGGAGCGTAGACCGCGCCACTGAGCTCAGACAGCTGTGACTTGCCTGTGACTGTCGGGTGTACAGGTGCTGGATGCGAAGGGAAGTTGTGATTGTTGTGGAATGCCATTTGCTCGACGCACGTGTTATGTTGTGACTGGACGTTCTTTCTGAGTGAGGACTAGAGGAGACTGGACAGGACGTGCAGGCATCATTATTCAGAAATCGTCGGTGTTCATAACTGGCGACCGCTGTGGACGTGGAAACCTTGGTAATAAATCTAGCTCGTGTGTTGTAGTGGACGTGTGTTTTAGTTTATTAGTGCGTGTTTCTTTTAAAAAATTCACTTATCGGAATTTTAGGCTTTCATTTCCCAAATTAGTGTGTATTTAACCCGAAACTCATTTGTTTGGACTATGGCTAATCGGTTATAATTCAAAACACCGATGAGTGAGTGAGCGTTTCTTGCCTTTTAACATTTTAATGGTACTATTATGTTCTCTTGTTTCTTTTGGTACTTTACATACTGATATCTCTGGATGTTTCAGGAAACGGATGGTAAAGCTCAATAAAATGGCATTTCAACCACCCAGTGCTCGTCAAGGTACATAATCTATTTGTAAACTTACATTACTAGTAATTTATACGTGATACAATGATAAAAATGTTTGCAATTGCAAATATATTGTAATATGGAACTTTAAGTTTAGAAGGTGAGGTGAAAATGTAACCAGATACTTCCATTTTATTTTGTATTTCAGAGATTTGAATATAATGCAAAGCACCTTTTGCCATCTTTTTCTGGAGTTTTTAGGTTTTATAAATTGTAAATATTGATCAGAAAGCATTGCTTCTTTTAAGGTGACTGTGACAAGTATATTTTAATCAGGGATATCCAACGGAGTCATTATGAACACCCCATTGTCCCATGATATTTTGAAGGTGTCAATTGGTGGTTGATGCATATGTACAGTGTGAACATGTACTGGACACTGATCAGCATAATCAGGAACAAGATTTCTCTTGATTACAAAATATTAATGAAGTGATTAATTTATTGCGTTCGTATATAAAAACTGAAAAAAATTGTGATAATTAATTACAAGTTCACTCCTCTTGGAATTTCAATTCATTACCATTAATGAAAATTCAATTTTTATGCATTTATATATTTTCTTTTGTGAATTGGTGATAGTTTTCTCTTCAGAAAATTGTTTTTATTTTTAAAAATTAAAAATGGTAACAGTACAAAAAATAATAAAATTGTAAATCTAATTTTCAGAACTTCTGTTCATATTCTTAGTCTAAGATTAATCTTTAAGTCATTAAAAAGCAATTATTTTTGTTAAAATTGTAGAGTATGCTGTATATTTAGAAGGGGGTGTCATCGAAGCAAATTATTAATTTAAATCGAGTTGATGCACAGTTGGGGAATCAATAAGTTAAATGCATGGGTATGGGTTTTGCCAAATGCATGATGAAATAATGGGTACTTGCGGGCCAAATATTTAATGAATGGATTGGTAAAATAAATATTTTGAGATTACCGGTAAAACATCTATTAGAGTATGTACTAATGCTCGTTTTGTCAAGTCATTTCTGAACAGGGAAAGCACATGGTGTTCTACTTCGTGTTTTCGGTGATATTTCGTTCTTGTGGATATGTATTATGAACTAAATTTTGTAAAGCTGTGAACTTTTCAAACAGAATTTACATCATATTCAGAATTAAAAATGTTTCCTTTCCTATCTTATACTTCATAACACGTAATTCATTGTAATAATTAAGGTTAGTCCAAGATCAATTTCTTTTCCAGATAATGCAAGTATATTTCATTCAATTTTCTTTGAAATTAATATGTCCTCCCTCCATACCTAGTAGATTGCTGTTTTTGAATTTATACACCCTATTTTCATATCTATATTCCTCTTGTGCAATGCTTTTCAAGTTACCTTACTTGCAACAGCATTGCTGTTTTGCATTTAATCATCATCTCTATGATCGACACAAAAAACTTCTTTGATATCCCAACAAATGCAAGCATTCCTAATTCAGAACACAATTATTGTCTACACTTTGCTTTATCAATCTGAAAGTGTTTTTGATTTGTAATATACTTTTTCTTACATAGTAGAGTAAATTTCAAATAAGTCTTCAAGTGCCAAATAAGAGACCTTGTGGAATTTAAAAGAGAAAGTTGTTTTATCTGTGTGGTAACAAATATTATGAGGTTTACTTATCATGTATAGTTTAAGGTTAGAAAATTGTATTTAGAAGTCAGCAAATGAAATAAATATTAATCACACAGCATTTATTTAAATTTTGAAAAGTTTTGGCGAGTGCTAATTTTTGAAATTTCAAATAGAAGTGCTGTGTGATATGTTATTTCATTGCTGACTTCTAAACCACAATTCCTCTAACCTTAAATGACAAATAATTCTCATAACTATTTGTTACCACAACTTTCTCTTTAGAACAGATATAACTTATTGTACTTGAACATTTGAAATTTACTACTACTAGTATATTACAAATCAAAACACTTTCAGGTGATAAAGCAAAGTGTGTTCTGAGCAGGAGATCTTGCATTTGTTAAGGATATCAAAAGAGAAATTTTGTCGATCATAGGAATGATGATTAAATGCAAAACAACTGTGCTGTTGCAATCAAACAACTTGAAAAGCATTACTGAAAAAATATGAGTATGAAAATAAGTGTATAATTCAAAAACAACTAATCTACAGGCGGAGGAGAACTATTAATTTCAAAGAAAAGTGAATGAGAAATATACGCATTATCTGGAAAAATTGATCTTGAACTAACATATTAACCACAATGAATGCGTGTTATATTGTAAGATAGGAAAGGAAAACATTACAGTACGGAAATATGATGTAAATTCTGTTTGTACAACTACAAAAAATTTAGTTCATACATATCACAAGCGAGAATATTTCCGAAAACTGCGAGTAAACACCATGTGCTTCCTGTTCGAAGCTTGACTTGTTTAAAGCAGAGCATTATGCATACTTTCTAATAGATGTTTTTGCAGTAATCTCAAAATGTTTATTTTGCAATCCATTCATTAAATATTTGGCCATAGTACCATTTGGCAAAACCTACTTATGCATTGGCATTGATTAACTGTGCATCAACTTCGATTAATTAATAATTCTTGATAACACCATCTAGCTATACAATATATTTAACGGAAATAATTGCTTTTAATGACTTAAAATTAATCTTAGACTGATATGAACGAAGTTCTGAAAATTAGATTTAATTTTATTATTTTTAACATATTACCATTAATTTTAAAAATAAAAAAATTTTCTGAAGAAAACTATCGCAATTCACAAGAAAATATGAAATGCATAAAAATTAATTTTCATTAATATTATTGAGTAATTCCCAGAGGAGAGTAATTTATGATTAGTATGCAATTTTTCAGTTTTTATATCGCGGCATGGCAAATAAAGCTATTAATATTTTTGTAATCAGAAATCTTGTTCTGTTAATAACGATCGATGTCCGACCATGTTATATCATGCCAATTGTTTTTACCTTCAATATCGTAGGTTAATAGGTATTCCATAATGACTCCGTTGGATATCCCTGATTAAACTATACTTTGTCGCAGTCACCTTAAAAGAAACGACAACTTTCACGATCGTATTTACGTAAAACTAAAAAACTCGAAAAGATGGCAAATCTTTTGTATTATATTCAAATTCTGGTAAAAATAAATGAAATATCTGATTATTTTCACCTCGCATTCCCTAAACAAAAGTTATATTACAACTATATTTGCAATTGCAAACATTTTATCGTGTATCACGTATATTACTAGTAATGCTCAGTTTACAATTGTAACGTGACGACTTGCTGGTGCCATTTTCGTTCCTGAAACATCAGAAGATCGGTATATGGCTATAAAGCTGAAAATTGCAATGAATGCCATTAAAAATGTTAAAGGCAAAACGCTCACTCACTCATCGGTATTTGATCTCAACGGGCCAACATGATCAAACAGAGTTTCGGGATGCTACACTATTTGAAATGGCTTACAAAATTCCGATAATCGATTACAAAAGAAACACGCGCTAATAAACTAAAACGCACGTCACTACAACTGCGAGCTAGGTATTGCAAGGTCCCGTCACGGCGATCGCCGATGAGTACGCGACGATTTCTGAAGATGGCCTGCGTCCTGTCAGTCACCTGATCCTCACTCAGCGACGTCGATCTGGCATAACACGTGCGTCGGCAAATGGCATTCACGTCGCTATGCGTCAGCACCTGCTACGCCCGACGATCGCAACAGTCTGTGATCTGAGCTCGGTATTCGCTCTCGCCCAAATACAAAGTGGTGCGATTTGTGACGGCGAAGGCGCGGTGTGAACGACGTATTCCGTCTCGAAGTGCTTTCAACTCTGCTGTGAGCTGCTACGATGCAACTGCGAACTAATGCGTATTTGAACTCGCGGGCCGTGTGACGAAGAATAATGAAAGAATCAGAAAATAAAACAATGTAATCGAAACAGCTATAAGCATGGGCGAAGCCGAGCCTGTGAGCCTCGTTAGGAGTCTATATTAAGTACAGCAAGCATACGCCCTTCAAAGATGCATTACTTCACCTCTTGCCTACTTCATAAAGTAATAAGAAGAAATTGAAAATTGTATTGTTGCGATGAACATTGGCGAACCACTCGTCAAATATTGTTATGGCGCGAAAAGAAATTAGTTTCAATATGTAATGTGCACAACATTGTGTCGATTTTTATAACTCCGTGATCACGTCGTCAAGCGCGTCTGAATTTACTCCATGACAACTTTGTTCTGAACATGATGTTTATATCGAAATGATCATAAGCCGCGGTTGGAACAGGCGGTCGCTGATTCGAAATATCGTTTATGGCAAAAACCTCTCTGTCATCGCTCCATCTGTTTGTAACTTTAAGTGTTTTATACAATTTTCTCAAACTAAATATGCAAATCGAGCTGAATCTTTGGGTAAACAATATTTCATTTGAAGGTACATTACAATAAGCCTGAACGATACTAGGAATTTTCAAAATGGCATAAATGTATATATTATGTATATGCGCACACACACGCACACACTGCCGTCCTGCTCAGTATCTGTGTGTCCTCCGTCTGTCTCTGCCTGTCATCTGTGGTACATAACGCCTAAACCACACATGCCGATCTTTCCAAGTGAGAAAATTCTGGCTCCTCTGACTTTCTAGTGTAACTTTGAGGTGAAGTGTATTCTTAAAATTTGAGGATGCTGCATGGCTCCTAGGTACTATAAAAGTATTCTGTATTTCTTTAATTCGCTTATGAAATCTTGACCATACTAAGTGGCATAAAATCAATCATCACATTTTCGACTTACTAAATTAGTTTTTTCGACGTTTTCCTACGGCACAAAATTGAAGACTAATTTTCTTTTCAGAAATTTGTCATCATAAATGGTTCTTTGTGCATTTCACTGCATAACACGTGCTATTATTTGCAATTTGAAATTTGCAAGAAACTAGATTTTCTCAAAAACAATAAATACTCTTTTAATTTTAATGTAATTATGCAAATACACTTTCTACTAAAGATGACATAAACTGCCATATCTATTCTTTGTGTTATTTTTTCAAGAAACTACAAAAATGTGAACACGACTATTTCTAACCATATTTACATGAAGACAATTTCTATGATGCATGTTCTTTAGCTAATATATAGAAGGAGAACTCAACAGTGTCTGTAAGAATGGAGCAAAAACTCCGCTCTTACTCAAACCTCAAGCTTTTCTCAAAAAACTTCTAAGCCTCCCAGCTTTAAAATGAATAAAACTAATTCCACAGTTTATATGACGTAAAGAATTCATTATAATTGTATATTCTTTTATTTTAGCAAAAAAAATTACACAAATATATTTTTTAATATATCTCGCCGTTAATATACATTTTCCGTGAATTTCTATGCATTGACGAATGTATGAGTAGTGTTTTAAACTGGCTTCAAATGATTTTCAGAAGCTTAATAATTCTGTGTATAAGCTAAATATCGCGTTCGTATTAGCAACACAGTACCTTTAAAACAAGCGAACAGCTTTCAATTTTTCAATATTCTATTTAAACGAGGTTTTACTTTCGCTGTATCATTAAGTAATATTTCAATTCTACAATGAAGGCAGTGATGTAAAAAAAGTATTTTGAACGACGATAACAACTGTGAAGACATTCGCAATTAGTTCACACCGAAAATTGAAAACTGAACGAGAAAATCATACACTATATGGCAATTCTGTATCGCATAAAGGTTTGAAAAATTACATTTAAACTATTTGTAAATATATGCGCTTAATCTTACGATATTTTGCCAACAAGTAGCTCAACAATGCCTAGGGGAAAGAAGAGACATCACGAAATTTTTGATAAATAATAAATATTGCTCTGCATTGTATACGTGAATTTTGTATTATACTATAGATATTATTATTTAAATAATTAAGTAATTCTATTTTGTAAATAAATATTTAATTTCAATCAGTAAAGAAAATAAGAGGAAGGTAACAGTAACTCTAGTTCATTTTGTCCATTTTGATCATGCCCCTGAATCCGCCGCTGAGCTGAAATAAAACTGAAATACGGTTTATGTTATATATTTCTTTATAACAAGTGGAACGAAATAAACTCGTGGCTTGAAGACATGTGAAGAAGCTAATAAGTACAGAAAGAACATACTGTTGTCGTTCACGTGAAAACGGCAATAAAACAGCGACGCTTTGGAGTAAAAGGTAAGTAACGTAACTATTGTACCATTTATTCGCTGTGCGCTCTGAAGTCATCGTATTGCGGCCGACAATAATGGCAAAGCCATCATAGATGGCGCATTCCATCTTCGTCACCTTTCGTGTCGCTGTCTTTTGGCGAAATCAATCCTTTAACAAGCGACTTCGCGGAGTTTTCAGCTTGATCTGTATGGTAACAAATACGCTTTTCGGAGCATGTTACATTTCAGGTTAAGTATTCTTATATTGTTGTGATGCTCGTAATTTTGGGCTTTAAAATTTCCCGAAAAACTAATGAACCACTTCTTTGAAGTCAATTCAACTTCCTTTCTGTGAGTGTCCAAACATGCTCAAAGTCGTTAAATACAGTTGATTCATGATCTGCGGACATTCTTTAGTTTTTTCTTCTGAAATACACTAAACTTGTTCATTATACAAGCGACTTTCATTTATTCATGCCTTAATTGCTTCATTAATGTGGTAAACTATGTAAAGAAGTAAAGTACAATTTTGACCAGCGTCTGCTGAATGACTGCTATAATGTATGCAGCCGGCTGCCAAGTGTTCGCTAAGTGTCGTGATTTCATCACTCGCTCGCCGGGTGCGAAAAAGCTGCTGAGGGAGCGGGAAAAAGGAACCACGCTCCCAAACGTCGAGGAGAAAACCGGGAAATATTGGATAGTGAGACAACAGGATATTTTTAATGGAAGAAAATGCGGGAAGCAAAATATGCGAAACGAAAGAAAATAAGGAAAATGACACAAAAATTTAAAGGAATCGTAAGAAACTACGAAGGATTTAATTTCAAAGAAGATGTGTCTGTTGGCGTAACCGCGCGTAAACGTGCGATGTCCATTAGTACTATTATAAGCGAGCAGTTTGTTTCGTTGATCGCCTCTGACAGCTATGCCGCTCATTTGGCAGTTTTGTTTGCAGAGACTGTCGTGTCGAAACATTTGGCGCGAGCCCGTGAGCCATATTTAACAACGTCACGTGTCGCGAACGTGTCGGGAAGGTACGTTAACATATGAACATCACCGCCGTATTCTGATATTTCTCGAAAAAAGTGATTTTGTCATCGCTACCATACAACATATATTTGCCCGGCCGATCCGTCGAGAAGATAGCGCCGTCATCTAAGCGACGCACGACTATGAGCTAAATCCCGTGGACCAACACAACAACGCTACACCGAGTAACCGAATAACAGACCTATAAACCAGAAGTCTAATTTCCTTTGGTGTGTCCCAACAGTCTTGCTCCATTCTCTGACCAGCTGCCAACGTAAATAGCTAAGTATGCGTTTTTGCAATGTCTCAACGATTTGCTTTTCAAATATTTTAACTGAATTATTACTTCAGAATATTGAAAGAAGATAAAACAAATACAATAAGTTTCATTGAAAATTAAACCGGCCGCATGTTTGCGTATGGCGACAAGCTGAAAACACTGTAAATGCGAAATTTAAGCTCGTACCGGAATCTCTATTGATTTTCGAAAAGAAAGTTGAAACGATTTAACACTTCATGCGTAATGCATACAGAATTGATGAAATAACAACATTATGAAAAGGCTATTTTTAAAGAAATTGCATTTGGTATTTTTGAAAAAACAAAGGAAGCCATCAACATCTCTGCAGTGTAATATCTATTAGAAAAATGTAAATAAAGCCTTATAAACTAGCCCTGAAGGAAATAACCGTTGACAATTCCCTATGGTCTGAAATTTAAACTCATTTTACAGCTTTGTTATTATCTCGAAACTTTATTTGATATTATTTAAATCACGTATTACTGCAAATATAATAATGTGAAGAAATAATATCAAATAAAGTTTTTCGAAGACACAACAGTTTTCTGTAAAAAATGAGCTCAAAATTCGCATTCACAGGAACTTGTCAGAAGCGCCACTTCTCAAAAATGTCTCCAAAACTGGTTTAAAGCTCTTTGTACGAATAGTAGTAAACGTAATAAATAACATTATATCAACACCATTTTGATGTATTCTTTGGCGTTTTCAAAAATTACACAAATGTAATTTTTTTAAATATCTCTTACGCCGTTAATATGCACATTTCCATCAATTTGTATGCATTATTGCATTTGTTAGTGGAAGTGCTTCAAATCACTTCAAATGAAGTTTTTCGAAAACTCAATAGATTCCTGTGAAAAATGAAAATTCGCATTTACAGTAATGCTTAATCGCCATTTTCTAAAAACCGCTTCAAATTTTTCAATGAAGCCTATTTAGGACAGTTTTTAATCTTCTTATTCTTGAAGTAATAATTCAGTTGTACTACTGAAAGCAAACCGTTGAGACATTGCCAAAATTAAAAGCTCGTCTAAATAGAGTTTTCATTGAAGAATTCGTGGCCGTGTTTAAGAACATGGCGATTAAACGTACTGTAAATGCGGAAATTTAAGCTCATTCACCGGAATATTGATTTTCGACATTCATTTAATGATTAACACTTCCGCAACAAATAAATAATGCATACAAACCGATGGAAATATTATAAATGCTGCAATGAGTATTTTAAGAAAACTAAATTTATGCAATTTTTGAAAAATGAAAAGAATACATCAAAGTGATGTTCATGTCATATTAAGCTGCAATTAACAATATCATGAAAAATGTGAAATCGTGTTAATAACGACACAGGAAGTGGCGTTGATTCCTGTGAATACCAGAGCCTGACTCGTGAAAAGCTGTTGTGTCAAGCTTGATATTATTTAATCACGTGGTAACATAAATATAACTGTGTGAAGAAATATCCGGCTACACATTAGCCAAAGGTGCGGGCGTGGCGAAGTCGGCAGCACACCAGCTATGTCAACAATTAGCCAGGGATTTGTTTAGCACTAACCTACAAAGTTGAAGAAAAATTGGAGCTCTTTTGAAAATCTTTGTTTGTGTAATTGCCGTATTCATGCTCAACCGCGAAACTATAAAATTTTCAAAACATACGCATGTTTCGTAATGAAAGAATATTTATGGACAACAAGCAATTTGAAGAAAATTCTGTGACTTCAATTTACTAATTTGTGAAGACGCCGAAAATATTTCGTTAATCTAGAATATCATTTTCCACCTTCATCTTTATAACTTTCTCTATAATACACATATTACCTTGTACGTATACGAGAGAGTAAACAGACCGTATTATGTCGAACTACTACATACGTATGCGTAATGATGCAAGGCACTTTTTCGAAGACAGCTGCTGCGAAGGTATGCAAATCGCTACTTAAATATCCGACGGCATTTCTTCCAGCACGATCGGCCTTTCGCAAAATACTTTCTTCAAATGCTGGTTTAATAATATCTTATGTCTTTCAAAATAAATTCACCAAACATCTAAATATTGCATTCATTCAATCAAGCATTGACCGAACTTGTGTTCATACAATTCATGCCTTGTCATGCGAAACCTCGCGATAAGGCTGGCGATGTTGAGCAACGGGCGTTTACGTGCGGCGTGCAGACCCGTTTCAGCACGCTGTGGTGCTGCGCAGTTCGACCATAATACTGCCAAGTTCGAAAAATGAAAATCGGCGCTCAGCCTGCGTAAGTTAACTGAGAAACGCTGTTACGACTGGTAGAAGTCTTTAGTGTTAACCAACTTTGTTTATCTGGCGTTAAACCATCCGGGTGGCTTTCTATCGTATTGAATTCGGAGTCAAGAAATGATCGACGCTTCTTTCATATTGTACGGTTAAGGCAATGGTTCGAACCGTCGGGAGAAGTCTGTTACTAAAAAACTTTGATACAGAAATTACTGCAGAATTTCAGATGAAGGCTATTCCCCATTTCTGCTCTGTTCGATCACTGATGATACAAAGATTGCAGCTGTTACTGTGCTTAACTGAAATGAAAGTATGAGCGAGCGAGAGACTAGACTGTCAGCTCCCTTTCTTACAATTTAGTGTTTAGTTATTCTGCTTTTCAAATTGTAGCGTTCTGACTTTTTGTTTGTATGTTTAATAATTTATTTCAATTCGTGCATTCTATGAAACGTTTATATTGAGCCTGTTACTTCGTAATGCTGCTGACGATCAGATCAGAGGTACAGCGCATTCAACAAAAAGATATAATCTTCTAATGTATGTATTTAGGTTTTCTATATTCAGTTGCTATTTGACACCTTTATGGTGCTTGTAGTGTCATGGCATGCGCTACCCCATTTTACTATGGACCACTGCTCTGGTATTTTGCCGACTACATTCATACGAAGACAAGCGCAGAAGTAAAGCGATGATCACAGCAGTGATTTTGAATAAGCTTATTACGCATTCTGTAGCAGTCTGAAGTGTCGACGTAATTATGAATTTTGCTATTTTACGTATGTTTATTGGCAATTTCTTTGTGTGATGTTTCACGTTGAATTTTGAAGTGCAAACATAAATATTTCGCACGATTGATCTTTTATTCATTTTAATCTGCATTTATTTTAGAGATTTAACTTTTAGGTATCTTTTAGCGTAAATATTTGAGTTGCTTAGTGGGGTTTATTTTAATTTGCCATTTTGAGCGCCAGTTATAAACGAATCTGGCATGATTTTGAGAAATTTCTCTGCAGCGATCATCTTTTGTTTGTTGTGTTTGTACTGTCGTCGTAGTGACTCTATTTCTGACTATTTGCCTTTCGACGTGAGCAGCGAGTGATGTGCTGCATTACAACAGCTCGCGCTACGTGCTTGTGCGAAAATTATAGCCAGCTTTATTCTTTCCTCAGCCTCCATACTCTCCAGTCTTGCTCCCGGACGACTATCTGAGTAGTGCAAGGAAGACGGCAAATGAAGAAACTGTGAAGAATCGAAATGCATCGGCTCAGCTCAATATCGAGAAAACGCTACCACTTTGCTTCAACACTTTGACAGACAATGGAACAATGTAAAGCGTGTAATAATCTGCGAAGAAGAAGAAGCTTACCGTGCTGCATGAGTATAACAATCAAAACGTGAACCATTCACGAACGCTATATGCCTTCGGCAACATGCGCCAATTTACAGTGATATTTGAGCATTAACGTGATCGCTCGTGTTTTGCGCGATGCGTACCTGTAACTTAGAAAAGAATATTTGTAGCGAAAGAAAATAAATTTTACTTTTATGTTAACAACATAAATTTTCTGGTCAAACTTGAAAGACGTGTCGTATTACACTGGCGATTGTAATGCCCGCGTTTTCAAGCTTCGGTGGTGCGAAGATGCCGGTGCATTCGTCGGTAACGTGAGGGCTGCAATCGGCCCGGCAGGTACAGGACCTCATTTGAATGGCGCAGTGTTCACGCGATATCTTGACTTTTAATGATGGAAATGCGTATGAGTGGTGTACGCTGAAGTGCTACGCTAATTCAAATTTAGTATATGTTTAATGTTGCTGCGTGCTGGTGAATTTTGGTTTTGTCGTCATGCCCGAACTTTACCGTGCTGCTACAAGATACTGTCGATAGATTGCGTTCTCGAAGTGTTTTCATCCGAGCGAAAGCTCTTTCTATTATACGTCGACGGCGACATGGTGGGTTGCGTGCGTGATTATGTTTGATGAAGGTTTTTTGTTTCATGCGACTTTGAAATTATTATCATTGGCGACCGCTTTGTGTGGGGCTAATGTAATCATGCCCCGAGCAGAACTCCGAAACTCCACAGATGATCGAGTGTTTTACCTTAGCGACCGCACCGGAATCATTTGGCACTTATGTTGAAATACATTATCAGGCAGGAAAGGTAACGCCGGGTGCATTACTGTGCTATTTCGGAAACCTGCGTTATGAATTTAAGCCTTTGTTGAAACTAATGAATGTACCGACACATACACCAAATTTATTGCTTACCCAGCGCTACTTACGCCACTATGTTGAATCATTACATGCAAAAAAGCAGATTTTATGACATGACTCCTCAAATTTGACTTGAAAAATATTACGGAAATTTTGTTGTTCCGTGCTACATCGTATAAATACAACGTAAAATTACTGCAACGACAAACGGCTGTCTCTGTTAAAACACAAGACTACGCATGTTTACTATTTTCTTTAGTTTTTTCTTTTTGCCTTCCTATAAACATTTCTATAAATTCCGAAGCCAATGATACACAAGATACGATCTAGGCACTTTCTGTAAATTTAATACGTTTTACTGAAATTTGTTCCCTGCTGAAAAGACTTTCATATTAACTTTCTCGCTACGAATAAAAGGGCCATATGTCTCCGCGAAAAGAGCGATTTTTTGACAAAAGCAAGGAATCTGACGGGAAATATTCAGTCGCTAAATTGGAAAAAAATCTCTAGCTTTTTTTGATAACAATGTTTTGTGAGTCTTTGACACCGAAATCGAACTGACGACAGGCTCTGTCCGTCATCTGTCTCCATCTGTGAACGCTCTAGCGGCTAAACCGCTCCGTTTCTCCAAAATTGATATTCTGTCGATCCCAGCTGTGTCATGTTTTGACTTTTAGCTGATATTTTTATTTGAAGTACTGAGACATTTCAAATTGTCAAAGAACTCCATCGTTACGATTAAATTTTGTTGTAGTATTGTGAAGATATTGAAATAGTGCGAAGTCTCATTTTCGTGAAACCTATTATCATCGAGTACGAAAATTCGTTTTCGGCGTCTTCCCGCACAAAATGGTAAGGGCAAGATTTTTCACAATGAAATCTGTTCATAAAGACAGATTGCAATAGATGCGTACAATTTTGGTTGAGAACTTTTTCTGTAACAGTATGCGTAATGCGGGCAGCACGCTGTTTTAACATCACTAGTTGAAAATTTGAAAAATGCAATTTTAGTCTTCTACACTATCATATTGAATGAATTTTTGCTATTATACGTGCGCTATATGCGCTTAATGTTACGTAGTGAAAGTTATGTAATGATACGGAAAATCGACTGAATTTCGGCGGAAATCTGCGTTTTGAGACGTATCGAAAAGTGTTTTTGTTGTTTTACAAACGATCGCCCATCTGTCTTTGCAATCCATCTTGTCCCATCAATCCCGTCATCTGTAAATGTTTCAAGCGCCTAAACCACACGTAAATATTTTCCGGAAATTGAAAAGAAGCCCTTTCGTCTGATTCTGAACCAATTTGAAAATTTTGAAAAACATTCTTAAGAATTTGAGGTAAGCCCCAGGCTATTTGTACTATAAAACGACTTTCAAACCTGACTAATTTCTTGAAGAATAGGTATACTACACTATAAAGATGACATGGGCAATTTTCGCGGTTAACTCTGAATTTTCGAAATTTACAAGAAATTTAATTTTCGGCGATATTTCTAAAACTTCACAAGAGCAGATAAGACACTCTTTTCAATGAATTACTCAAAATAATAGTTCTTTTAGTAGATAAATGTGGAAATTTTTGAAAATGTTATTAATTTTCGTGCAACAGCTGCGTGAAGTATTTGCCATTTTAAAAAGTACGAAGCAGATTTTTGCAGTAACAATTTCTTTTCTTTATTTTGACAGTTGAAATGCCAAACAAACCCTACGACTTAACGTAACTTTATGTATCTTTCTTTATTTTTTCCGCGTAAAATGTAATTTTGACTTCACGTCGTATGTTGATGAAACAAACTCTTTCGCCTGACCATATGTTCAAATAATGTCAGTAGGATTTCTTGATAACGACGATTTTTATTTAAACTCAAACCCATTTTCTCCAAAAATGGCTCCAAGTGTTTCTTCAAATTCTTCTACAATTGTTCTTTGTTTAATATGTCCTAAAGTTTATTTTCGTGTATTCTTTTTTTTAATATACTAACGTTATTTCTTTTAAATATCTCTCGCGCCGTGAATATGCACATTTTCACCAACTAACCATTATTAATTTTCAAAGTAAAAATTCTTTGAAGTACTTCAATTGAAGTTTTTTTCGAAAGCAATAATTCACGTAAAAAAAAGAGAACTTCAAAATTTCATTTACAATAATCTTAACGCCATTTCACTAAAAATGCTTCAAGTATTTAAGACAGTTTACTTTCAAGATTTAATATTCTTGAATATTTTGATTGTACCAATGAGAAAGCAAAAATTGAAAAATGTCAAAAAGAAGCTTTTGAGCGATAGACACGGCTGGCTTGAAAAAATGAACATTGGAACCAGTCGCACGAAGAAAATTAGAAAAATGTGCGCTACAGAAAGTCTGTATGCCATTCTGTAACGGCTCTGGTATAACTTCTGCTGCACAATTCCCGGCTTCTCATTCGTTGAGATCGGTGATTAATGGCGGCATTCAAAGCATTGTACGTATCTGCAACCGTAACTTCACGAACTGGCGGCAATGAATAGGCACATTGAAAAGTAATATTTCTGCTTACAATTCAGATTCGCAGATCTTGTTTGACATTACTTTAAAAGTGATAAATAATAACTGGTGAGTCGGCTATGGTATGAAAGATGGAGATTCTCGACGCCTGATATGAACATGCGGCCTGGCATACGACGTTCTACGATTGCTTGCAGAATTTTTGTCTACTGGGCGCAACCTTTCTTTCCGAACGCACTGTTGCCATCTTATCAAGCGCGACTTCACCTTTAAATGCCAATCACGGTTTAGTACTCTGAAGGAGCAGTTTCGAGTAACGTTGTAATAGATAAGGATTTGCGAACACGGTCTCGCGTCGATTTGCCTTGCTGATCAGGCTTGTACTTGTCTGCTCTCATTTCGTCTCCTATGCGCGGAATAGTTTCTGTGGATACTGGTCTCCCTGTTACAACATAAACTGAGAGGCAGATCAACCGATCTTTTTTGAAAGAAGTGTAGATTTTGTTGAAATAATAACATTGAATTATTATTTTGTATGTGTTATGTACTGTAGGCTATCTTTACTATACATATTATTGTTCAATTAATATAGTTCGAATAAATGTTCAAATAAATTTTAACTGAAATGACACAAAACTCTAGGCATTGAAGGTAGGCATGGCCTCAAATATTTATCACCCACTCTACAATATAAACATAAAGCATACATTATTCTTTGGCTAACTGTCCTAGACAGCACAGTACGACTACTTGATCTCCAAATGTAACAAATCGAGCACGTTGGCTCAATTAATGACTAGCTCGATTACAAGAATTAAAAAATAAAGAATTAAAAAAGAGGTATTGAAGACCAACGAGAACATGTGTGTGTGTGTATTGTGTGACCAAGGAAATATTTACTATGACTGGGTATTCGGTTTTTTGGGCCTGCTGTCGAGTCAGTTTCCGGCGCACGACCAATTCTTTCTCTTCTTACGAAGAAAGAGAGAAAAACAAAATAATCGCTTTGAATCTGCGCAACGAAAGCTCTGTAACCCGCGGTGTCGTATTTCGTCGTTCTTTGAGAGGCAATGTAGATTTTTGACCAAATAATAAAGTATTTGTTGTATGTAGTGTATTTTTATGCGACGCTATCGATACTATGCAATATTTTTGAAATTTAATTCTAACATAAATATTAAATAAATCTTCTCATTTTTAAATAAAAAAGGTAACATTTTCCTAGGCACGAGGAGACATAACTATGTCATACGTATGTCTTTCTTTTTCGAACCGTTCCGGGGTAGTGATAAACGATCTGTGGGCAATTGCAAAATCTTATTTTGTGCAACACGACGTCGTGTAATGTGTCATTAACACTAATAACTAACTGTCGTAAATCTGTTGTCATGACCATTTCTGAAATCTGTATGTATATGTTATCTATATTAAATATGTAGCAGTGATGATGTTGTTATAATTGCATACATGTGTTGAAGTGTGCATGCCAGGGGCAGGCTGATGAAATCAGTATTTGTGGGTTGTGGCGATCGATTGTTCGAGCTATTACAGAACAATATCGATTTTGTATGGTTTTAATACTTGCCCTGCCAACTGCTGAGAGAGGAGTACGAGGCTCTCCGAAGAGTAGTGATGAATGATGTAACAACAGTGGTAGTCACTGAAATGAAGAAGCGTTAGTGTGATGCTAAGTAACATAGACGTTGCAGAAGAATGAAAGACATAATCGAAGCAGCTTCTCTTCGAGACATGATTTTACCCGCTATTCATTTGTCTCGAACGTCACGGTCTGTAATTTTCATCGAAATGTCTCGAGTGAAGCAGTGATCGTTATGTGTCTACCGTATGCTCGGCACCGAAACTTTGTCGGTATTGAACAGAGATGACACCAGGAGGATAGTGAATTCTTGACGTTACGATACAAAACAACGAGTACGAACGACATGAGCCATTTGTAACTTATTGGAGAGATTAATCATTATGCAGTATTATGTATATCTGTTATTAATTATCTATAAATTATAATACTTATGAATTTCTTAGGTTTGTTGAATTGCTACATTTAGTCAATATAATTTTTGTGTTTGTAATAATTGTATGTTAATTCTTTCTGAAATGGCGGCAAATACTATATTTTTATTAACATATATGAAATACATTTAATTTATGGTACATCCAAATTTAGTATCTGTCGAAGTCATCTCTGTACTTCTGTGATCTATTATATTACATATGTCATTATTCTAATCAATATTATTAAAAAATACTTTTGAAATTAAATATGAATATGATATGAGTATCATCAAACCAGACTTGTAGAAGCGTGATGATCAGCGTGGCAATCTCCGATCAGTTATTATTTTAATGTGAAGACCTTCGTCATACTCAGCTATTTGTCTTGTTATCTAAAAATGCATCATTATCAAGCCGCTGATATCTTAAACTTTCGACCGACAGTGACATATAAATCTTAAATTGATAATATTCAATGATTCCGTATAATTATATGTGTAATGATTCTTGATCTTCGCTGGGTGTGATACGTACTGCTGGCATTGTTGAAGTGCACTATGTTGCAGGCCGATCTGATACCATGACGATTTCTGAGAGTAATGTTGGAACCACGATGATGAATATTATTCGGCCTCAGATTCTCCCGTCGAAGTTCAGTCGGAGCTTTTTACCGATTTTAACTAGTTTTGAAAGCAAATGAACTATGAAATGTATCGAAATTTCAAAACGATGTTTAGTGTGTAACAACAACTATTTTAATAAAAGCCAATTCATGCTTTGGCATTAAGAAACTGTATGGTCCAGTGCTTGTTGGCGAAGGCATTTTTGACTATCAATTCTTTTTCTTCTGACTTCAGTGTAGATATTTTGTGCAAGTTACGGAACATTAACTAACACAAATTACGCAGGCACGCAGAAAGAAGTTATCGGGCCAAGATTTTGACATGTATGTCTTTGAATAATAAATGTACTTTGAAATAGTCTGAAGCCAGGTTGCGTCGCCCTCAATTTTTTTGCAAAAACAACTGTATTTTATTAACCCTGTTTTTATTACTAGTCTATGTAAGTAATATGCCACCAAGTTTCCTTTAAATGTGGCAAAGCCCTTCATCTGCTTCAATTTTCTTAAATGCATGAAAAAACACGAGTAATGTAAGTGTGAATTTCACAATAAAAAGCTGGGTGTGTATATTCAGTCATTCTTCGTACATGAAGAAACATTTGTTAGTCTTGGAGCATGTGACAACTTTGCAACTTCTGTAAGTATAATGCTATAGTTCACCAAAATCATATTCACATGTATTTAGTATTTAGAAACACTGGAAGGCAGTGCAATTTTAACTGCATTCAGCACATCAAAAATTCATTGAGCTTTGTGTCACTCTGTCTTGACAATGTTCTTTAACAACAAAAAAAAAATTAAATTAAATGGTGTTTTTTCTGATAAAAACTGAAGGTGATATTTAGTCTTCAGGCCAGATGTGATAATCATAAAATAATCAAATATTTTGGGTTGTTTCTTCAACTTATTAACCCAAAAAATAAAGAGTATAATTTCACGAGGAGAAATTCGCGATAAACTGGGGAAGTGTCAGTCTGATTCACAACTTCAATTTGAGTTCAGTGTGTCGTTTTGCTATAGAAGGCACATGTGTAATCTTTTAATCAAACAAAACTTTTATTTTTATGTGCCTGTATTATCAGCTGTATCTGCAAACACTATCAGAGATTTTGAAAAAATGCTCAACTGAAGTGATGAACCTTTCGGAATGCTAATGATGGCTTTTAAATATTGAGCGACCTTTGTCACATTCGTCTGAAGATGAGCCTTGAGTGTTTGAATTTAGTCGACAGATCGCGGGTCTTGTGAACCAGATAGTGCTTTGGTCACGAACACGAAAGGAAGAGTATATGAAGCCACGCATGCCTTTATTTCGGCTAAAGCTTGATGGCAACGAAGCAACATGCGTGCTCCTCAGACATGACAATAGATATCGGCTCAGAAAGCATCTCCGGCACGGTCACCTCCGGTTCCTGCTGAAGGCTATGGTGCAAACTGCGAAGAAGAAAGAAAATAATCCTCGAAGAGAAGAAAGTAACTCATGTCGATTCAGTACAATGTATATTTACTAAAATGGTTAATATATTTTAGTAAATTTATTTTATTTATATTATTATAATATTCCGTACAGTGGCTCTTTGTTGATACCATCTATAAATTAAATCTTTTCATATTTTCTGCGATCTTCGAATGTTTCCACGGTGCAGAAGTCTATTCCATTAATTCCTGTTAGGAGTGAGTCTGCTGCTCGTAGTGAGTGTTAAGGGGGCCCAAATATCGAATCTCCGTGTTTAAAGAAAATATGGATGACATACCTTTTTTTCGGCAGGAAAACCCATCTCTTCAAGCCAAAAAACATGTGAGCTTCCTAAACAGACTTCATGAATGGACTCAAAGAACAGATTCAAATTCTCCCCCAAAAAAGAAAATGTTTTTTTCCCCGGGCACAATAAAAAAAACTGCCTACACTTGGGTCGGTGACACAATTGAAAGGAAAAAAAAATTAAAGGCTTTGACCAAAATAAAAACAATAAGATTTTAGAAAATGAAAAAAATGACTCAACATATTAAAAATTTCACCAATCCCAAATTTGGGGGTGCAGAAAAAACCCTGTTATTACTAACGTATAAAACCAAGTAAAGCTAAATTAGACCATGAATCTATTCGATTCTGACCGATAGAACGCCCTTCAGAAACAGAGTTATACACAACAAGGACAAGTTGTTGGTTGCTCCCCACGCCCCATGGGAAGCATTCATAAAATCAAATCTGCACGGAAAGAAAAAGTTGAAATATCCATCAACACTGCCCCTTCAATAAACCCCAAAATACTTCGATTTTTATCAGTGATTCAATCTGATTAAAGAATAGTCGGGGCACCCCTAGGGAAAAAATTAAAACTTATGCAAAATTGGGTTTTCCCAGATTACCAACAGAAATTTTTTACTTAAAATTATCTGTAAGTTTTAAAAAATTCATCTTCTGTTTCCAATTTTTTGATAGCATCGTCAAGATAAATTTTAAAAAAGTGGGGGTAAATACAGCCCCCTTTTGTTCACCCCTTTGTTTATAAATTCTTGGGATTTTACCTGTTTTTGTTCTTACTTTAATTTTGGGGTATCTTTGTAGCTGTTTAGAATAACTTAATTAGCTGGTTTATCCTCTTCTTCCATAATTGACCTCCCCGAACGTTATCAAATTTTTGGTAATCTAAAGACCAACATGTTTGTAGATTGAACTCCGTCTCTTTTTAAATTTAAAAGCTTTAAAAAAACATATTATCATAAAGATTCCTTTTTTGAATCCCGTTTGTTCTTAGAAATTGCTCCATTATGTTCTTTAGTCCATTATTAATTATTTTTTAAAACACGAAATTGTATTCAAGGTTTTTATAGTTTTCCATACGTTTGTAATCCTTTATTAAATATAGGGATAACTAGAGCTGTCTTCCTTTGATTTTTGCTGTGTGCCCAAAATTGTTAAATAGATCAAATTTAGATTTTGTTCAGCTGGAAGATACCACAATATGATATTATCAGCCTGGTTTTTTTTTTATTTTTAGATTTTTAGTTTCTTCAAATTAAAAGATTTAATTTATCCACTGCATTTGGAGGATCCTGTTAGATATTCTTTTTCTTCTTCATCCCCCTTCATAAAATGACACGGTGTTTACAGTAGTTTTGTCAAAAAATCTGTAATTTTCATCTTTTTTTTTATTCAGGTTTTTCTGCTTTGTAGGCCATTATTTGCCTCCGTGAATAGCATGCTCAATATCAAATTATATTTGCCCCAGCTTTTTCTTGCTTTTTTTAAAGGATTTTTGTTTCCTGCATTGAATCTTATAGATTTCAAGGATGGCAGTTGGCCAACCATTTTAAGTATAATTTCTTTTTCTCTCTTTTCCTCTTTTAGGCCTTCATTCCATATATGGAGCCCTTTTCCTTTTTTGTTTTTTTTTTCCCAGTTTTTCCCTCAGCGACTTTTCAATGGGTTTTAGATGTTCCCATTCTTTCATATTATGTTTCTTGTGCATTTTAGATATTTTTTTATTCTTTCTTGATACAGTCCTGCTATGAAGGGTCTTTCAAAAAATAATTTTCCCAAATTCAATTTTTGTCTAATTTTTTACCACCTTTAAACCATCTTGTTTTTAGCCTATTCTACCCAAAAAATAGTGATCAGATCCTATATCTTTCCCCCCCTTAAACTCTCGTCTTAAAGCATTATATTTTTTTTATTATTAAAAATTATTATTATTATTATTATTATTATTATTAAAAGAAGTTCGTATTTTGACCATATAGTTTTTTTTTATTGGTCTTTAGATACGGGTAAAATTTCAATTGGCTAAGCTGGAGACGTGTTTGTACAACTGGTTCTAAAACATATTTTAAATTTATTTATATTTTTTAATAAAAAAACTATATTAGACAGGTTATGGGAATTTTTTCTTTTTAATTTAATATTATAAATAAACAATGAGAAATAGATATGGAGCTTATTATTGATGTCAGTGTTATTTTTAAACAATAGGGGTTATAACTGTTTTAAAAAAAATGTTTATTGGGAAAAAGCATTTTATTTATTTAATTAAATGTATATACACAATTTTGTAAAACTGATGGTTTTTATATTTTTTTCAAATATTTACATTATAACTCCGAAGCCACCTTTTTGAAATTTTCGGGATAAAACCCGTTCTCTAAAAAAAGTAAAGCGAATTGACCACCCTGTTTCTCGCAGTGCGGGGGGGGGAAAAAATTTTGAATTTTCGGGCAGACATCGGCCTTTTTTTGGCACAGAGTTCCATAATTAACATACTGACCATAATATTCAATGTTTTTCAAATAAAATTGAGTTGATCGAGGTGCTTTAAAAGTGATTTAAATCAAATGGATTTATTTTTTACTTTGTTTCTCCCTAATAAACTAAAATTGCCCAAATTTCCAAACATTTAGCTCATGGATATTATGGGAGAAAGGGAAGGCATGGGGGTTCTCCATACGGGGATTCTTTATTACTTAGAAATAATTCAACCCATAATGATTTTAATTAAATGTATTCCTTTTAAAAGGGGTTTTTTAAATATCTATTTACATCTTCCCCAAACAAAAATTTTTACTTTCCATCTACAGGCCCAAAAAAATAGATGTTTTTTTCTGCCCCTTTGAAAAAATGGAGATAACAAAGACAGCAATCGCACTTTTTAATTCATTGTTGTGTGGAGGTTTTAACATTAATTTTTGTGATCTTTCGAGAAAGAGCAGTTCCCCCAATTTAATTCATTACTTAGATATTACAATAAAATTTTTCGACACAGGCCATACTTATTTCAAGCAGGAATCGATCAAATAATATTAAGAAAACCACTACTAGATAAGAAATTGCAACAAAAGATTTGGGTAGTAATCACGATGCCAAAAATTTTTACTAATGTTCATTCCCCCCGATACGGTAAATTTTAGAAAAAAAACACCCTTTCGCTCTCAGACTTTTTTGATTAGAAAATATTGTACAACAACCAACCATGTAATCTTCAAATTTCTCTTTACTACTCTAGGTTTTTTTCCATTTTTTTAACTTTTGTATAATACGAAAACGTTATATTTTAAGTATATACTTTAGGGTTAGTGGTACGTAGAAAAGTTTTTAATGCGGGAAAATCGTTTTAAGTTTTCCCATCAATACACGTTTTGGGACCCTGATACCAAAAAAGAGGATTTGCTCAAAACGCCCGTCCGTCTGTTATCAGTTTGTCTGTCCGCCCGTCTGTCTCCCCCGCACCCGTCCGCCCGATTTTTTGAGCACCAGCCCCAAACATGTTGATCTCTTCCGAATTGAAAAATTTCCCTTTTCGATCTGGCTCAGTTAAAAGTTTGTTTTAAAAACATTTTAAAAATTTGGAGGACCATGAACCCCCGGAATTTTCAAAATTTCTCAAAACGGCTAAATTTTTTTCAAATTTTCTTGTAAAAAAGGGGCAAAATACTTTATACAGGTGGCAAGGGCAGACTTGCGGTTAACTCACTGTTAATGCACGTTAAATTTCAAAATTGATTTTTTCCAAGTTTTACAACTACAAAATTGAAGAAAATTTTTTTTTTGAAATGAAATTTTTTGCATAAAAGTTCTTTTAATAAAACGATTTAAAATTTTTTGTTAAAGGTTAATTTTGCAATTTTAATAAATTACAAAAAAAAAGATTTTCCAAAACGGCTCCAAATTTTCTCTGTAAATTTTTACGCTTAATGCCAAACAAACCTAACCATGACATAAACGCCCCATTGCCTATTCCCCTTTTTTTTTCAAAATTTTCAAAACTATTTTTCAAACTATTAAAAAAAAATTTTTCGTTTTAGTAGTTTTTAGTTTTTAGTCTCTCAGTTGGTAAATTTACATTAACGACGATTTCCCCACCTTTATGGTATTGATGAGGAAATGTTTTAAATAATGAAAAAAGTTTTTTAAATAATTTCTTAAAAGGGGCTCAAAATTCCCTTTTCCCAGAAACGTAAACCCCATTTTAAAAAATTGCTCCAAATTGTTTTTCAATTTTTTTCCCAACGAATAGTTTTAATTACTGTTTAAAAAGGAAAAAAGTTGTTTTTTGGGTTTTTTTTAAAAATTACACAAATTAATTTTTTGAAATATCTCTCAGACGCTAATATGGACTTTTCCCATAAATTTTAGCATTATTAAATTTGTGAGGGGAAGTGTTTAAATGACTTCAAATGAAGTATTTGAAACTCAAAAAAACCCTTGCGAAAAATTTTAAAATTTTCGTATTTACAGTAATACTTTCTCAATTTTCAATTTTTTTTAAAAAACCGCTTCAAATTTCTCAATAAAAATTTAATTTAGGAAGTTTTTTTTCATTAATTTTTTTGAAGAATTTTTTTCTACTACTAGAAAGCAAAAGTTGAGAAAATGTCGAACAATACTACTTGGGGACGGTAGATGGCAGCTGGCCGAGAATAGAACAAGACCTTTAAAACCAGACAACCAAGGAAATTAAAAAATTTTCAGAGAAAGGGATTTCCATTCTGTAACACCTCTGTTTTTATTTATTTATGATTCCCGGATGTTTGTGAAAAAAGACTTCCCCCCGGGCTGGAAAACAGCGAACCCCGAAGTCTTAAATTCCTGGGGGTTCATATTCATCAGGGGTCAATCAACAGCGACAACAAAAAAACTCATACAACACATACATTATTTTTCAACACATTGCCAGATGATATTAATATCGGTTAATTATTTTTCAACAATTTCCCGATGACTCCAAATTGATACATAGGAGTTCCATCTAAAATATTTTTCTGGGGAATGTTTTATCAATTAGAACTAAGGGGATAAAAAGGGGGTTTTAATTTTAACAATGATATTTAATGCACTAATTTTGGGCCTAAGTCCAAATTGTTGTTTTGAATTTCATAATTCTAAACAACCTGTAAAAGTATTGAACCACTTGGTCAATGACAGTATATCAATCGGATTTTTTTCCCGTTTCCCCGATCCTTTTACGATGGTCCTTGTTTTACTTCGGAACATAATTATAAATTTTTATTTTTCACGTCCTCTGGATTCAGGAGTTCTCCTTCCTTCCTCCTCCTCTGGGTTCACCCTTCAATATCGTTATTCAAATTATCGTTTCCATGTTGTGAGAAAGAAGTCGTTTCCTTCCCTGGAATTTTCCAAATCTGTAGCAATTTCCCGTTGCAAATAGTTTTTAAAAAGGGCATTTTTCTTATCAATTTTGGCCAAAATCCTCTTTTCCTTCTGTATTCAGAATTCAATTTTATTGACTTGGGTTAAAAGATGTGGGGATGATTCTTCAGTCGACAGCACGTCACACATTTTCGACGTTGAAAATGAATTAGTTTCGGTTTATTACTTCATGGTGGTGCGTATCTGTTTTTAACCCCCTTTTAAGTATCTGTGCTATTTTGGTATTTTTTTTGTTTGAAAAGTCAACATTACTAGAGTGAAACTTCTTTTCACTGTTGTTGGGAAGGGTTTTCTTGCTGTATCAGTTATTAGGGGGTCACGGCATTTTGGCGGGGGAGGCCTGTCAGGGCCTGACCCTTTTGGGCCAAAAAGGGGCCCAAAAGAACAAAATAAAAATACACAAAACGCACTAGTGCGGAATGGCTAACAATACAATGTTCGAAAATTTCGACAATCGACAAATTTTAAAAGAATCCTCTTTTTAACTTGAAAGAAATAATCATTCTGCCTGTTAGCAACTATAAATGTCTTTGGGGAAAAAAAACTACGTTCCAAACAAGAAGATGAATCCAAAAATTCACCTCAACTTTTCCTTTCTTATTCAGTTTCCCAAAACCTAGAAGTGTCCGTTTTGGAGGAATTTTAAAGACCCCCCTCTGATAAAATTAATATAATAAAATTATTTTTTGCATAAATTATTAAAAATTAGAAGAAACTGATTTTTTAAAAAAATAGCCCGGCAAAAAAACACATCTTTAATTTTTTGTTAGAAAATTTACCTAATTTTTTCCCAAAAAATTTGTGAAGTGAAAAAATTTTTTTGACACTTCCCAAAAACCGCAATCCAAAAAACATCCAAAAGGGGCGAAGGTTTGGGGACGCGGGCCATATGCAACATTCAGCAAGTCGCAAAATCATTGTTTTGTTCGGCTGGATTCGACGAAGTGAGGGAGGGAATGCACCGTTTCTTACCGTACACAATTTCAATCTTTCACGAATGCGTGGATTTCATCTTTACATTAAAGAATTCTTTCCCGCAATGCGTCCTAAACCCTAGTATCGGCCATTTTGAAACGAATTTTTCAACCGTTGCCCAAAAAACTTACGACTGCAGTGTATTAGAAGAAAAAAAAAAAACCAATTTTTCATTTAATTTTCAACTAATTTTTTTTTAAATAGATAAAAGAGATTTACTTTTTGATCCCCGTAGTTTTTAAAAGTTAACTTTTTTTCAATTTTTTTATAAAAAGGAGAAAAAAAGAAAAGATTAGTACCATACTTTTTTTCGTCTTGATAAAATGAGGGGAAAATTTAAAAAAAAAAATTTAAGCTGTTTTCGAGGAAAAAAATGTTTAAGAAATTAAAGGGCCTATTTTTTAAAAAAATACAAAATTCTCAATTTTTCCAAAATTGAACTTGAACTTTCTTCAAGATCTGTTTAAAAAACAGATTTCATTCATAAAAAACTTTAACTTCAATACTATAGTTTTTGGAACCCCAAAAAAATTTTAGTTTTTTCCATTTTTAAAAATTTTGGGGTTTCATCAAACATGAGACTTGGGCCTTTTTTTAAACTTTCTCAGAGGACACAATTTAATTTAAAAATCGTGCCAGTTTTTTGAACCTTGAAAATGTTTTTGAGACTTCAAGTAAAGTGCCCCCAAAAAACAAAATATCCAAATGAAATTCCAAAAAAGGTTCGTTCAGATTGATTGGTAAATTGTGAAAAAATCACCGAAATTTCTCCCGGGGCTAGCGTTGACCAAAAATAAACAAGAGTTTTGCGTCAATTGATTTTTCGGACCCAAAAGGCCCACGAAAATGGAATTCGACACCACTAGAGGAATAATCATACTAATAAATGACAAGAGTGTAAAACATCGATTCCACAAAAATGAGGGATGAATGATCGAAAATTTACATTTTCTTGGGTTTGACCGTCCCGCAAATTTTGGGTTAAGTTTAAATACAACACAAATGCAAAAGAGGCGCTTCGTTAAATGCAATTTCAATCATGGAAACTCAGCCGGGTTGCAACGTGGCGGGGCCGAGGAGGTCGGGGGGAACAAAAATGCAAAATGAGAGAGAAGGAGGGAAAAAGATATGGGGAAAAAGGGGGGAAAAGGGGGGGAAAAGATGAGAAAAAGAGAGGGATGGGAAAAAGGGGAAGGAAAAAAAGAAGGGGGAAAAAGGGGGAAAATATGAAAAAGATAAAAAAGGGGAAAAAGAGAAAAAATAAAAAAGCAGAGGGAAAAGGGAAAAAAAAAAGGAAAAAGAGAGGAAAAAGAGACGAAAGAAAGAGAGAGGAACCAAACAGGGTAAAAAGGAAAGAAAAAAAAGGGAAAAGAGGGCAAAAATTTGAGAAAAACAAAAGGAAAAAAAGACTACGGGGGAAAAGGAGTAGGGAAAAGAGAGGCATAAAAAGAGTGGGTAGAGATAAAAGGGAAAAGAAGGTAGAGGAAAGAGAAAGGGAAAAGATAGGTGGGAAAAAAGATATGGAAAAAAAAATGAAAAGATAAGGAGGGGAAAAAGGGAAAAAAAGAGGGGAAAAAGAAATGCGATTAAAAAAGAAAGGAAAGAAGAAAAAAGGGAAATGAGAGGGGGGGAGAAATGGGGGGGGGAAAAAAGAGGAGAAAGGAAGAAAGGGGAAAAGGGGAGGGGGGAAAAGAAAAAAGGGGGGAAAAAGGAGGGGAAGAAAAAAGAAGGGAAAGGAAAAAAAATAAAAGGGGAAAATTTTTCACCCTTCTTTTGAGAGATGAAAGGAGAGAGGGAAAAAGAGAGGTCGGGGATGAAAAGGAAAAAAGGAGGAAAGAGAGATAGAAAAAGGAGAAAAATGGGGAAAAGAGGGGAAAGGGAAAGGGAGAGCAGGACAACGTCTGCCGGGTTTTTAGTTCACTATATCGGCAAATGGTTTATCCATTTTTTGTTACGAGTTTTGGGAAAATTCGCTGTTTCTCGGTGTATGTTTAAATAACTTGATTTTGAAGTGCAAAAAAAAATAATAAGTTTTTCAGAATCTCAAAAAAAAATTTAAAAAAGTACAAAAAAATTAAGTTTGAATCTTTTTAATTTTATAATTAAAACATGGAAAATTAAAACCAAAAAAGTTTGGGGTAAAGACGGAAAACCGATTAGAAAAAAACAACAATTTTCAAATAGGGCTCTATTTTCGAGGTTGGAAAGGGGGCAAAGTGAGAAAACCTTTTTTTTTGCATGTAGTAAAAATTTGTCAACCGTTGTGTACGAGTCCCTACCCCCGAAAAAGAAAAAAAGATTTATGGAAAAAATTTCCATCTGATGCATCGTCTGCGATCAATCCGGCCCAAACCGGTTGAAATTTTCTGAAAAATTTCTTTTCTTCTATTGGCAGAAAATCCTGCAACTTGAAAGATTATTTTGATTTTTGATGAAAAATGATTTAGTTAATTTAAAAATTCTTCAAAAAATATTTTAAAATTTGGGGCACGGATCAAAAACTTTTAAAAGTTTGTGTTTTCTTTTGAAATCCTGAAATTTCGAAAATTTCAAATGTTCAACATTTTTCCATATATTCCTACTTTTTGAAGATTTATTTACTTTAAACCCATTTCAAAATTGAAAATTTTTTTTTTTTTTAATGATTTTTCTCAAAGATAGATCCTGAAATAAGGTCGGTTAGATTTTTTAAAAAAATATAAAATTTTTCCCATTGACCTGAAATAAGTCAATTTTAAAAATTTTTTTTCTACAATGGTTAAAGTTTTTTTTTAAATTTTTCGGAATGTAGTAAAGGTTGGTAACAAAAATGTGTTTCCCCTTTTTAGGCGGACTATTTCAAAAAATTAAGTACGAAAATAAAAACTTTGGAGTTTTTAAAAAATTTTTTTTTAAAAAAAATTTTTTAAAAATTTCCTTATATAGGTCATGAATTTTTTTTTGAAAAAGCTATTTCGTTTTTTTTCTGTTAGTTATTTACCCATGCATATCTTTTCCCAAAAATTTTTAAATAAATAGTACAGAAGCCGTTTAAATTTTTTTTTATAAATGAATGAATGAATGAAACAATGGGAAACTGATTGGTTTGAAAAAAACGTTTGGGGAAAGGATGAAAAAGAAACTTGTGCTGAGTTGACAAAAAAGGGGGGTGGACGGGAAAAAATGTATTTGCGAGAAGCAAAAAAAGAAATTGTAAAAAGTCAAAGAAGATAAAAAGATGGAGAAATATGGGAAGGGGAAAGGTACCCCTCGCGAAAAAAAGTTTTGTTGTAACAAAGATTAATGAATTATTTTCTGCTTAAAAAAATTTGGGGCAATTAAAAGTAAATTTGACGGGGGAAATTAGCGTGGGCGGGTTTAACTTTTAAAAATTTCGTTTCGGAAAAAAATGAATGCAGCCTGACTGGTGTGAAGTTGCGAGATCAATTGTCTTTGCATTTTTTTTTAAAAGGGGAACTTGGGGAAAGACACATTCTAAAATTTTTTTTTTAAGAGCAAGATGATTAATTTAAAAGATTATAACAATCAGCTTGTAAATTGCCTTTAAATGGGTTCAAATTAATAATGTAAGATGATCATGAGCATGATGAAGGCAGACTTTCTTGGGTTTTTTTCTTTTCCTTGATGGGGAAAAAGGATTGCAAACAGTCTTTTCCTTTTTTCGGCCCAAAGAAAAAGTTTTTTAAATTTTCGCAATTTTTTTTTAAATAGTAGAAACCCAAATTATATTAAAGAACCTTAACTCGTCCCCTTATAGCAATTTTCATTGAAAAAATTTGAAGCCGTTTAAAAAAAAAAGACGATTGCATTATAAATTGAATTGGCTCTTTCCCCAACTTTGAGTTTTTAAAAACTTCATTTAAAATTTGATCATTTACTACAAATGCAACAATGTATACAAATCGATCGAAATATGCATATTAAGGGGTGAATTTTAAAAAAATACATTTGTGTACTTTTGAAAAAAAAAAAAGAATAACCCAAAAAACAACTTTTCGTCACATTAAACAAAAATTTGAAACGTAAAAAAAAAACAAAAAAAATAATATATTTTTTGCATCTGATACTATTTCCAAATGTTTAAAGAAAAAAAAGACCCTTTATGAGAAAATCGTTTTTTTTTTTTTTAAAATTTAAATATTGCATGCATCATTGCAAAAAACTATAAAATTTTTAAAAATCCCCGGCCTTAATGAGATATGTTTTTGGAAAAAATTTCTTTGAAAAAACTTTTTATTTTCAATTTTTAAAATTGTGGAAGACGCATAAAAAATTTAAACTTTTGCAATTTTTTGAAAAACAGTTAATGGAAATGGACCTATGCTTTTTTTAAGCGATTTTTCTCTGTTCTCCCAAGAAAAAAGAAAAAATTTAGCCTCAGAAAATTTTGAAAATGTCCGAAAGGCTTCATGTAAAGAATTCCAAATTTTAAAGAAGTTTTTACAAAAAGTTGAAATAATTTATGAAAGGGTTTTTATTTGAAAATATCGTACGTGTGGTTTTTGGGGCTATTTTGTTACATACGACGGACGGACGGAGATCGACATTTAGAAAAAAAAAAACCTTCTTCGGTAACAGGGCCCCAAAAAGTGTATTTGTTGAAACATGGAAACCAGTTTCCGAGATTACATAATTTCTCAATACCGTATTTATCCGTATGCGTTCATAGGAAAAGAAACTAGATCTTCAGAAGGGCATGACTTTCTGTGAAAATTTTTTCTCTTTTCCCTTTGGACTTTGGTCTTGCTGTTCTCAACAGCCATCTATGTCATCGAAGGTACATTATCTTGACATTTGCTCAACTTTTCGGTTTTTAATAGAGAGCGGGAAATATCCAAGAATTTTAAAAGAAAAGAAACCCCCAAATCGAAATTTCATTAAATTTTCGGTTTTTAAAAAAATGGCTATTCAGCATTTCTGTAAAAGAAATTGGGAACCCTTTTTTTACAGGGAAACTGTGGGTTTTAAAAATTAATAATGCGCAAAATTTATACAAAACGAGAAATATATATTAACGGCGGAGACATTCAAAAATCCCGTTAATTTATGGGGAAAAAGGGAAAAGAGAAAAAGAACTTTCTCATATTTAAAGTGCAATTATCCCCCCATTGGAAAAAATTTTAAACAAAAATTTGGGTTTTGAAAATGGGTTTTTAGCGTATCTGAAAAAGGGGTTTAGAGCTCATTTTTTTAGAAAAAATTCAGGTTTTAAGAAACTTTTTTTACATTATTTAAAAATATACTCAAAACTAATAATGGTTAAATCACCTTTTTTGTAAATATTTCCGACGTGGAGAAAAACAAAAAAAAACATTTTTTTAATTTTTTTTTAAAAAAATTTGAATAGAGAAAGGTGTTTATTATCGCATAGGTGATTTGATAATATTGGGAAAAAAATTTTAAAAAAAAATTTGGAGCCGTTTGGGAAAATCTTGTTTTATAGTTGTAGGAGACCCCAAAAAAAATTGCTTTTGTAATTTTAAAAATTCGCGTTTTCAAAAAATCATTTTTTTTATCTGTTGTGTTTATTTGTTTTTAGAAGAAATTTTAAAGATTTTAAAAAAAATTTGGGAACCTTTTGAAAAATTTTAAAAATTTTCGGGGGCAATCGGGGTCCCCTAAAATTTTTAAAAAAGTTTTTTTCAAAATTTCAAAGTTCAATAAAGCCACAGCGACGGGGGATTTTCAGTTTAAAAAAGATGGGCGTGGAGGCCCCAGATTTCCCCCAGACGGACGGTCAGACGGACGTTTTCTTTAATTTTTTCCGGGGCATCAAAAACCCCACAAAACACGGATTCTGGCACCACATGTTGAGGATTTTTTTTTAAATTTTGGGTTTTTGCATTTTGAACTGGTTTTTTGCATTTTTGTCACCCGAGCCGGGAAAGAAAATTTTTCCCCCGAAAATCCGCCCTTTTTTTTGCACAATACATAAAAAATTGGGGGTGTAAAGAAAAATTTTGTAAATTGAGAAAGTATTATACGGGAATGATGTTACTCCGTTTTACGGGGCAAAAGTAGAATGTGATTCTTATCTTTCACTGTACAAGTTTAGTAAATAGTTGAATAGTATAGTTACAGAAAATATTTATGAGATGTATTATTTAATTTAAAATATAAATCTATGTGACGTTGCCGAGGAAGAATTTTTGAAAAAAAATAAATAGATAGGTCATTTTGGGTTTCATAAATTTGTGTTTGGTTTATAGGCGAAAAAAAATACAGGCAAAATGTGCATTTAAAAATTAAAAAAGGCATTTCAAGGAGAAATATGATTTAAAAGGCCCCGGGATTTTGTTTGTCCTTATTTATGATTTGTAGAAAGTTAAAAAAAAATAATATTTATTTTAGAAAATAAACAACCTTCACGGATTTTTTTTCATCATTGTTTGCAAATCCATTAAAACATTTCTTTTTGTAGAGTAATTAGATAAAAAACTGATCTCGAGTCCTTTGCTTTTTATTAAATCAAGTTGCTTTGCGCAATTTCTTTTTTTTCGTATTTAACAAACATAATTGAAAAAATGTTTTAACTGCCATGCATTTGCATATTGAATATAATAGTGGTGTTGTGTGTACCATACTTTCTCTCATTATATCTGGAAAGCATTTCAAAATTTGCAATTAAAAAATTCAAATTTTCAGCAAAGCTGAGACTTGCGCCATTCTTTTAGTTGTGCACTATCTGTAGGAAAAAATTGAAGCAAAACTTTGTAATAGGTTTTGAATTTTTATGATTTGCATTAATTTGAAACAGAAATTCTGCAAAAAACACACTCGACTTAAAAAATTATACATGACATTTCTAAAGGTATAGTTTTACTTTCTCGCTACGGGGTAGAAAAGTTATGCAAAGCTGTCCGAAAAAACAGCGAATTTTCGGTAGAAAAAACTCGTATTACAGGGCCTGGTAACAAAAGTGGTAAATCGATTGCTAAATTTAGAAAAATCACTCTAACACTTGGTGTTTTGTTTTCTTGATACTGAAAAATCGAATGATGGCAAAACGTCTGTCCATCAGTTCGTCTGTATAGACAACGCTAAATCGTTCAGCCGAACAAATTAATATTACAATCAGTGGCTGAAGTCGCGGTCTCTGGATTTCAAACCGATATTTTGTTTGGAGAAATTGCTTTGCCCAGAAACCCTGGGACGTAGTAAGCACTCGTTTTATTAAATTTGTTGTTGGATAGGTAAAGGATGGTTAAGAGAATGGTGCAAAGATCTCATTTTCGTTAAAAATTATGATGTTTCAAAATTTTCAAAAATTAAATTTTTTCAGGGCTTTCCTACAATTATGAAGTTAGATATTTTTCCCTTCATGCAATCTGTTTCTTAAAGATCGTTTTTGAAATAAAGGTCGTGTACAGTTTTCTCGCAAATTTGAGTACTTTTCTCGTAATTGTGTGTGAAAATTTGGGAAGAAATTGCCTGCTGTTTTAGTATCACTAGTTTCGAATGAATTTCATTTAAGACAAAAATTTCTGAATTAAATATTGTATTTCTACAATATTAACTTTGTATAATTTTCGAAAATACAGTGTTCTTGAAGAATGGAACGGGCACCAATTTTTATACTTTTGATACATACATATATCTTTGATATAAACGAATAATTTAAGAAATAAAATAAGTCTTTTAAGTAAATAATTGTTTAAAAATTCGTGTGTAACCAACGATATTGTACGTGATTAATAATACGAAATGCCGCACTGCGATGAAGTGAAGTAAACGGAATAGATTTATTGATAGTTGTTCATTTTCCAGTACTCTACTGGGAAAAAAGCAAGGACTAACTTTTAAAAGAATTTATTAAAATAATTGATTAATAATCTACACAAACAGAAGATGTGAAATTACTGTTGATGTGGGAGTTTACTGCCAGATCTCCCTACCTTGGAACGCGTTTCTCAAATTCATAGTAGAGATATAACAAAAGTCTTACTCTAAAAGGGAATTAATTTCCGCATTAGAAATAGCTCTCGCTCATCACATTGATTTTTGATCAGTAAATACGAGAATATGCAACATTTAGGTATTTAAACAAATAGCCAAATATGCGTTTATAGGCACTCTAAAATTCTAGGTGCCTGAAAATAAATAAATAATCAAAATACTACTTTTGCATTGTAGGGAAAAATAGGCAAAAATCCACAGCTTAGTAATTCATATAAATTTGGGGTTATTATTTTATTAGTAACTAGAAATATGTCTTCCATCAGCCCCTAAACTCCCCAAGTAAAGATTCTATCAGCCGAAAACTTGCGTAGTGGTGAATTTCGCGTCCTCTTTTAATTAATTGAAAATATATTCCTGAGGTATATGAGCATTGCAAGTGCGAGTTTACTGAATTTTTAATTAAGATACGTAAATATAAACATGAGGAAAATAGAGATGAAGGAGTGAAAGCAGAAGTAAATAGGTAAGAAGTTTTGGTTCAATTTAGAAGCTAGAGGTTGCTTGCAACACTTTATATTTTTCTGCATTCTTTCTAACTTTGCAATTCTAGAAATTTTAGGACTTCAACGAAAATGACACCAGCTACATTTTCTACGTCCCGCTGCTCTATCAATTGAAAAAATAAAGAAAAATTGCAAACAGCTAATGAGAAAACAACTTTTTACCATTGCACATATCAAGCACATATTTCGAAAATTACTCGTTTTATCAAATCATTTTCATAACATTACTTAAAAAGATGTAATGTTTAGAACAACCGGCACGACGAGAAAAACGCTATTAATATTGTGTATTTAAATTTTATACAATTTTATAGATAAAGTTAGAAAGTCTAAAGCATACAATATATAACATTATAAAGATGATAGTATTCTGCAGATATTGTATTTTTACAATATTAATTAACTGCAATTTTGAAATTAAAGAGTTCACCAAAAAACGGACCAACTCAAATTTTTACCGTATTTTGTACTTACGACGAAAAAGTGAGGAAATAATTTTTATCTTGTTTTGAAAATAATTGTTTAAAACATTGCTTTCGATACACAAAATTATTCAAGCTACAGTATTTTTGAAAGGATTGACGACGTTATTCAAGATGTCTTTGATCAAGATCTCATGAAAATAATTTTGAACTTTGTACCTTTCGAATATTGAGAGATTTCAAAGAAAGTAAGAACTATGCCATTTCGTAAGTGTTCTCTAGAGAACTTAAGAACAAAGGTTAATAAAAAATTTGAGTTATTTTTAAGAAAATTTTGAAAATGTACGCCTCGAAACCAAAAGCAAAAATGTACTAAAAATCCAAACTCTCAAAATCAAAATTTCCGTTTCAAACTCGTAAAAACCGTTTTGCTCCACAGATTGTTCAGATCGATCGAGGAAGATCAATTTTGAAGAAAATTGTCTGAACAGACACACAGACGTCGAGGAAATAATTTACTGTTGAAAAAATATTTATTTACATTTTTAAATGTCAGTGTTCGCTGATAAAGTTTTCAAGCAGCTTCTTGCAAACATTCTATCGAACCTTCTAGTAGATTCCCACTGCAAGTTACTCTACTTACAGTATAATCTATTTCAACCTGCGTACGTGATAAGTTGAAATAGATTATAAAATGAATATCTTTACTCATCATTAGTATTCTGGGTTTCACTACAATGAAATCTTCTTTAACAATTTTCGATAGATTTTCTATAAATTTCGAAAATACTCCCTACCTCGAGAAGGTCACGTGGTTCCTCAGTAACGGCCAGACTAATTTCGTAGATTAACTGTTCATAACTTCATTAGAGTAAAGTCTGCCCGGTAGAGAAGTCTTTTTACATTTTCGGCTACTTCTTACAAATAAGCGCAAATTTGAAAACTATTATGATAATTACTTAAACTAGTCATTTATAAATACGTGTTGATATTATTCACTTCAATCTTCTAGAAATTCACGATATTTTAGCAATTTAAAAATCTGCATATATTCGACATTAAATTGTACCTATGTTCCTCAAATACTGGAATGACTAACAGATACTTTTTGTGTTCGTCTAGAACAAGTTTTATTAACAATATACTTGGTTTAATATTACACAGACAATTCCTGCAGACGAAATTCTTTTTGGATTCCACACGTGGGACGTGAGCCGGTTGTTACTTCTGATATTGATTTAATATATTGCAATATCATGACAACTAAAAAGAACCATGTTTATTTTACACGAAACGGCAATGCGGAGATAATTCTATACTAAGCTGAAGTACGAGCGTTACTCAGGCGTGTTATTGCAATGAAATTATTATGCAGGAAGAGAATTTAATATTTTCAAACCTTGTGGCAGGACCTACCTCTATCTCTTCTAATGAATCCCTTCTCCCTGCCATGCTCTGCCCCGTCCCGCCATGAAAGCGCCATGCCAGCTCCCATTTGGAAATTTCCGGATTACCTCGCTCCCACTTTTCACAAATAATTTCTCTTAATAAAAGTTTCTAAACATTCACTTTAAAACTAAAAATATGCAACAAACTTAAACTACAAAATAAAGTACTTGTAGACTCACATGTATAATTTTGAGGAGTTTTATGTAATATTCAACACTATCAATAAATTGTCGTTATGAAAACATCAATTTCAATTTTTTCTTTACTGAATTCATAAGAAAGTTTTGAGGTGATCACGTAACTCAATGACCTTGAAGGGACTGTTTTAAGCTGAATATAATATGCGGAAGTTCATGCACAGGTACGGTAGTAGAGTAGATCCGGGTTGTAGATGTCATAACGTAATTGATGAATCATAATTATAAAAATAAATGAAAATACTTGTATCCATTCTGGCTGCTTTATTCTATTACCAGCATAATTACCAGCTAAAGACGGCAAAAATATATATGTTTAATGTCCTGTGTGCTAGTAACATGTGTGTAACATATTTGTTAAGGTAAAACGTTTAAATATTACGACTGGTACATCAAATCACCAGCATTATTGTAAATAATAAATTGACAATGCACTGAACCACAAAATAAAACAATATTAGCATCATTATTTTTATCTCCAAGTGATAGAGATTATGGATCCTGGAGAGCATGAATAATGAAACAAAAGAACCCCCAGATATTATTTGCTTGAGCAAAAATATTTTTAGACAAATTAATTTTTGCTTATTTTTTTAGAAAAATATGAATAGACTCATTAGTTGGGATCAATTGATATGCAAAACAACTTTACAGATTAGTCTAATATGTAATGATCATTTCTGATACATATCACTATAGATATCCATCAAAATACAAAATTTTTTTGTGGTTTACCAAAAACATAAATTGCCTTTCCAGCCAGAAGTCTCAGATTTGTTATTTGCTCAGACGACTTTTTAGATAAGAATTAAGATTTGCTTATTTTTATGGAAAAATATGGATGAAACATTTCATTGGCAGCCATTAATATAAAACATCAGCGCAAGATTAGTCTTAATATGTAAATAGCTATTCCTAAAATATATACACTTTCTCAAACCTCCTTCGTGTTGAAGAAAAACTTTCCTCAGTAGACTGAAATCAATACTAACATTTTCCATTTACCAATATGAACATGAGTGTAACTTCTGCGACAAAGGACTCCAGTTTTTTATTTGCTTTGACAAAATATTTGTAGATAAATTAATAATTTTTTCCAGTATTTATTGAAAATATATGGTCATTCATTGGAGCAAGTGACATGCGCCAACAACTTTGCACAGATTGGTCTGTGTTGCAATAATCATTGCATACCAATTGTTCAAAATTCAGCCATATTGAAAAAAAATGTCTGGATAGGAATAAGCTCATTGCATTTACACTTTGACTATTTTATCATTTTACATTTTCAGAACTTTATGCAAATAGTCAAATTGAGTTATAATGAATAGCTGCCCTATTAGTAGAGAATTATTCACATTTCTCCCTTCTTTAAGTATTATTTTCAATGAGGCAATCGAACTTCCCTCTGAGTAGCCGATTCAAAATTTTAGTAGACTGCCCATCTCGTGGCATTGTAGCTCTGTTTGACAGTTGTTACACTCGTTTGTTAAACCATTCGGTTTTCAGAATTTCTGTAAAAGACGTTGTTTATATTGTATACGATATCTATATATTGTGCATTTGTACATTTGCCATATATTCATGTACTATATATTACTGTACTCTTCTCAACTACCTCAATTCATTATACTTTCAAACTCACAATATTGTCTTGCCACTTTGTATATAACACGGACAGCGCAATGCGCGAACGGTGACATTCTTCACTGATTTTTAGGTTTTCTTTCAGTATTCTGAGGACATTACCATAGCATAATTGACTCAATGAATTTCGTAATAATTCTGGACATTGATGAAATCAGTAGTAGATCTCAGACGTCAAATCCTCTGGTGGCGCGCAGTTAAACTATTGGCATTGATGCGCTCTTGAGTCTGTGATGTAAAGCTAGGCGAAAAATGTCCGAAAAGTAATTATTTTGAAAATATATTCCACCCGTTTATGTTTATAAATCATAGCCTATAATTACTCCATGCCTTTAAAGGATGCTTCTTCCACAGTTTCATAGGCGTTGGTTCAAGTTCAGTTAGAGTTACGCACCAGTAAAGACAACGTCAACGTCAAACCTTATCTTTATATATTAGTATGAATAATGCCCCAGATGTTGATGCGACATTGTTATTAAAAAATCATTATAAATGTTTAAATTCTTCCTCTATTTGCATTTTCGAGCACGATACGTCATAAATGGGATCTTAATGTGGATTCAGGGCAGTCGAAAGAATCTTCATTCCTTAGCAAAAAACATAACTAGTTATGTAGTATCAACTAATTGAGAGTGAATTATTTCGTAATGCTTCCTTGAATGTTCTGCTGCAGTGATAATTCAAGTAGGATGGCGTTCCTCACTAAGTTTAACCTGATGATGTAACAAAACGATTTACGAGCAATAATTGCAATTGCTGAAATAAATGATTGTCATAAAAACTTTTGGATACTTTTATTTATAAACATTACATTGCATTATAAGAAAAGATGATTGTGCTACATTGCGAAATTATACAAAATGTTCATTTTGTATATTAAATGTAACAAAATAATAGGTCAACTAATGTGATAATATGTAACTATACCAAATGTAAAATAAATGGTTTCGTTCATTCAAATTTCTTGAAACTCTAAAATGTATTGAATGCAGTGTTCACGCAAAAGTCATCAAATATGTATTTACATACAAATCCGTTCCCCTAGTGGTGTTACAACGGGACAATTTTTCTTCGTATTATTAGTAGCGGCTACACAATATTAGCGGCTTCATCAGCCCAAAACATTGCTTATTCTCTGCGACGGGGTGAAATCAGGCACTCAGTTTCAAACAAAGTAAATTACCAATTATACCACACAGTCGCGCGGGAGAGCACGCTTTTTCCTGACGTTAAATTACGTTTCCTCCCATTATTTATAACTAATCCAATTATCGGAAAGTCATTGTTCAACGAAAAGCAATGCTCATTTTTAAGTGTCCTTCACTAACCCATCAAAAATTCAGGAAAAAATGTTAATCAACTTTTTAGAAAATGTTTTATAAATAGCATTAACTTGAAAAATAGAAAGATCATGCAAAAACCACCGTTGTTTTTCAAAAAATTTTTGTGTTTATTGTTAGGAATCTATTTGTTCATTCTCTTTGTTTACTTCGTAAAAAGAAAAAGTTATGTAATGTGCCCGGAAAACCGCAAATGTTTCTCAGAAAAACTCTTATTTCGGGCCGTGATAACTAAAAAATTGGATAAATCCTGTTCCCGATATATAATGGATTACTTGCTCTAATCGCGGTGTAGTCAGAATCTGTATTTTGCGAATTCTTGATAGCGAAACATGATTGACGGCAATACGTGTCTGTCCGTCGTAATAGCGGACAACGCTAGCAGTTGTGTAACCTTGCCAGTTGGCCGCTTGTTCATCTGTTCTGAGCGGGATAAAATGACCTCAGGCAGACATATTTACTGTCAGTAGACCATTAAATGTTTGATTTTAGTAACAATTATATTAATTGTTAGCAATCAATTGTAACTCTGTCAAACTGTTATTTTAAAATATTCATTTCGAGCACAATTTGCAAGCCTTCCGGCCTTCTAACGCATATATTTCGGAATTTGTCTATAAATTGTAAATTGGTACCGTTGTTATTATATTTTTCGGCTCCTGGAATATCCAGAGACACTTCACATATAATTTCAAAGATGGATTTGTTAATACATTTGAAAATGTTACCAAATTCATTTATTATCTTTATCTGATGCGACAATGCGATACAAAATGCTGGAATCCGATCAATTATACCATGTTCGTTTTTCAGAGATATGTAATTGTTTAGTATCTTGAAATGACCCATGTTCAGACTCGAATTAATTCGCTCTCACAAGTTTACTGGAAAAACAGTTCTCCAAAGAAGTCTTTGCCCGCCACATACGCTTAAAAAGCACTTAACTGTGATTAAATTCTGTAGCCAATTTAATTACACTAGATCGTGAGTTTTAAGACGAGTAACGTGTACACCATGACGCAAGAATATTTCTGAGTGAGGATTTTCATCCACAATAACTGTCAATGGCTGATAAATATTTACATTTTGTAACAGACATACTAAGTTTTAGTAATCAATTTGTAATTTCTTTCATATGGCTATTTTACAATGTTCATCTCAGGCACAGTTTGCGGAGCCTTCCCCACCGTTCTAGCGCATATTTTGAATTTGTTTATAAAATTGTTGCAAAATTGTTAATTCGCAGTTTTCGGTTCTGGGACATCAAGAAACAACTCACACTTCAGAATTGCAAAAAAACAAAAGTTGTTTATAATTTTGCAAAATTTTAATTGTCTTTTCTAAACTGGCTTTAAACGGGATTCAAAGTTTTGCAACCCGATTGGCGATATCACCTTTCGTTTCCGAGGTATGTAATTGTTTAAAGCAAATTAGTATCTCATGACAACTTCCATTATTTTGGGAATTTCGATGTTCCCACACAACTCTTCTACTCTTCAAGCCGTTTTGCAAATGCATAGTGCACTCTTTTCCATTTGGCCATCACACCACAATGCTATTTGAAACTACATTCAGAACGCAGTTCGGTACTTTTGTAAGTTTCCATGCTTTGGTTCGTTAAGTAATGACCTCAAGCAACCGATCTGCAATCTAAATGTAGGTTCAAAGAGCATTTTACAGTGTGAGTCAAATAGAACTGTTTAATACGCTGGCAGTTGTAAAACAGCTTGAAGAGATGTATGCTTGTATGGGAACTGCAAAAGGATTGACTCCCAAAACAATGGAAGTTGTCATGAATAATTAACCCAAATTGAAACATATTCAATAGACACTTTTCACAAATTGGTAAAAAAGTTAATATCTCAACATTCCTAAACAATAAAAGCACCAAATCCAAGCACTAATATTTCACAAATTGCAAGTTCATATATTTATAGCAAACAACCCTCTGAAATTTTTAAAATCATTGGACAGGCTGATAAATTCTCCAGCAGGCCTGGGCAGCATTCAGATTTTCTCATCAAACACAGTGCTCCATATATGAATTACCAACCGCTGTCTCATATTTTAATTGCTCTCTAAAACAGGCATATTCCCAAATGTATTCAAAATGGCAAAATTAAACCATTGTTTTAAAAAAGGGCCATAGTTATGATCAATAATCTACAGACCTATCTCCCTGCTATCAGGATTTTCAAAAATTGGAAAAAGCTTTTCAATGATGGGCTCAAACACTTTCTCAATGCAAATAATATCATACAAATGCACAAGATGGTTTCAGGTGTAATAGATCCACAGAGACAGCCATTTTCTCCTTTTTAAATGACATGTATTGCACTAAATCAGAAGAAATTCCCATTGTCCTTTTCTTGGATTTGTCAAAAGCCTTTGACATTATTGATCATCACATACTTTTAACAAAACTAAATGCTAGGGATCGAGAGGCATTTACAGGCCAGTGGATTAAATCATATTTATCAAACCAGCCTTAGTAGTTACCCTCCAGCACATAAAGATAACAAAATCTCTTCATGCTACTCCAACCCTCAGATGATAGTGCAGAGTCTGTGAGTCCATCTAGGGTATCATTATTCCTTGTAGCTTGCAATAACATGCCTTTGACTTTAAAAAATAACAAACAATTTGTTTACAGATGACACAAACATAATCCTTACAAGCAAACACATAATTATTAGAAAAACTCAGGAACGTTGCATGCACTAGTAAAATGGTTTCAAGACAACAAACTAATCATGAACACCAACAAGGCGATCTCTCTAGAAGATTTCATGAATCTCCAGTCCAAGAAAACTCTCCAGCATTTGCTCATAAATAATAATTCTGTAAAAATATCACAGAAACACCTTCCTTGGTCTAACAATCCAAAAAACCTAAAATTGAATGATCACATTTAAAATCTTAATAAGAAGCTCACCAAATCTTTACTATACCCTATACACCCCCTCGGGTCAAGCTCAACAGTGGGAATCTTAGCAAGGACAGTGTATTATGCAAATGTGCACTCACACTTGAAAATATGGATTAATATTTTGAAATGCCCCTGAAAGCACTCATGCATTTATTATCCAAAAAATAATGCTGTGAGCAATGTTCAGCACTCATAGGCTGAGTCTTTTTAAACCCTTCTTGAAAAAAATTAAAGGATTCTTCCACTGTGCATGTATACCACTCTCTGAGAATATGGGGTGATGCCTGTGCGGCTGAAATCACAGCTTTTCCACAGCAGACAACCATCGCTGGACACTTGACCAATCCTGGCGTCAGGCGTATCCGCTCTTATCATTGGCTTTGCTCCAGAAGTTTCAGACGTCCCCCTTCCTCCCTCAGAGATTTTCCTCCTAGTTATCTCAAAGGGGCGGAGCAATTTCTGAGTCAGTGACGCTGCCTCGCTAACGTGAGCAGGGAGGTAACAGGAGGAGGGTGAGAGAAATGAAGGAGGTAACAGGAGGGCGCAGAAACAAAACGGATTGGTGCGCGCGGGCGCAGGGATCACTCCTGTGGTGCACTGGACGTTGGCCTGAACCCCGTGGACAGCACTGACGAACAGAGGGCAGCGGGTCCCGGGAAGGAGGCTGTTGACATTTTTTTATCGAGTTCTTTACCACTTGAAAATGAAGTCCCTAATTTATGGTATCTAATATTATTGTGAGAAATTTGTGTCCAGATTAAATTAATAGTATTGAAAGTTTTTGTTTTCTTACAAACTATTTTAAAATGCTAATGGTTCTAAAGCAAAGGAACACTATTACATAATAATTTTCCGGGAAACACAATATAATGCATTTACATAATATACACATTTCTATCAAACAAATTGTTCATGTTCACGTATTTAAAAACTTGTATTTTGTCATTATTACGCCTTATTGAAATGCAAGCAATACACATTTATTACGCATTATGAAAAATGTAATCGCCCATTTTTCTATATGAACGAGTGCATGCAAACAGTGATTTCGTTAATCATTAAAAATCACTGCCAGGTGTCCCCAAGTAGATTATCATTGCAGAATTGCTATTATTGTGTGTTTTAGACTATTTGTAATTGATGCAATTTATAAGTGATAATCAGTCGAGAAAAGGAACTGGGAACCTCTCATTAGAAATATTTCGAAAATATAATTGTCTTATTCTTCTTATATTTTCAAAAGTTGCTATTTTTCTGTTACACTGCTGAGAAGATTATATCTATCCCTTCCCAGTAATGATATTTTTGTTATTTATTTATTTAAAAAGATAATATGCAGACAGTAGTACAAATCTGATATGGCCTGGACAAAACTAACATAGTAATTATTTTCAGCATATCACATTGCTGTATTAATAACTTAAGTGTAATAATTGATATCTTTAATAAATGGCTAATAATATAAACAGCAAATTTTAATTCTTTTAATTTATTGAAATCTACACTGAAGTTAAATATTTTTACGAAGAAAAAACCAGCAGTAAAAAATAATAAATTTGAAAACCTTAAAATGTTACGAATCAATGTAATTTTCTTAATACGAGCTATTAAAAATAAATAGCTTGTTTGAATAAACTTTAACGAATTGAGTATTTAGTTAAAAAATTTCAATTCCGGGACAATTTCCAATTAAAATATTTAAACGGAACACAGTGTTTCCAGATCGTATTATCTTTCAATTTGTACGTTTTTGTATGACCCCCAGAAACAGTTTCTGGAGTGTTAGATTCGATTCAAGATGCTCTCCGCAATTCAAACATCCGGAAACCTTGACCTGATTTATCGATATTATTGAAGTAAACGGTTTTATTCTGGGAAACACACCGTCCTTGTTTTTCTAACGATTAATTGTGAAATCATTTTAGCCATTGTAAGATATACGCATGACAAATAATTTGTGCTCATAAGATCCCAATACTTGAATGCATATCAGACCTGAAAATACATTTGGTTTTAGATCAACACACAGAAAAACACAAAGAGATTCAATGAGATCACAAGTTCTGGAAATCTGAAAACTAAACTACAGTCTTTATTATTTTTCACGAAAATGAAACTTCCTTACCTTCTTTAATATCATAAAAGAACTTGTGTATTGTGCTCAAATATCTTATTAATTCATAGATGCAATATTATTCGCAAAATTTACTACGAAAATTAGTATAAAGTCAGTTAAAATGTTTTTATTAATTACAAGATTAAAGAGTAAAAACAGTAAAAATGATAATTTAAAATGAAATAAGTAAGCAAAGACAGTCCATCAAAAAACGCAATTAGTTATAAAGGCATGTTAAAAATCATCCCCTTCACGCGTATTAGATTTATAAATCCATAACTAAGAAAGTTTAAAGTTTGCGGAGACTACAGTGACAACTGGCATCTCTTCACCATAGTCGACAAGCTATACCTTCTTCCAGCTCTTTCATTATCGCAGTGCACAGGAGCATGCTTTACAATTAAGGTCTGTTCTTCATTTCTGGGGATAGAAATTGGGTAAGCACGAGATGTCCGTGCGAGAAGTAGCAGTGCCGATCCGAGTGAATATGAATTCTTGCCTCCCAGGCTTAGAGCCACAGGATGACCACGACAAAGGGTCTTATGATCCTTGTGATTTTGAAAGAGTTCTGCCACTCTGTTTGCACTCAAAATGCATCGTTGGATAAAATCTTGGTAGTAAAGTAGATCGCTACCATAAAGATGTCTTTCACCATTTCCCCTCGAGAGCCAACTTACTACCTAGTCGAAGGTTTATTTCCTTATCCCGTGGCCACGGGCACGGAAAAACGTAATTCAAATGATGGAGAATTAGGCGATATCTTCGATGTATTTGATGTTGGATATATGATGTCAAGGTTTACTAGGAAAGAAAGAGAAATGGACGACAAGGCCGTAGCTTCCTGGGTTCGAAGGAACCGCCCGGGTTCCACCTCGGACATAGATGTGTGTTCATGATGTCACTTACGTATTCTCCCTACAGAAAACCCCAAACACCAAAAATCACAGTGGTCGTTATATGACCTAGTAGTTAAAGACATTAAAAATATATACAAAAACAACAATTTCCAAATGTCAAAGAAAAATTTCTATTTGAATTCAGACTTTCAATAATCGTTGCCTAATAAAACCTAAGGACTTTATTTCCTAGGTAAATAATTATTATAAAATGGAAATTTATTTAATCAAAAATGAAATTTTCATGCTGTAGTCTGCTAATTCGATTATTATTTATAACAACATTCAACTCTCTCAAATTTCCTACAATGTTGCAATGATATTACATTGCCTTAATATATTTTATTCACACTTTCTCTATTTCAGTTGGTAAATAAACATATTTATTAAACACAGAGTACCATGAATTTAATAATGTTCTTTCATTTACAATATTTCATAGTTTTTAAGCTGAGGAACAGTGACGGAAAATAATTGTCCTAATATTGAGTTGAACCATTAAATATTTTACTGCCTGTTTACATTCTCAGATATGACACACTACAGAAAACAATGATATCAAGTAAAAATAGTATTTAGGGGTTTTGAAGGAAAATTCGGCTTTTGAAATCCACGAACTCCAAAAATATTCCAAAAGACTCTGCGAACATGTATTTATTTTTAGACTCGTTGTGAAAGGACCTGTGCTTTTATAGTACCATAAAAATTAAAATATTACTGACTTTAAATCAATGTATTCTTTTTCAAAATTGATATATTATACTAGCAAGTTCAGTGGGATTCTGAATCAATGATATTCCAATATTTCTGGAGGGTATGTTGCATTATGCTCATATTGCATTAACAGAAACTTTCTGAAAAAAAGAACTCTTTCTTTTTGCTTTACGCTCTTCATTCAAGATACACTGTACCGTTCTTTACCAAATACCCAGCAGTAAATGTCACCTTTTATTAATATCCTCACCAAGTTTTCAGCATTACAATTACTAATCTGTTTCAAATTTTCTCATGAACTCTTTACTCTTCTTCTCGAGTACATAACTAATTCTACAAATGAAGTTATAAAAAATTGTATAAATGTTTCCAAATTTAGAAGAATTGCTTTTGCAGTGAGAAAGCATACAAATTTTCCCGTGAACGCATAATCTAAATTTTTGTCATATATTGACTGCACTTTACTTCTTGAGGTAAGAAAGGTTACGTAATGCTACGCGAAAAAAACGGCGAATTGTCGGCAGAAAAGCATATTACACCCATACGCCTTGTGACAAAAAAATGGATAAATCCACTTGCTGCTAAATTTAGAAAAAAATCCTCCAAATCTCGTGGTCGTAGCCAGAATCCATGTTTGTGGGTGGTTGATAGCGAAAAATCGACTGACGGTAAAATGTCTGTCCGTCCGGAGCCCTGAACAACGCTGGCAGCTAAACCGTTCAGCCGATTTTCACCAAAATTGATCTCCCAATCGATCTGGCTGATGTCGTAGCGCCTTAAATTTGAAACCGATATTCAATTATGAGAGAATTGCTTTACATGCCAGCCTGGGACATTTTTTTCAAATGTTCAAACAAATGAAGCTCATAATTTTTATTACAAATGTAATAAAAATGTAAATATAATAATTGTTGGATATTGAGGATTACATTTAAGAGAATGTTGCTAGTCTCATGTTCGTTGAAAACAGATTTTTCATAAGTATTCTACAAGTAAAAATATTGAAATTTGAGATTTTTCCCTTGATGAAACTTTTACCTTAAAGATAAGATTTTAAATAAGATCATGTGCAATTTTCAGGCTTTGGTATTTTCGCATAAGTTTCCGTGAAAATACGGGTGAGAAAGTACGCGCCGTTTAGCATCACTAGTATTCTTTAAAACTGTCCTACTTCTAGACATGGGCTCTTCTCGAATAATTGCAAGTCCCTTTTAGTTTTATTATGACATTAGTGCTGAAGTATGCATGAAGAAAAGTAAAAAAATATTGTACTTTCTTTCTATAGAAAGTTCACATTCTATTAAATTATAATTATATTATATTAATATATTTTTATTATTCCCTATATTATGCATTTTATATTATATTATATATACAATATATTTAAACTTAAAAAGATTGACCTCTGAAAACGAAAAAAATATATACTGAAACGATTATATTTCTATTTGTATATGTTTTATTATTTTTAACTACTTTTCTAAGTGGCAGCACAAACACAAATCGCTTTAGCCGAATAGTTAACGTCATGAAATTGCGCTGTCGGCTTGCTAACGTTAATGGGTTCAGATCAGAAGGTGATTTTTTCTTCTGTTGCAGTGTGATTTCCCGGTAGTAATATGTCAATATTTTGTAATTAATATTAATTTTTGAAAGAACTTAGGGGCCTAAAGGGCCAGTTTTGTATCGTCATCAGTACGACGACTAGAAGCCTCCGTTCTGCCTTTGACCGAGGCGCTGGTGAGTCCCCATTTTCGAGGAACTCTATATATTTTTTGAAAATTGAAAAAGTTAACTTTTCAAGGCTAAGTGAAAATAGAATCTTGCTGGTTAAAGCTCTTTTCCCTATTCATGCTTAATAGTATAATGTTGCGAACAGTGACATTAGAAAAGTATGTGCTATTGTAGTTCAACTGCTTCGTTATTTTACATTATAACATTATAATTTCTTTAAAAACAATCAATCAACTATTTTGCTGATAATTAAAAATATTGTTAGCATTATATCATTCAAGTTTAGGTTCAAGTTTTCATGAATAACGAATACAGAATTTGTCCGGAAATTCTCTTAGTTGTGTTAATTGGTATTAAAAATACTTGTTGCCAATACTACGCGGTTCTGTATTTCAGACTAGTGTTTCACGACGAGTTACAGTTCCAGTCTTATCGCGTAATGGGAATCACCTTGAAGATATGGGAGGGCAAGATAGCAGTTCGCGGGACAGCGCTACTTCGCGAGCCTACTAAAAGACATTCGAATCGAAATATTTCTAACTAGAATCAACTATAGAATAATTATCGCGCTGATGATTCCACATTCTTATCAGAATGCTTGAGTTTGCTGTAACCTGAAGTAAATGTTGGCATATCATAAAGACAATAAATGTCTGATAAATTCATTCTAACACCCCTCACATCGGTGCTGTAAGGTATGCCTCTGTGATAGCTCCGTGGATTAAACGGGTAGTAGATAGAGGAATGGACGCCAGATCAAATCCTGCGAATATATATTTTTGCCTGATGCCTGGAACACATTAATCCCTATCATCACGAGAGAGACATTTACAGTTCTGCAAGGAAGGTTAAACTTGTTTTTGTAAATGATAATGTGATTATATTGAATTTATGTGCTGTCATCTTGTATTTCCACATAATGTGACAGAAACAGAAATTTGGAAGAGATAGCTCAAATATTAGCAGTGTCTCCAGTGCAATATCATTATCATATTTTTATGTAAACGTTAGAAATAATATGAAAAGTCTGTACCAAGTTGTATAATCATAATGTTTATATTTAACAGTTCTAGAGATAATCAGAATCCTTAACAAGTCTGTGGGTTTATTATAAAATTTTGCAATAAAGTATTTCTTCGTTCTTTTATTAATTTAGAAAGAATGTCTTTTTACGTTTAACAAAGTTCCTTGAGACTATTTTGAACTCATTAAAATTACCATTTTATTGTTTGTGCCTTGTGATAAATGCTAACACAACGCATGTAATTGTTATCAACAAATTTGATAATTTTATTTCTTTTATGAATTAACTGTAAATTTTTAATAAGTCTTCGGTAGGTGGAGGCCCACATTTCAAAATCTCATATTAACTCCAAAACTTATAATAAGTACACAGTTTGACGTGGTCATGTGAAAGAAATCAATATTTTTTTATTATTTATCTCCATTTTAAATAACCAATGTTTGATACAGCTTATCTTTAGTGCAGTAGACTGGAGACTAAGTGGTGACCATTCAATCAGTTTAATTTTCACAAAATAAGGAATTTACTAATTATTTAGTTATATCCAATGATTATTCATACATGCTTGTAAGTGATCCAGTGCACAAATCACCATAATAAACTAGTCTCAATATAGGAAAAACAAGGGGTGCAATTTCGGATCTCGGAAATGTCTGGGATAATGTCGTTTCTTTTAAATCTAAATATTAAATTTATTATAAAATTCATAAATATGATAGAGTTGGAGAAGTAATAAATATATTATCATGTATTGTTAAAAACATCAGTTGCCCTAATATTGCATTTTCCAGAAATTGTACTGCTTGAGAACGAATATGTTTAGAGAATATGATTTCAATTACGTCTTAAATGTTACTCTCAGAGAAAATGGAGAAATTACAGAACAAACATTTCGTATTCAGCCCAAATGCACATTAAGACACGAATTACTAGAGACCAATAACTCTCTCTATGCTTCAAATCGTTTGACACCGGGTTTTTAAATCGGAATTATTGAGGATCGAGTTCTGCGCGATGCCTTTTTCTTCTGTTCCGCGTTCTGTTTTATCACAGAAATTAAACGAGAATATCAAACGTTTTAAGTCTGAGAATTAAAGATAAGAATGTTTATGGAAAAATACTTGTGTTATTGCTTATAAGATCTTTGCTGAACTTTTATATATAATGTATAATTACTTTGATCACTTTATTACAAATATTTTATACAAATGTGTATTTATTTATATTTAGTTAGTAAAAATTTAACCTAACATAACTTGGAATTAAGATAGTGAACGTTTTGACATACGGCTGCATTCACTTTAAAAATTTGTCACCCAACTCTGTCACTTTATGAGAAATGAAATATGGGAAATGTTTATCCCGTTGGTTAGTGATATCCATATTGTGACCTGATAACCGTATTAATTGGTACTAAGATGTAATTCGCTAGACAGAGATCATACCCGCATCGTTCGATTTACGACCGAATTCACTCCTGACCACTGAGCTGAAAAATGCATTTTACCAGTTGGGTTCTTGGGCTCGTGTGGCTACACATATTTGATATTTGTCACCATGTCATCATTTGCAATAGTCGAAAGAGTATGAGGAAAGGTTTAGACATTTAGTAATTGATATCAAGTTGTGACTTTTTACACAACGTCGTGCCCAGATGCCAAGCCAAATTACTCGTTTTTGTGATTACATAAATACATTCATATTTTAATATGAATCATTTATGTAAAAAATAAACTCACCTTGAAATGACAATCAGTAATGCAGAAAAATTCTGGTACTTGTTTTTGTATCTCACCTTTTGGATTACTGCTGTAACACGTTTTAGATGGATTTTAGCTATGACAATTCGTTATCTCAGCACAATCTCCTTGTACTTCTCGTTTTACTTTCTCGTATACGCACGAATATACATGCATTATACGTGAAGCCAATATTCGTATGTGACGTATATACGTAGTATATTCGTGCGTATACGTAATAGAAAGTTATGTAATACAGCGGAAAATCGATTTCGCAGTTAAACGGTATTACACGTTTTGGAGTCGAAAAAGCGGTTTTTATCCAAGCCGTCCGTCCATCGTCTGCCAGTCACTACTGGCACCTAAACCCACCTGCGATCCTTTCCAAATTGAAGAGGAACCCCTGTTTTTCTGGCTTGCAGTTGAAGCTTGGAAATTTTGAAAAATCTTTGAAATTTGAGGGTACTTTTGTAAGCCTTTCGGACACTTTCAAATTCTTCTCAAGCAGCTCCTAATTTTCTGGTAGAATAGAGTAAAAATACACTTAGAAGGATATTATAGTTCAATTTTTTCATGGTTTAACTCTGAATTTTCAAAATTTAAATTTGAACATCTTAGAGCGTCATCTTACGGCTAAAATTGAAAACAGATTTGTCTTTCAAATGAAATATATTTGTCCATAATTCGTTTCTTACATAATAATCATATGGCTCTTGAGAATGATGGCATTTTTCATTAAAAAGATGCAAGCAATATTTACAATTTTAAAGATTGTTTGAAATGCAAAACTGCAATGAAACCGTTTTTCTTTTCTTACTATTAAAACGTTTCGAAACCGATTTTCAGAAATCGTACTTTTACTGTTTCTTTCGTTACAACCTTATTCCTGTCTTCAGCTAACAAAAACTCAACAAGTATCACTCATCAACACATCCCTATATGTAAACATTGTATAAAAGTGACTGCAGGAGTGACATCATGTAGTTCAGGTGCTTGTTTGAAGAACTGGAAGACTCGAGTTCACGTCCTGGCCTGTTCATGCAACTTTTATTTTTGACTATGTGTGAGATTTTAATTAATACTTTTCCTTTTAATAATTTAAGGTATCAAATTTACGGTTGTCGTTTGAGAGTTTTTCAAAACAAATATAGTAATAGTGTAACATTTGTTATATATTGAAAACGTACCAATAACTTTTGAGAAAAATAAGGTTTATTTTATATAAGTAGTGAGTAGATGAACAAAAAAGATAATAACTGTAATCATAGGTGATTTTCTTGAAGTCAATAAATGTTTGTAGATTCTAGTAATTACTTGCAGCAAATGAATTCCCTGAATGTCGGGCCTTGTCAGAAGCATACAGTAATTATCGTCTAAATAATCACCTTAGGCAGAGGCGATAAGGGTGGAGCGTCAGGCTAGAACCAGAAAGCATAAAAATTACATAGTACTGAACTGAAACATTCTTGAGTAAGAAATTAACTATTTTATGAATTACTTGTAGATTTCTTTGCTTTCTTATTGTCTCTTAGAGGGTAATTTATATGGGGAAATATTTTAAATTGCAGAAGTGCGGAAAAGCAATAATGGGTTTGAACAATTATTAAATTCTTAATTGGTAAGTTCTGGAAATGCTTACGTACGTCGTGTTGGTAGCGCAATCCCAGCTTAGGTGCGTGGCTTCACAATAGAGAACGTGCGTCGGCTGATATCAGCGGTTTTTACTTGACGAGCAATGAAAAATAAATTTAATAGTGATGTCGAGAATGTTCTAAAACATTCCTGTTAACACAAGAAGATACCATTACAAATCTGCGAATGAATTTGATGTACTTTCGATTACTGGTCGTTTACCAGATCATTCTCCATATTTTCCTGTTCATAGGCCGTTTTTGGTTTTTACATTGGTACGTTCGTTTCCTTCCCAATCCTAATACGAGTATTACGTCCTTTAACAATTAACTTTATTTATTTGTGTCTCCTGTTCTTTTGTCAAGTTTTCTAGCTGAAATTTTTCTTTGCTTTTAAGTAAGTAACACCCTTCATACTACCAAAATATGAAAGAAAACTAGAGGTGCTACAGAATGGGACAGACTTTCCCATAGCAAATGTTTATAATTTCCTTTGTGTGGACTGGTTTTAGGAGTTCTTGCCCAACTCACATAAGGTTCTTGCCGTTTTCTGCCCGCTGACATCTATCATACTGAAATACATTTTTGACATTTCTAGACTTTTCAGTTCAAATAGCTCTTTTCACAGGAATCTATTGAGTTTTAACTTTATCTAAAGTCATTTTGAAAGCACTTCACTACTCACAAGTTGATAACCTATAAATCTATTCAAATGCTCCTTATTAACAGTGTATGAAATTATTTCAAAAAATTACATTGTGTAATTTTTAGAAAACAATAGAAATGAGCAATATCTCGTTTATGTCATCGGATAGGCTGCATTTGGCATTACACAACCAAGGTAAAGAAAAAATTTGGAGCCGTTTTTGAATCTGTTTATGAAATTTTAAATTGCAAATATTACTTTATATTGCAAATCAACTCGGCTTTTAAAAATTTCATGACCTTATTAAAGATCTAATTATAAACAACACATTTCATTTTGAAGCAAAAATCTCTATTTTTAATTTTGTAGTTGTAGTAAGACCTTATAAAATATTCAAATTTAGCATTTAAAAATTGAGTTAACCGTGACAATTGGACATATTCTACCTTTATAAGCGTATTTTGCTATAGAGTAAACGGTCCTTACAAAAATTTACAGAAAAAATTTGGGCCGTTTTTGAAAACAATTTAAAATGTCGAAGGCTACAAATAATTTAAAAATTAATGAATGTTTTTCAAAATGCGCAGCTTCAGCTCGAGCGAAAACGACAGAGGGTTTCTTCAATTTGGGAAAAAATCGTATGCATGGATTTAGGCGCTAAATTGTATCAGACGGACAGACAGACATTTTGCTTCCAGCGAGGTAGTTTTTGGCATGCTGGATCCACAAGAAACTGGAATTATGGCTACACCACGCGTGTTAGAGGACTTTTTCTCTTAATTTAACCTTTTGATTCAGTTTTCCGTCACCAGAGTGCGGCAGTGATTTTTTCGCAGAAAATGCAGTTTTTCAGCGCAGCATTATATAACATTCTCCTATACTACGTATATTACTCTGTATATACATGAAATTATACAGAATGTAATATGTCAGTGTTTGTTAACATGCGTCACGCAGATAAATTTTAAGGAGAATAAGTTTGAAGTTGAAAAAAATAATTCTTAGTTTTTAAAACCATGTATTTATATAATAAATATTCGATTATTAAGTTAGGAAGTAAATATGTTTATCATGCCATTTGCTAACATTCTGAAAGAGCTACATTATTGTGAATGATGATGATTAATAAGCCAAGTCCATTATTAAATATTCTTCTCAATCATTCATTCAGAGTATGCTACAACTATTTTATAAACCATCCCAGCCATGGATCAAATAAAAGACTCAGGTCATGCCTCTCTTCATCCTAGAAAATATTCATTCTCTCATAATGAACTAGTGGTAAACTAGTAATGAAGATGAAATGACGATCTTTTATTTAACATAATATTTCATCAGAAACAGTTCTTTACCCGCCAACCGACGTTGAAATGGCGTACATTATTTTAGGAAATTTACCCAATAAGTCATTCAAGACTGGTAAAAATAAAATGTTAGAAGAGTTTGATTGAGTGCATAATCCAAATAACACTAAAAAATGATGGTGGATATCGTTTCAAGACTTCAAGAACAGCTGCAAAACCTTTTTTTGAATTCATACATTTCCCTTTTGAGTCAATATCACTTGAAAAATAGGTGAAAAATAATATTTTTTTGTATCCTGTATTTTATTTAATCCAGAAATTAATAGAAACATAAAAATGGAGACTCAAAATAAATAATGTAAGTCAAGACACATGGTTGTAGAAATCTCGATATGATCTAGAACAGAAATAGGTATATTTCCAGTAAGAAAGGAATTAAATATATCGGAATGATTATTAGAGCAGAGGATCTAATAATAATAAACTTTATTAAAAAATAAGCTAAAGGAAGGCCAATTATTAGTAGACTTCGTAATATTTTATAAACAAAAATTTTCGAAAAGAAAACTAGAGACAATAACCTGAGCTAATGGTGGAGCTGTGTTACGTATGAATCGAAATTAGAGAATTAAAAAATGATGCAATAAACTCTCGGTTAAATGCTATGAAAATGAATTTTTTGGAGACGATGTTGTCGATATATGATGCGATAGAATACTAAACAGAAAGAGATTAGACAGATAATAATGATTGAGAGACAAGAGTGATCGAAAATAACAGAAGAATCAAACAACTCCAATGGTATCTGCAGAATGCATGCTGACCAGAGAATATCAAAAATTATCTTTTAAATTGAATCCCTTTCAAAGAAAACGAGGAAGGCCAAGGAAATCTTGTAAGTACGTCATCGGTTGACTAATGAAGACACAGAATAGGGAAGATGCCTGACGGAATAAAAAACACCCCATTGGTTGTGTAGATTGCGAAAAACGGTCATTAGAACTGTAAAATCTCGCTTAAATTAATAATAGTACCTTAAACCCGAGTGGAAGATGCGGATGAAGAAGCCTTGTATTATGTGCTGGCACAAGTAAGCGGGAGCAAGATCTATTAAAGATCTTGCCGGAATCTAAACCAAAATCAAAGTTACGTTCTTATTTGAAAAGATTAAATGAAAACAAACAAAATTTGATTATTTTCTAGAGAGTCCTTTAGATAGCAAATATCCAAGATATTACTCTATTTGGTATGATATTTGTAAACTTTGTCCATTATCAGCATGATCCTTTTCAATCAGAACAACTATTCTTCCGAAAATTGACAGGTCGGAAAGTAAATATTGTATTTAGGTAAAGATGATTGAATTATGATATCAAAATTATTGGGACTAGTGAAGAGAAAAACTACTTTAAATAAGTAAATTCCACATTTCTTGTATATTGCACCAATGAATAATCGTCAATTCACGAATTAAAATCTATTTTCGATCACCAATAACATATGTGGGTCTCTTTAACCTGGAAATCTTTCCTTTAGCAGCGATAACATAATTCACCGGAAAGTGTTCGGCAGTTTATCTGAATGACAGAAAATGTAATTACAATAATAGTAGGACTTCTGATCTGCAGTATTCCAAAGGCAGATTTTTAAAAACTCAGACATTTGTTTGCATCATTTCTACTCTCATGGTATGCAACATGTATTCTCAATTAATGTTGAAATATCTACTTCTCCTTTCGGAATCCTAAGACTTAAGTAAAAGGAACGCAATGGTGACCCTGAAGATTTGGTTACTGAAGACCAGCATAGATTTCACTCCTTCTTCCCGACCTTGCATTAAAGTGGTCGCCGAAGTGTGCGACCAAATGTAATATTATTGTTATAAATTTGGGGATTATTTCGTTATTATTTAGATTTTCTTTGTAAAATCTGTCTCTGCGTGAGATATACTATATACGAACACAAACTATCAATCAATAGACATTACGATTTAAAACGTTACATTGTAATATAGAAACAATGCGTTTCAACAATAATAAATATTGTAGTTATGGTTTTAAATTCAACCTTAATTCATATTCTAGTGCTAATTAAATTACTTTATAAATATTTATAACTTAAATGAAATTTTCCCCGAATAAAAAATTAATTGCTTATTTGTTTACAATATTTATTAACAATTCATTAAAATTATGAATATACAGTGCAATAATACTGAAGAAGATACGTTAGTGAACACATCAATAAATTGGCAATTTTGTATGAAATGTAAAAATGTATGAATATAGAAAATTTTATTTTGCAACAATATTTTACAGAAGAGGATCCCTATTCATTTTCTAACGATTATCAGTGACACAGATTTCAGTTTGACAAAGTTTTGAAACATTATTAACAATTACAATTTTGAAATAATTTATGACAGGAGATCTCTAGTGATTCTTTATAGATTAACTAAAAGCAGTGTTTGCATAGGTCTGTATCTAGAAAAATTAGGTGTAACATTCCGATGACGTGTAAAGCTTTGTGTGCATTGCTCGTCTCTCGAAAACTCAAAAATATCGTAATGTAAAATATACTTTGCTATAATAATATAAATATTAATTTCATTGCGTTGGATTGGAGAAATCATACATAAGTACATGTAAGTAATATATTGATATGAGTGTGTGTGTATGTGTGTGTGTGTGTGTGTGTGTGTGTGTGTGTGTGTGTGTGTGTGTGTGTGTTCCTCCAATGTTCACTTAATGGGTAAGCTTCAAATATTTACCTTTACAAACAATTAAGATATTAAAATGTTATATAAGAGTCATATGTCGTTTTGATTCTCATAAAAATTCTCGAGAACTAGATTATCACATATGATTTTTTAATATTTGCAGTAAGAACTCATGTAAATGCAATCACCTAACGTTAGATTGAAGAGGTAATTAGTGTGATCCCAAAACAGATCAATAATCATTCAAGCTTTGCCCACAGCACTTACCAATCATAATGTCACGGTAGAAGGCTTTCATTGTGACTAAATGAACTTTAAATACTTTAAGTTTATTTATTATTTTATAAAACTATTTTATTACAATATTATGTCCACGACCATATAGTATTTTTTTAATTGGGTCATCTGAGAAATTGATGATGATATTATTTCTGCAACTTTGAGCTGCATATCTAGAACGTGTTTGTGAGCAGCCTCTAAAACGTATTTCTTTAAGTTATTAATTTTCTAATAAAATAGCTAGATTGAACAATACACATACAATGCAAATTATTTGCATTTTATATTAAATATTGCAATAATAAAAACGACGAAATGTAGACATGGAAGAAGCTTAATAGTCGTTGTCAGTGTTATTTTTGCAAAACACCCGTTTTATAACAGTTTTAAAATATGTTTTTACTGGAAATTGCATGCCTTTATTTATGTAATTAAATGTATATACAAAAATTTATATAAAACTGTTGGTTGATTTAATATTTATATTCAAATATTTACTATAATATAACTCTTATCACCGCCATTTGTAATGTTCCAAGATGAATAGTCACGCCGCCTGAAGAATGAAGCTAAAAGCGGATTGGTCAGCAGTCACAGAGACTAGGGGGCAGGAGTGGAAAAACTCTGGTAAAGTTCGGCTCAGGACATCGCCCATTTTTGTGCAAGCGGTACATGGCCCAAAAACAGTTGTCTTCTAAGAAGATTCTCATAAAACAAAGACACTTTCATCTGGGTTACATTATGTACACAACTATAACACTCGACAAAGGATAGCCTACATGTTCCCCATTCTGACACTACACTTTATCAAAAAGTACCCCAATAGAGGGTAAACAACTTTACAACAAATTGAGCCATGATATTGAATATTAATACATTACATAGATTTAAAGTAAATTGAAAGCTTTCCTGCTTAACAACATGTTCTACAGTGTGAAGGGAATACACAAATCCATCACTACCTCCCTTGAAAACCAAAAATAAAATTCTAATCCCATTGATTCTCTGTTTCATGTTGACTGTTCAAGTAGAAAACCAAAAGAAAAAAAGAACTGGCATATCCCGTACCTGTGTGTTAAATTGCAGTTGGACTGATGTAGAAGAGAGAATGTCAAGCAAAATTCTATTTCCTTTATCCTGAATTTGCTAAATGCACACTGACGTATATTTCGTTAAATCATTTCTGAATGAATGGTATTTTATGGTATGGTATGGTAACAATTAGTATTGTTACTATTATAATTAAACCACTATTATTAGAATTATTTATTATTAATATTAATATTATTATTATTGAGTATTGTAATGTCAATGACCAACTTGATCATTTATTTTGATTTCATGATCCTTTGAGCAAAATGCTGACACTAATTGTGTTTGATTCTGGACGGTAAATGTAACTTCACTCTGCCACTCTGGCCGTCTGCACGATTAAGTGTATTTGTGACTCAGTAAATATTATTATTATTATTATTATTATTATTTAAACAATTATATACTTCGGAAACGAAAGGCGATAGCGCAGATCGGATTGCAAAGTTTGAACCTCTGTTTAAAACCCAGTTTAGAAAAACAATAAAAATTTTGCAAAATTATGAACAATTCCCAATTTTTGCAATTCTGAAGTGAAATGTTCTTGATCCCAGAAGCAGATTTTGCAACAATTTGAAATTTTTAAAGAAATTCGAAACATGCGGTAGAACGACGGGAGGAAACTTCGCAAATTGATGCTTACGATGAAAATTTTAAAATAGCAGAATGACAAGAATTACAAATTGCTTGCTAAAAGTATAATTATTGCTAAAATGCTAAATATTTACAGGTCTATGAACAGTAATTAGAGGACGGAAAGCTCACTCCACAAGTATTTTTCGTCATGGTGTACTCGCCTTAAAATTTCTCCTTTGGCGGGGAAATATGGTATTTGCACCTCATACAATAAACATATCGAGTCCCACTCAGACAGCGTATTTTCTACCCGTGAGATTTTCCACCAATCACTGACAACGGCGGCTCTATGAGCTAACGATTGGTGCGCGCCCACCTCCCCCTCGGGCTGCAGGGTGTCAAGTTTGTCGGCGCGGTTGGGAAAATAAGATTTGCCGGTAACTTGTGTGAGCGTATTACATTTTGTTTGTGCTCTAGGGTTCTCGACAGCACGCGGCCAGTGTTAAGACGACTCCTGCAAGTCGTTCACTCTTCAACGAAATTTGGATACACAACAACTAAGAAGCACTAACTGATAAATAAATGTCCCTAAATACCTGGCTTTATTGGCTAAACTCAGTTGACAGATTTTTGTAAAGGCAAAAGTATTCAGAAGACTATATAAATACCGCCAGCGTGCGTAATGTATCAGATAAATCGTGAGAATAGGAATTTTCATATATTGAATATTATTTTTACTTCTACACAAATCAAAATGATTTTATATCTTCGAAGCGCCAAACAATATGAAAATGCTCGTAATGTAAAAGATGCACCAATATTAGCAAGACCAAATGAAGAAAGATACAAAGAAGGAATTCAGCAACTCGAAACGTTCTGTGAATCAATTTCCGGATGACCCTCACCCATTTTCATCTCGTGCGGTTCAATCGTGGTTTGTGGGTCAGAAGGATTGTTCTCTACATCTATCCAACTGCAATTTAACGCAGGCAAGGATGGGATATGCCAGTTCTTTTTTCTTTGCTTCTTGGAACAGTCAGCAGAACAGAGAATCCAAGAAATGTATTCAGAATGTTGAACTAAAACAAACCAGTCACAATAATTAAAGCAAGCAATTCCAACACAAAAGTGTCATTTGGCTCCAGTGGTGAATGCTTTTCTTCCAATACTCTAGGCAGGAGGATCGAATCGGTTAAAAGCACCGTTTTGTTATTATATTAACTGTATTACAATACTATCTTACATAATTAAAAATTATTATATCGATTTTCAAACATGATAATGATGTTTTTGTTTCTAAAAAATATTTTTACTTTTTATTCTCAATTATGTATCATTTATTTTTCTAGAAAATATAAGAAATACATGATTAATATGGAATCAAAAGCCGGCTTCTGAAGAGCATTTGTCTCTCTCTTCCACTGCGCAATAACTCGCTCATTAGTAGAATTTTTGCAATTTATTGTATTATTTGCCATTGTAGAATTAGATAAAAATATATCGCATACCGGGAATGGAACGCGTTTCCCCGAGTCCTGGAACGTCACTTTGACACTGAGTGATAGTTCCAGTTTTTTTAAGGTCTTACTACGCTCAATATTAACTACCAGAGTTTATTTTCACCGTTACCGCTTACGCAGTAACAAAGAAAATTGCTGTAATGCTGCGGAAAAAAATTCGAATTTTCGGCTTAAGAAGAACTCTTCTTCTCAGCCCTGTTAACAAAAAAATTAAGATAAATCCAACAAAAATTTAGAAAAACAATCCTTTACTTTGCGATATCGACAGAATCCATGTTTTGTGGGGCGTTGAAATCAAGAAAAATCGAATGACAATAAAGTATCCCCCTGTCCGACTGTTCTTTCGTCTGTGAACAACGCTAGCGACTAAACTTTTCGGCCTGTTTCTCGGAAACTAATAATTAAAATCAGTCAGACTGATGTCGCGGTCCCTTGAATTTGAAACCGATATTTCAGTATGAGTACTTTGCATGAAACCCCTGAAACATTTTAAGGAATTTTCAAAAGAATTATCCCTTTTTATTAAATTTCGTTGTTGAAATGTGTGAAGAACGTTCTACAGAGAATCTGGACTCATTTTTGTTAAAAATTCTGATTTTTGAAAATTGCAAAAATTAAGTTTTCTGCATCTTCCATACCTTCTAATCATGAGAATAAATATTTTTTCTCTTAGTCAATTTGTTGTTCTAGAAAGATAGATTTCGAAATAAGATCATTGTATTATTTTTCAAACTTGAGTACTTTGCGTAATTTGAAAATAGGGCGAAAGTGCGATACTGTTTAGTACCTTAGTTCTCAAAAAATTGTACATGACCGCAAAAAGGCTGACTTCTTACATCAGACGTTCTCTAAAGCAAAACTATCTTCATATTTGTAGTTTGGAAAAGTTAAACTTTTGCAATTTTCGAAAGAAAGGATTTGTCGATAATGGAACTAGCATAATATTTTTTACTGTTCACTTGATACATACGATGAAAATTAAAAAAAAAGATGCCGTTTAGAAAATAATTGGTTCAAAACTTTTTCAAATTTTCTAATTCCATACAAATTACGTAGCTAATATTTCAACATTCATGATTTACAGCAAGATCTGTTTTAGGAAGAGATTTCATTCAGGAAAAATCTCTACAATCAAAATTACGAGAATGTAATTGTGAAAGATGCCGAAATATTTACTTTTGCAATTTACAAAAAATCAGGATTTCAATGAACATAAGACCTGTACGTCTTAAGCGTCCTTCACATCCCGAGCACAAGATAAATACAAACATTTTGTGCTATTTTTCGAAAATATAGCAAATATTTTGAGGCCGTCATGAATAGTAACCTCAAAGTCAAAATATCAGTTTGAAACTCCAAAACCTCGAGTTCGTGCGCCATCGGAGAATATCAATTTTCGAGTTTGTGGCTGAATTCCATCTCAATCAGGTTTTTGGCCAGTTTCTCCTGATCCATTGAGCAAATGTGAATAATTTGTTGATTTGCATCTGGACGTAAATGCGCTTCAAGATACGCACATTTTGTTGAGCTCTCCTTTGTAGTGGTAGTGAGCTTGGGTGACTTTCTATTTTGTTAGCAATATAGAAAAATCAAATCTGTGATTCGCTTACCGTTACAAATAAATTTTTATACCTCGGAAACGAAAATGTTTAGTTTTGAATGTTAATCTCTCATATTTCAATTTTTATTATTATTATTATTATTGTATTATTATCATTATTATTATCATTATTATTATTATTATTATTTTCCATCTTTCAACTATTTATAGTTAAATTATTAGGAAGGGATTCTGAAACTCAAGAGAAGCGTGCGCAGATGGTTTTTCCCACGTACGTCAAGTAAATAAATGAAGAAGAAAACAAAGAAGAAGAAAGCGAGGTTTATTTTAGCGTTGACCACATAGACGGACGGAGCGGACGAACAGAAGTTTTCGACATCAATCGATTTTTGATCGGGACCCACAAACATGAATTATGGCTCCTAAACCATTATTGTTGAAGAAGTATTTATATACATAGGAACGGATTTATCCATTTTTTCGTTATCAGGTATTTAGCAATAAACGATTTCCCATGAAATTAGCCATTATCAGCATGCGGTCACAACATATTTTCCTGACGAAGTGCGAAGAAAGCCATTATCCGGCGCACTTTCTTTTTGACGAAATGAGTGCGAAAATGAAAACCGTTTTGAGAAAAAAATTTCTTAAATTTCTATACAAATTATGGCATGAACTACTCGTATTTTCGAAATTGTACTATGACGTTATTTCAGATATGTCTTTGGAACGGCTTTAATTAAAACTAAGGCGGTGCCGAAACAGCACATACTTTACTCGCCATGGTAATGGTTACATAATGCTGTTTTATGCAAATTTCTTTCTGAAGTAGCACATCTCAGTAATATTGTTTTATACAGCTCATTATAAATCCGAACATTTGGTGTGAAAAGTAATGTGCAAGCAAATATCACAAAATTGACAATATGTATTTCGTATGGCTAAATCATGTCGGCAACAATGAGACGGAATTCACAGAACCACAGTCTCGCAGGGGAGCAATGCCGTTGCCGTATTCAATCTGATATTTCCTGAAGGCTAGCAATTTATTTTTCACATTACATTAAACTCGTATTTTTTGAAAAAACCTAATTGGGCTAATTTCCATTAGTGTTTATTCAGTTAGCAAAAACACTTTGAGAATACAAATAAGTCCTCATAACTCGGACAAAAAATAAAAAGTTATCAAGTGGTATTAGTCATTTCTAAAGATTAATTTGTAAACGTAATTTGTACCAGAAAGATTAATTTATGTGATTTAGCAAACAAATTGATTGATTTTTCACGTGTTTCCTGGCCCGTCAACTGCTTTGGTCATTGGTCCGTAAAGGTGCAGTACATGTTTTTCCTCGGAGATGGCGGCGATCTTCCGCTGGATGGCGAGTCCGGCGCAAACCACCGTCGGCTAGTGGGGTTTCCCCTAACCCGAAGTATCGCCTCCAGCCGGGACAAACTTTAAGCTCACGACCGGCCTCCCGGAATGTGGTAGTGTAGTGCATGTTAATATAAAGTGGCCATATAACAGGAGAGGGATAGGACGTTAAAAAAATCGAAATCGGGGACGCAAAACGGTATTTCCGTTGAAATCTCGAAATCGATTTTCCGCACTACTTCACAACTTTATCTACACTCGTATATTACTCCGTATGTACGTAATAACATACAAGAAAATAAAAATAAGGGATCTACATTTTATAAAATTAAATAGATTGAATGAAAAATTAAAGTTCATTATGCTACGCGTTTCATTGGTTGGTCGGTGATTCCTGGCGCGTCAGCAGCCAGGTCATTAGTCCCGTAAGTGTGGTGCATGTTTTCCATCGGGAGATGGCGGAATCTTCCCCCGCTGGATGGGGACATCAGGCGCCAAACCTGCCATCAGCTAGTGAGTTTCCCCCTAACGGGCTCTCCCCCAAGCGCACAGTGGTGCATTTTGGCGATTTCCTGGCCAAAACCTGCTTGAGAGCTATATTATGTCTTCAAACGACGACCGTTATTTTGGACTATCTTTATAATGTAAGGGAGCTGTGCTAATATCAGAATAATGCACTGCCAAATCAACGGAATATAAATATATATTTCTCTATATAAACGTTGTTAAATTTTATCAATTCACAAAATTGATTTTAGAAAACCATGGATTACCATAATTGATAACATTTGGCATAAAGAAGCATGTCTCATGTTCTCTGCCAGAGAGAAAATTCATATACAGTGTCGAAAGAACCGGAAAAGATCACATTTTCACTGGGAGTACATTTCTCCTACATTGATATTGGGTTCAGGCAAATGAAACAAAAAGCATATTTGTTTTAGAATATTAACTTTCTTTAGGAACATCCCTCAAGCTCACCAGTGAAAGGAACAGAAGTTCTCAACAGGCGACTAAACATCTCTGGATTGGGTGCAGTCTTGAACATGTTTCCAGTCTTTCTCCATAACATCTTATATCTTTGTGAATACATTCTATGCATGTATTACCATGAATATTTGGAAACATATTTCTTGGCATTATCCAGTGTACTATGGCTTAACTATAATCCCTCATCTATCCAGTTATTTCTGAGAAGGCAGTTTGTACCGATAGGAACAAAAAATTAAATGAATTAAATCAAAGATTTTGTACAAACAAAATACGTAAAAATTTGATACATGCTCTTTTGAACATAGGATGTCCATATATGATGAAATTGGGTCGTTTGATTTTTGGGTTGCACAATTTTTGGTTTCTATTAGTGAGTTGGTTTCTATTGTAAGTCCCCATATTTGTAACAATATTTTTTCTCTTTTAAATAAGGTTTTTTTGTAAACAAAACAGGAATATTTTAATTAAGAACCCCTTCATTCCCACGAAAATAAGTTGGAAATTGAAGTAATATGAATTTCTAAAAGTTCTGTCGGAAAGAATCTTAAAGAACCGGCAAGTTAGTTAAATCTAACAATTACAAAATATGTGACAAAAAACAAAGGTAGTTGAGTGACAACGAAAAGCAGACTACGGGGCGCGATGCCAGATTAGAAGGCAGCGAAAATATGGAAGATCCTGACGGCAGAGGCCGCTCGCTTGCAGCAAGCGGCAGCTCCGTCACCAAGGGTACACCAAATATTAAAGCAAGGCGGCCCGCGCGACGGAGGACGCCAGGAAGCGATGGCGTTGGGCGCCCGCGCCCGCTAGGAGCCACACGGCGGGGAGGCGGTGGCTCGACGTCCGGGGAAGAGGCGGCTCGGAATTCGGGGCGCCACGGCGCCGTAGCCCGCTGTCGCAGCGGCTCGGCTCGACGGCCAGAGACGCGGTGGCTCAGCGCCTGGATACGCGGCGACTGGGAGTCTGCGGAACAAGCGGCTTTGCGCCCGGTGCCGTGGGGAAGCGGGGACGAGACGGATTGGAACTCGGGCAAGCGAAACCGGGACTTGATTTTTATGACCCGCTGGTGCAGCGGCGGCACGGCGGCGGCTAAAGGTGAGGCTCGGCGCCCGGGCAAGCGGCGGTTCGCCGCCCCGGAAAGCGGCGCCTCGGCGGGCGGGAAAGCGGCGGTTCGGCACCCGCGGATGCGGCGGCTCGACGCCCGGGAAACGGCGGCTAGGAACCCGGGCAAGCGGTGGTCTGGCGGCCGCTACCGCAACGGCTCGGCGCCTGAGGGCGGCTAGAACCCGGGAGCGGCGCCCCGGGGAAGCGGTGGCTCGGCGCCCCGGGAAAGCGGCGGCTCGGCGCCCCGGGGAAGCGGCGGTTCGGCACCCGCGGATGCGGCGGCTCGGCGCCCGGGGAAACGGCGGCTAGGAACCCGGGCAAGCGGTGGTCTGGCGGCCGCTACCGCAACGGCTCGGCGCCTGAGGAGCGCAGCTACGAACCCAGGAAAGCGGCGGCTCGGCGCCCCGGGGAAAGCGGCGGCTCGGCGCCCCGGGAAAGCGGCGGCTCGGCGCCCCGGGGAAGCGGCGGCTCGGCGCCCCGGGAAGCGGCGGCTCGGCGCCCCGGGAACGGCGGCTCGGCGTCCCGGGAAGCGGCGGCTCGGCGCCCCGGGAAGCGGCGGCTCGGCGTCCCGGGAAAGCGGCGGCTCGGCGCCCCGGGAAAGCGGCGGCTGGCGCCCCGGGAAGCGGCGGCTCGGCGCCCCGGGAAGCGGCGGCTCGGCGCCCCGGGGAAGCGGCGGCTCGGCGCCCCGGGAAAGCGGCGGTCGGCGCCCCGGGAAGCGGCGGCTCGGCGCCCCGGGAAGCGGCGGCTCGGCGTCCCGGGAAGCGGCGGCTCGGCGCCCCGGGAAGCGGCGGCTCGGCGCCCGGGAAGCGGCGGCTCGGCGTCCCGGGAAAGCGGCGGCTCGGCGTCCCGGGGAAGCGGCGGCTCGGCGCCTGAGGAGCGGCAGCTACGAACCCGGGGAAGCGGCGGCTCGGCGCCTGAGGGCGGCAGCTACGAACCCGGAAAGCGGCGGCTCGGCGCCCCGGGGAAGCGGCGGCTCGGCGTCCCGACCCGGGAAAGCGGCGGCTCGGCGCCCCGGGAAAGCGGCGGCTCGGCGCCTGAGGAGCGGCAGCTACGAACCCGGGAAAGCGGCGGCTCGGCGCCCCGGGAAGCGGCGGCTCGGCGCCCCGGGAAAGCGGCGGCTCGGCGCCTGAGGGACGCGGCTACGAACCCGGGAAAGCGGCGGCTCGGCGTCCCGGAAAGCGGCGGCTCGGCACCCCGGGAAAGCGGCGGCTCGGCGCCCCGGGAAAGCGGCGGCTCGGCGCCTGAGGGCGCGCTACGAACCCGGAAAGCGGCGGCTCGGCGTCCCGGAAAGCGGCGGCTCGGCGCCCCGGGGAAGCGGCGGCTCGGCGTCCCGGGGAAGCGGCGGATCGGCGCCTGAGGAGCGGCAGCTACGAACCCGGGAAAGCGGCGGCTCGGCGCCCCGGGAAAGCGGCGGCTCGGCACCCCGGGAAAGCGGCGGCTCGGCGCCCCGGGAAAGCGGCGGCTCGGCGCTACCGCAACGGCTCGGCGCCTGAGGGCGGCGGCTACGAACCCGGAAAGCGGCGGCTCGGCGTCCCGGGGAAGCGGCGGATCGGCGCCCGGGGAAACGGCGGCGAGGAAGCCGGGTAAACGGTGGCCCGGCGGCAGCTATGGCAGCGCCTGGGCGCGCTATAGTTCGGCCCCGGGGCTAGGAAGCCGGGCAAGGGCTCGGCCCCTGGGAAGAACGGGCGGTGCTTGGCACACGGGAAAGCGACAGCTCGGCGCTCTGGGAAACGGAAGCTTTGTCGTCGGTGACGACGTGGCTCCGCCACGTACCACTCAGGTGACGTACCTGCGCGCGGAGACGTAGCAGCTCGACGCCCGATGGCGGTGTTGCTTCGCTCCAGGGTTCGTGGTTTACCGCTCAGGGACGCGGCGCCCCGCCGGCGGCGGGTTCTGCGCGCGGGGCGCGCCGGGCGGCGCTTTCGCTGGCGCGGCGGGCTCGGGGGGCGACGCGGCGTTTCTGCGCCCGGCGACGCGGCGGTTCTGCGCCCGGCGACGCGGGGGTTTTGTGTTCGGCGGCGGCGGTTCTGCGTTCTGCGTCGGCGACGCGGCGGTTCTGCGTTCGACGACGCGGTGGTTCTGCGTTCGACGACGCGGCGGTTCTGCGTTCGGTAGCGTGGCGGTTCTGCGCCCGGCGACGCGGCGGTTCTGCGCCCGGCGACGCGGTGGTTTTGTGTTCGGCGGTGCGGCGGTTCTGCGCCCGGGAACGCGGCAGTTCTGCGTTCGGTAGCGCGGCGGTTCTGCGTTCGGCGACGCGGTGGTTCTGCGTTCGACGACGCGGCGGTTCTGCGTTCGGCAGCGCGGCGGTTCTGCGCCCGGCGACGCGGCGGTTTTGCGTTCGGTAGCGCGGCGGTTCTGCGCCCGGCGGTTCTGCGCCCGGCAACGCGGCGGTTCTGCGTTCGGTAGCGCGGCGGTTCTGCGCCCGGCAACGCGGCGGTTCTGCGTTCGGTAGCGCGGCGGTTCTGCGCCCGGCGACGCGGTGGTATTGTGTTCGGCGGTGCGGCGGTTCTGCGCCCGGCAACGCGGCGGTTCTGCGTTCGGTAGCGCGGCGGTTCTGCGCCCGGCAACGCGGCGGTTCTGCGTTCGGCGACCGGCGGCGCGGCAGCCCTCTGCCTAAGAAAAATGGCTGCTCAGGACGAGTGCAAATGGCGGTTTGGAGGCCGTTGCAACCGGGTGTGCGGTGCGCTTGTAGTCGGTAGCATTTATTTGGCATCTGGAGAAAGGTGTGCCTAGGCGAGCTGTGTGAGCGTGTAGCCCGTTTTGGTACCAACGTTTCTGAGGAAATTGTAGGTCGTGCTGCGCATAGGGCCCGGAAGCGGCAGCAGCCGGTCGGGTTGCGGAAAAGCGACAATGGAGCCCTTTGCAAGCTGTCTCTCGGTACTCGAAGCGACGTCATTCGTGTAGCACATCTTGCCGAGCAGTACGTATGGCAGAGCGCAGGTTGGTGCTGCTGAGCGGGTGCTCTGATAGTGTCGCCGCAAACGTGAATGAAACTGACCTGTTCGCTCACGGTCTGGGAAGCTATGCGCGATCCGCGGAAAGGCGGGGTTAGGCCTGTGGTACGCTTATTCTGAACGTTGTCAAATAAGACATTGAACCAAACAACATGCTTTTGTAAAACCGTAAAGCAATTGTTTTGTTATCGGACCATGCTAATCAGAGAAAATTAGTTAGGAACTTCCTAGACTCTGACTACAAGTCGCGCACCGGGATACATGTTATAAAGACACTCCCTAAACACGGACCAGTGGTGTGGGACGTTTCTTGCTATGAATTTTTGAGTGTTTCACAAATTATTATTTAAAAATGTATTTTAATTAAGCAATTCTCTACTTTGGCACGTGTTAATTTTTACGTTTTACTTCCACTTACGTGTGTTACGCGTGTTACGTGTGTTACCTACGCACGCATGCATGCATGTATGTGGAGTATGTATGTACCTACATACATACATACATACGTGGAGTATGTGTGTGCATCTATATGAATGTACATTGAGTAGCCAAGTTATACTCGAGTATTTTTGTGCAATTGTAAAGTCTATATCCAAAATACCCTGACAAATTCTTCCTGAAAGTGATTAGTAATTCATTTTACTTATCCTTATAGCAATTGGGAATGGACTAAAGTACAGTTTTTTAAATAATACCTTAATAAATACCCGTCTTAATAGATTAATAAATTATATACGCAACTTCGGAAATCAATTCTTCAATATTTTCCAAATCTTTCCTTGAGGTTCAGCATTGATGCGCGGGTGCACGAGTTTTGCAATCCTACTACTTTTTTTGTTTTATTTTTTTAGTTCGCAGCCCTTGTATCTTCCGCTAATGAACCGAGTCGTGTATGAACGCAAACTCCTTGTCATTAATCCATGTTATATATTTTTAGCAGAGGAAGGAGAATTTTCTGTATCACCTTGATGTTTTAATCCTGACTCGTGGTTCGCAAAGTAAAGAATTTCTCTGTCTTGGCGACTAAAAATTGAACAAATCGTATTGTAAGGATGTTTTATTCGTTCCACTGTACAGACATTGACATTATCCGTGCGTCGAATGCACTGTCTTGTCTTGCAGGATCATTTGACGACTTGCTGAGAAGCAATCCTAAAAAGTAACAATTTATGATATTTGTTGTCGTTTACGATGTTTGTTTTTGTAAAACCGTTAAAATCTTTACTCCAGTCACCTACGGTTCAATTTTCGATATATTGTCAAAACTTTTAACTTTCTCGGCATATTGCCTACTTACATAGATGAAAAAAGAACCTGCGTTGTCTGTCTTCCGTCGGTCTGTTTGTCTGTCGGTGTGCCTGCGTGTTTCTGTCCTGGGGCGTGTTTCTGTTTGTCTTGTCTGCCTGCCTAGGTGTGTTTGTCTGCCTGGGCGTGTCTGTCTGTCTTTGCGTTCTGTCTGTCTTTGCGTGTCTGTCTGTCTTTGCGTGTGTCTGTCTGTCTTTGCGTGTGTCTCTGTCTTTGCCCGTGTCTCTATCTGTCTGTCTGTCTGTCTGTCTGTTTATTCTCTGCTGTCCGTGTGACCCGCGCATTGGCCTGAGAGGCTGACGTTTCGCATGTCATGTCGCAAGTTTTCATAGAGCAGTGTCTTTGCGTGCGTCTGCCTTTGCGTCTTGGCTGCGTGTATGTGTATCATGGATGGATGTGCCATGCAGAACTCCGTCAGTTCAGAAGTTTTGAGCTGAAATCTAGAAAATGTGTCTTAGAACGTGTGCTGTGAGGCCATTAAAATATTATATTGGGGGTACTTACATGAAGCTTCTATGACATTTTCAAAATTTTCCTGAAAATGGCCGAGAGTTTTTTTTCTTGGAATTTTTTCTCGAATAGATGGAAGAAATAATGTGCACTTATAAGTGATATATTGCCTATTTTGATTAAAACTTCTTACATTGAGAAAATTGCTAATATCCTTATATTTAAAATAATGTTTATGCTTAGAAGACGTTTTTAACTTTCTACTCAACTATATTTGGAAATTTTGAAATAGACGGTAGTAGGTAGTTGTGTTATGCGCGCTGTTATTAACCAATTTTCGAAGGATAAAAACTAAATATTCATAAAATCGTAAAATTAATAGAATGAAAGTTTCAGAAATATATTTAATTCTGTATTCACAGTGTATAGTGGCTGTATTTTTCCAGAATTTGTAAACTTCTCTCATTTTATTAGTTTCCTAGATTTAAAACTAAACAATGGAACGATATTTTTAGAATTTATTTCCTATAGTTGATACGTAGATCTGTGTTTGACTTTTTTCAGCCATATTTCAGGAATCTAATTTGCGGCGTACTTTCTTGTTGCTCAAAATGTTAAGATACCCTGCTTTCCAAACTATTTTGATTTTTGTGGCTTTTTCTGCATATCTTCATTCAGATGTGGATCTTAAAATCATATTCTGCACTTTTTAAGAAAATCTGAGTGTTTTATATAATAACATTAAGAGGAGGAAAACTTTCAGTATGCCGCACATTCCCAATAGCTTGAGGTAGGGTTAGTTCTTGTAATTACATTATGTAATGACACTAAATCTATGTAACAAATATGGTTTTTGGTTCTATTTCATTAAACTTCAAATTTCCGAAAGTTGCAATGTATAAACTTTTCTTCGAACTTCTTCACATTCAAGTTGGGGATTTCTTTTATAATGCATAATCTTCAAATATCTTGTTAGATCTGTAAATCATTTCAAGTTAATTTTTTTCGAAAAATTAGTTGTTTTCGCCCAAATTAGATGCAATTTTCCTCACATATCTAAAGATTATTCTCTGAGATTTGACTGCGATAATTTTTTAGTTTTCTTAAAAGAGCCCAAAACCCTGAATTCTCTGCCATGTGCCCGACATTCAAACTTCTGAAGGTCCAGAAATTCATATCGGGAATTTTTCCTGTGTACTCATGTGGGTCGCAAACTGTCCGACGCAACCATCGTGGTTTACCGGTTGCGACGTTTTAAGTCGTAAGCACACTAGCTCTTATTCAAATTCCAGCCCAGCAAATATGAGTGTGGATTACGAGAACTCACCGATCCTTTTCAATTTCTCGTGTACACGGTAGTATAAGTATATACGGGGTAATATGCGTAGTTTAGAGAAAGTTATGTAATGCTGCGGAAAATCGATTTCGAGATTTCAACAGAAATACGTTTTGGGATCCCCTGATACCGAAGAAGTGTTCTTTTCAAAACGTCTGTCCGTCCGTCTGTGAACACTACTAGCGCCTAAACCATGCGTACAATCTTATCGAATTTTAAGAAACCCCTGTCCATCCTGCTCTAGTTGAAGCCATGAAATTTTGAAAAACATTCTTTAAATTTGGGGAGATTTTGCATAAAATCCACGGACATTTAAATTTTTTTTTCAAAAACTGCTTCAATATTTTTCTTTAAATTTCTTGTAAGAATAGAGTAAACTACACTTATAAAGGTGACGTAGGTCATATTTTCACGGTTAACTCTGAATTTTCGAACATTGCGAAGTTTCATTCTTTTCGGCAATTTCTTACAACTACAAAATTGAAAACAGATATTTCCTTCAAATGAAATTTGTTGTCCATAGATAACAAATTCGTTCAATAAGGTCATATAGTTTTTTGAAAATTTTAGTATTTTCGTGCACGCACTAGCGTGCAATATTTTCAATTTTAAAAAATTACGATTAAGATTTTCTCAAAAACAGCTCCAATTTTTTCTTTATATTTTTGTTAGCGTTTGTGCCAAACGAACCCTATCAGATGACATAAACCCCATATTGCCGTATTCTTTTGTTGTTGTTTTTCAAAAATTACGAAAGTGTAATTCTTTTTAAATGTCTCCCGCCGTTAACATACACATTTCCATCGATTGAATTGGCATCGAATGAACATTATTGAATTTGCGAGTAGAAGTGCTTCAATTGACTTTAAATGAAGTTTTTCTAAATCTCAATAGATTCCTGTGAAAATGAGCTTCAAATATTGCATTTAGAGTAATGCTTAATCGCCATTTTCTTAAAAACTGTTTCAAATTTTTCAATGAGAATTGTTATTTAGGACGAGGATTTTCTTATCTTTAATATTCTTGAAGTAATACTTCGGTTCTACTATTTCTTAATAGTTCTTAATTCGGTGTCTTCACCGAAAAGTTGAGAAAATGTCAAAAAAATATACTTGGGTGACGATAGATGCCAGCTTGCCAGAGGATGGAGTAAGGCCTTAAAGACAGTCCAAACTAAGGAAATTAGAAAAAAAATTACGAGAAAGTCTGTATTCCAAACGAATACGAATATCCATTATGTGGCACCTCTAGTGTTTTTTGTCTTTATGAAGCGATCTTCAAGTGAAGTAACCCGTCATTGCAATATATGCATTTGAGGTCGTATTAGCAAACTTTTAAAATGGGTTCAGCTAGTATTAAAGTATAAGTAAACGTTTGAAAAATAATTGAAACTTTTGTGCTCTTGTAGCAGTAGTAGTTTCTGCACTGCAAGTTATTTGCGTATTACCTCTGAATCTTTCCATTTAGGCATTCTTAACCGATCACCGGGGCACCCTCGCATCACCCTCGCATCGGAATGGACCCGCATGGGGCATGGCGTGTTAGTTTGCAATTTTCTTGGCGATCGGGGTAGACTCCCCTCCCCCCGAAATTCATATTTCCAACGGCTTTGACCCTAGGGACCTTAGGGACCTTGGAAGTGAACTTCTCGCTGCGCTGGGCGGGAGCTCCAGCAGTTTTGCAGAGATGCTCTGTGGAAAACACTGTACCGGCGAGTCGTTTAGACCCCAAAAGGCGAACGGAACAGGCGCTTTGTACCGTACACGGAAAATAGTGGTGGATGGGCAGTGGCGCGTTGCGCGGGGAAAGCCTCGTGCGCGCGGCCCTTGCATTGTGACCTGGCTCTGGGCGGCTGACGGACAGGGCGGCACAACGAAATGGCGGCGTGCTCTGTCTGGTAGCAACGTTCACATGGGAAGATTCTGCTTGCTCAGTGGTTGATGTGCAACCCACGGCCGAAAGTCATTTGCGTTGACTACCCGTTCCACATATTTTCATTTTTAAAAATTCAATCACACACACGCGGGGAAATCGATCCGCATAAGTGAATTTTTTATATCAATTTGTGATCCCGGAAAGTTTCAGTATTCAATGCGGACGTATTACAGCATTTTACGTTTATTAGAAAACACGAATCGCCTTTGTTAAAAATCTTCGTGATAAACAAAAGGAGACTCGTAGGCAACTTGTGTAGTTGGCGCAATGGTAAAGCCGCTCCTGCGCGTGCTGTTGCCAAGTGTATACGACGCCTGCCGGTACGTCCTGTGGTTATTACTAGGGGCGGATTTTGATGACCTAAAACATCGCCAAAAATGATCAATAAACTGCTCTTAAACTGTTTTAAAAATACCCTAAAAACAAAGAAAAATGACGTAAAAATTCTTATCAAAACCAGTTCTGATGAAAGACTCAAGCTGTTGGATACGATACTGGTATAATCGAGGCTTCTTCCGTTCGTTCGAGTAAACTCAGCTTGCATACTTTTGGTTTGGACTGTTCTTTTCCAGGAAATCTTTAGATATCCCGAAATTGGCCGAATCGGCAATGGCGCTCACAAGATTTACATACTCACAACGGCTGTCAAAACAATTTCTGAGTGAACAAATAGAATATGCTAGTGAGTAATTCTGTGAAGAACATTTTTTGCTTCTCGTAAATATTATTTGAAGCAAGTACCATTAAAAATTACATTAAAATCGATGAAATCAGTAAAAATGCATTAAAATGACGGGAAAAGGTAAAAAATGACATTTTAGTCGAAATCGACAAAAAATGCAAAATAATGTATTAATATGTGTCATTTCCTTTTGTCATAACAAAATGAATTTCTATACTAAACGGAATCGTTAGAAAAGAAAAAATGGCAGTTCATTATAATCCGCCCCCTAGTTATTACCAGGGAGGGTAGGATGGTTCCGGTCCGTCCGGGACGCAGACACCCGATCGCACTAGCTCCTCTCGAATGATGCCACGCGTGGGCGTGGCTCAGTGGTATTGGCCCAGGAGGGTAGTCTGCGTTCTTGCAGAGACCTGTAATCCCGGAAGGCTGAATGTCTCTGAATTGTGGTAGTGTGGTTACTTATAAGTAACCTTGCGTGACCTCTCCTTGCGTTCAGTAAGCGTAATATTTTCACATTTATCGGTAGAGTAAGTTTGGTTGTTGGAGTTTCTTAAAAATTGAATTTGGTGAAGTATTTCGTATTGTATTTTGATTTTCTGAGTGGTTTGAACCTCCTCGTCTTTCTGTTGTTACCACTGTTACGACTGGCGCCTATGTACTTTTGTGATTAAAAGGTACCTTTTGGATTAACGAATTTTATTATTGCACCTAAATACATAAATTAGTAATCGAGTGCACCTTACATCTCCAATCGCTACAACAAACCAGAACAGAGTCATGTTGCTAACAAATAACAATAACTTGCGTCAAAGTGGGCGAAGAGATAGCATCTCGTCAACGTAATGATTTTGAGACTGCAGTTTTGCAACTGCGTTGCTCATCGTAAAAATTCTGACTTTCTAGAACCAATGTAATTTTGTACTGTACTTTATAATTTATTGGATTAGACATTGTATTTTCTTGTAATTTATGAAAATAGAGCGGCGATTTTTAAGTAACAAACGCTATTATTCTTTTTTCCTCGAAAAAAAATCACTGAAAATTTCTGATTACCGAGGTTCTGCTATGTAGATGAAGACTGACAAATGTAAGTTTTATTTCCTTCTTTACTGAGAATCTTAATTCACCGTTGACCCAGTAAATAAATTAGAAAAGAAAAAAAACATATTGTACTGCTGCAGGAACGAAAACTGAAAGTTAGTTTTCTAGAATCTACAAAATGATGTTTTTCCATGCAGTGCTGATTTAGATACAAAACATGGGAATGCCTACATTCGGTTTAATTGATGTTTCAGAAAGTCGCATGATTTCTAAAGTTTGCGTGAATGTACAAATTTTAGTGACACCGATGAATATTACTAGATGAATGTTTATTCACACATACTCTTTTTTGAAAAATAATTGCAACGGGCAACGAATCTCAAATAATTTGAAACTTTGAATGATTATTCTTTCAGGTGTGTTACGACAATTATTGGAAATGTCTTAAACAATGGCATGGAGTAGGCGCATTTTGTTTCAATATAAATAGTAGTTTGAATGAAATGTTCCATGCAACCTTCGATAAGAATCTGCTTGTTTTTCTTGTTCTTATTATAGTGATGGGATTTCGAGCCCTGCAGCGCACAGAAAAGACGTTCCCTTATGTCTTCAGAAAAAAAATTGGTCTTCATCTACTTTATACCTAATCCAATTTAATTTAATCGAGCGTACTGAAAATAAGAAGCCAAATTTTGTTAGAATAAAACTTAAAAGTATCGCATGAAACTAACAATGAGCCACATAGTCCATAAAAACAACGTTTATAATTTATTTTTCTCTCGAATATTCGTCCCCCAACCGCAGTCTCTGAATGGAAGTATTGGAACCAGACAAAAGCATCAGTACCTCAGATGGCAGGATTCTGTTTTCATGTTTGTTGGTAGATACAGGGTCGTTTTAGACTCGAGCAGGCTCTTGTGTGAACTCCTTTGGCCAATAGCAATTTTAATAGTTTAGGAAAATGTTACGTAATGCCGCCGCAAAAAGGGCCGATTTTACTTTGTCGTCCTTGCCTCGTGAGAAGAAAAATCGATTGACGGCAAATCGTCGGTCTGTGGAAACCGTCTGAGTTTGAAACGGGTGCTTCTATTTTAAAAGATACTTTACAGCCTCAAACATTTTCCAACTTATTTCAAAACTGGCTCCCAATATTGTGACTAAACGTCGTCCTCGGCTAGCGTAAAGGACGCTTAAAACAATGGAGCAGATCTCATTTTCGTTGAAATCCCTTATTTTCGAAAATCGCAAATGTTCAATTTTTCTTCCTCCTACAACTATTGAAGAGACTTTTTTCCTTAATGAAATACGTTTTCTGAAATCTTCAAATACGGCTGGATGCAATTTCTCCAAAATATTAGTAGTTTGCTCGTAATTTTAACTCAAATATAGACTCTTTAATCAATTTTTCCTCTAAAAGATTCCAAATTTTTACTTTAATTTCTATCCTCGTATCTATGAAAAGACGGTAAAGAAATCGGTGCTCCTTTCATTTCCGCCGAACCCAATTTTCTATATTGTAAAAAGTAAATATTTTAAAGTGCAAAATTGAAGAGATGTTTGCCTTAAACAAAATATGTTAAAAAAAACAGACCTTCAGAAAAGTAAAATACAATTTTTTTAATAAGAGTGGTTTTCGTGTAACTGTAAATGAAAGTAATGCAATTTATAAAATAACCATTTTTTTAAATATAAAGTTTAAAATATCTACGGATGGAACATGAAACGCTATAAGGAATGGCACAGATCTCATTTTTTTCGAAAATTTTCGAAAATTGCATTAGTTAGAAAAACGCGAGAAATTATGTGCTGTTGTAGTTCCACATGTTTTGAGATAAAACACGTTATATGAATCAGTAATACAAAAACTGGATATTCCTCACTCGTGTTCATGATAAAACATTTCATTTTGGTTTTAGGTTGAGAAACGCGACGTTACTATCCAGTGTCTCTGTCTCTCTGACCGAATGTCGGCGTGTCTCTCTGACAGACTGTCGGCGTGTCTTTCTGACAGACTGTCGGCGTGTCTCTCTGACAGACTGTCGGCGTGTCTCTCTGACAGACTGTCGGCGTGTCTCTCTGACAGACTGTCGGCGTGTCTCTCTCCTCTCTCTCTCTCTCTCTCTCTCTCTCTCTCTTCTCTCTCTCTCTCTCTCTCTCTCTCTCTCTCTCTCTCTCTCTCTCTCTCTCTTGTCGTGGAACCTAGTCCATGACAGTCTTTTGGTGGTCAGTTGTCAGTCATTGTCCCAAATGTAGTTATACTAATTCCATTTCCTCTTCTAAAAAAAAGCGAGCCCTTGTAAATAAATACATCAGACATGTTTGGAAATAGTCAATTTAGAATAAAATTAAACATCTGGAATCGAAATGAACTTTATTTAGTAATCGCGTTTGCATGCAATTTCATTAACTTCCTGCGTTCAGATTAAGAGTGTTAACAAAGATTTTTGTCTGTTAAAAGAGAAATAAAGGAATCAATAGAAAGTATACAATGTAGTCAGATGTCGGTTGTTTGGTAGAATACAGGGGACAAAATATTTTCATGTAAGCCGCCATTCTTCGTTCTACTGCGAGCGCGCTTTACGCTTGCATTCTCCGCTTCAGCTTGCCATGTTACCGTTTCTGGATTTGGAAGGGAAAGGGGAGCGGAGTCAGAAGTTGCCCGTGCTTCCAGGAGCGCCGGTCTTCCCAAGCGGGCAAGTAGCTCGGACGGGCGCAGTTCGATATACCTGACCTACACTAGTCTAGAATTTATACTCTTTGACTTTACTTGTATCTTATTAAGGGGAGGGGATCATCTTGTTAAGGGGTACTTATTAAGGGGAGTAAGAGGAGTAACTCTTAATTGTGGATTTGAATTGCATATGAATATCATTGTAGATTTCAAGTATATTGTTCACCGATAATTCAATGATAACGTAAAGTAGATAAATATTATGAATGTGTCTTCAGTAAATCAAACTCTTAAAAATTCAATTTATTCCCAGTCTTTAATTTTTCAAGTTTAGGCGCCTTCCGTGATGATTTCCCTGAGCCGCCAGTGTTCTTAAATGTAGTCAGTATTGACTGTGTACATGGTATAGTAGAAAAAACGCGTATTTTCTTTCCTAACTGGTTATGTAATAAAGACCAAATATTCTAATGCTACAGCGAACAGTGGCAATTTATAGACAGGAAAACTCGTGTTGTGGGGACAGTACTGATAAATTTAATTATTCTTGTTCATATGTAGTGGGAAAGTATTGCCTCCAAAACGTTGTATAGTTATACTCCGTGTTTAATGAATATTTGAAACCAGAAAATTGGGTTACAAGAAAACGGTTATCTCTGTCTGCCTCCAAGTTTGTCTTCGTTTACCTGTCTGACTCTTTTCCGTCGGACTCTGTGTATCTTTTTAAGAGACTAGGTTGAAATCGTGAAAAAAGACTGGGTAAGACGCACTACTCAGCTTGAGTCTGCGCGAGCGTGAGCGTGTCTGTCTGCGCGTGAGCGTGTCTGCGCGTGAGCGTGTCTGCGCGCGAGCGTGTCTGCCTTTCTTTTCTTGTCTGTCTGCCTTGTTTGGTCTGGTACGTGTTGTGTAAGACAATGTGTCTGCCTCGTGTGTCTGTGTTTTGCTTGTGTCTGTGTGATCTGCCCGTCCGTGGTCCAATGCTTTATACGTTCATTTATTTACTCCAAAATTCTTATATTCCTATCAAGAGTCTAACTCGAGTCACTGCTAATTTGAAACTGATTGAATATTTGATTGTACCTTACAATCACAAGTACATTTTTAAAAATTTCTCAAATATGGCCCCAATTTTTTTAAAAATCAGATGAATAAAGTACGCGCATGAAAATGGTACAAGTCTAATTGAATTCTCTCAGTTTTAGAAAATTGAGAACGTTGAAAATTTATCAACGTCTTCCTGCTATTATAATACTGAAGATATTTTTTTTCTGAAAAAATCTGTTCTTCAACGAAAACTCTTTCCCTAAAACGGCTAAAAATGTTCGCTTTATTTTTTCTCGAATAGAAGAGCAATGTACGCATAGAAACAGGCGCAGTTCTAATTTTTGTTGAATTGTAACTTATAAGATTGTAAAATTTAAAAATTTAATCGGCATCCTCTTAAAACTACAATATTGAAGAAAGTGACATTTTTTAATGAAATCTCTTCTTGAAAATTAGATCTTAAGAGAATCTCAGATAATTTCAATGAAAATCTCTGAAATTTCGGAAATTTCCAAAGAAAATGTTCAATTTCTGTTTTTATAGGTCGGGTAACTTTTTTCTGGAATTATATTAATTTATCTTTTATTTGTTTAATTTTAATCATAGGAATACGAGAAAAATATTAATTTGTGATTTGAATAAATATAAAGCGAGATGAACATGAAAATGATGTGGTCGTAATAAAGACCACAATCTATTTAGGGCTACGCATTACACTATATAGATTGTGGTTGCGTACAGAACAACCTCGTAGAATTTCTTAATAAAAATCTTACATCCAGTCATAAATAAACGTGTGCATGTTCTTTACAACGTAGGAGAAAAACTTAGGGATATACATGAAATACAAATCTAAGAGAACTCAAGATAAATATTAAAAACAAATATGATGTACAGTTACATCCAAAAACTAAAATAATACAATCATTGGTTAAGGAAACGTGGCTGCTAGAGTTCATTAGTTGCGTTATTGGCGTCACGTCACCTACATCAGAATCCCTTCATATTCCAAATCGAACGCCGCATCATCATTCATCGAAGAAATTATTACATCCTGTTAGGTTGTAGGTTCAAAACTGTGAAAACTCCAAATTTTAGCCCCTCTGTAAGGTAGAACACCACTAGTTACAAATATGGGAGTTAGATTATTCTACGCAAACGTAAGCACTGAGCAAAGTTAAAAAAAAAAGAAAATTATTGAAATATTTTGTAAGCAACAACTATTTCGAAAATCTAAATCTATTAAGCGATAATCTTACATTATTAGAAAATAAATTTAGTTGCTTAAAAACCTTCTTAAAATTCATATTTTCACAGTACAAAAAATATTAACGATTGTGCACTTATTCCTGGCACCCTTACACCCTTAACCTCATTAAAGTAAAAATAGAATACTTTAGGATTCAATATATTGTAATACTAAAAGACGTCACAATAAACAAGAATAAATAAGTAACAAACCTCTGTTCTCGAACAATTCCGGAAACTCGAAACATGAAAAATTACATCTCAACCAAATGCTCAAAGGATCACGCCACGACAGTGTGTGTGCATTTTGGTTGCGACAACGACCACATGCATGGCCTTCCTGCTAAATTTCTAAGAATTAATGCGATCACACTATCTGCAAGAACCGTATTACATTGAAGCAGTCTCTAGAATGCGAAAAGTTTAATTAATTAGCAATAAAAAAGAAACGGCCGTACAGAATGTGGTTGTGGAGATAACCATTATCCTATAAAGGGTTAAAGGATCGGGAATGTTGCTAAGCTTAAGTCCCGGAGATGGTACCTCAGCTTAGGGCAAAGATTTTGCTGATTGTAACACTTTTGCGGATTTAAATATTATTTTAGTATTACTAAACTTATAAATTATGCGAGAAATTACGTGCAGTTGTAGTAGCCCTAGTTTTTCTTTTGCTGTTTGCTCAAAGTAAATTTTACTTAACAGTATGGCAAAGGGCCTATTTCCATTTTTATATTTTCTTATGATTTACAAAATGTACTCTCCATATCGTATTCATAGAATTTTCGTAGTGCATCTAGGTTTACGTTTATATAGGTCTAAACATGTCGTAAACTGGCTGCATTCGGATGACGTACTAAATCTTAATAATAACTTCTACAATTTCATTTCAGCTCTGTTTTACTTTGAATAATGACAGTTGAAGAAATGTATTTATTAAATAGTATTTTTTTGTCATAGAAGTTCTACTTGCACTGATGTCGAAGCGATCATAGCTCATTTGGTTAGTTTTCTGATTTTATTTTATTTTTTGTGATACGTCATTATTATAAATTGAATTACCGCAGCTGTTATAATGGCTAATTTAGTACCCTTAAATGTTTGGAAATTTTTTGAAGTGCAGTCTACTTCACAATATTCGTCCATGACAGAGCGTTCCAGAGCACTCTCTAATATTCAAACTTTATTGCTGTGCCTCCAGTTTCATGGCTTTTGTTACATACCGCCCGGTGACGTCGCAAATAAGGCGGTCGATTCGCTATTGTTTATGCTACAGAAAAATCGGGAACACTAGTTCATTTACTTAAGTAATTTGTCCTGAGTTGTAGGCATAATTCAGTACAATGAAAGTTGGAATATTACAATATCGGTTGGTAACAATTACATAATTATTATAAATAATACGACAAAGCATGTGCTAATGTTGCAACTCTCATATCTCTTACTACTGGTTCCATTGGAAACAAAATTACTAAATTATAGAACAAACAAGTAAATAAAATAAAAAATAAATAGTAAATAAATAAAATAATAAATAAATAAATAGTAAATAAATAAAATAAAAAATAAATACATAAAATAAAAAATATCCTCTTACTCTCGCGCGAAACCCATTGTATAATGGGGTCCAAATGGAACCGACGCTCCTCATTCACTTTAAAAACACTTGCTTGTAACGGAAGTGTTGCAGTAGTACTTTTTAATTAATAGTAATTTTAGAAAAATTAATTGTTTAATAGTATAATTTTTGAAAAACTGATTACTATTTTGTACGTTGCATTTCTGTTTTTGCAACAATAATCGTGGACTTAATCAGGTTTTTCTCATTTCATTAATATTCTCGAGAATGTTTATTGCTTGCTACATACACCATCCAAGGACTTGACAAAGTTAAGTGTAGTGAAATCGCATATTGCTATCAATCAGAAAAACCTAGATTGAAAACACTTGGTCACGAAACATAAAAAATGAGTCTTTACAGTTGGGATACATGAAATATCACATGACTATAGTAACTCGCATTCATTTGGCGAATACGGCGGTTGAAAAACTCAGTTTTCATAAATGATGACACACACGTCTTTCCTCTATTTCAATTCTTTATTCTGCTGCAATAATTCCCGGATGCTCATCATCAGTGTGCTCTTTCCATGCAGAAGGGTTCTGGTTCGATTCCCGATATTTGAACGTTTTTAGCAAGAATTGTTAACAAATTATTCGCTATGATGTGATAGAATCTATTTTCAAAGGCAAATCAGGTATAGATTTGGGTTCTTATCCTTCATCATGCCCTTTGTGAAACAATATACTTCTGCCACAACATGGAGAACGATAATTTGAATTACTGTATTCCCACTGAACTCTAGAAGGCGTGCAGAGATAATGAAGTAACATTGATGTTTACAAAGCAAGGAGTCGTCTCAGCATTTGCTATAGGGATGAGGGAAACTGGACGAAAAACGTGATCGAGATGGGATTGATAAACTGAAGATGGGAACTGGTGATTGATGGGAAAACTTGTTCAATGACCCAGAAGCTGATATACAATACTTGTTACTGGTTGTTTAGAATTAAAAGGTCCAAATGGTACATAATACATTAAATATCATTGTTAAAATTAATATTAATTTCCTTTTTGATGCTTGGTACAGTCTCTAATTGTATAGGTGCAGTTATGCAGCGAAAAGATTTTACTCGGGACTTAAACTTTTCTATCGAATTTAATAGTTTAATGTCATCTGGCAAGGTGTTGCAAAATAATGTACATACATTGTATGTGAATTTTGTGTAGGGAGGCGTTGGTACTGTCACTTGATGAATATGATCACCACGTCAATTGTTAAAGTTATAGACATCAGCGTTGGCTGAAAATATATTCCCGCCCTTGAGTAAATCAAGAGATAAAGCAAGAGTAATATTCCTAGATTAATAAAGAGAGGCTTACAAGAATCACGTGGGTGGGATTTTCTTATTATTTTTACAATTCTTTTTCTGTAATTTAAAAATCTATGAACTATAAAGATGTATTTCCCTAGAGTATTATTCCGTATCTCAGGCGGCAATGAACATTCGCGAAATCTACACAACGAGCAGTATGAAGTTGAAAGAAGTCTAAATGGATAGCGTAATGAACTTAATTTTGTGTTCAATTCATTTAAATGGACGTTCCATTTGAGGTTGGACTGAATTGAGAGACCTAAATTTTTTTCCTTAACTATCAGTAAAGTGCACACCGTTCATTTTCAAATAAGTAAAAAATTGTTTATTTGATATGGAAAACTGCATTTAAAAAATACGCTTAAATGCATTGTTCTGTTTTTTTCTCTTGGATAGTTTTTGTTTTATTGTAAAATATATTTCAAATTTCCATTTTCATTGTTGAATTATTGTTGAATATTGGTGAACTGAACTGATGAGGGCAACACCTGTGTTCGTTTTGGGAATCCAAGCAACCATGCTGACTTTCTCGTCATCATCGGTCTCGTCATCATCGGACCAAATTGTGCCTGCCCTGGTGACCACTGCGCATTGTCACACCTGAACGGAGGGTTTGAGACCATCCGTATGTGACTGCCCTCACAACACTTGTGCAGTATTTTTCAGAAATAAATGCCTACTAATGCTTCATAAGAAAAATCGTGTAGTTCAGGGTTCTTTACCATTTTTTATACATAATAAATGACAAGTTTTTTTTGCAAATTGGCAATTTTAAATATTATTTATAAACTGCCCATCGTTTCGGTCCTGATTCAGACTTTCATGATGGCTGTACAATAACAAATACAAAAAAAATAAAGCACGCCATAGTGCGTGGTTATGACAAAACATCACGACGTAGTGCGTGGTGAACGGCGTCGTGTTTGTGGTAACTGATTTTTAAAAATTTTTTTATGGTTTTTGTTTGCTGCCTTCCCTCGTGAAGGCCTGAATCAGAATTGAAACGTTCGCCAGTTGATATATAATACTGAATATTGCCACTTCGCAACCAAAGCTGTTTCCTTATTCATAAAAATGTTCCCGACTTAATGATGAGAGTTTACCCGAATAAAACTAACTCGCATGGTACACAAGTGAAGTAGCTTTCAATATTTTCAAAATGTCTACATGTACATGTCTACTGTGTACATATTTTATTGCAAGCCTCTATTAATACACGTCCAATCAAACGATTTGTTCCATTAAAGGTTCATCAAAAGTCATTACTCATGGATTTTGTGGATATATGTATCCCGTGCATATAATCAGCAGCAAAATGGTGCTGAATAAAAATACTGTTTTATTTATTTATTTATTTATTTATTTATTTATTTATTTATTTATTTATTTATTTATTTATTTATTTATTTATTTACTTATTTACTTATTTATTTATTTATTTAACGTCAAAAAACAGTTAAAACTGCGTATGACGTTCTAAGGGGAGAAGTGAAAGTTGTGCACATTTTCAAAATTCCGTGATCCCTACACTAAGTCATATACTACTTGAATTTTGAAATAAAAAAAACCGTCCCATGTAATAAAATCTATTTTCAAGGATAAATAAGCAATAAATTTGGGACTCTTATCCATGATGTCCTTCGTCAAGGAATAATACTTCCTGCCGCGACGATAGCATAGTACATAAGAATGCACAGTACAGCAATTCTTTACAAATCAAGAACAAAAAAAAAAAAAGATTTCTGTAACGCGACACGTAAGTGACAATAGTTAATGGCGAACGGCCTTTGCATTGAAGCCTTGCTGTCTCATGAAGTCAGCTGTGTCGTAAGCACTGACCCATTGATAATTCTGGTACGTCCATGATGAGAATAAACTGAGTGACACAATCTCATATTTTCAGTCAAAATAGAAACTTTTATTGTTTTTGGATTTTTCCCGAATTCTGGATATTAAGCGAAAATCGATATCTCACATCACCGGAGGTGCATAATTTTCTTTCAGTTTATGCGCGCATTGGAAATTAATTATGGAAATTAACAGTTATACCGAGCCTATAAGATACATATGGTGTATAATATGGTTAACCGTCATATTATTGGGATTGAGTAAATAAAGAATAGAAGATATACTTTAAGAACGTGCGATCAATTCGTGTTTATAACAGTGTACCCCAATTTTCTTTCTGAGATTGTAGAGAGCGTGATTACAATGAAAACTACTGACTGTGACACTAATCTTACAAATTTGCATTCTAATATTTACATACAGGAATTAACCTAATCTTCAGAGAATCATGCTCAAAATCCCAGCAGGCACGTGTTCTACTGCTGGCAACACATGTTTTAATGAACTTCTTAATGAGAATGCAGTTGATTTAAATGTAAATGGTGTTAGCGTTATTTATTTTAAAAAATTCAGAATTGTAATGTTATTTCGTTTCTTAATCCTACCTCTTCAACATAATTTCATGGGAATGTGATGGACATCGTCACATTGCGAACTTCGTTGTGTGTTACTGTTTCAAAACCGTTTCTATAAAGTCGCATAACACATTTGATTCTACACTGACACAACTATTGACCAAAGAGATTCCAATAAACAGTTTGTTAATTGTGAATAAATGTTAAAATTAAATTTTATTTTATTATGAATACTATTACTATTTATACTGCTACTAATACAACTTATATTACTACTTATACTATTACTAATACTAAATTAATTTCATAGACAACTTTTGGTTCATGGAAGAAACGAAAAAAATATGATCCTATAAAAGTAGAACTTTTCGATAAAATAGAAAATATCTTCCTGATTGTCAGTTATATTTGTATCAATAAACGTATCCACTGTTTTTTAAAGACAATCATCTATTGAAAATTATCACGTCGTTTCGTAACTTGATTGGTTACAGCATCAGGTTACTAACACTTAAAAGAAATACAGAAATCACTTACCTTATCTACTTGTCAAATTATTTAAAGAAAGACGGGATAACAGTTTCCCTCGTTCAGGTGAGTGTCTTTTTGAATTTTGTTTCGTCCTCACTGGTGTAAAAATTACAAATTTAATAATTTAACAGTTTTTAAACAAAATTTATAAAACAACATTCTTTGGGTGAATACAATCTTTAATCTTTGTAATTAACTCTTTACTTTTGTGACAATTTATAATAATTTTTGAACTACTTTTTAAAAATAATTTGACATATAGATAAGGTTAGTGATTTCTGTTTCTTGTAAATTTGAGTAACCTGATGATGTAATCATTCAAGTTACGAAACGTCGTGATAATTGTCTTTAAAAAATATTGTATACGTGTTATTGATTTAACGCTATAAATACATAATTGACGTCTATATAAATTGTTAGCAAACATAAAATGCTTTAGCATCGATACATGTCTATATTAAAATTGGTCGTGTATTTTAGTTTGTTAAAATATGACATATAGTTAATCTGATTTCTTGCTTGCATTGGAGACTCGTACAGGGATTAGAAATCTCTGGTTCTCCAACTTGAGTAGGTGTTGATATGAGCGTCGTGAAATAAGTATAATGCATTTTAATTATAATATTTGTAGTAGATAGAAATGAGTCATCGTGCGTTGCACAAAAAAATACTATGCAACGTGTTCCATAATGCTTTCACAAAAAAGACCATTAGACTTAAATTATGAAAGTACGTAATGAACGAAATGTCAACAATGAAATAGAAAACTTGTTTCAGAAATAGTTATCGCTGCAATAATAAACGAACTTCTCTTGAAGTGGTGTACTTTCAGAAACGCCCTGCCGTTCGAGGGTTAACTGCTGAGGAAATCTAATTATTATGTATAATTATTAATCATTGAATGGGATGTTTTAGTGGCATCGGCTCAATATGATCACGGTTAGTTCGTTTCAGAATTTTCATTTACAATGTGTCTAGTGTGAAATGCTTATGTGATAATTAACCGTACGGGCTATATTGTCATTCCATAGTAACGGCGTCTGAGGGTACAATTGTAACAGCAGTACGCATTGTCAACTTTTGGGCATGGGCCTTTCGACTTATCTCACAGTTTCTCAATTGGATTCTTGACGACGCTGCAGTGAGTTAACTGGGTAACTTTCATTGATTCACATCTCGTGTAGGCTACATTCAATACACATTTTTGACTGATTGTGTAAAACGATATGTGATTTCCACTACTGCCAAATCAATGTCAATAAAAGTCATAAGACAGCCTAAAAATCTTGAAAAATTAGAATAAATTCCACGCAACGAAAAAAAAAATAAGCAATATGGACGTAAAAAAATACATCAACTAGAAAATTTCAAGAGAAAGCTTTTTTAAAGGATGATGAATTAAACTATATCTTTTCAATCAATACTTTTGGAGGATTATGATTGACCTCACAGCCAAAAAGTTCAATACCATCGCACGTTGCGCAAAAGAAATTCGATAAGTTTCCGAAATTTCTCTGAAATCCTCAGAATAGTAAAATTAAACTAGTGGTGTTTCAATGCCGCATACCGTCTCGTATTATTTTTAACTTTTGCAATTTTCGAAAATGCAGGGAGATCCTCGAAAATGAAGCAATCCTAATTTTTAAGCGGGTTTTTCTTCTATTCCTGGAAAGAAAATTTAAAAAACGAATTTAAAGCCACTTTTCGAAAAATATTTGCTTTATAAATGGCATCAACTGTGCATTTGTGCATTTGCACGAATTACGCAAACCTACTCGTTTTTTCAATTAATTGTACATGGTCTTTCTTAAAGTTTTGTTAATTTGTTGCAATTTTTGAAAATACTGAAAGCTCACCGAAAATGGTACTAGCACCCGTTTTTTACCGTCCTTTGATGCACATGAGAAGAAAAGTGAAAGAGAAATTGGAGCCGTTTATGAGAAAATAATTGATTAAAAATTGCCTAATTTCCGCAAAATTACACAAAAAATACTCATATTTTCGAAAATTTGATAATGGCGTTATTTCAAGATCCCTCTTAAAGATGAAATTTTATTACAAAATCTATCTTAAATACTGTTGTAGTAAAGAAGACGCGATGTTGAACTTTTGTAATTTTCGAAAAATCAGGGATTTCAACGAAAATGAGATCTGCGCCATTCGTTTAAGCGCTTTTTGCGCTATCCGAAGACCCAGTCAAATAAAAAAAATGGAGCCATTTTGACATTTTGAAAATGATGTTGAGACTTCACGTAGAGTCGCACCAAAACTAAACATCGGAGGGCCTCAAGTTTGCATACACCGTTCTGGGAATATCAATTTGGGAGAAAATCGACAACTGACGTTTTGCCGTCAATCCGTTTTTCTGTATTGAGGACCTACAAAACAGATTCTGACTCCACAACAAGATTTATCCACTTTTGTAAGCAGGTCCCGTTATTAAGGGTTTTCTGTCGAAAAATCGCAGATTTCCGGCGTACAATTACAATACTTTATCTTCCTACGAAGTAAGGCGAGAAAGGAAATGTAAATGTTCCGCCTGTTTGATAAATTTCCAGACTGTTAAAGACATGTGCACTTGCCGTAATATACTCTTTAACTCGCGTATTCAATACATTCTCATACACCTGGTTATTTCCGGATATTTCCAAAACAGTTGATCACAAGCCGGGTAACAAAACCAAAATTTTAAAAAATCAGCCAATTTCCTCTGTCGGTTTTTTAAAGTATTGGACATTGATGTACGAATGGAAAGCTTTCTCAGTAAATTTGGAGCATTTTTAAATTATCAACATAGAGTAAAGTCAAAATCAACATAAGTCAAGTAAAGTCAACATAAAGTCAAAATCTATGAATATATTTGTAAGCCGTATATTATTTTCTTAAGCTTCTTCAAGGGATCAAAAGGAAGGAACTATTGCAATATTTTAGCTCTTTCTAAAATATTTGGCGTCATTGGTCATAACATTTGATTTCAAAATTACTTTAGTACGGAAGTCGTGATATTGCTCTACATTGGATATCTTTGTACCTACAGCGATCTCAGAAAGTAGAAATACCGTACTGGAATGAAGTCCACTCACCTTTCCAATTCATTACCAATGGCACATGGAGTATTCAGTATTCGGTTTTGATCACCGAAGGATTCAGTATTCGGTTGTGATCTGTTCCTTCTGCAGGTAAATGTCATGCCCTCTTCGATTCGAAATGAAAGAATAATTCTCTTTGTTGATTTTACGAATATCTTTTGCAATAAGGAAACAATAAGTAGGACAATAGTATAGTACATTACACGTGCATATTTTCCTTAGCCCTGTTTTTTAGCGGGGAATATAATTATTCAAATAATGGTTCTCCATGATCTCGCGGCCGTAAGTCGATTGCTTCATCTGGTGCTCTATAAAGGATAATATCCTAACTCTGTACCTCATTTGTAGTTGCAAATAAATTTATTACTCGAGAGCGAACTTATTTTTCTCAGTTCTTGCCAAGAAAGCTCGATGCTGTATGATTAGTTAATTCCACTGGTCATTTCACTAGTAAGATGGTGTCATCTTTTGAAATCGAAGTGTTCGCGCATTTCTGTTAGAAATGTTTTATTAGGCTATTTTATTAGGAGTCCCAGTAGAATAAATTAGCAAATTAATATAACTTACTAGTAGAATCCTTTTCACGCAACATATCGTTAATTTGGTACCAATTATTAAATACTTATCTCATTAACATTCTAATACAATTTGTAATTCACAGATGTTAGTAACTTTACGGCTTATCAGTACTAACTCTTCTTGTGAGGAGTACCAAACGTTTCATTTGTTGTAGTTGACTGAGGAAATTATTATAATTTCGAATTGATTTATCACTTTTATGTCAACAATATTATTTTACATTAAGAGCCATTTATTAGCACGAGTATCATTGCTTGTTTCATGTAGCATTAATTCCAAAGCATGAGAACTATTTTAAGTTCAGATGGAAAATTCGCATGAAATTGAGACTTGTTTTGAATGACAAGCAAACCTCAACTTTCAAAACGTTCAGGCATTTTGTATTTAAAACTTAACAAAAGGAAAATTTGAGCTTTTTCTGAAACTCATAATTTCTGTATTATAGATGTATTGCAGCGTAGGTGTCACGCGAACTTTGTGCACATTTGCAAGACTAGATGTGCTGTTTTGACTGCTCATTGTCGTTATTCGTGAACAGCAAGTGCGCAGCAATTGTTATGGCCTAGAATTGTTAGCGGGTTAAGGTTTTGGGAAACGGCGCGATGGCTTAACCCAGGCGTGGATATAGGGCTCTCATATTCGCGCTCGATCTAAGGTTGTCAGAATCTTAGCCTACTGCTCTTCGCAAATAGAAATAATGATCTCCGTAATTTCCAACAGCGCTTCAGCCTTCAGAAAATAGTCTCTTTTGCCCAAATTTTAAATATATCGTTAAGACTTGATGTAAAGAACCCCCAAAATTAAAATATGTTTCAAATTCGAGGGTCCACGGCATCAACTGGATCGATCAGGGAATATCAATTCTAGTGAAAATCCTGTTCACTGTGTTGGCGCTAGTATTGTTCACAAAGAGATCGGTTGTTAGAATGCCTAATACAATTTGTCCAGATCCTACAAAACAGATCCTTGATTCTGACTACAGTTCGTGTTTTCACTACTGTTGCTACAACACATACTTTCTCGCATTGTTTCTAAATAAATTTACGAAAATCCAGTGTGTTAAACGAAAATGATATCCACGCCGGCCTATTGAGAGTCCCTTGGGAAAAATGTGTGGGAAAAAATTTAAAGAATTTAATCGAGACCGTTTTTTGAGAAAAAAATTGTTAAAGCAAAAATTGCTTCTATTTAACGCTAAATTAAGCGAAGACTACTCTTAATTTCGAAAAATTGTACATGACCATGTTTCAAGATCTTCAGAAAAATATCTTGTTAAGAAAAAATCTCTATTTTCAATATTGTAGTTGTAGAAAGGCTCCGAAAAGAATGTGAACTTTTGCAATTTTCGAAAAATTGCAAAATAAAAAAGATGGAAGATGCTTTTGATAAAATTCTGAAAATATTGAGACGTCATGGCAAGTACTCCTAAAATCAGAAACTGAACAAACTCACAGGATCCCCAAAACATTTATATCGATCATGAAATATCCATTTTGAAGAAAATGGATTCGACACGAGCGTTGACCACGGACGGGTGGACAGACGTTTTACCGTCAATCAATTTTTCGGTATCAATTACTCACAAAACATGGAATCTGACTAAACAACGTGTTAGTGGAAGTGGGCACAAGATTTAGCCACTTCTTCGTTACCAGCGCCAGGCAATAGTAGTTTTTGTCAAAAATTAGCTAATTTTCGGCACCCGATTACAATACTTTCTCTTTTTAGGAAGGTCAATATTGAAAAACTAGTAGCAGCACTTTCTTCACAGCATATCTTTCTCGCGATACTTGCAAAACTGCTATATAAACCTACAAAAGCTTTTCAAACAGCAAAAATTGTTTTCCGCAGCAAAACTCGAATTCGTATCCTTCGAGTATACTCGCCTCCTCGTATATTTACTTACCTCTACGCTATTGAAAAGCAGGGAGTTTCGAACTCGAACTTGTAGTTTTGAAATGGTACTTTTTGCAATTTCCGAAAATATGGAGAGTTGGGATAATGGAGTGGTTTTTGAGAAAGTGACGATTTTAGGAACTGCATGAATTTCAAACACACATTACGCGAAATCTGCGCTTGTTTTTCAAAAAAAATGTATATGTTCTAAAAGATCTAATTCTTTCAGAACCGACCTTTTTTAAGGCAAAAAACTGTCTTCCATTTTGTATTTTCGAAATGTTAAATTCTTACAATTTTTGAAAAAACGGGGAGTTCGCAGAAAATGGAACAAGCACCACATTTCTTACCGTTCACTGATACATACACGGAGAAAACGAATAGAAAAAATTAAAAGTTGCCTCTACTTCGAGCAAAATTATCAGTGAGTCTATGCGTCCGCCTGTGTGTGCGTCTGCCTATGTGTGACTCCGCCTGTTTGTGAGACTGTGGTCAACGCTAGCACCTAAACCATTCAGTTCTCCAAAATTGATATTCCCCAATCAACCTGAACGAAGTCAAGGCTTTGGGAGTTTTAAACGGATATTTTGGTTTTTGAAGGTACTCTACTCGAAGCCGCAATATTTTCAAAATTTTCTCAGAAACTTTGTCCTCAGATAGCGTAAATTTAGCAATAGTGCGGTTTCTTAGGCGGTGTCTTCCTACAATTACAATATTGAAGATAGAGACTTAATGAGATTATGAAGATAATCCTTAATGAAATTTAATTCTTAAGGACAGATATGGCAATATGGCGATGGTCAGTTTTTCTGAAATATGAGTAATTTTGATATAATTTGCGCGAAATACAGGAATTTTAATTTTTTAAACAATTTTTTCTCAGAAACAGCGCGAATTTTTTCGATAAATTTTCTCTACCTGTGTATGGACGGTCAAAAAATATGCTGCTAGTCCCGTTTTCAGCGAACCTTCCGTATTTTCGAAAATTGCTGAAAGTTAACTATTCAAAACTACAAAACTGAAGATAGACAATTTTGCCAGAAACAGTTCGTGCAGAAAAAGCAGCTCGAAATCGCCAATAGTTTTTTTTAAAAAATGATTAGATTTCGCGTAATTTGTGTAAATTATTTTTTCAAAAACCGCTGCAGATTTTTTTATTAAGTATTCTTCTCATATGTATCAGGAAGATGGAATCTGTGTTTTAAAGACATCTTGAAATAAGGTCATGTACAACTTTCCGAGAACATTAGATTTTTCGCAAAATTTTGCGTTAAATTGGGCAATCTTTACTTTTTAAAAACAATTTTTTTCTGAAAAAGGGCTCCATTTTTCTTCGATTTGTTTCTTGTATTTTAATACATACAAGTCTGTAAAAAATATTGTGCTAGTCTCATTTTCGGCAAACTCATTTTTTTTTCAAAAAAATTGCAAAATTTTAACATTGAAAAACTACTAAACTGAGGATGGAGAGTTTTCCCTGAAACAAAATCTCTTCTAAAAATTTAGTTCTTTAAAACAGGTTATGTACATTTTTTTTGAAAAATCGAGTAGTTTTTTCCGTAATTTGTGCTCGAAATTTATGCAATTTAGAAAACACACTATCCAAATCCCCTCTAAATATTTTTTTCAACATATTTCCAGTCATAGAACAAGAAACAAATTAAATGTATAGCGCAGGTCTCGTTTTCATTGAACACTCGGAATTTTCGAAAATGGCAAATTTATAAACAATGCGAAAAAGTATGTGCTAGTGGAGCATAACTAGTTTCTAGTTCATTAGCACATTTCACATTTGCGTTGCAGAAAAAGAAAATGATGTATGCTTTGTTCAGACAAGATGACGATCTTTTTGGGAGATTATAAAACAGTTGGGCTTCGCCGAAGTCTGCGTTGTCTACGAAATGTATTCTTCTCGCAGCCTTATGAGCCGCAGCCTTAAGGCCCGAAGTGTCAATTAAAGGTTCGGGACATAGCGTTTTCCAATCATTGCTTTGGAGTGCACTTAGGACAACCCTGGTGTTTCATTCCTTCGCTAAGTTGCATTAGTGCCAAACTGAGTGTCATTTTGTGATGTTTAGCGCGCACTAAGTGCACCTTAGACTGCACTGACGGCTAAGTCAGTGCAATCCTGTGCATCTTGTGATAGTGAGGCTAGATGAGCTACTAGTAGAGGTAGTGGAGAGTTGGCAGTATGTCATAGACGCAGTTGAACTGATATCAAGTGCGGGGAGTTCAGAAGATGATATTTTCTTTTCTTTGCGAAAGAAGAATTTATTTAAAATTACGAACAGTGTTGCTTTTGCGCATAGTTATGTCAACGAATTAGAAAGGATACTCTTGAAATAGCTGTTTGCAAAGGCGTTGTACACAGTACTAATAACTTATTTCCACCATGTATTTTTTTCGCAGTTTCGTCAGCGCTTCAGATAACATGGGGCATCATCTTTCCATTGGTGACATTACGTGAGACCAGTGAAATCATGGAAAAGATAATGCTGGAAAAGCTCCGTTATTTGCGGAAACGCATGTATTAATGATTTTGTTGTTTGTTGGAACCAAGCAAGTATGCAGAAACGTTGTCCAGCAGTTCAATGTACCACTTGCAACATTTCACAGAGTAATTACAAGAATACTACGTTTAATTTCTTAATTAAATATTCGTACTGTATCATCTATCTATCTATACTATTTCATACCCACGCAGAAGAGGACAAGGCTCGTAGTCCCAGCAAATTAAAAAATATTGCTAATATTCCCAATATTATTGGGTGCATTGATGGCTCGTGCATATCAATAACTCCTGGAAGAAAGTTGGGAATAACATATTTAAATAGGCATCATCAAACGACACTTCAAAGACAAGGAATCTGCGACTCAGAAAGAAAATGTTAGATACAGTGACGAGATTAAGCAGTAAGTTAAAAGATTCCAGAGTATACATTCTGAGTTTTACCTACAATGAAATGGATTATACCTGCAGCCCGTGCTATACTTATGTGCTATTAATTAGTGTTTTATTTATTGGTGCTTCTTCTTCTTCTTCTTCTTCTTCTTCTTCTTCTTCTTATTATTATTATTATTATTATTATTATTATTATTATTATTATTATTATTATTCCTTACAGACATGTAGAAAACGTTGAAAATGATAAAAAAGACTATAAGAAAGGACACTAAAAGAAGAGTAAAAATTGAGAATACTTTTGGTTTATTAAAAGGTTGTTCAAGATGTGCGAATCCTGACGATCATTTGGGGAGGGTGATCTTATATTTATTAAGAAGCTGCATGGCGGAACCTACTTAAACATTTATGAAATTAAAAACTATTGTCATTACTTCATAATGTGCTTATTGATAATTTTGCAATCCACAGTTACCATGATTCATGTCTGGCTTTCAAGATTTTGCATCTTGAACTTTCCGCTTAATTGCAAACTTACACGTCATAGGAAGAAGGCTCTGGCGTTTAGGGTCTTCAACGCATGCACAGTGCGTGTGCTCGAGAGATAAATATGCTGAGTTACTACAGTCAGCTGCAGCCAGTCGGAGGCTGGCTTTTCGGGTATCCTCGAGTTCGTTCGTTGCCTGTGGCGAACTCGTGCCACATGCTCACAGGGGGGGGGGCTCTTACGTATCGTATCCGAATTCAGCCAATGAACTTCAGGCATCAGTTTGCGTCTCAATATTAGCGGGAATTTTGAAGGCAGCCAGACTCCAAAATCACCACCTCGTTACAAGCCATTGAAACAGGTATATGAAGAATTTCTTTTAAATATCACATCTTGTACATCATCTTGTACGTTTGAAAATTGTCACTATGACACTATCAAAATGTTGCTCGACACTTCTTGCTCTCAATGCAACACGGCGGCTAGAGCCTGGTCTGGCAAAGGAAGTGCCCGTGCTGCGGTCACGTGGTTCGTGACGCAAACTGGTGATGCGTAGAACGAGTAAAAATTGGTGCACCGGAGTAGCTCACCCATACCTTTCCATCATGCATGCACATACATCACACACACACACACACACACACACACACACTAACTCAGCTAATCGGAATGACTAGCCTCTAATTGAAACCGAAGGCACTGAAAGAAGTGACAGGAGACAGTGGGCTGCTAGAAGTGCGATAAAATGACGATGCTGTTAATATACAATTCATTCTCACGCCTTCGGGGAGCAATATCTTGCAGATGGTCTGAAGATTTATTCGTGGAATTTGCTTATTGATAAATTAAATTCTTTATAATCTTACCTCGTTATAAAATTTAAAATAACTTTAAATGACTTGTATGAGTGAATTGAACAAAGTGGGAAACAAATTAACAATTACACTAAATCTGTTGTTCACCCATTTGGTTCTATTATTTTTTTTACAAATTATTTTCAAAGCGGTAAAATTGTGTTTCTTTAAGATCAAAAAAAGCTGTGCTATTCCGAATTAACAACGTCCGCTCATTCAGCTGGCATTCCGTTCAGGTTACCGTGATATTTCCACGATCCAGATTTATCCCCAGTAGTTCGCGAGGTGAGGGCTCTGAAATGAGCTCTTATATGGCAGCCAAATATAGTTGTTTCTACATACTGTGCTGTACGAGCGAGCTCCCGATATCCGAAGATTTTCGGCGCTTCGATCTGACTGGTTGGAAATTAAGGTTACTTAACTTGCTTAGCTTAAATTAATATTACCTCAATAGTAGTTTCTCTATTGCTTCCAATTTCTCTAATTTTCAAGAAATTCCGATAGGCGGTGTGATGTTGGAATAGTCGACGAAAGTTTAAAAAAATCATGGCAGAGTTGAAATATTTAATTCAACATTGAGCTGCTACCGTAAATTTTTATGAATTAGGAAGGAGGGTGAGGAGAAGAAAAAGGAGAACAAGAATTGGCCATGCTGCATCAGAAGCTGTACGGATTGCCGAAACATGTTTTAGAGATGAGGAGCCAGATAGTTCTCACAACGAAATAAATTACCTAAAAACACTCGACCTTTTTTCAAGAACCTCTCGTAAAATATATTTTCAGAGGTATGTTGCCTACCGCAACTAATCAAATCGTAGTTCCTTGCAAGTAAATAATAATAATAATAATAATAATAATAATAATAATAATAATAATAATAAGCATACAGCACATCACATCAGGATGAAAATTAATGGCTCATACAGATTACACCTATAGGCACAATCAAGTTGCAAACATCATTCACCAGAAACTGGCAGCGAAATCCAACCTACAAGAAATGACCTGCCCATATTACAAATATGTTCCCGTAACTGTACTTGAAAATTCAAACTTTAAGTTGTACTATGACAGAGAAATTATTACAGATAAAACTATTCACCATAACAGACCAGACATAACTTTTGTAGACAAACGGCAAAAGATTGGCTTCCTGATTGACATAACTGTTCCACAAACAGCTAATCTCACATGCAGAAGCACATGCAGAAAAAATAACAAAGTATACAGAACTAGCAACTGAAGTCAAGGCACTATGGCATCTCCAAAAAGTTCATATTGTTCCTCTGGTCATTTCGTGCACAGGAGTTATACCAAATAACATCCATAAAAATCTGGAACTTATTCAAATACCAAAATATACCTATAAAATTATGCAAAAATCGATCATCTTAAACACATGCAGGATTGTTCGAAAATTCATGAATTGCGACGAAACATGAATTGACCTGTGTCTTGGTTATTAACCCGACACAAAGTCAAATAAAAATCCGGTGAATACCGAGAAAAACAATGTATAATAATAATAATAATAATAGTAATAATAATATAAATGAGCGACCAGACAAATGTTTCAACAAAATCTGAACTCTAGTGTCATTTCGAGATTGGCAATTAATAAAAAGTAAATCTGCGATAGAGCCTAACCAGAAAAAATACCTCATTACGCCACTCTATATACCTCCCCGAAGTTATAAAAATGGTTATCTTCAAACATTTTTACACCTATATGTTTCCTTTGCCACAAAACTTGATCAACCTACAGTAAGAGTCTGTTTACTTCGCTGGTGTTGAAGTGCTCATAATGGTAAGTGCTCATGATGGAAGCTATCTGCTTGACTCTCAAACCACACTTCAAAATTCACAGAATGCCGCTACTGTCTGCCTCACCACGCGTCCATATCTGTACTTTTTCGCGTCTCTACTATCACTTCGCATATACATCCATCGTTTTCCGTGTCTCATTTCTCAGTCACTTCCTTTCACTCTTCTGCAAAATCTATATCATTTTTTTCGAACATTTAGCGCACCTTACGTGTTCTTTTCTACGCGTCGCTCGCTATACATCTATTTTTCTATTTGGCGAAAGTGTCTTTAATCACTTTTGTGATTGATCACCATTTGTTTACTTAAGCGCACTGTTATTGTCTTTCATTTACGAAATAGCTCTTTAAAGAAAATATTTTCCCTTTTAGGCTAAAATAAACACTGTTTCAAATCTCATCACACCGTAAATTTATTTATACTGCGTGATATATTTACTTGACCGACCAAATTTATTTATTTATTTATTTATTTATTTATTTATTTTACGTCAAAAAACAGTTAAAACTGCGTATTACGTGCTATGAGGAGAAGTGAATCCTGTGCACATTTTCAAAATTCTGTGATCCGTAAACTAAATCATATACTGCATGAATTTTGAATTCACAAAAAAAAAGCTCCCATATAATAAAATCTATTTTCAAGGATAAATAAGCAAAAAAATTGGGGCTCTTATCCATGATGTGATATGTGATGATATTCTTCGTCAAGGAATAATACTTCTGCCGCAACAACATTGAAACGATAATTTGAATAACTGTAACTTCATTACCTGTGCACGTCTTCTAGAATTCAGTGGGAAATATTTCCCACTGAATTCTAGAAGACGTCAGTAATGAAATTGATTATACCCAGAAGGGGCCATCTCAGCATTTGCTCAATGGATCAGGGAAATTGGACGAAAAACCTGATCAAGTTGGGGGTCATTGACCCGGAGGTTGCAGTACAATACTTGTTACAGGTTGTTTATATACATTTATACAGTCCAAATGGTAAATAATGCATTAAGTATCGCTGTTAAAATTAATGTTACTTTCCTTGTGATGCTCAGTATAGTCTCTAATTGTATAGAAACAGTTATGTCAAATTTTTTGGTTTAAATTTTCGAATTTAATCGTTTAATGTCATCTGGCAAAGTGTTGTATAATAATGTACATGAATTGTATGTAATTTTTTTGTAATGAGCTGTTGATACAGTCACCTGATGAATATGATTTCTACGTCGAGTGTTATAGTAATTTCTTATTGATGACTCTTTTGTGTAGATAAAGACCTATGTGTATGTGTGTGTGTGTGTGTGTGTGTGTGTGTGTGTGTGAATGTGAATATGTGTATATGTGCATACGGAGACTACTTTTTCACTACAGGCAGAAAGAGTTGTGTACTATTATACACAAATGCTAAATTCAGGAGAGTTACATGTTTGTAGTATTAAAATTATAGTAAACTCTTTTTGGGGAATATATAATAAAATTAACAATAGTAATAACCAACACGCTCTGAAGTACACATTTTGTAGATCTCGTTTCCAAAGAATCGATTGATGGCAATACAGCCGTCTGTATTGCCACGGTAACGCCTAAAACGTTCACATTTTCTCCACGATATATTGACAAATGATTTAACATCAATTGACAACATATTGACAAATGATTTTCCCCGATCGATATGAACCAATTTGAGATTTCGCCAAACAGAAATAGATATTTTAATTATCAGAGTTACGCGAAAATGAAAACTGAACTTTTTTTTAACTTTTGCTGGTTGGAAACTCTTTTGCAGATTCATGCACTAATATTGCGCAGCAGTTACAAATAATGCGAGAAAGTATGTGTTATAGCACTAGTTTCTTTTGAATTACTCGTGCATTACGCTCTTCCAGGAGTAGTAATAACTGGAGGTTATTACTACTCCTGGTATCATCCACTGCCTTTACGGATTCCAGTTCGATTTCAAATGGGCATTGTGAGCATTGACTGTCCCTACTGCTTTTGTTGTGACTATCACCTTTTTTTTCCTTTTCAGGATTTATTTAAAGCCATTTTTGCATTCAGTGGGAGTTTCACCCTCCACTGATCTTTTCAAATGAAATTTTATCGTACAACTACCTTTTTATTTACTTCTCTCCCTTCTTATGATTTCTTAGGAAGTACCTTTGTACCTAAAAAGTTATGTAATCGTGCGCCGGAATGTTTGGCAGAAAAACCTTATTGTCAAGCTCTCCTAACAAAAAGGGAATAATTCGTCTTGCTAAATGTAGAAAAAAATTCCTCTAACATGCGATGTTACAAGAAACCATGTTTTGTGGGTCCTTGATACCGAAAAATCGATTGGCGGCAACGCGTCTGTTCAGCACTACCACCTAAACCGTTCAACTGATTGTCGTCAAAACTGATCGACGTTTTGCATTAAAATCTGTTTCTTAAAGACGGATCTTTCAATAAGCTCATGTTCAATTTTTCGAAAATAAGAGTAGTTTTCTTGTAATTTGGCGCGAAATATAGGCATTTTAAAAAAATAACATATTTTTTCTCACAAACCACCCCAAATATTTTCTTTAGTTTTCCCACTGATAGAAGAAGGGTTCCTTGAAAGAAAGGTGCGGATCTCATTTCCGTTGAATCTCTCAAAATTTAGAAATAATGCGAGAAAGTGTATGCTGTCGGACTACATTAGTTTTAAAATGTCTTCATTATGTCACTTTTGGTCAAATATTCTGCATGCTTTCGCAATAGTATTGAAGATCCCTCATCGCTCCATTACCCTTAAATGTTTCGATTTATTCCGTGCAACTATGATGATGATAATATCGGGGAATATTCGGAGGCCACTGGGGGTCGCAGTAATGGATGACAGGAAATAACACATGGGTTAAGGGTGATCTGGAAACTTTAACTTGCTTCCTGCGAAAGTTCATTTAAAACAATGAGCAAAATGGATAGAAGAAGAAATGTAATGAATCTTAACGTGCCTTGTTCTATCAATGTCCCTTATGTACTCAGAGACCGAGCTTTTGTCACCTTGACGTCTGATCAGCACCCGGATATTAGTCCCTGGGTCCAGAGTTGGCAGTAGCTCGAAGTCACTGTCAGAAATGGACACGGTATGAAAGGAGGTGATGTGGTGCTTTTACTACGCCAAAGCGAAAAATGGGGGCTCTGAAATAGATGTTTTCATGATATGTAGAGAGCGGAACCCATATATCAGACCTACCCTTGATTCAAGCCAGTCAATGACTATACACATTAGATAGTGGAAAATTCACAGCAGAACAACTATTGCTGACATGAGGCGAATGGGGAGTATGTTCTTAGATCGAACTATCCGCATGATGAACATTTAAAACCATCTAATCTCCCTGAAAATGATGATTTTGAGTCAGAGAGGATTGAAGTTTATAAGCATAATGTGATTCACGATCTTGAGCCAGGTAAAACTTACAAATATCTGGGCATTGAGGAATATGAGAAAATATGGAACGACACAATGAAAGATAGAATTTGCAGGCAATAGTACAGAAGAATGAGACTTGTCGTGCTGTCCGGTCTGACCTCCAGGAATAAAATATTTACAATAGGTAGTTTGGCGATGCGCGTATCAGAGTACAGTTTCGGAATAGTGGGCTGGACTGAGCAAGAAATTCGAATTATTTGAAAAACCATAAAACTGCTTACAATACATCATGTCGCCCACGCCCACTCTAGAGCTGATGTATATTCAAAATTTCGCAAGATGATAAATACCGCATTTGCTAGAAGCAAGTAGAAACCATCGATTATATCGTCTCAGCTGATCCAATTGTAGCAAAGACACAGTACTTGAAAAGACACGACAAGGTGTGTAGTTATCTGCACTGACGTCTGTTAGGCTGCTTACAATACTGTACAAATTCAAAGTGATCGCACAATAGCGGCAAAGACCAGATATTGCTATCCGGGATTTGGAGAAAAAATTTGCCTTCTTGTTGATGTTGCTGTGCCGCGTGTTGAAAACTTCGTAACCAATGAGGCAGTGAAACGTCTCAATACAAGAGTTTGAAAATCGAGATCAGCCGAATTTGGGGCGTAAAAGTACAGGTCGTTCGTTTAGTTTTTCTTGTATTTTTCTGAATACTCCGTTATTTTATACTACTACATAAACTTGCAAAAGTGATTTTAACCTACAAAATTTTTATTCCGCCCGAGACTCGAACTCAGATCCTCCAAGTTAACTCGCCGTTGTTTAATCATAACTGGTGTCAAATGTGCAAATGCGTACAAATAGTATCACTGATAATGATAGTGGGAATTATCGCGAGACATATACAATAACAACTATAATAAGAAGAATGAGAATAAGGATATGCAATTGCTCACGAATTAAAATACGCAAGAATTAGTTTAAAGAAACGAGCTTACCAGTAGTACGCTCTGAGGAAGGCCTCAATATGTTGGCCGAAACGTCAGCTACGAGCAAATCGGCGCGGCTTGTCCCGGACAGCCAAGAGACATACTCCGGCCGCGGAAGCCTACGTAATCACAACTGTTTCCTATACCTATATTTATATAGTTTTCTTCCCCAGTCATCAAAAGAAGAGTTCACTACACTTCGCGTAACTGTATTATAGCGAATCCACCTGACGATTTCTTTAACAGCAATCGCCGCAAGTTGGACCATTGCATTTCCATTTCATTCGTTTCTGCATTAAACCAGTTCGTGACAACTGGCAAAGGGCTACATGTTAGATAACGAAGAAGGGCTATAAGTAAGAGAACGATTATGAGTCTGTAGTATTTGTCAAAACTGACTTACTTAACGGTGGTATTTTCATCTAATACTGATATTTATAGTTACAACACTCGACGTAGAAATCATGTTCAGCAAGTGTCAGTATCAACAGCTCACTACAAGAAATCAACATACTTACAACATACATACATAAGCGTTACTTTACAACGCATTGCCAGATAAAATTAAAATTGGTACACAAATTTAAGTTAAAAGTAAAATATTTTTTGCTGCAAAACTGTTTCCCTACAATTAGACTGTACTGATCGTAAAAAGAAAAATAATGTTTACTTTAACAAAACCAAGATATAGTATAATGAATTAGTTTACATTTGCATTGTATAATTTAAAAAAAAGAATCAATATGCCTGTAAGAAGTAATGTACTTCAGCTTCCAGGTCAATGACCCCCATCTCGACCGGGTTTTTGTCCAGTTTTCCTGATTTTTTATTATTATTATTATTATTATTATTATTATTATTATTAATCATAATTATTATTATTACTATTATTTTTCATCTTTCAACTATTAATAGTTAATTTGTGGGGAAGGGATTCTGAAACTCAAGAAAGCATGCGCAGAGGATTTTCTCCCACATACGTCACATGCAGTTTTTGACTGTTTTTGACTAAATAAATAAATAAATAAAAAAGATGTGGTGCTGTGATGAGTCTTCACTACTTGAGAATGTCTTTACAAGCGCTACATCATTTTCCAAAGGAAACAAACTAGGAAATTTACGTGTGCCTAATATGGGCAGCACTCTTGAAAATCTTCCAAGTTCATAGCTTCTTGTTCATACTGTTCTTCTGTTTGTAAACAACATTTACAATTTTTAAGTTTTCCTTTGCTCAAGAAAGTAGTTCTCCGGGAGTAGTGATCTGATCTGTACTGGGCCTCTGGAGGCTTGCACGAATAGCAAGTCTTTTAAGAATAATCCACCTCAAGCACTTTTTCCATGAGAATGCGAAACGTGCCATTCCATGGCACTTTTGGTCGCATCATGGATACCTCGGCGGGACGGATGGCCCGGCGGGACGGATGGCCCGGCGGGACGGATGGCCCGGCGGGACGGATGGCCCGGCGGGACGGATGGCCCGGCGGGACGGATGGCCCGGCGGGACGGATGGCCCGGCGGGACGGATGGCCCGGGGGACGGATTAACGGGCGTGCGTCTGTACGGACGTCAGATGGACGGATGGGCAGACGGCTGGGCGGATGGTCTGACAGATGGACGGAGTAGCAGATATGTGAATGACTGGCAGATAGATGGATGTACGGACGGCCAGGCATACGGATATTCGATTGGACACAGACGTTTGGAGGAGCACGAATATATTTGGTCTGACACACCGTTGTTCGGACGGTCATTCAGACGTGCCTACCGACCGGAGATAGGACCGATGAACGAACACAAGGACTGACGGAGGAAGGTCGTGATGGAGGAATAGATGAACGATCGGCCAGATAGGCGGACGAAACGATGCACTGTCGGCTAGGTGAAGGGACGGAGAGAAATAGGATTGAAGGTCATTCACTTGGACGGACGGACGGACGGACGGACGGACAGACAGAGGGGTTGTGCGATCAGGTCACATGGACAGACGGTAGGATGAAATGATTAACAGGCAAATGGTCTGTCTGTGATTTTGAAACAACTCATGGGACACTAAAAATATATTTCCGTTAAAATCTTGATATTTTTTCTCCGGAGCATAAACAGTACTACGTACATTAATTTGTATATATATGTTCGAATTCGAGAAAAAAAATATACATAATCTCGTACGTCAATGTGGAATTGAATATAATTGTATTTTTTATTACAAGTGTCGAGTATTTCGATTTAGGGAGTATTGACGAAGCGGAACTATGTTGTACTGACGAATTTAACCTGGTTTATGACGGAGTCCCCCACCCCTTTTGTGTTGATGAATTCGACCCACTGAGTATTTAGGACTCATTTGGTTTGTCCATGTTTTCTTTGTATTTCACTTTCCGTCCCTCTCTACCTTCCTGTCCCCTTCCGTCCCGTCTGTCTCTCAACCTGTCCGTCTCTGAACGTCCATCGATGCCTGTCTGCCTCTGTCGTTCGTTGCTGTCTATGTGTGTGAACGTTCCTTTCTGTTCGTTCTTGCTGCTGTCCCTTTCCGTCGTCCGTCTGTCACATCGGGGGTCCGTCGCTGACCGGTCGAGAATGGACAATGACGGACGACTGGGCGTGGATGGGTCATGGGTACTAGGTGTGGGGCGATACGGTGAGCTCGCTTGTCGAGGTGGAATGGCGAGCTGTGTCGGCAATTGCGACTCTTGATAGAATGTTCAGAACATCAGCTGCATTTGCACTGTGCAAAGGCGATGCGTTCGCCAGAAGGCTCACCAATTAACTTCGTTTGAGAGGGATGGTGCACCACCTCCTAGAGTGATAAAGCCTGCTCACTGTTTCGTGACGTCACCGTAGGTAGTCATGGAGAGCGTCGGTCATTCCTTGCTTACCATTTCCACAGCATTTTCGACTCCAGGAAACCCGTTTTCACTCCTTTTGTATTAAAAATTGTCAATTCATGATAAAAGTTCTTTTAAGCACAACATTTTTTAATAAACATTGGTTTTCAATAAAGTATATATTAACCTATTTATGGAGAATACAACTGATGAATTTACTGGAAAATATTCAATCTTCTGCAATTTGTTAGATAATCTATCATTGTCTTTTGACAAAACTTAACCAAAATACAGCTTTCCAGCGTAAATGTTTGACTAAATCATTTACTGAATTACACTAGCATCATGAACGAATTCTCTCTCAGATATTTTAAGATAGTGGGACAGTAAACATTTGTTTCATTGGTGACTTTTGAAGCGTTTCTTATTACAAGGAGTCATTGGGAGCAGTCACCCATTCTCATCTTACATTTTCTTCAGTGCATATTCCAGGAAAATAAATTTCCTTCCCTTTTTCAATACAATAATATATCAATGCATAATTAAAGACTTTGTTCTGAGCACATGGTTTTTATTAAACATATTTCTTTATAATACAATACATTAAACCGAATTATTTACAATATAATACACATCTATTTATAATACATCACTGAATTTATTGGAATGCATGTAGTTTTCTCTGTAATTTCCATTTCCAGTCTTTCTAGCTTTTCACAAGGGCCTTCCCGTCTGGAAAACTCATTGGTAAGGTGAGCTGGACAGTTAGGGAACACAGATGGTACAGCATCACTTCTTAACTTCGGTATATTCAGTCTCTATGACAGTACCTCTTTGTTCATTATACACCACCTTCTTCCAAATTATGTCATCTCGATGGAAATGAAGGTGGCATACCTGAAACAAGAAAAAATAATATATTATAATACGTAAAATATAATAATAATAATAATAATAATAATAATAATAATAATAATAATAATAAGGTTGCATGAGGGGTAAACAAATTGTACAGTGGTTAGTCTATAATATTAAATATATACATAGAATTTAAGTTTCACTTTCAAACCAATTTTACCAAAGAACAAAAAAAAATTAATTTGAAATTAATTCATGCACTACTGAGACTTTTGCTTTCATTCCCTAAGGTAATTCCATTGACATAAATTATTGTTTTGTTTTAGTAACTTATTCATACAAGTTACAGGAAATCTCTAAGGTTGTTTGTGAGGTTATGAATTTTTTACGCATTACTTACAATTGAATGCTGTAACTAAGTGCTACTATTCTAAGATTATTTAACTGATAGTTTAAGTCTTTACAATCACTATTCACTTAACAGTATACCGAAAATAGTTGCAAGTTCAGCATTATATTACAAGGGAGAATTGCCAGATCCAATTTGCAAACAACTTGGCTTCGTGATAGAACATTACGAATATTACTAAATACTGTCCTTAGCAACTTACATACAATTTATGCTTTGAATAAATAATAAATATAATAAATGTTGGTTCTACATGTGCATATGAACTACCTTCGAGGATTTGAAAGGAACAAAATCTTCTCTGCGAATAGCAGCTGTCCATTTCTTCCGCAAAGCACGATCTTTTGTAAAACCAGAAACATGTATTTTCGAGGCTTCATTGCAGTTTCCTCGACACCTCGGAACTGCACATCTAAACGGCATATCAAACCGGCAGTATAATACAAGTATGAACTGCACCGAACACACGGACAGCACCAGACAAATTCAACTGAAAACAACATGCTTGCGTCCAGGCCACCCATGCCTCATGACTACCTACGCCGCCATCTTAGTGACGTCACGTACTAGTGAGCAGACTTTATAACTCTAGGAGGTGGTGGATGGTGGGAATGGGATTAAGGAGTATTGCGCACTACACCGTCTCTGTGGTCACAACCTTCGGCCGTTGGTGGTGGCAACAGTTATGAGTCCGTGCTGACTGTTAGCGGGTTATTTTCGGCGGGAGCCGTTTCTGCCTCGGTGGCGACTACCACTGAGTGGTCTTCCATGACGCCCGACCTCTTCTCGATAGAGAATGATGGATGTGCTACGGACCATGCGTTCAGTATTCCAACCCTACATACCAATCTGCTACAATTGCGCGCTTAGATGCAAGATGCTAAAAATGGATTATCACACGACTCGTGAGATCGTAGACCTTATTGAACTCCACGTCGCGGCGTCTGAGCATTTTCTTATGTATAAATCAATGTCATCTGAAAATAGTAGTACACTGTACCTTGCACAGTTTAATTGACAAAGTTCATAATGTCATTTGTACAGGGTTCTTCAATAGGGAGTTAAAAGTTTGAATGCTCGTACAAACTCATTCAAAGTACGCAGAGACCTAGTCTTGGCAACATTTTGAAGGGAGATAGATCAAGTTTTGACTCCTGTGATACACTAGTACAGAATCGCGGTACGGCAAGCACTACCAGCAGATTCAGAAAGGATTTATGGTCTTGAGCCTGTCTTTGCCTCTACCGGTCTGGAGGGGGCTCGCTGCGTGTTTTGGTTTGAAACTTCGAAGCCTGCGACAACTGTGCCCCGTAATTTTCGTGCAGAGAATGGTAAAGATCCTAAGTGATTTAATGAAACTGGATGTACGGTGAGACAGCAAATCTTCAGGTCGACCCCATGCGTCTGACATCTTAAAACAAGTGAGGCACAGGTTCGTTAACAGTCCTACAAAATCATTTTGGTGTGCTTCTCGACAGCAGGGCGGGCCACATACGACTATTTGGCGTGACTTCAGAAAAACGGTTTCGTTTGAAACCATTCAATTTAACAATGGTGCAAGAACGAAAATAATGTAATAATATTTCTTGTAAGGAATTTTGTTTGAAAATGCTACATGGTGGTTAAGCTGCGGTGTAGAAATTGCAAGGGCACCACGTTCACCGGATCTAGCACACCTTCTTTTTTTCTTTCGAGAGTTCAACAAGGACACCGTTTGTTCCACCCTTACCAGGTTTTCCACCAGAGCTGAGAGCTAGAATTTGTCTCGTTAACCTTCACAAGCTGCAGCGGGTTTGGCACGAAATTGACATCATATGGTATGTGTGCCGCATGACCAATGAATTGAACACATTGAATCTCTTTATGTAAAATTTGAATATATTAAGTAAAACTTGGTCAATTTTGCTAAATATTGACACCAAAATAAAGTCAGTAAGTAAACCAATTCAAGCCTTCAAACTTGTCAAGTTCTTGTTGAAACATCCTATACGGGGTAAATCACGTAACATTGGCACCTCCTGTGAATATTTGTGACCAATTGAAGTTATTGCGTTGTAGTTTTCACTGAAGTGCTTGAGGAAATTGACCTAAATGATATACATATTAATTTCCGTTTTAACACTTGTATTTTTCGAGAGATTTCGAGACATTGAAGTAACTTTGCTTTCTAAATGGAACTATACATTTTTACTTTGTCGTATACATACGTATATACAGGAGTATTATACGAAGTATAGAAACAGTTATGTAATGTTGCGGAAAATCTATTTCGAGATTTCAACGGATATACACGTTTTGGGGTACCCTGATACCGAAAAAGTCGTTTTTTTTTCAAAACGTCCGTCCGTCCGTCCGTCTGTCTGTCTGTCTGTCTGTCTGTCTGTCTTGTCTGTCTATGTCTGTCTGTCTCTGTCTGTCTGTCTGTCTGTCTGTCTGTCTCTGTCTGTCTCTGTCTGTCTCTGTCGTCTCTGTCTTTGTCGTCTCTGTCTCTCTGTCTGTCTCTCTGTCTTGTCTGTCTGTCTCTGTCTCTCTGTCTCTCTGTCTGTCTCTGTCTCTTCTCTCTGTCTCTGTCTCTCTGTCTGTCTCTGTCTCTCTGTCTATCTGTCTGTCTCTGTCTCTGTCTCTCTGTCTGTCTCTCTGTCTATCTGTCTGTCTCTGTCTCTCTATCTGTCTATCTGTCGGTCGTATGTGAACAAATCTAGCGTCTAAACCACTCGTACGACCTTTTGCAAATTGAAAAAAAAACTGTCCATCTGACTCTATTTGGAGCTTGGAAATTTTGAAAAACATTCTTTAAAATTAGCGTTTTTTTACCCTCTTTACATGAAGCTTTACATGAAGTTACATTTTTACTTTACCTGAAGCCCCACGTACATTTTCAAATTTTCTCAAAAACAGCTTCAAATATTTTCTTTAAATTTCTTGTAGGAATAGATTAAAATACACTTATAAAGGGGGCGTAGATTCCATTTCACGGTTAATTCTGAATTTTCGAAAATTGCAAAAGTTTGCATTTTTGGGGGATCTTCCAACAACTAGAAAATTGAAAACAGATTTTTCCTTTCGAAGAAATTTGTTGTGCATAAATAGTTATTTCCTTAAGGTAGACTTTTTTGAAAATGTTGATAGTTTTTGTGCAAAAGAGCGTGCAATATTTGCAATTTTAAAATATTATAAAAACAAGATTTTCTCAAAAACGGCTCCAAAATTTTTTCTTTAAATTTTTGGTAGGGTTAATGACCAACTAATCCTATCCGACTACATAAACGTCATATTGCTATACATTTTTGTAATTTTTGTAAAACACAAAAGAATAATTTTTTGATTTGTCTGTCACGTCGGTAATATTATTCTTACTGGCGGTTTCTTCATCCTATTAGGTTCTTGAGTACATGTGCTTTGATTAATGTGAAATAAAATTTCTCGAAAACTGAACAGATTTCTATAAAAATGAGCTCAAAATTCCGAATTTTCAGCAACGCTTCAACACCATTTTCTCAAAAATGGTTCTAATTTTTTCTTAAAATTTCTCCAATGGATAGTGCTAGTTGCACTGTTGTTGTGCACTAGTGCTAGTTGACATAAAGTTCATTTTCGTGTATTCCTTTTTTTAATTAAAAAATTACATAAATGTAATATTTTTGAAATATCTCTCACGCCGTTAAACATTTCCATCAATTTGTATACATTATTACATTTGTGAGTGGATTGCCTGAAAGGTCTTCAAATGAAGTTTTCGAAAAACTTAATAGATTCCTGTGAAAAAGAGCTTCAAATTTCGCATTTAATAATAATAATAATAATAATAATAATAATAATAATAATAATAATAATAATAGTAATAATAATAAATCCAACATATCTGCAGTGGATGCTCTCAGTTGGCACAAACAGATTATTTACGTCATAATAATGTAGCCAAAATCATCCACCGAGCTCTTGCCAAAAGATCGGACCCGATAAAGGAAAGCCTGCCTTACTACAAATATCTACCAGAACAAGTTTTGTCTAATGAGAGAACCAAAATCTTGTGGGATACTCCCATTGTTACAGATAAAACAGTGGAAGCAAATAAGCCTGATATTGTCGTATTCGACAAAACTACTCGTAGGGCAATAATATTATATATTGCAGTCCCACTAGATCATAATCTGCTGACAACTATTGCAGAAAAGAAAAGAAAATATCAGCCACTCTCAATTGAACTCAAAAAATTGCTACGAGATAGTCTGTGCCCTCCTGTAGCACCTCTAGTTTTAGTCTATAATGACGAGCGTGAAGAACTTTCCCTGCTATAGCGCGCTCGGACCGTTACAATGTCCGTTAAACGCGAGTAGCAAAAATTCAAAATTACTTTAAAAAAAAAAGCTTGTCTAACATATGACATTGGATTCTTTTTATGCTCGTCATGACAGACTAAAAAATATGTATAGTTCCATTTGAAAAAGCAAAGTTACCTCAAAATTACGTAAAATACAAGTGATAAAATGGAAATGTATGTATACATATACGTATACATACACATATCTAAGCTCCCGACCTGTCTCTCGGAATATGTGGTACTGCAGTGCATGTTAGTGTAAGTATGTGTGTGTGTGTGTGTGTGTGTGTATGTATGTATGTATGTATGTGTGTGTGTATGTATGTATGTATGTATGTATGTGTGTATGTATGTATGTATGTATGTATGTATGTATGTAGGTATGTGTGTATGTGTGTATGTATGTGTGTATGTATGTGTGTATGTATGTGTGTATGTATGTGTGTATGTGTATGTGTGTATGTGTATGTATAAACTCATGCACTTCTGTGAAAACTGCATTGCAGTTACTTACACTATTCAAAAGTTGTAGGAAGTCCTAAAGTTACATGACTCACCTGTATACAGAACAAATAGGACAGGCCTAAATACTGATCTGTGTGGAATTCTATGTTCAGTATCATTTTCATCAGGTATTCTTTGTTAACTTTATATTCTATTTGTACAAGAGACTGAAACCATTTAATCACACTTCTACAAAGAAGTGTGATTTCCTGAATTTTCCACATTTCCTGAATTTCAATTAAACAATTCAATTTACAATTTCAAAACCTCTTTGGAAATCTATGAATATTACACCTATTATATTATTATAAATCAGGAGCACTTGGGGGACTAAGAACCCCCACGTCTACTGGGAAAAAGGAATGGGTGTGACGCCTAGCAACTTGCAGTATGTGATGATGATGATGATGATGATATTTTATTCTCACAAATTACTAATTCCCAATATTAAACAACTTGCAGTGATGACTCTCACAGGAATATTTTTCTCTAAATTGGTCTTGGGCATCAATTGAGGAGTTTCTTACAAGAACCAAAACAAGTCCAAAATTCCATATTTTGAGATATTTCACCAAGTTATTGCCTACACCTGCCACTTTCTGTTGGGATATTTCCTTTTGGCAAGCGGCAAGTTCATCGAAAGATACAAAGTGGAGAAAAATCATAAATTAATTACTATGTACATCTATACTATAATGTTTTTGGTGCCTCCTGAAAAATCTTGAATTTGAACTAATTTTGGTCTTGTAAGAAACCCTTCAGTTATAAATTTTCTCTTTACAAATTCTTATTATTATCATTTTTAATTCTTTTTAAACATTTTATTTCACAGATGAGGTAGCATAGTAATAGGTTTAAATTTTATACTCTATTTACCCTTGTGGATTTTGGAATTGGTACTATTTGTCTTCCCCTTCTCAGGAACAATTCTTACAACTGATTTATTTCGTAAATTCAATAGGATGTCTTCTGAACTGTCGTAAGACTTCTTTTTGTCTAAATAATGATTTTATTATCTTTTTCCCCACTTCCAAGTTACAATTACTTTTTCCTAATTTACTTGGGTCAAAAATTTGAAAGTGAACAGAAGTAGAATTTGCCTACATATCTACAATCTAAATTATTAACAAGTTAGTTTTTATTGTAAATCATGGAGTTTTAGATAAGTGTCAACATATTTAATTATTTGCATCTTTTTTAATTCCATATTTCTCCTTCTTATTGTCCTTTTTTCAGTATTAATTTGTTTTATTCTTTTGTTTCTATGTTTATTCCAGTCTTCATTTTCATACCTAAAGCAGCTATCGTGTAGGATTAATATCTAATTTTTCTTAATTTTTTTCCTTAGTTCCCATTTTTTCCTTTTTTTTCAAATCATTAGTTCATTAACATCAAGTCACATTTCACATAGTAATATTTCATTCACTTTGCTAATGCAAATCACTTTGCTAATGCAAAGTAATCTTGTACTGTTTTTCTTCTGTCACTTAAGTGTCTATTTTTCATTTCAAGATGTTCTTCCAGCAGTACCTTTGCTATATTTATTTATATTGAAATATTCCCTATGATGTAATGCAAAGTGTATTAAAATATTTTTGGTCTTACAATTACTTATGTATTCTTAGCTATTATCTGCTATGTTTGTGTTATGATACTTTTGCTTCACATTTCATATTTGTAAAGAAAAGTTAAATTTGTTGCTGAATTTATCACATTTTTGACCCATTGTTTTAATCCTTTTGGTTCCTTTAACAAATTTGTTTTGTCTATAACATGTTTTTTATCATGCCATGAAGTCTTCTTTATTCTTATTATTGTGGTGCCTCCTGAAAAATCTTGAATTTGAACTGTGTTCTTTTAAGAAACCCTTCAATGCTCAACCCCCCTTTGCTCTTTACAAATTCTTATTATTATCATTTTTAATTATTCTTTCCAAACATTTTATTTCACATTCACGTTTTATTTCTTAGATATTTTTAATTGCAATTGAAGCAATTGCAAGCTTTCAGAACATTTTAAAAATCATTATTAAAAGAAATAGGTGAATGTTACAGTAGATAAATAAATAATTTATTATTACCATTTAATCATCTTTTCTTCACACACTCGCACAATCCAATAATTTTCTGTTGTTTGAATTTGGACATTTCACAACTTATATCTTTTCTAATCCTCCAATATACTTGCTCATGGAGACACATTTCTCATAGTAGCATTTAGTTCACTACACATCATATGCCCTGTTATTCTACTCTGAAAGAGAAAAATACATTTTTTTACACGTAAACATTTACAATATCAATAGTTTATCCTAATGTTTTGTAAAACTCTGAATATTCAGAATTATTAGTTTATCATTTTTATTTTTGTCTTAAAAATATGTTCACAAAAAAAAAAATTTAATGACATTTGAATTTTTGAAATTTATTTACTATCCTTTTGTCTCATGTTTACCAGCAAACTTTCACATCTAACATTCTTCTCACAAACATGATTATATTCCCAACATTTGTAACTCTCATTACTCAAACAAAAACCAACACTTTACATTCAACTCATTTATTTTTTTTTTTAAAATATTTCATCTGGGGTAAATTTTTTTTTTCTATGTTCTCTTTATTAATACCAATGATTTTTAGTTTCTGTTTATTTCGATTAAAATATTTTACTACCTGAAAACTTTCACATACTGACTTCACATTATTTCAAATTTTCGCCAATTTCACACTCTAAAATTACACTTCCATTCTTTGTAACTTTTCCATAATTTACCCCCACAAGCACGTTTAATCTTTACATCACTATAACAATATTTGTGGTATTCCCATGCTGAAATTGATCACAGAGAAGAAAAGAGAGAGGGGGATAAAGGGAAATTGAGAGAGGGCGAAATTGTATGACTGTTTTCTATTAAAGTCAAAAGGAATGATTTGACTAGTTTTATTTAATATTAAAAAATGATATTGTTTTCTGATTTTCATTACTCACACTATGGTTGAAAGTACGTGCTTTCTTCCTCTCATCCCGTCAACAGTCTGTATTTCATCATTTACACAGTGATATCTTTCCATTTCTGAAATCATTGTAATACTTATGATACATTGGAAGTAAGAAGTTCAGCATTTCCAGGTAGATTTGATGGTACTGAAAACATTACATCTTGGTTCACTTTTGTAACCAATGGCGTATCGTGTTGGGAAAGAAGGTAGGCACTGTTTCGCCAAGGAAAATATTATTACGTAGAACGTAATATACAAATATTTCAATAGAAGATATCAGTGGCGGCTCGTAGTCTTGCCTTCTGGGTGCCTTTCATCTCTCTATCTTATCTCTCCCCGCCCTCACTCCCTCCCTCTCTCCATCTCACCCTTCCTTCATCACGCTTTCTGACATACACATACATGCATACAAGTAAAGTGCAAATAAATAAATAAATAATACTTACGTATTCACGCATTTATATGTACTAGTCTGTATTAACTTCATGAAAGTCCTGGATTATTTTACAGTTCTTAAAGAGTTAATAGTGATGGATTTCGTTGTTTGATGTTTTCAACGCTATTCTTTGTTGTATGCATCTTTATGCACTGGAACGTTTCCAGATATTTTAAAAACAGCTAAAATTAAGCCTTTTTTTTCAAAAAGGCAGCAAAAATGAAATTCAAAATTATCGGCCCATTTCTCTTCTATCAGTTTTTTCAAAAATATTAGACTTTTTTACGTACGAATGGAAACCTTTCTCACTAAACACGACGCGCTTTCAGATTGCCAACATGGATTTAGAAAATCAAAATCAACGGAAACAGCTATATTTTCTTTTCTTAAAGATGTCGCCTCATCATTGGATCAAAACGAGGCACCTATTGGATTATTTTTAGATCTCTCAAAAGCTTTTGACGTCATTGATCATGACATTTTACTTTCCAAATTACTGTCATATGGAATTCGTGGTATTGCTCTAGATTGGTTATGTTCGTACCTTAAACAACGATCTCAGAGAGTTGAAATACCTTACTGGAATGATGGAACATTACGTACGCACCTTTCCGGCTCTTTGCCCGTTGCATGTGGAGTTCCTCAAGGATCGATTTTAGTCCCTATTCTGTTCCTACTTTACGTAAACGATATGCCCTCGACGATTCATGTAAGCCTCTCTTCATTAATCTAGGAATTCTACCATTACCGTTTCTTTTTACCGTTACCATTACCGTTTACGAATCAGTGGTTTTTGTAAAAAATGACTTGCTCAAGGGCGGGAATATTTTTTCAGAAAATGCCAAAGTCTATTACTATAACACTCGACGTAGAAATCATATTCATCTGCTGACAGTATCAACAGCTCATTACAAAAAATTCACATACAATACATGTACATTATTTTACAACACTTTGCCAGATGACATTAGACGATTAAATTCAATAGAAAAGTTTAAATCCCAAGTGAAATCGTTTCTGCTGCATAACTGTTTCTATACAATTAGAGACTATACTGAGCATCATAAGAAAAATAACATTAATTTTAACAATGATACATAATGCATTATTTACCATTTGGACTGTATAAATGAGTATAAACAACCTGTAACAACTATTGTACTACAGCTTCCGGGTGAATGACCCCCATCTCGATCAGGTTTTTCGTCCAGTTTCCCTGATCCATTGAGCAAATGCTGAGATGACCCCTTGTTTTGCTTCTGGACATACATGTAACTTCATTTTCTGTGCACGTCTTCTAGAATTCAGTGGGAAATACAATTATTCAAATTATCGTTTCCATGTTGTCGCGGCAGGAAGTAATAAGAGGCGAATTTATTGCTTATTTATCCTTGAAAATAGATTTTATTACATGGGAGTTTTTTTTCTCCCTTTCAAAATTCAAAATTTATTGCTTATTTATCCTTGAAAATAGATTTTATTACATGGGAGTTTTTGTTTTTTTTTCTCCCTTTTAAAAATTCAAAATTTAAGTAGTATATGACTTAGTGTAGGGATCACAGAATTTTTGAAAATGTGCACACAATTCACTTTTCCCCATAGCACGTCATACGCAGTTTTTAACTGTTTTTTGACGTAAAATAAATAAATAAACTCGGCTAGCGCCGCCGGCACTATCTAGCTTTCTAGCCATTTTCAGATTAATTTTGAGTTTAGCATCAGCCCTAAATATTTAACTGAGTTTTTTTTCGGAAAGCCATTTTATTATTGCATTTTGTACTTTAAGCGGGAGGAGGAATTGGTGTTCTGCGACGTGTGAAGACTTTTCCTTCGGATTGGTGTGTCTATTTAGATTCTCCACTGTTCAGACCAGGCGATGTAAGTTTTTAAGCCATTCTATAGGTTATCGTAAGCACAAAGTATATCTGTTCTGTTCAAGGTAGGTCGGGTAATACAGTAAATTCATTAAACATAAAGCTTGGAAGAACAATACACGTTGCTTCAACATCTCCCGTCCAGGGCCTCTCCTTGCGTCCTCTCACACCCGAAATCCACGCCGCGTTGCTGCCTCGCGACCCACTCGTTTGCATTACCAGAGGCTCCCGTGACTTCCAGTTCCGCTGCAGCTCATGTTGCCTCCACGGTTCGAGGCCCGTTCTAGGGCCATCTAGGCGACTTGTCTCGGGAGAGCAAAATGCGGAGCCACGAAGATAGCCGAACAAGAAAGCGTGCCGAGCGGAGTTTCTATCGGACTTCCATGGTGCGAAGCATTTTTTTTTTTTTTTTACAGTGGTCGTAATTAACGTGCATTTGTCAGAAATTTTAAACGTTTCAAATTATTATAATTGATCTTAACTACAGTTAATTAGCAGTGTAACTTAATTGTTTGTTACATATTTTTCTCAATTGTTATCTTTTCCACACTACTTGATTGAAGTCTATAACCTTTCGCGCGTTTTTTATGCGGTATCCCCAGTTGACCTATGCCCACTTTCTGAAATACAAATAAATTAGTATCATTGTTCATGAATATTAATTAAGTAATTCAGGAACCAGAAAACGGATAGATCCAAACAGGAGGAAAGAAAATGGAGGCTTTTTTGCAACACATAAAGAACATATACCCTCCAAATGATTTTTCAGGTGAATATTCGCATAAAATGCCTTGGTACGTTGGACAGACTCAAAGGTGTTTTATGTTAACGCGAGGGCTGAAGGTCCGAGCCTCGTTCTCAACTTGGACACGCGTAGCGAAGCGTCACAATTCCGCGGGAATTACTTGTGTCTCGGGAGAGCACAATCTCTCCTATCTCTCGACTCCATTCGACTTTCTTCGTATACATTCCTGGCTCCGCATTTTGCTCTCCCGAGACACAAGTATCCAGGTGCGAGTTTTCAGCTCGCGACTTCCAGTGAAGTTCTCCAACCACTGCACCCCGCGATCGCTGGCCGCAGGTTCCGCCGGCCTTCCTCGTCGATGCCTGACGGCGCAGCGCTCGTCCTGCTGGTGGTGCCCACTCCACTCCCTTGGCTATGGCGGCTCGCGCCCAAGCTGGCTCTTCTTAGGACTCCTGGCTGCGTCGGTCGACTCCTTGACTGCGGCTGCCGACGGGGTGCCAGCTAGCCCCTCTTATCCTCCTAGTCCGGCGCCGAGCGCCGGGAGATTCGCATCGTAGCTCGTCTCCGTTGGTCCGTGCATACCGGGTGCGCTGCTGCTTACAACTGCCCTCAGAGAGCGCGCGGCATTGCCGCGTGCGCGCCAACTCCAATGTCACGCCAGCCATGTCAATACCCTTGTGAGCTGTGAATAAAGCGGTATCATCTGCAAAGAGAGCGATTTCTGAAACATCTGACTTTGGAATATCCGATAAGAATATGCAGAAGAGTAAAGGAGAGAGACATGACTCTTGAGGGACACCGGAACTAGTTTGACATTGACTAGAAAACGTAGAATCGATTCTCACTAGGAAACGATGATCTCATAGAAAGCTGTCGATAACTTTATTAAGGTAGTTTATTACGCTGTAGTTTAAATAGTAATCCGGGGTGCCACATTTTGTCAAACGTCTTTTCTATACATTTCAAGAAATATTACTAAGGTGGTGAAATGCATTAGCCATGCACTCTGAAAGTCTCAGGAGTTGATGCGTTGTCGAGTGTTCGTTTCTGAATTCGAATTGCGCATTAGGTATAGCTTTAACATGTTTGTTTAATCGTGTATAAATTAGTTTCGCGAAAATTTGCCAAGGTTACGAAGTAAACTTGGATAGATTCTGTGCGTCTTTTTCTGGCTCATTGACCGGAACGATAATAGTAGTTTTCCAAACTTTAGGAAAATGACATAGTCTTAATGCGAAATTGAAAATGGCTGTTAGAGCAGCGATTGCCTCCTTGTTTAGTTTTGAGGGCTTCATTGCTGATATCATATTCTGTTGACTTTGTAGATTTTGATACTTTGATTGTTTTTGTTACTTTCGAAAATGAAATAAATTAAATTTTTTCTGGAACTGTTGCGACTACTTTTGCTGTTTCAACTAATATGTAATTGTTGTAATTTTTGTTAAAAAACTGGATTTAAAGTAAAAGCTTCCTGGACATGTTTGGCTAATAAATTTGCGTTGACTTTATCTGTATCTGCAATTTCTGTATCGTTTTTTAAAATTGAGATTTCTACTTTCTCTTTGGAGATTCGTTTGATCGTGGACCACAGTGATCTATTGTTCTGGTGTATTTGTTTTATTATGCTCTGATATTCAAAATAACGAAAATTATAATGGATTTAATTATTCTGGAAATTTTTTTAATGTTACTTTAAGATCAGATCTCCTGGTATTTTGTCAATATCGCCTAAGGCTATGCTTGGTTTTAATTAGATTTACTATTTTCAACGGTATTGATGACACATTGACATGTTTCTTATATTCACGTGACGTTGTTGTTGACTGTTAAATTGTTTCCAGTACCGATTGAAGATAAGCAGTGGCTTATCTAATTCATCGATCGTTTAAACGTCACTAGGAAATATTACATTGTTGGCTATTAGTTCCTTAAATTTATTCCAATTAATTCGTCCCGAGGTTTCATTTCATTGTGATAAATGAACCAATAGCTAGTTGGAGCAGTTAATTTTGATAATTACTGCGGATTGATGTGAGTATAATTCGGGCAAGAATGTCTGGATTAAAGGCAAATTGATTTTTTTTGTCCGTACTACATCTAGTGTATCCGTAACTACATTGCTGTTGTATAAATAATTCGTTGGATATTGGGGGGCCAAAATATGGGTATCCTTAAATACTGCGTAGATGAATAATTGTGCACCGAGAATGCAAGTAGTATTGCATCCTCAATTTGATTTTTAACCTTTGATTTGTTTTTAAACATTTCATTATATGCGTTTATGGGAATTTTTATTTGGTTTTGCTGCAACTATTTAGAAATTATTGTGTCCTATATTTATTGGTATTGCTATTATTTCGAGTTCTGGGTAGTTTGGGCTATGAATTATTTGATGTTTTATATTGTTTGATGCTATTGTTGCTACACCTCCTGAAGCAACTTCTGAGGTTCTATAGTTTCTATATGTTTTATATCCTGGTATTTTAAATTTTTCGTTTAGAACTAAGTGTGTTTCTGTAACACATGCAATATGAATTTTATGGTAATGCACGACATGTTCAAATATTATTTACTGCTTTTTGACATCGTTAGCGTTCCAGTTGATTTTTTTTTTTCTTGGATTTTATTTGCCATGTTGAATGATTGGAACTAACGACTGTATTATGTTTTGAATTTGGGGTTTTATTACTGTCATGACGTGGTTACTATTGTATTTATGAGTTGGAATTCATCAAATTGCGGTTGTTGGTTTGCAGATTACTGTGTTGTTTGACAATCTAATAGCTTGCGTTGCGGGAGGGGAGTAAAAAGTGTTGATTTTGATTTGATTATTAGACGTCTTTCAATTGTCTGTTGTGTTTATTGAGATTTTTATCTGAGAGGAATATTGACCGTTACCGACAAACTTCGTGGTACACACGGCAGCCTCGATAATTTGCTGTATGAGCGTCGCCGCAATTAACGCAAGTTGGTGTAAAATATTTGGGTACATTTAGAATAGTGATGCTGTCCATCAACACACACACACCTGAAAGTTACACGACAATTATCCTGAAAATGTCCGAATTACTGACAGTTTTTACATTTCTAATGTCAATTACATTTAATCTAGGTTGAACTTCAATAATACAATTCATAAATTTGTTTACTTTATAGGTAGATGTGGCTTCTTCAGTCTCTGAGAAATCCATAGCACATGTTTGTAATGGCTATTTTTTTATTATATAGGTACTTTAATTTGTGGGTAATTTGATGCTTTTAAATTCTTCGCATATTTCACTTTTTTTAAGAGATTCTGGTATTCCCTTAAGCATAACTAAATATCTTAGCTGTGTGGTCCCTGTTCGTATAAAATGACACTGAATTATTTTCACAAAAGTCGTGTAGTTTCTAAAGTCCTCTATGCCCGTGAAGAAATCCTTGATTCCATTCTGATGTGTTCTAGTGGTAAAGTCGTTTTTGGCTACGGACTTGATATCATCTACGTTACGAAAGTTACATTTTAAATCACTTGAATGAAATTAATCAAATAAAGACTGCCTTTCTTGATGTGTTTTTTTTAAATCTTAGGAAGGTCCTTTGATTTTTAAGGGGGACAATCACAGCATAACAAACTTTATTAATGGCTTTTTACATATTTATAGACATTTTTATTAAAATTTTGATATTTACTATTACTTTATAGTTTTACCTTATACGTGTAAGGGTGGGATTTTCACTGATAGGATAACATTGTCTGGCTCTTTTGGGGGTTCTTCCGTAAATATTTCATTTTATGACTTTTCGCTACATATATCACGAGAATTGAGAGTTGTTTGTCTTTTGGCAGAGTTTTTTCCGTAATATTTGATTCTGTACTTACGTTTTGTTGAAGGGGTTGACTACTTATCTGCGGCAGTGAAAAATGTTGAATCTGCGGAGCATGTTGAAAATCTTGATTTTGTTGCAGCTGCGGAATAATTATGCGGTGCTCATGAAGCTGTTGTAGTAACTGTTTTTGTTGGTCTTGGATAATTTTCTATTGTTACTTTGCCTGAAGTTGTAGTTTTTGTAGTTTTTAAAGTTTTAATAGTTGCTGAATGGTTGGAGTGCACTCGGCCATTTCAGTGCTTGTATGTTTGTACCTTCGTTTGGATTGTTTAACTTGTCAATAGCATTTTTAATTGCTTCCGCTGTTGAGTCTGAACTTCGTTTCATGAACACTGCGATAGCGTAGAGGTCAGTAGACTAAGCGCGTTAATCACTTTCTTGTCCATTGAAATTCTCTGAGAGAAACAAGAGCATCAACATTTAATTACTAACTGATCGTACTTATTGTATGTTGTATTTAACACTTCGTAAAGAAACTTAATGAGTATTTATCAGTCGTTTCACTGCACTCGCCACACTTAGCTCTAGCAAAGTGACGACTGCGATGTGAACGGTACCGCTTCTCTTGACGAACTGTGAGAAGTGTTGAGAAACATTCTTAAAGTGACAGTGTTCAACAACAACAACAACAACAACAACAAAAACACGATGAACGTCTAATTGAAATAAAAGATGCAATATTTTTAAAGGAATGCTTCATATATCTGTTTCTATGCCTTGTAAACAGGTGATTTTGGTATCTGGCTATATCTAAAATTCTCGCTAATATTATGACGCAAACTGGTGCCAGAAGCTCACTGGCTGAAGTTCGAGACGATGGACAATAACTCACCCATGTCTTTCCATCATGGGTGTATCAATGTGACATATTAACCCCGTATTCTCAGCTACGTGTAATTCGAGAATAATTATCGATTACGTGTAATTCGCGAATCAAAGCTAAGCTTCTTCTAGAAGGCCGGATCAGATGAGATTCGCGTATTCACCCCACCCCACCCCACCTCCGCCCAGATTTCGATTCATGAATTCACCTTCAATTTCGGTGTGCGCGCACGCACACCCACACCCACCCCCACACCCCCACACGCACGCACGCACGCACGCACGCACGCTCGCTCGCTCTCTCGCCAAAACTAATGACTAATGTTAGTTGGTGTCATTAACTTACTCATGCAAACAAATGGACTGAAAATTTCAAATTGTATTTTTTCAATAAGCTACTATTAAATGAATTGAAATAGATTTAAAAAAAGAAGAAAAAAAGTTTAAAGAAAGAATAAAAAGCTATGTAGGCCACAGTTATATTTTTTTGATTTGTAATAAATATGTTAAAAATTAATGTAATGAACATTTTCATTTATTTCATTAATCTAGTAATCATTATTATCATCATCCTAAAGGCAAAAAGTGCTTTGTCGCTGCCACCATGACATTCTCTGCTCTCCTCTTCTTCTCTGTGTAGTCACTACTGTTTCATTCTTTTAGAAATTCTTGAAAGATTCTAGGTCTCCATCTTCATCTTTTTCCAACTATTTTGCAGTCAAAAATGGTACTTAACAATTTGTTATGTCTGAAAATGTGTCTAAAAATTTTGCATTTCTGTTCCAAATTGTTCTCCTTCCTTTTTTTTTTAAATTTCAGTATTAGAAATTCTTTCTCTCGAGGGAACCTTCAACACAATCACATCTCAAAAGTTTTTAAATGTTTTCTGTCCTTTTGTAGAAGTGTCCTTTCTTCACATCCCTGCAATAGTACACTCCAGTTATATTTTTTTAGAAATTTCTTTCTAACATCCTAATGTAGGTTGATACTTGTGAAAGAAAGTTATTTTACTTACGAACTACTTCTTGGCAAGTGTAATTTGCTTTCTTATTTATATTGTAATTGCATTATCTTCTGTGAAAGAGCAGCCCAAAGAGCAAAAATTATATACATAATCTATTTCTGTTTTATCTAATATTATATTTTGATGTATACGTTTTCTGTTTCCTGAATATCACATCATTTAGAGTTCTTTGTGTTGATTTTGATGAGACACCATTGAAGGATTCCTGCAAGACTATTTATCATTCTCTGTAATTCATTCTTTGAACTAGCTAAGATTGCTATATCATCAGTATATCTTAAACGGTGTATTTCTAAACCATTAAATTTCAGGCCCTTAATATCTCTCTTACAATTTCTGAATGTTTCTTTTATAAAAAGAATTCAGTAAGTAGGGTGAAAGAGTCCTTGTCTCACTCCATATCTGATCTTTGCTTTCGCCATCTAGTTATTGATGGTTATTTGTGCTTATTGATTTTTATAGAAATGTAGAATAATTCTATGATCCTTCCAGTCTAGATGCGTGCCTTTCATGATCTGAAATGATAATTTTCAGGGAGCATTGTCAAAAGCTTTCTTCAAGCCTACAAATGCTACATATGTGATCCTGTTGATAACTATTCTTCTAAGATGCTCCCGAGTGCAGTTTGTGCTTCTCTCATACCTCTTTCGGCCCTAAAGCTGAATTGATGTTCATTAAATTTTGCTTGATTTTGCCTTTTAATTAGTTCTTAATTATTGTGATGAGAATTTTCGCAACTTGGAATATTAGGCAAATTGTCCTATAATTTTAGCATGTAGTTGTTTCCTTTTTGGGTTCAGTAATGATTTGGTTTTTGACAAACTCTTCTGAAGTTTGACCAGTCTCTTAGCACTTGCATATTACTTGAAACCTTTTTTTTTTTTTTTCATTAAATTTGTTTAGCTCTCTTGGCAATTCATCTGGTCCAGTATCCTTCCTGCCTTTGAACTCAACTACCATTTTTCAAATTCATTTCTTAGTAACGTTGGTCCCTTCTCATCTTCCAGTACATCAGATTCATTTTCTATATATTCTCTTTCAGTCTCAACATCAGATCACTTTTTTGTCTTCCCAAACTACTCCCTTATCCCTACGCCCTTACTACTTTCATCTCTTAGGACGTGTAACTTCACCTTGGCTTTATATTCTAAATATTTAATTAACTGATATGCCTAATTTATTCTTCTATTATTATGTTTCTTTTCTGCATTTTCCCAAGTTTTTTCTCCCACCCTTCCACAAGACAACTGACTGCAACATAACGTGAAACGACAGATAAAGATAATGGAGGATTACTCTCCAGCGCAAAGCGCTCAACGCCCCTTAAGGGACTTGGAGACACGTTGCATCAAATTGTATACGCAACAAATTTTATAATTATATTTGACAAATTGTAGACGCAACAAATTTCTTTGTATATATATCACAGCAAACTTTAGTGTCTCAAATCAATGTGGCAGTATACATTTAGATTAAAAAAAACAAAACATTTTGCACTATGCAAATGGTTTTAAAGTATGATATGGCTTTAAAATATATTACTAATAAAATTAATAGAAAATAAAAATATCCACATTGTGAAACCAAAACAATTGTGTTAATGACTTTCTTATACCACTGTTCTTAAGTTTTATAGTTCTACTTTCAGAAATCCAACCATGCAAATCATTCCAGTCATTAGTAAATATTCTAAAACCCTTATTGATACTAGAATCATAATCTTATTTAGTCTATGCACATTAACAATACAGACCCTACACATCGAAGTAGTGGAATCAGGTATTAGTGTACATATTACAATTCATAATTAAACTTTTCTTAATGACATCTAATTAATCTTTCTTTCAAGTCAAGGATGTTTTAAAATACCTTCTGAAGAAGACAGAAAAATAGCTCTGCCACAACAAATTAAGATTATTTCCAACATTTAACATTTATTACAATCAAGAGCAATTTGTTATTGTTTAATTAATATACTTGGTTTATTATACACAAAATTAAACATGACCAATACGTGGTTTAAAGAAGTTGAAAAGGACTTGGAAAAGCTCCAAATTACACCAGCAGATGTTACTGAGTGGTCTTCATTGAGAACCAAACTTAAGAAATTCACAGGATTTGAGGACAAACCAAAAAAAGAAGACAGGGACCATTTGGACTGAGGAAATGAAAGAGAAACATCACCCCAAGAGGCAGAAAGTTGAAATAAACGTAGTCCGTAGTGACCTATTTAAAGGGAAAAAAACAAAAACAAAACACATGGTTCATTATAATATTATTTATTATATAAGCTTATTATAATATAAATTTAAATTTTAAAAAGTCTTACAGCTACTACATGCAAATGTCAACTTCAGTCGGTGACAACTGACATGCACCCATTGGAGTGCAATTATTTTATTAATTGATCTGAAAACGAATGAAAAAATTGTTGGGCACAGCCGTATCAGTATAAAATACTAAATTTATCTAATATATGTGTAATTTTTTTCTGAAAGAGAGCCAATACATTTGTTTTGAAATTTGCAAATATTGATCATTGGAAATAGATCTAAATTCATAGAAATCTTCATTAAATAATTGAAATTAAACAAGAAAACTCTCTCAAACACAAAACATGCACCAGCATGTTTAGCAGTTATCTACACATTAGAAACAAATACAAAAAAGCATTTACTTTGAGTCGTGTAACTGCATTTCCATATCCCAAATGCAGAATCTACAGCCGGGATAAAAGATGCAAGAAATCAAGCGTCTTCGTTTCGAAAGGCAGGAGCAGCAATCATTTCCTACTTTTACAAATGAAGCAGACATAATTTTAACAGTTACAGTATTTGCAGTACATAATCCGAAAAAGCAGTAATAATTTCACGCACGACTGCTGTGATTACATTGAAGTGAGTTTTCAACTTTTGAATACCATTGTCGGAAATCAAAACTTCTTATAGTAAAAAAGTGTATTTGCTAAGTTACATTTATTACCTTTCTTCAATCTATTTTCATAAGAATTTTATCTACAACAGTCATCATGATCAACAATAATGAGGTATATAACGCGTCAAACGAAGTCATTGTCGCAAGAGAGTTTGGTAGCAACATAGCCTGCTAGAACGTTTAATTTTTGCTGCCAACTCACTTTCAAAAACTGTTCCAAATTAGTACGTTTGTTTTTGAAAACCTTAAAATGAAATGAAATAGTAAATGAATATGCTATCACTACAAATTTGTAGATACTGCAATTAAATATTACTCACGTCTACCTTGTGTATATTCCAATAAACTTGTAAATTTGTGGCAAATGCTACAAAAGTTTACAACGCTCCGTGCTATCGTATTGATAGCTTTAAGCACATTACAATAAGTTTACGATTATTATAATACATTATTTATCATTTCCTTTTTTTCATAAATAAGAGTTATGTGTCTGATATAAATAAGAGTTAAGTGCTAATCAAAGAGTAATGTGTTGCAACATCGCCTAAAATTAAGCGCGCGAAATTCGAATTTTTTTCATTTCGAATCGTTTTCCAATTTTCGAAAATAAAGAGAGCGCCGAAAGTACCACTTTTTTTACCGTTGTTTGCTACGTACGTAAAAAAAATAAAGAAAAAATCGGAGTTTTTCTGAGAAAATAATTGTTTAAAATTTAAAAATTACCTACATTTCACGGAAAATTACGCAAGAAATAATCATATTTTTGAAGAATTGAACATGACCTTAATTGAAAACCTGTTTCTGATGAACATATTTCATTAAGAAAAAAAAAAAATTCTTAATAATTATAGTTGTAGAAAGATGCCGAAAAAATTTAGGGTTTTTGCAATTTTCGAAAAATCAGAGATTTCAAGGAAAATGAGACCTACACCATTCTTTTAAGCGTCCTTTACGCTATCTGAGATGAAATGGGTATAGCCGAATAAGTGAAAAGTGCCCCCAAATCAAATCTATAATCGCGATGCTCATATGAAAGAAAAAAAAGTCTTAATTCACAAAAAAACTGCCTCGTAGGGCAATTTGTTGCTCGTATCTACGAGACACGTGTTTTTCATGTTGTATTTTTTCTCATCTTTTTATTGTATCTATCAGACTAAAAAAAAATTGCAGAAACGGGGAAAAGTAGTTTAATTTCAAGATATTTTTGTCAATCAATTTTGACGCCAAATTCTTATAGATATAAATAAATAAATTTTTGGAATTGATTTTCGACGTGATAGCGTTGAAGTACTGTCTCAATTTCCCCTCTCCTAGAATGTGTCTTAAAACATATACATTCAGATTTTTAAACAGTGGGCGATAGTGAAAAATTAAAACCAATTTTATCAGTTTAAAAAGTTAAAATCCGCGCCAAAATGTGGTAGTAAAAAACGTTTTAACCGATGTTTAAGAAGAGATTTAATCACGACGTATGACCTCGAAATCTTATAGGTGTTACAACGATTATGTACCAAATTCAATCGGAATATCTATAGTGGAAAGAGATGGGTGGCCTCTTGCCCATCCGACTTCAGCTTCAGGCACCAATTACGTCATATTAGTGGGAATTTTAAATGCCAAAATTATCACAAGTCAATGAAGCAGAAACAGATTTTTTTACTTAAAGAGTTATATCTTTTATTCCAATTACCCCTTCATCGTGTTATTTTTGGTTAGTCACTTTTGAAAATTGTCACGTACAAAATGTTTCTCAACACTTCTTGATTTCCATGCAACATGACGGCCAACTTCTGGTCTCACTTTTGACACGAAGTGGTCACATGATTCGTGACGGAAACTGGTGCTGCACAGAACGGGCAAAAATCGATGTACCGGACGAGCCTACCCATCTCCTTCCACTATGGGAACATCGGGAGTGAAATTATATTATTGTGAACGTGTGAACGGTAGTGGCACTCTGGAATGCTGCTCCCACAAGGCTGTGATCATTTATTATTTGGCACACGCTCGTTACTTGTCGAAAACTGTTAAACAGAAATTTTGAAATAGAAATTTTGAATTTTTTTGAGAAGACTGTTTATAAAAACGAACGCGTGATCGTAGTTATTGAAGACGGCAGTGACAATGATTAATTGTCTATGATTGTCTACTTGTCAATGAATAATAAATCTATAACTGAGTGATTTGATTTATATTATAAACATCAATGATTAATATACCTAAAACCGAGTAATTTGATTTATACTAGAAACAATACATAAATAAAAAAATAGGTTTGATGATTTTATTTCGATAATATAAATATTTTTCACACAAAACAAACATTTGTCAGCAAAAGTTGCAAATCATCCTAATAAGTGAGACATTTCAATAATTTTAATATAAATTGTTTAAACATTGGGGAAAACTTTTTTTTATATCACATTTTGGAGTGAATTTCTTCTTCTTCACTTCACGGATTAGGGAAATTCCCTGTTCCGGGAGTGAATTTCAAATTTGTGAATTGATGAAATTGGTTTTATTTTTCAATATCATCCACATTGTTGAAAAATCTTTAAAAAATGTGTTATAGAATGTTATAAGATACATACTAGGGAAAAAAACTGAGGCAGTACTCCAACGTTATTCAATTACAAAAATTTATATATAATTTTTTCTTTATGAATTTTGCGTCAAAATTGGTTGACAAAGTAGTTCCAATTCAATTATTTCCCCCCGTCTCTGCAATATTTTTTTCAACCTGATACATGCAATAGAGAAGCTGAGAAAAAAATAAAACATGAAAAATACGTTTCTCATTATATATCTTCAACAGATTGCCCTAGAAGGCTGATTTTTTGTGAATCTACGGCACTTTTTATTATCCTTCATGTGAGCTTCGCGATTATAGATTTGGTTTGAGGGTACCACAACCTTTTTCGGCAATTCTCTTTAATGAAAAAATTTAGTGCGGGTTTTTGAGAAAAACTTGTTTAAAAAATATAAAACTACCTACATTTCAAACCAACTTTCGTGAAATCCACTCAAATTTTCGATACATTTTTAACCTAATTTCAAAATCTAATTCAGAAGAAAAACTATGTTCATTATTTTGGTGGTAGAAAGACAATGTTTCGAATGAAGATCGATAGGGGAAAACCTATTTTGGAGAAAATTGGCTGAACGGTTTTATTTATTTATTTAGTAAAAAACAGTCAAAAACTGTATGTGACGTATGGGGAAGAAAATCATCTGCGCACGCTATCTTGAGTTTCAGAATCCCTTCCCAACAATTTAACTATTAATAGTTGAAAGATACTACTACTACTACTACTACTACTGCTACTGCTACTACTACTACTACTACTACTACTGCTACTACTGCTACTACTGCCACTACCACTACCACTGCTACTACTGCTGCTACTACTGCTGCTACTACTGCTGCACTGCTGCTGCTGCTGCTGCTGCTGCTGCTCTTGCAGCTACGCTGCTGCTGCTGCTGCTGCGCGCGCGCTGCGGCTGCTGCACAACGCTGCGACTGCCGCGCGGGTGCTGCGACGAACAGCGCTGCTGCGCTGCGCCTGCGGACTGCTGCGCTGCGGCTGCTGCTGCTGCAACTGCGCGCATGCTGCGCTGTGCCGCGCGCGCGCTGCTGCTGCTGCGACAGCTGCGCGCGCGCGCTGCTGCGCTGCCGGCTGCGACACGCAACTGCTGCTGCGCTGCTGCTGCGACAACAGCTGCTGCGGCGCAGCAACGCGACAGCAGCACGCGCGCGCACGCTGCGCGCTGCTGCTGCTGCGACAAGCTGCTGCGGTGCTGCTGCGCTGCGCGCCGCGCGCGCCGCGCGCTGCTGCTGCGCTGCGCTAGCGACTGCTGCTGCTGCGCCTGCTGCTGCTGCGACACGCGAGCTGCTGCGCACGCTGACTGCTGCTGCTGCTGCGCGCAACAGCGCGCTGCAGCTGCTGCGGCTGCTGCTGCTGCGCTGCTGCAGCTGACGCGACTGCTGCGCGCGCGACAACTGCGCGCTGCTGCTGCGGCTGCGGCTGCGGCTGCTGCTGCGGCTGCGGCTGCTGCTGCGGCTGCTGCTGCTGCGGCAGCGGCAACGCGACGCTGCTGTCGCTGCGCGCTGCGACAGCAACGCGCTTGCGGCTGCCGCTGCGCGCTGCTGCGCTGCTGCTGCGGCTGCTGCTGCTGCTGCGGCTGCGCACTGCTGCTGCTGCCTGCGCGCTGCTGCGCTGCTGCGCTGCGCGCGCTAAGCGGGCGCTGCTGCTGCGGCAGCTGCTGCTGCGCGCTGCTGCTGCGCGCGCGCGCGCAGCTACGCTGCGCGCGCTGCTGCGGCTGCAGCACGCTGCGCGCAGCTGCTAGCGGCTGCTGCCTGCCGCGGCTGCTGCTGCCGCCGCCGCCACTGCTCTGACTGCCATGCGCCACGCCCTGCTGCTCCCAATCTGCTGACTGCTAGCCAACGCTGCGCGCTGCACGCTGCTGACTGCTGCGCAACGCTGCTGCTGCTCTGCTGTTGCTGTTCTGTTGCTGTTGCTGTTCGTTGCTGTCTGCCTGCTGCTGTCTGCCAACGCAGCAGCTGCTCACTGCTGCTGCTGCTGCTGCGCAACTGCTGCTGCTGCCAACATAGCTGCTGCTTGCTGTTGCTGCTAATCTGCTCTGCCTACTCCTGCCACCACTCCACCACTCACCACCATCCTACCACCTCTGCCACCACTCCTACCACCACTCCTACCATCCTCACCATCCTGACCACTACTCCACCACTACTGCCACTACTCCACTACCCCCTACCACTACCACACCACTACCACTCCACTACTACCACTACACTACCACTGCACACACCACTACCACTACTACCACTACTACTACCACTACCACTACCACTACCACTACCACTACTACCACTACCACTAATACTATTATAATAAAAATAATAACAAATTTAAAAAGTGAGGGATTAACATTTCAAAACCTAGATATTTTCGTTGCTAAATTATAAAAAACTTATTTTTAACGGTAAAGGAACAAACAGATTTGATTTTTCTGTATTGTTAACAAAATAGAAAACTCACCCTAAGCTCTACTACCACTACAAGCAAACGGAAAGTTCAACAAAACGTGCGCGTAATGAAGCTACATTTACGTCCAGAAGCAAATCAAGGGGCCATCTCAGCATTTGCTCAATGGATCAGGGAAACTGGACAAAACCCGATCGAGATGGGGGTCATTGACCCGGAAGTACATTATTTGTTACAGGCATATTGAGTCTTTTTTAAATTTATATAATGCAAATGTATACTAATTCATTATATATTCATTATCTTGTTTTTGTTAAAGTATATATATTTAATTGTTAAATAATTATATATATAATATATATATATATAATATATATATATATATATATATATATATATATATATATATTATATGGTTTATGGTCATAAAAATTCGAGACTAGTGATGAGGTTAACGGAATTCTTGACGTTTTACCTTGTACCTTATTACCTTGTATATTATAATTATTTCGGATGTTTGTCTTATTGTATTACACCAGTGGGAACTGAAGAAGGTTCCAAATCGTGGAACCACAATCGAATATAATTTAGTTTTCATGTCCTAAGTCCTTCTAATAAAATAAATTTGCGATGTCTGAACGTTTGGTGTCTTTTCAATACTACAGTCCAAATAATATTACTTAATAACAGAGGTATTAAAGAGTTCATCACGAGATGAAACAATTTCGTACAAAACAATTATTGATATGTACCTACGTCCTCAAATTTAGTCACGCGGGTAGTACGAAACCATAAGCACTGGTACCGGGAGCGGTAGCTCAGTGCATCAACTGATGTCACTGCAGCGCCTCTGACCGGGAGGTCCTAGGTTCGAGTCCTGACGACGGCAGGATTTTCGACACTAGCTTTTCAGCTAGGTCGAATGCAGACGCTGTCTGGAGGAGAATTCTAGCGGCTGGCTGCTCTGATCGGTTGTTTTCCGTGGTTTCTCCGATTAACACCAGGCGAATGCTGGAGCAGTACCCTACCAAACGGGCCACGGACCGCGCGCGATCTGTCTTTCCCATTCCTTGTCCTATCCTCTCCCATTACACACACACTTACACTAACATGTACACTACCACATACACACTACCACATATCCCGAGAAACCAGTCGGGAGCTTAGAGCTTGCCCCGCTGGTGGGAGAGTCCTGGTTAGGGGCGAACCCCAGTAGCCGACGGTAAGTCGGCGCCGGATGTCGCCATCCAGCTGGGGAAGATCACCGCCAACTCCCGCGAAAAAAACATTCACTACACTAACGGGACTAATGACCAGAGCAGTTGACGCGCCCGGAAACATGAATCAATCAATCAATCAAAAGCACTGGTTATTTGTGGTTATAATATTCGGTTGTGTTTTTGTGCGTGACAGTGCGGACCTATCTAGCGGCCGCATGCGGAACTACGAACCGTTCCTAGCTACACAAAATAACTTTTTTGCTAGGCCGAATCCGCGAAATTTCTTTCTCTATCGGCCCTTTTTTCAGCCTCTTTCTACGAAGAAGATACGAGGAAGTAAAAAAAACAAACAAAAACGATTACTACCCCGTAATATTTTACTAACGAAGAATGGTATCAAGTAAAAATGTTTCACGCATCTTTTAGTATTCAGAAGATTTTTTTGTGAAAATGTCAACATTTAAAATGGAAGGGAGAATAGAAATGCGGGGTCCACGAAGAAAATACTGAGAAAGGAGCGAATGCCGGAGCAGTACCCTAACAAACGGACCACGGACCGTGCGCGATCTTTCCTTCCTCTTCCTTGTACTATCCTCTCCCCCCCACACACACACACACTTACACTAACATGCACTACACTACCACATATTCCGGGAGACCGGTCGGGAGCTTAGAGCTTGTCCCGGCTGGGGCGGTGCCCCGCTGGTGGAAGAGTCCTGGTTAGAAGGAAACCCCACTAGCCGGATCTCCTAATCCAGGGGGGGAGATCACCATCTCCCGAGAAAAACACTACACTTACAGGACTAATGACCAAAGTAGTTGGGCGGCTCGGAAACACGAAAAAATAAATCAGAGAAAGAAAAATCTTTTAGGCCCCTGGAAAATTCGACTCTCCAGAAACGCTATATTCTCTTCTTCATTCCTAGTAAACTGTCTTGCCAGCAATATGAATTCGAAATGAGTTAACTGTACTCATGATTCCATGTTTGCAAGTGCACATGTTCATGTTTACAAATGTACACGCATGAAAATGTGATGACCTTCACACCGGGGTTAGATTTAATTCTGCATTCCCAAGCTTGAATCGTCTTTGTTAGTTGCATTCAAAAAGTGTAAAAACTTAAAAATTGATGGACGAATTTTAAATTGAAAATACAAAATGATATTCATTCAAAAATACTGCTTGTGTCCTACGAATATTTCAGCCATTTCTTGAAAAAATTCTATATATGTCTAAGTGCGGGAGATTCGAAAAAATGACACAAACCTTCAATTTTTGTGAATTCTTAAGTTGTAATGAAAACGTTTTTCCGTTCTCTCATACGTACGTATATATACGGGGTGCGAAGTATAGAAAAAGTTGCGTAATGTCGCGGAATAGTATGTTCAACGAGCGCATAATGATGGCTATTATTCACGAGTTGATGTTTACGGCACAAGCGACGTAGGAACGCGTGTCGTAATTTTTACGAGTAAATTATAGCCATTATGCGTGAGTAGACGACTATACTTTCTCGATGACTTTGAAATTGATGTTTTAAAAATACTACATTAAAACATTTGACACGTTTTCATTTTTTAAAATAATGTTACATTGATTCCACTTCATTATTTAAAGACTTTATAACATTAACTACAAGCAAGTAAACACAAGTATTACAAATATAAATAGATTTACTTTTAGGAAAAATTAATTGTGAAATCAGAGCAATTGTTAATATTTATTATCGAGGGAGTTCACACTTGATTTTTTTCATTTAAAACATAATTACTAGCAGAACAAAATGTTTCTTGTACGCGAGTATTTTGAATGATACACACACGAGAACTGGCAGAGCTGTTGCCTTTTGTAGGCGACTGCGACAACCCCATGTCGTGTATAATGAACTAAGACGAATGTGACTGGTCGACAGCCATGCGAGAATTTTATTCTCGCGCGGCTTGTGATATCGTCATCATTACTGTATCCGATAACGTGCAGGTAATGCATACATTCTGAAGAGCTCGTAGAGAAAATAGATTTCGACATTTCAACAGAAATACACGTTTTGGGACACCAGAATCCGAAAATGTTGTTTTCTTCAAAGCATCCGTTCGTCTGGTCGCCTTGAACAACATTAGCGACTGAACATTCGTCGGATGTTTTCGAAAATGAACATTCCCCGTTCGATTTGGCCCAATTGCGATTTTGCTCTAGTTGAAATTTTGAAAAACATTCATTAAAATTTGGGGACACTTTACATGTCTCTGAGTATGTCTGTCTGTCTCTGTCTGTCTGTCTCTGAGTCTGTGTCTGTCTGTCTGCCTGTCTGTCTGTCTACCTGTCTGTCTACTGCCTGTCTGTGTCTGTCTGTCTGTGTCTGTCTGTCTGTGTCGGTCTGTCTGTGTCGGTCTGTCTATGTCTGTCTGTCTTTCTGTCTGTCTGTCTGTCTGTCTGTCTGTCTGTCTGTCTGTCTGTCATGTCTGTCTATCTATGTCTGTCTGTCTATGTCTGTCTGTCTATGTCTGTCTGTCTATGTCTGTCTGTCTATGTCTGTCTGTCTATGTCTGTCTGTCTATGTCAGTCTGTCTATGTCTGTCTGTCTATGTCTGTCTGTGTCTGAGTCTCTCCTTTTTTACGAGGGTAGATGGTAATCTTCAAAGGACACCATGTGATCCGTGCCACATTTTAGTGTGAGATTTTTACCCATTAAAACCACTCCCGCGGGGAGGATGGATGAACAGGGATCTACCGTTAGACATTATATCACGGGTAGTGGATCAGAGTGGCTTAGTCACACGCCACTTCTCTTCGCCAGATCGTAGGAAGGATCCAAGGAGGATCAGTCGACTTCCCTTTCCCTTTCTATTCTCCTGAGCTCAGCTATTATGGTCTCCGCATATGCGCTCACCGCATCCCAGTTGGTTTCTGAAGCGACCATGCACCCAAACATTACTTCGGGTGTCAGCGGGTCGATCCCGAGTATACTCATAACGTGCCGTCGCTGCAGATGGTATCGCGGGCATTGGAAGAACATGCTCGGCGTCTTCGACAGCAGGTTCATAGTGGACAGAATGGGTATCCTCCAGCTTGAACCTGTGGAGATATGCCAGAAAGCATCCATGTCCAGACAACAGCTGAGTCAAGAAGAAATTTACTTCGCCGTGTTTACTGTTGATCCACGGTGCAATGGAGGGAATCATGCGGTATGTCCATCTTCCTTTAATGGACTTTTCCCATCGATCCTACCATTCGAGCAGTGTTGTCGAGCAGTCTGGGTCTCTTCTTTATGATATTGCCTCCGTCTCTCCTGCGACAGGATATCGACAGGAGGCATTCCCGCGATGACGCACACTGCATCGTTTGACACAGGGCGGAATGCGCAAGCTACTCCCAATGCTGATAACCTGTACACTGACGTCATCCCTCGGATGTAACTATTTGTGGACGTGGAGTTGGCCCATACTGGGGCTCCATAGAGCAAGACTGACCTGACAACCACGGCCAGGAGCTTTCGTTTTTCCTGACAGGGCCCTATGTTGGGCATTAGCCTCGACAGTGCTGCATCAACTACAGCCGCTTTATTGCTGGCGTACTTCAGGTGGTCAACAAATGTCAGACGGGCGTCAATCATGAGACCAAGATATTTGATCGACGGCTGTGATTTAATACGGTGGTCTTCAACTTTGAGAGCGATGTTTTCTTTCTTTTCCCCGCTAGTAACCAGGATATCCTCAGTCTTGTGCTCAGCTAACCGCAGCCCTGAGGACTTCAACCACCGACTAACAATAGCGATCGCTTCGTTGCAAATATACACAATTTCCTCAATGTACTTCGCAACGGCGACGATGGCAATGTCATCCGCGGAACCAATAATACTGATGCCTTCTGGGAGGGAAGCCGAAGGACCTCGTCATACATCATATTCCCTGATGGTGGACCCAATACTGACCCTTGCGGGACACCAACAGTGACATTGTGTACCTTTGACCCATTATTTGTATTGTAAATCAGGGCTCTCGAGTATCTGAGTAATAACTCAGATATTTGGCTACAATCTTCAAGTACGTTGGTACTTTAAATCTGCTGAGAGCTTGGTGAATATTACAGCACCTGGACGGTGGGCGAGTTGAATGCATTCTTAATATCCAACGTAACGACAGCATAGCAATGTTTTGAGCCTCCCTTCCATCTACTTCCTCCAATTGCTCTTCGGGCGGTGTTAATAACAAGCTGGACTCCGCCAACGGTCAAACGGGCTCTGCGGAAACAATACTAATTTTCCGAAAGGCCTCTTCTCTCCTCTACAGCTTTTTCCAGTCTGGTACTAATAATTCTCTCCAGAACCTTGCCAGCTCTGTCAAGAATACACAGTGGCCGGTATGACGATCTTAGGGAGATTTCTTCCCCTTAGGGAGGAGCTCTAGACGCTTTTTTTCCATCTTTCTGGGTACACACCTTCTCTCAAGCAAGAATAATAAAGATCCACAATGATGTGGGTGTGAGCGAGCATCGCAGTCTTGAGGGCAATATTGGGAATGTTATCCTGTCCGTGAGCCTTTGTGTTGCCAATTCTGCTCATTGCGTGCAGAATTTCTTGTGTGACTGGAGGAATTATTTCTAGCTCAGATAACGCTATATTAACTGAGTCACCGGGGTGACTCGGGAATAGGACTGTCCCAATTCTGAACAGCATACTGGGGCAAGTTGGAGAACGTAGGTGCCGCTGTCTTAACCTACACATGACCGTCTTGTACGGCCTACCCCATGGATCCTTTTTCACCTCATCACACAGGCTTTTGGCGCATAAGCGTTTAGTATTGCGGATTTCTATCAACTGGCTTCGAGCGAGTTTGTATTGCTCTTGTAGTTGAGGAAAGTTGTCTCTGCCACGAGCTCTCTGGTACTGTATTCTAGCTCGAAGGCACTTCAGACGTAATTGGGCGATTTCCTCATTCCACCAGTAAACTGGTGAACGTCGAGAGATTGCGCCCCGTCTAGACATAGCCGCATCACAGGCTTTGGTTACCCATTTCATCACCTGCCCAGCTTTGTCATCTGCGGTACCTGTTGGCACTATCGTCTCCAAACATTGTCGAAAAACGTCTTCGTCGAACGTTTTTGCTTTCCACCCAACTGGCTGATACTTCGGCGCAAAATTATCCCTCCGCTAATTTTTCACCTCGTACAAAAGTGCCTGGTGGTCACTATGGGTATAGTGTTCACTAACTCTCCAGGACACTTCCATTCTCAAAAGATTATCTGACATGAGCGTCAGATCCACCACAGATCCCATGCCCCCTCTGCGGAAAGTGTGTATGTCTCCTGTGTTGGCGAGCTCTACATTCAGAAGGGAGAGGGATGCCAGAACTGCTCGACCTCGCTCATTAGTAGGCGAACTACCCCACTCAACCACCCAGGCGTTGAAATCTCCAGCTATCACCAAGGGGCTTCGTCCTCTTGCGTCGTACACTAAGCGGTCAAGGAACTGCTGAATCTCGTCCATTGTCGCGTTTGGTGAAACATAACAGATGTAGATGTGAACGCCGTTGATTTTTACCCAGACAAATCCAGCTCCGGGTCTCGTCATAACTGGCTGGAATGTGTGTTTTCCACAGGCCCAGATTGCCACCTGTTTGTGGAGGTCAGATTCCCACGCTGTATCTTCACGGTTAGTATACTATTCGCATACAATTGTTAAATCAGCCTCCCGTTCCCTAACCGACTGTGCCAGGATATCCTGGGCGACTGCGCAATGGTTGAAATTGAGTTGTATAATTCTAATTTTCTATCCGTTATTGCTTTCTGCGCTTTTTGGTACGATGGACACCTGCTGCACCCAGTGGCATGTCTGCCTTATTTCCCCTTTTCTTCACAAAGCAAGCACTTTGCGTCATTTGTGCATGACTTAGCAAGGTGATCATCACCACCACTATTCATGCACAAGTTGGACCGGTCATGTGAGTTTTTACATGCTTTTCTGAGGTGTCCAAAATCCAAACATCTATAACACCTCAGGGGGACCTTCTTCTCACGCAGAATGCAGTACACCCATCCTATTCATATTTTACGGATGGCCAACAATTTGTTAGCCACCGCAACAGGAACGCTGACTATTGCTACCTGTGTTCCACCATAGGATGGTCTTAGGGATTTGACCACAGTAGCTGCGAGATCACTGGCTTCGGGAAGTTTGTCCACCAGAGCCCTATGCACTTCCTCTTTAGTTGTGACCTCATCCAGGTCCTTCACCTGAATAGTCACGGTGTGAGTAAGAGCCCTCACATCAGCGTCCGATCCAAACACCTTTACAGAAGACTGAAAATCTGTTGTTTGGCCTCCAGCAGACCGCTTCAGTTGCAGAAGATCGCCGCCAGCTGCCTTCCGGATGTGCGTGATATTCTCGCCCATATCCTTAGGCTCAAGGTTAGTTATCATTTTTTTAAGGATGTCCGCGTACGTCAGCGCGTCGTTCTTTTCCTTAATCATCAGGGCATCTGGTCTGGGAGGCCTTTTCTGCGTTTTAGAACGCTTTTGCGTTCTCTTACGAGTGACCACTTGCCACTCGGGCTCTTCTCGTGCCACTACGGTCTCTTCTCTTGGTATTTCCGGAGAGGGTATTTCTGCCCGGATTTTATCTGCGTTTTTCGCAGTCTCTTTCCTTACCTTGGGCACCTGGGAGTTCCGATTTCGCGAAGGATCGCTTCTCGTTACGAGTACTCCCGCAGCCACCTTCTCAGGGGACGTCTGGGTGCACTCTTCTATCCCAGTAGATTTGTTGCACTGAGGATCTGGTCTGGATGATCCTCCTTTTTAAAGTGCTACCACCTCGTTAAAGTGCGTCTGGATCGAATACGCCAATTTTTTGATCTCACCATGAACATTATGGCGAGGCTTAACAAAATTGAGAATCTCAGTTATTTTCTTCTCAAGGCTACACAATGCCTGATGTTTCGCAAGATCATCACTAGTAGCAAAGGATTCTACAGCAGCCCAGTGGTCCACTGCTGAAGTACTGCGGTCGCTGGTTGACGACGCCTGGGAGCTCGCTTGCTCACTCCCAACAGACGCCGGTACTGGGGATCCGGGCCCCTGCACCGTAAACTGAGATCCCAAAAGACTTTCCATATTGGTTTTTTGACTGGGGTGTCCTTCCCCGCCTGTTGGTCCGTGAGAGGTATTTTAATTGCCTCTTGACCTCTATATCTAGAGATTCATCCCCTATTCGCCACCTGGGGACACGTCGCTTAGGGGTTACAGGCTCCCCCGGCTTCACCCTTTACCCTGGGTCAGAGTTGCAACCAAGCAGACCGAATCCCGACATACTTTCGGGGCGCTCCAGTACGGCGGTTACCTGCCATTCCGACAGGGAGACTTGTCAGAACCCCCTTCTCTCGTCTGTTGGTCGACCCATACCGTCGATGGGATTGGTTACCACACCTTGGCACGGGTTACTCGACTCGACAGGGTCCACCTCTTGAAGGTGAGAGCGGAGTTGGGATGGAGAGGCTAGGAGACTCTCTTCCGAGAGACTTGTAATCGCATCACATCCCCTTGGACCCCTGAGTGTGCTTGTCTGAGTGTGCTTGTCTGAGTGTGCTTGTCTGAGTGTGCTTGTCTGAGTGTGCTTGTCTGAGTGTGCTTGTCTGAGTGTGCTTTCTGAGTGTGCCTGTCTGAGTGTGCCTGTCTGAGCGTGCCTGTCTGAGTGTGCCTTTCTGAGTGTGCCTGTTTGATTGTGTCTTTTTTTACGAGGGTAGGTGGAAATCTTCAAAAGACATCATGTGGCCCGTACCACATGATAGTGTAAGATTTTTACCCACTAAAACCAACCTCCCTTCTCCTCCATCCTCCCATGGAACGCCGTTAGCATTACATCACAGGAGTGGATTAGAGTGGCTTAGTCACAGCCACTTCTCTTCGTCAAAACGTAGCAAGGATCAAAGAAGGATCTATCCCTTCTTTCCCTTTCTATTCTCCTGAGCTCAGCTATTATGGTCTCCGCATATGCGCTCACCGCATCCCAGTTGGTTTCTGAAGCGACCATGCACCCAAACATTACTTCGGGTGTCAGCGGGTCGATCCCGAGTATACTCATAACGTGCCGTCGCTGCAGATGGTATCGCGGGCATTGGAAGAACACATGCTCGGCGTCTTCGACAGCAGGTTCTCATGTGGACAGAATGGGGTATCCTCCAGCTTGAACCTGTGGAGATATGCCAGAAGCATCCATGTCCAGACAACAGCTGAGTCAAGAAGAAATTTACTTCGCCGTGTTTACGGTTGATCCACGTGCAATGGAGGAATCAGCGGTATGTCCATCCTCCTTTAATGGACTTTTCCCATCGATCCTGCCATTCGAGCAGTGTTGTCGAGCAGTCTGGGCCTCTTCTTTGTGATATCGCCTCCGTCTTTCCTGCAGCAAGATATCTACAGGAGGCATCCCGCGGTGACGCACACTGCATCGTTTGACACAGGGCGGAATGCACAAGCCACCCGCAATGCTGATAACCTGTACACTGACGTCATCCCTCGGATGTAACTATTTATCGACATGGAGTTGGCCCATACTGGGGCTCCATAGAGCAAGACTGACCTGACAACCAAGGCCAGAAGCTTCCGTTTCTCCTGACAGGGCCCTATGTTGGGCATTAGTCTCGACAGTGCTGCAGTAATTACCCCCGCTTTATTGCTGGCGTACTTCAGGTGGTCAGCAAATGTCAGACGGGCTTCAATCATGAGACCAAGATATTTGATCGACGGCTGTGATGCAATACGGTGCAATATGGTTTCTCTCTTTTTCCTGCTAGTGACTAGGATAACCTCAGTCTTGTGCTCAGCTAACTGCAGCCCCGAGGGCTTCAACCACCGACTAACAATAGCGATCGCTTCGTTGCAAATATACACAATTTCCTCAATGTACTTCGCAACGGCGACGATAGCAATGTCGACCGCGAAACCAATAATACTGGTGCCTTCTGGGAGGAGAAGCCGAAGGACCTCGTCATACATCACATTCCATAATGGTGCACCAAATACTGACCCTTGCGGGACACCAGCGGTGATATTATGTACCTTCGGCCCATTATTTGTATTGTAAATCAGGGTTCTATTACTCAGATACTCGGCCACAATCTTCATCAAGTACGTTGGCACCTTAAATCTGCGGAGAGCTTGGTGAATATTACTCCACCTGGCCGAGTTGAATGCATTTTTAATATCTAACATTTTTAATATCTTTGGTGGTTGGTCTGTCCGCCTCTCGGTCTGTCCGCCTCTCGGTCTGTCCGACTCTCGGTCTGTCCGACTCTCGGTCTGTCCGACTCTCGGTCTGTCCGACTCTCGGTCTGGCCGACTCTCGGTCTGGCCGACTCTCGGTCTGGCCGACTCTCGGTCTGGCCGACTCTCGGACCGCCGCTCTCGGTCTGGCCGCCTTCGGTCTGTCCGACTCTCGGTCTGGCCGACTCTCGGTCTGGCCGACTCTCGGTCTGGCCGACTCTCGGTCTGGCAGACTCTCGGTCTGGCCGACTCTCGGTCTGGCCGACTCTCGGTCTGGCCGACTCTCGGTCTGGCCGACTCGCAGTCTGACCGACTCTCGGTCCTACCGACTCTGTTAAAACTGTTCAACTCTGTTAAGTTCATGTTAAAACTGTATCAACATCGCTGTCGGCAATAAACAATTTTCTGATAATTAAATAACTACGGAGTTATTTTAGAATGAAATATTTACGGATATGTCAATTAACTCAAAATCGTTTATTCTTCTTTCACGTAATGTTTATTTTAAGGGAATTGTGTTTTATAAAGGAAACAAGTGCAATATGTGTGTGTTTTATAAAGGAAACAACATTTTTTCATATTTTCTTAATTTTTCGGTTCTCCTGTAGTATTATTGAAGCGAAACTGAGAATATCAAAGAAGAACATATTATTTTTTAGTATGAACATTTTTGGAGGAAAAAATTGAATGATTTGGGGAATATGCCGTGTGAGCGGTTCTAAGTGTGTGGAATTGTTTCCGAAAACATCCGAAAACTATTAATCGAAGAGATCATTTGACGCATTTACGTCCACAGAAGCATTCAATTATAAAATAGATCTTAAAGGTAAATATTATGAACGTGTGAGATATTATAAAAATTTTGTATTTTTTGAAAACTCAAACTTTGCAGACTGAATGGTGTTTGTATCTTGTATTTATGTGCATTCGTCTCTATGCGTTCAAAATATTACATAAAAAATTGGAGCTGTGCTTGAAAAATTCTGATTTACGTATTTTTGAATTCGCCGGTTTTTAAAATTTATACAAAAATACTCATATTGGTAAAATAAATTACATGATTTTAATTAAAGGCAATTAAGATTTCGTTTGCATTTTCGATACGATTGTGAAATATGATCTATTGTTTTAATTTTGCAATTTTGAATAATTCTTGAGTTTTAATGAAAAACTAATGTATGCTATTTTCTTTATTCTATAAAAACGATCATGATAAAAGTTCGATAATATCCCAGCGGCTTCATGTGATATTCCCCCCAAATTTTAAAGCTTCTTTTCAAATTCAGAGGGGCTCGTTTCGGGCTAAATTGATCGGCGATTGTTTTCCTCAGAATCCACTTCAAATTTTCCATTAACACGTTCACTATCCTGTGATCCATATGTGGTTCACAAGGCCTAACACGCGATGGTTTTGCTGCGTCCCTGAACCACATGTGGGTCTCAGACGTTTACAATTTCTACGGCAAACATTTCATTGAACTCCCCGTAACTGCACAGATTATAGCATGGACTTGCTAGGGCGGTTATAGAATTTAGAAATGCGCCAAGACATGCGGAAAAATATTTTTATTTCGAGAATATTACAGTGATGGAGAAAGTTTTCTTTAAAAAATCTTCATTTAAATATCTAAAGTTGATGACAACTACAACTTTTACTTCCTCGGCTTACATCGTAAGAAGAGAAATAATTGTAATTGTTGGCCAGAAATCGGCGTCATTTCGACAGAAAACATATTGCCGAGCCTTCTTAACGAAAAAATCGATAATTTTTTTTTTTGTTATTTAAAGTCGCATCAACATATTGGTCATTACCGTCTACTATTGGAGTTAATATTACGGTAACTATGAAGATGAAATGATATGGTGATGATAAGGGCTTAAAGGACGAATATGAATTATTAAAGAGATATATTTTCTTAATTAAATCTAAAAACGAAAGAGGACCATTCATAGTTCTACTAGAGGAACTACAATGGCACATACGTTTGTGCGAAAGTAACATCCACAGTGCAAAAATTGGATTTCATTTCACGTTGCAAAATTGTGCTAGTCAATAGATGTGTGTGATAGTTACTTTTAAAGCAGTGTCGAGAATCTGCTCGAGGATGTTTGCTTCTAATGTTTATAACTTGCATATCATTTATATACACAATGCCATGTGGAGAGAAACATTGCTGGGTCCACATGTGTAAATATAATGCATGCAACAATAGAGCCATCATGAAATGAAGACGGGCCAAAAGGTCGCCGACGCTCGAAGGATTAAGAATCAGTTTTAGACGTCAAACCAGACAGTACAATTAGTTTGGCGTGAAGTCCACTAAGTGTTTACGTTCAAATTCTGGCCGGACCATTATTCTTTAATTTTTCTGTTTCTGTAGGGTAAGGCGCTACAAGACGGGGAGGATAACTTTGACTTCTTACATATCAAAGACTAATTGTAATTTGTTTGTTCCACTATTAGGCTATAATAATATAGAGAATCTTAATGTTGGTACCTGAAGGTATGGATATCTTTATTGGAAAAGCATTTGCACTGTCTTCTTTACTACCATTTAAAAGCTGGAATAAACCAGTAATGAAACTAATGGTGCTACAACAGCTTCTTCGCATTGTTTATAACTTCTGCCATTTTCGAAAATTGCTCGTACTTTTTACTTAAAAACAATTACGTAACTTTAATTAAATTTAATACATTAATTTTAAAAAGAATATTAGTTTAGGCAATTTTTTACACTTGTCAGGAGTGGTCTTTACTTATTTATTTTTCTTATTTACCACGCTCTTTGATCTTCACCGCGCAGAAGTCTTTGTTTTAAATCCGGTGACGTCAGTTCTCACGTCCAAGAACCGGCGAACTGGAGCAATACTTGTATGTATCCCCAACAGTCGCATTTTCTTAGGGGGTGTTAATCGTGTGTTAACGCCCAAGGGAAGAAACCAAATATTTTTTTTCCTTTGAATTTATTGAGATATTTTACTTTTATTCGGTCTTCCGTGCGATCGTCATAGATCGGCACCAGCGCGTCCACGCAGGCAGTGCATGAGCGCAGCTCAGGTCGTTGGCGAATGCCTCCAACGTCTTCAGGTCGGATCAGGAGGCGGCAGGCATACGCGCGACGTCCCCCATTCAAGGACAAAGCAAACCAAGGCGTTGGATCTCTATTTAACGGGCGGCTGGAGAGTAGTGTAGTCGATGATGAGCAAAACGGGGGCCACCTTGCAAAAGGTGAGGTAGAAGATTTTTTTAAAAAATTGTTTATATTGTTATTAGTAAGAACACTCTACGTTTTACACCTCGAAATACTCAGGGAAAAGTTTTGGTAGCCAAAAAAAACACAACAAAAATTTCGGGAATTTGTTTGGTTTTTGCGTAAAACCTTTTTAATGGTTGATCTTATGAAACAGTTATGTACAATTTTAAAGGTATAAAATTCAAATTTTTATTTTTCCGAAGTTAATAGTAACAGCTACAAGCTACTCCTTTTTAATCTGATGTTGCCCAAAATTACTAATGCTCGAATGTAGCATTTTTGAGTTTCTAATTCCATTATAAATAAAAAGCGAATAAATACTATTTTTTTTAAACCTTACTGAAGTTATCAGAACTTTCAAACGCGGTTGTAAGAGTGACAGTAGACGTATAGTTCTGCCCATTAACACGATTTACTTTCTCAAAAGCATTTGAATATAGTAAAATGACGTGTTTCTTCTACTTCTTTTTATAATAATATCATTATTATTATATTAATATTGTTATTATTTTTTGAGGCGCGGGAAATCCTTTATGGAGACCAGGGAAGCCGGTACTGTCGGACTCGCAGACAAGGTCTACCGACTGAAACCCCCTCCGCTCGCCTTTGCCCGTATAGGACCACGTGTGGAACCGTCTGGCGAGACATTACGTCGCACGTGGGTTTGGGTGTGAGCAAGTGCTCTATCCGCTGTCAATCATGGTCTCCTGTTTAAGAATATGCTTTATGAAATCTTGCATTGTGTTCCAGTTTTCTGGAAATAGCAGAATAATTTCCATTGTATTTGCAGTTGCCATTTCCACTCGCGTTTTGGCGTAGCATTTAATCTGGTTTCCTTCCAGGCTTTGCAATTATATATGGACTGCATAAGCGTCTTTTTCTTTGTTGCATTCAGAACATGTCGGGCATTCAGTGATTTTGACCTATAGAGGTACTTTTTGAAACATCTATGCCCTGTAAGGGCTTGCGACAAATAATAATCTACTGCCCCATGTTTTCTGCTTATCTATTCTTTGATGTTGGGGATAATCTGCCTTTTTCCTCCAATTCCCATCGGCATTGCCATTTGTACACATGATGGCTTCGCAGCTCCGCTTTGATTTCATTTACCTGTTTTGTTGTCAGTGGGCGTATTTGTTGTTTAGCCACTTTCAGCTTTAGGTTCATTGCTTTCCTTTCTTGAGCTTAAAGGTCGATAGGGGTGTACTGGCCAGAACTAAGGTTGCATTGTCCGATACAGTACGATATCCCGAAATTATCCTCAGTACCATCCTTCTCTGAATCAGGGAAAATTTGCGTCTTATGGACTCTTTGTTTAGAGCATCAGCCCACACTGGGGCAGCATACAGTATTCTCGAGTGAACTATGCCACATATCAATCTTCGTTTACTTTCGCTCGGTTCTCTTATACATAGACAGCATAAGTCTGGAAAGGTTTGCACCAGGCTTTGCTCCCTTATCTGCAATTTTTATGATAGGTCCAAAGTGTCAATCTCGACTCCGAGTCAATCTCGACTTCAAGATGTTATTTGCCGATTCCATCTAATAAGCTCATCTCCCAGTCGGGTCACCGGGGGCCGGAATGCTACGGTTTGTTTTTGCTACCATCTGGAGATTTTTTATATTCAGCCATCTTTTCACCTTGTGAAGAATTTCATTGGTTTTCATTTCCAGGAGCTCCACGTTGTCACTATGGCACACTATAAGTGTATCTTCAGTATAACCAATGAGTTGAGAGTTCTTCGGAAGCCCGGTGTTCATCAGATCATTGTATAGAACATTCCACAAAAAGGGGCCCAATCTTGATCCTTATGGGTCACCATAAGTCATGTCTTTTTCTATCCTACATCCATTTGTGTATATTATTTTCCTCTCGCTGAGGTAGTCTTCCAGAATGCTCACAAGGTACTCGGAGACCTTAGCGACCAGCGCGTGTATTGCGTCTTTCCACCTGGCCCAAGTTGAATACGTTTATATCAATCGCCACCAGTGCGCAAAAACCTTTCTTACTTTTGGTTGTTTGGGCATACTGGACTGCTTCTGTAATAGCGTCTATTGCCAAGAGACCCTTTCTAAACCCAAACTGTCTCGTTGAGAAGTTTATTCTTGCAGTCATGTGTTTCTCTAACCATTGGAGGAGCAAACCCTCAGTTATCTGGATACTCATCGTATCCAGCAGACACAAAGGTCTGAAAGATGACGTCATCTCAATTGGTTTGTTTCCTTTCCGTATGAGAATTAGCTTCGGCTGTTTCCAAACCTTAAAGAATTTCTCCAGTTTAAGGCAGCGATTGAAGACATCCAGGAGAGATTCAGGATATTCTTTAACCACTATGCTGAGGATCACGTTAGGGATCCCGTCCGGTCCTGGCACTGTTTTCTTCTTGGTCTTCGTCATTGTACCAATTCATCCTTTGTGAAGTGATTAACTTCGTCGAAGTGGTAGTCAGAGGGTCTATTCCTTACCCAGCATTCTCTGTTAGGAAAAAGATATCTGATTATTACCTTCACCCTCTCGAGGTCTTCCAGTCCAGCACTGTTGAATGGTTTAAATTTTCCCATAACTATTTTATAGGCTTTACCCCAGGGGTCATTCTCCACCTCATTTACTAAGTCCTTCCAGCAATTGGTTTTACTTCTTTTGATTTCGGACTTGGATGTTTACGACACCTCCTGCAGTTTTCCCTTAGTTGTATGTCCGTTTGGAACACTTACGGATTTCTGCAATATCCGCAGTCGCATGTTTTTTTCCTCTTGGGCCCCTGTGTCTAGGCATTGAGAGTTCTCACGTATCTTTAACGAGTTTCCGCGTTTCCTTTACTACCTCTTCGAGAGTCTCGGCTTTTCCCCCATCCCATATTCTTCAACAGATTAACTTCGTCAAGGAGTGTTATGGCCTTTTCTTCGTTTAGATTTTTTGTATTACTTGATGGCCCGACGTTTGGCTGTATCTCTCTTTCAGCTCTGTTACTGTGGGTGAAGTGGAAAATTCAATATAGCGATGATCGCTAAGTGTCTCTTCATCAAGAACTTACCAGTCCTGTACAATCCTAGCTAACTTCGGGGATCCTACGGTCAGATCTATTATGGAAGATACAGCACCTCCGAACCATATACGATACACGAACTCCCTGTATTTAAACCCACAAGATCTTTCTTTGCCATGAATTCGCAATCTCATCTCTACGATCAGATCTGCTTGCACCCCATTCCGGAGACTTGCTGTTGAAGTCTCCAGCCACGATAATTTCTGCTGGTGCTGAGTTCATACTTTCTCCCGTCTGTTTCCTAAATTTTTCAATTAAGTCGTTAGGTGAGAAGTAGCAACTGTTTATTCTTAAATTGTCCATATGCGCCCAAACAAACCTTTGGTTTGTATTTTTAAATTTATTAAATCTCAATTTTTTTGTTAAGTAATATTAATACCTGCACGTCTATTCGAGTCTGGTAGTACGAAATTTCGTCAATATCGTGCTGCTCACTAACCAATAACACATCCACATGTCTTTCTCTTGCCGTTTGTACAAGTAGTTCTTAAGATGTCTTTCCTTTGGCTAAATTAATTTGTTGTATTAATTTGTAATAAAGAATGCCTAGGTAGGCATTCTTTGCTTTCCTGAGTTTATTTAGTTCCGCTGAGAAGGGCATTTGTTGCTACCCAGCATATGATTGTCTTCCAGATTTTTGTCTTTGCAGACAATACATTGTGCTCATTTTCTGCAGTTCTTGACCGTGTGGCCCTTTTTGCCACATTTGTAGCACGTACTGCTTCTGTCCGGTCCCTTGCAATAAGTGGTGATACGACCGAAGTCTAAACATTTATAACATCTACTGACTTGATGTTTGACTCTGACGTGGCAAACAAGCCACCCAATCTTGATTTTCTCTGCTTTATGCGGCACTTCTGCTTGACGCATAGAGAGTATTACGGTTGCTATCTGCCTGCCTCCATACACCTTGAACATTCTACACGCCTCCGTGGGGAAATCCCCCGTAATGCATGTGACTGCTTCTTTCACTTCGTCCAGTGAAATGGTCTCATCAATGTTCCTTATTTCGACAAGGATTTTCGGGTTAAACGTATTAATATTAATCTTGTCTTCTACAGCACTCTTAATAGCGCCATTTAGTGACGTAGGATCGCAATCTGTCTCCAGGACAATCAGGATTTCATTTTTACGTGTCCTCCTGATTGTACGGGTGTTGGCGTTGTGTTGTTTCGGAACTACCGATTCCTTCATTTTTACAATATTTCTGCACATGAATGCCCTTCGTTAGCTGTCAATTTGATGGCTTCATGGGTCTTCTATATTTCTCGCTTTGGGTGTTATTATTATTGTTATAATAATAATTATTGTTTTTATTATTTTCTTTATTCTTCAGTTGTTATTGCTCGGTATGTCAGCCACTCATAGGATAGGAGAGTATGTCAGCCACTCATGGACCAGGAGAGTGGTTGCTTTATCGAAGATTCAGGTGGCTTTAAAATTACGCTATATTCAAGATAACTGCCTTCCGCATATTGTATACAGTCGACTCCGGTTATAGTGAACTTCTGGGGACTAACATTTTATGTTCACTATATCCGAGAATGTCAAAATTAAACAGAATTTATCCATAAGAATTGATTTTATTAATATAGAGGCAAAATATATTAACAGCACGAACTGAAAATTTCAATATCTTTATTTGTTCTTCAAAATCAATTATTTTCAATTGTTTGTTTCGTACATTTTAATAATAATTTCTCTAGATCCTTCTCCAGAATTCGTGCTCTCTCAATACGTGATTCTGCATTGTCCTCTGTATCTATGTATCGTAAAGCAGTTTGACACCCTTCAATACTTCTTAAACTGTTGGAATACCGTCTTGGAATGGTCGTTGGAAGGCCCTTTTACTCGCCTAATAAGATACGAGATGCTTTCGGCAGCGGGATGGCACAAGCGGCTAGTGAAACTGATCGCTTTTCCGCGCATTATCGCCAGGCTGTGGCAGTCGCGTGCTTCCTGTCGCCTACGTAGAACTCAACGCGCTTTGTCCCGGAATATCAAATAACACCAAGATGGAGGCTGAAGCAGGCTATCGCGCGTCGCCACCGCCAGTTGTAACCCACGAGGGCATATGGCCTTTGTGTCCACAGTGAAACTGAGTGGCATAAGGTCATCAGTAAGGTGCCCATTCCCGTTCCCCTTTCCTCCCCCCAGGGGAGATTTCTATTACAACGTTTGACCGACGATGAGTTTTCAAGCTGCCTAGTCTTAGAATTTGTGTCACTGGGGCGATATTCTTTTCAAGGAGGGAATTAATTTCCAGGGCGTTGTTTTTTCTAAGTTCACTATAGCCGAGGTTTTCACTATAACCGAGTAGTTTTTAAAAAAAATTGGGTCAAAACCGGAGTCGACTCTATACTCCTGGCATCCAAGTAAAAATACTCGAAGTGTCATTTTCGGGATCACTCCTGTGGCTGATATTATTTTTGGCACTATTGTAACTTTTATGAAGTTCCACTGAGCTGCGGCTTCATGGGCGAGATCGGTATATTTTTGGATCTTCTCTTGATGTTTTGCCGATATGTTGTGGGTGTTGTGCATTGATAAGATAAGCCTGCTGATGGTTTCTATCGATGTATGTTAAATCAGCCGCCGACTTGTCTGTCAATGATAATGGAGCGATCCCAGTAAAGAGTGGGCTCACTTCTTTGAAGCCCGTTCTGAGGAGCATATTTATAATATGGCAAGGGAGTGGCCAGTAAGCCCATTTTCGTTGCCAATGATTGGTGGATCTGCTTCGCCACTTCATGCCTCTTTTTATATTCCAACTCTGCGTGGCCACAACATCCACTTGCCACGTGTTGGATACTTTCGCTTGCGGCCTCACATCTCCTACATGTGTCGGAATAGATGGTCGAATCTCTCAAATATATTTTCTGTAGTTGAAAGTTGGCGCCACTTGGTCCTGGATAGCTATCACGAAGGCTTCTGTCACCGGAAAGAGATACCCATGCTAGAGACATGCGTGCGACGCAGAGATGTCGACTTCTGGTTTACTCAGCTCATTAGGGGGGGTACCTTCCATGCAGTGCTTTCGCTTTCCATGAGGTTATCTTCTCGTCGGTTGAAATGATTGGCTCAACAGGTGGATCAGTCTTTTTCAAGTTCAGAAGACTATAGTCATTATCAACTGCGCTCAGTGCTTGCTGAAGTCTCCCGCAATGTTCCAGGAAGTATCATTTGAGTGATGCAATTTGAGAGCTGTGTAGATTTATAAGATCTAAAAAAGCTCGCCCTCTTGTGATCTTGGAAGGGTAATACTTGATTGGAGGATGATGTTTTCGGTGTTGAGTCATAGCGGTACGACTTGTCCTCTGGAGGTTGTCGATGTCGGTATTGCTGCATTTAATAATGCCAAAGGAGTATGTCAGCTGGTATGACTGATGAATTGATGACCCGTACAAGATTTCTAGCAGAGAGTTGAGCTTTTTAGAGTATGCAATCGTTTACACACTTTAGTGTTTAATATGTGTTAACTCAGTGGCAGTGAGTTTGATTCGGAGTAACTGTTGAAAACCTAAGTATTTGGAAGCATCATGGGATACCATGATTGCAATCTTCGGTTCATTGTCATTTTCCAAATTTGTAACTTGCAAATCACGCCGAATGATATTCACTCTCCTGCACTTATCCAAATCAAATTTCATCTCGATGTCAGTGAATTTCTCCGTCACGCCAATTAGTTTCCGCATATGATTTTCAGTGTCTGCATAGAGTTTTATATCGTCCATATAAAGAAGATGCAAGACACGAAGAAGGATTGAGTCCCACTTTTTAAGAGAGATGACATAATCAATTGCATTTAGTAGAGAAGACAGAGGATTCAAGGCTAAGCATAACGATAAAGGGATTAAAACCCTGGAAAATCCCTCGGTGGATATGTATAGCACCTGTCTGGACGGATTGTTTTCCCTTACAGAGATACAGTTTTATATTCCATTGGCTCATCACCATTTTCAGGAAATTTTGGACAAACGAGTGGACCTTGTATACATCCAAACATTGCAGCAGCCAATAATGGGGTACGGTGTTGAATGCTTTAGCATAATCTCTGTGGACTGTGTGAAAAAATTCTTTGTTGTTCAAGCATTTGCCCTATAATTACAGTCTACAATGAGTTGATCATTGCATCCCTGAAATGTTCAGTTTCTCAATGTGTGACATCAGCAGTTAATAACACACGATGTTATGCGTTTGTAGAAAGTTTGAAGGAAGGTTATACGCCTGTACTTCGAGGAGTCTTTAGTGTCACCCTCTTTTGGTAACAAATACCTTCAGTGAAGAAGTAAGGCATATATTCTAGATAGTGTAGAAAAGTATGAATTATAGTAGGTATATGATGGAGAGTGCTGGTAAATGTTTTGAGCCAATAATTGTGCAAGCCATTACTGCCCGGTGCCTTCCAGTAATGTGCTTTGTTCAAAGTTCCTTGGACAATGTCCACGGTGATAATTGGTTCATCTATTTGAGGGGTACCTCCGCGTCTGTCATATTCCATTTTAATCCATGACATATCTGGTATATGAGTCACCGCAGATGACCAGATAGGCTTCCAAAAGCCCGCTATCTGTTCTTTTCATTTGCACTGACTCTTTAATATCACTTACGTACTCTTTGCTCTTTGAAAGATTTCTTTAGAATCCTTTCTGGTTCCTCTTAAATTATTATTAAGGACAGGATTTTTAAGTAGTACACCTACAGACAAAGTTCATTGGGAGCTTTCATTTTTACTTCTAAAGTGTTATATAACCCTAATTTGCAACTAAATAACCCCACTGCACCTAAATAGATCTTCTGCCCTTATTTCTCCCCTATTTAACAATCTTTGCGAACAAAAAACACTTATTCTGAATACATGTTATTCACAGATCATGAAATATAGTGTTCAGTTAAACTAATGTGCAAATTGTGCGCTTTGCTGAAATAACCTGCTTCTATTTTTTACAGGAGAAGAAAAGCGAAGGAGACCCATTGTCTTTCATTACCAGTTATCGCGAAAGAGCTGTATTTTTGATCGGAAATATTGCCAATGTCGAAAGTGGTTTCAAACGAACACCGTTAATTAATTAAATAATGAAATTCGTTAGTAATATTTAGGAAGATGCTTCGGAAAAACTGATAAAACTTTTGCGCAACATCATTTTGGAAAGATAACCCTTGTATGTACACCCTTAAAAGCCCTTGGGACATGTACTAACGTACTCGAGAAGGAGCATCTGCCGGCCGCTCAACCGTGACGAATTTTCACCACAAAGAAGAGTGTAGAAGGATTTGCTCTTCGGTAATTGGAACAACACAGAACGCTGATGAGAACACTGGTGTTGTGAAACGGTTTTAAAATTTGTAGTTGGTACGTAACTTACCCATTTTCCCTCAACAGTTCACGTAGATTTGTCATTTTGGTATAAAACCTTGAAATTTATTGGTATCTAAATATACACTAATTTTTTTTTACCTAAACGTGCACCTATTTTTAATATTTTTGGCACCTTTTCCAAATTAAGTGTTTGCATCTAAAATCCGGCTTCTAATTATTATTTATTATCATTATTATTATTGCTATTATTATATTGTTTTTATTGTTCTTCATTGATGCAAAGATTGCCCTAACCACAAAGAAATTTTGTGCACAAGGTTATGAAATGTTTCTTGAGACCATCAATAATGCGAATGAAAACTGTCCAAATGGTCGGAAAATAACAGGCATTGCTAACGAGGATTTGGTCACAGAAGAAGCACCTATCCTGACAAAAGAAATTGTGCAGTGCGATAAGAAGAAAGAGGAAGAAAGCAAAGGGATTTCGCCTAGCCCCTAATGTTAACGAGATGATGCAGTTCGTTTTCTTACCTTGAAGGCAACTCTCATGAATACCACTTTCTTATTGATAATTTGATAGACAAATTCAGGGAGATTACCGACCCGGTAGCCGTACAGTACAATTGTGCCTCCTTCAAAAGTATGGAGAAGACATATTGATAACAGACAGCTAACAGAACAACTGTTGTTTTTTTTCGTAACGTTTAGCACAGCAGTCATTTAATAATGATTGCTGGTATCGAAACAATGTAATATCGCAGATGTACGTCTCAGGGTACAGCCCAGAAACCCAGAGCACCGAAGTAGGGTTTTTGTCTTCATTTATCGCGTGTGTATCGTTTCTCAATTTATCAAACATTACTTAAGGATTCTTGTATCCCCTGCAAGAGTATTCATTGATGCAAAGTGTTAGATGGCTGCGAAAGCCACAGTTTGCAGTCGTGTGCTAGTGTTCGGAATGTCACCACGATTTCTGGTTTATTGTGGTTCAGTATTGAAAAATACCTCGAAAAATACCTCGTTTTGTAAAACAATTTATTGAAGCTATTTGTGAAAAACGCATGAACAGGGATGCTAAGAATAGTCAAAGTCATTCTGCTAAGGGTTGGCTTTTTTAAAAAATCAAAAGTAACTAGGGGGTTTTTTAAAAGTAAAATAATGAATTTATGGATTATTTATGAATTATTTATAATGAATTTAAAATTAATTAAAATTTCATTTTATTCTAAATATATATTTTTGGCGCAATATGTGCGTAATATAATAGTCAATGACCAGAGTGTATAAGTGTGTTATTACTCTCTCTCAATATATTTTCTTCATAATTTGAAACTAATAGTAGCGTTCAAACACGTTTGATCGGCTGTACATATCGCGGAATGTATACACACAGGGTGTCCAGGTAGGTAACAACGAAACTCTGAAAATAAGTCGATTTTAAGCATATTTCGTTCAATAAACTCCTCCGATATTTCGGTGGAGCTCCAATAGCAATCCGGACGACCTGTGATTTTACGCCTTACATTCGGCTGATCTCCATTTCCAAACTGTTGTATTTAATATGTTTCTCTGCCTCCTTGGTTACGACGTTTTGATCGCAAAGCACAGCCACATCTACAAGTAGATACGATTCTTTCTCCCGGATAACAATATCCAGTTTGTTTGCCACCTATCGTGCGAGCGGTTTGAATTTATAAGTCGTACGAATTGTACACAGTCCAACTGACGTCACCGGTATTCCCCCATCTCGATCAGGTTTTTCGTCCAGTTTCCCTGATCCATTGAGCAAATGCTGAGATGGCCCCTTGTTTTGCTTCTGGACATAAATGTAACTTCATTTTCTGTGCACGTCTTCTAGAATTCAGTGGGAAATACAATTATTCAAATTATCGTTTCCATGTTGTCGCGGCAGGAAGTAATAAGAGCCAAAATTTATTGCTTATTTATCCTTGAAAATAGATTTTATTACATGGGAGTTTTTGTTTTTTTTCTCCCTTTCAAAATTTATTGCTTATTTATTTTTGAAAATAGATTTTACTACATGGGAGTTTTTTTTTTTCTCCCTTTCAAAATTCAAAATTTAAGTAGTATATGACTTAGTGTAGGGATCACAGAATTTTGAAAATGTGCACACAATTCACTTTTCCCCATAGCACGTCATACGCAGTTTTTAGCTGTTTTTTTTGACGTAAAATAAATAAATAAATATTGGCGAGTGTTCCTACCACATGGAGCATTTGTTTGGAACTTCGAGGACGGTATAGATAAGCCACTGAAGGTAACTACACATCCTGTCGTGTCTTTTTAAGTATTCTGTCTTTGCTAGAATTGGACAAGCTGAAGTGGTTTCTACGGTTTCAATGGTTTCTACGTGTTTCTCGCGAAGGTGGCATTTGTCATCTTGGGAAGTTTTGAAAGCCGCTTCATCATAATTTCGTGTCTCAACACCTGATCTTAGGCAGCTATTAAAACTTCTTCCAATTCTAGCTTCATTCTTCCCCTTTTAAACCACATGAATGGTTGATATTTATTGATCTGCATCTTGTCCATTCTTTTTAAAAATTGTCCATAGAGTGGATTCTCTTTCCACTATTTCTTTAATATTATTTGAGTCGCACATTTTATGATAAGTGGCATCAGAAGTTCAATGTCACTTATTCTGCATGTCTTCAATAGTCTTGTTCGCAATGTTTTTGCTATACGTACAATGTATGTTACCCATTCTTAGGTCGTATTTAATGACCTGCCTCTTTAATGGGTCACTTTGATGGGTGACTAAATACTTCCCCCCCCCCCCCGACTTTGTGCCAGGAGACTTCAATTTGTCTGCGGTATCTCAAAACCGTTCGTACGTGACACACAAATCTGTGTACATCAACTCGAAGGGGGCCGACATGATGCATTGTAAGCAGTTCCGGGTTTTCAATCCAGGATTCGAATTTCTTACCTAGTCCAGTTGAAAAGTCCGAAACTGAATTCGGCAACAGGTACAGTCAAACAGCAGATACTTTATTCCTGGAGTTCAGAGCGGACTGCAGAAGTAGTCTCGCTCATCTGTAATAAATTCTGCGTATTATCTCTTTCATAGTGCGGTTCGAGATGTTCGAAATATTTGTAAGTTTTACCTGGCTCAAGATCTTGAATCACAGTGGTTTGTGCTTATCAACGTCATTGCTCTCTGACGTAATTTTGCTTATCTTTAAGTTGATTTTTGCATACTTGTCAAGACCAGACTTCAAGCAGACGCTACATCTAAAAGCATCGACGACAGACAGCATATGGGAGAGAATCGCTTCATTCTTAGCAAACAAGTTAAGATCATCCATGTAAAACAAACATGATACTGGTTTTTCATCACCATGGAGCTTGTAACCAAAGTCCGAGTGCGAGTCTAAATAGTGAGATCAAACTACTGCAAAACAGCAGAGGGCATAGCGAATTTCCTTGATAAAATCCCTTGTTAATCTGAATACTTGCTTCTTCTACTTCCTTTCGCCTGTGTATTAACCTGGTGCTTTTGCAAGGAAGCCCTACAAACCTCAATAAGTCTAGGATGAAATCGATAGATCTCCAGGGTTGTCAAAATCCAATCGCGTAGTACACTGTCAAAGGTCTTCTGGTAGTCAATCCAAGCCATGCTCAAATTAAGTTTTCGTTTCCTTTCATCATTCAAGATTACTGTCTTTAGTAACAAGATTACCTAACAGCCATAGGAACCTTTAGTACATCCTTTCTGTTCAACTAGCAACAGGTGATTCTTCTCTAAGCTGTACATTTTGTGAGGTCGGTTATAACTTTTGTTACGGTTATAACTTTGTACATCTGCGACAAAAAACGTCTCCCGCTTTGGATAGCAGATATGTGATGCTGCTTGTGGGACATTCCTGGGGTTCATTTGGGTTTTCTAAAAGTTCATTTCTGTTAATTTCTTAATTCAATAATCCTGGATCTTATGATTCCCGGGAGATTTTCAGTCTCCCATGTTCTTAATTGCTTGGAAAAGATCCTCTTCCGAGAATTCGTGAACATGCTCCACTGTACCCACAAGTTCATCGGCAGCATCAATTTTAGATTGAAGCCAAGATGCGTCTTTATTGTAGGATTTGCTTTCTTTCCATATTACTGCCAAAAATGTTTCGACGTCATCTTTCGATGGAGGGACAGCATAGCCAGTCGGTTTTTGAGTCATAGAATCTCTTCGCGACTGTTTCAAACAATCTATTCTGTACACGGAAATCTACTCTACGGTTGTAACATGTAATGCATTGAGCCCATGCTTGGATTTTCTGTTAGCTTTAGCTACCATTAGCCTTGTTGCGTCATTTTCAGTTTGACATTTTTTCAACATGGAGTATTTTTCGTTAAACTTTGGAGGGGTGAGTTGATTTAGAAGATTCCTCGGCAAAGAGGCCGAGTGTTGGCTATCCGTTTCATAATTATTTTCGCCCATGGGGGTACGGAGCTGTTTACTTTGTTTGGCTTTTGGCCGTCGGTGTTCTTGGCTGAACCCAAAATTATTCAGTTGCATACCGGATGTTGTTGATTTCAGTAATCCCTACATCTCTACCTGGGGTCTACACCACCTCATTTAAGACAGAATTTTCTGTCTCTATCAATCTTTTAGCTTTTGCACTTTCTTATATAATCTCTTCAACGGTGCACGGGATTCGAACGGAAGTAGACGAACTCGTTCTTTCGTCGGAGAAGATTTCGCATCATATCTGTGTCATGTGATACATAGCCAGATAAATTTGCATCACTGACAAATGTATTATTTGGAAAGAGATGAACCTGAAACAGGACCACCGTTTTCAATGATATTTGGGATTATGGTTATTATTACAGGATGTTCATAAACCTCTGTCATGTGGATAGTGTGATTGAAAAACGTGCACTGCATTTTGCTTATGTCAGCAAATTGTTTCGCTGCGAATTTTCCACTCCTCACATATTTTCGTTGACTGGCAAGCTTCTTTGAAACTAAAGTACGACTCCCATATGTGGGTTCCGCTCACTCCATATCTTGCAAACGTCTATTTCTGTTCCCCCCTCAATTTTTCGCTTTTGAATAGTTAAAGTACCACATTACCTTCTTCAGTTCATCCGGTGTCCATCGCTGGCGATGGCTTTGAGGTTCCGCCAACTCTGAGTCCCTGGGACTACCATTCGTGGAATGGCCTAGCGTCGACAAGATACATTAGCTCGGTTTTTGTGCTCGTATGTGACATTGTTGGAACAAGGCACGTAAATATTCATTACATTTCTTGTTCTATTGACTTTTCTAATAGGTTTTAAGTGCAGTTCCGTAGGAATCAAGTTCGAGTTCACAGATCACAACCATGGGTTATTCCCTGTCATCCGTTACTGCTTTCAACATGGGCAATGGGACATCCCTCCGCAGGGACCAGCAAGGGTCCCACCGATTACCAGTCGGCGTTACTAAATCCTACTGGATTTTGACTGACTGCTGAATGTAGCCTCCTTTGTCGGCTAAATGGAAGACCTTCACTCTAATCAGTGCCCGGGTGTGCCAACCCAGTATCTCTCCTTTACCGTCCATTAGCCGATAGCCGGAAGTCCAGAGGTTCATTACCCTTCTCAACTCTACTTACTTCCTGCTTCGGATATAGCCGCCCCTAACATGGAGGAACTCCTGTGGAATGCCTTCGTCTGACCCCTCACCTTCAAAATATTCAGCGAAGACGTACCAAAATATAGGTTTGGGTTAAGAGATTAGGATATATTCCATGAAGTGTCTTGTTCTTCCAATCTGTCTGCATGTTACATATCTGGGAAACAATTTCACTGTTGGTTTCAGTCTTCTGGAGATTTTGAGCTGAATAGTTTTTATCTACAGCAACTACATTCTTCAGTAACACACTATCCGAGGCGTGAAAGTACATTCACATTTTCTTTTCTTGTGACCTGCACAGATTGAAGATATTAAGTAGGCCTCTACCTCCTTGGTTTCTGGGAAGATAAAGCCATTCGACAGCGCTCTTGAGATGATGTATTCTGAATTTTGTGAGGGTGGTTCGAGTAATCGTATCCAGTTCCCGAAGGTCTGTCTGAATATTTCAGGATACCAAAGGAATATGTCAATACTGGGACAGCATAGGCGTTAATAGCACTTATTAAATTCGTCGAGTACAATTTTTTGTTCATCAACTTTGTGATTCTTGATTTGTACCTTTCCTTGAATATCGACTTCATATTTGTGTGGTTCACTCGTCTATTTTGTTGGATACCAAGATATTTATAAGTGTCGTGGTACAAAAGCTGTCGAAAATCACAAGTTTCATCAGGTATTTCGACCAATTTACCATTTTTAGGTGTATTTCGGCACATTTATCAAATCAAAAGGACATAGCAATGTCTTCACTAAATACTCGCGTCACATACTTCAGCACTTTCAGGTGGTTATGGCTCTGGGCAAACAGTTTAAGATCATCCATAAATAATAAATGGCTGATTCGGGAGGTAGGATCTTTCAGTCGGAGTCTGTACTCTAGACATTCCTTGTTTCGAAGCTGCGATAGGGGGTTTATAGCTAAACAAAACCATAGAGGGCTCAATGAATCGCCTTGAAATATTCCTCGACGAATATCAATCTTAAATGTACAATTCTCCAAATTAATCTCCGTGCACCAGTTTTTCATTAAGGCAGCGAGCAGGTTTACAACCTTTGTATTAATTTTATATATTTTCAAAAAGTGTATCAGTCATTCATGAGGTACCGAATCAAATGCCTTTCTATAGTCGATGTAGCACATGCTCAAGTTTGGGCTTTTTACCTCAGCTTGTTTTATAATTACGCTGTCCACAGTCAACTGTTCTTTGCATCCAAAGTACCTCTGATGCATCCTTTCTGTTCCATGCTGTTTTCGGTTTTTATTAAGAAGTTTATTTATTTCTGTTAAAACTGATGTTAATAACTTATATAGACAGAGAGACATGTTACTGGCCTGTAATTTTTGGGATCTGTTTAGGAACACTTTTGGGTAGTAAGTAAGTAATACCTTGCGTTAGAATTTTGGGCATGATCAGGCTTCTGAAGTATCTCATTAAAACTATTTGAAATCAAGTTGTGTAGGGAGACAAAACGCTTCAACCAAAAGTTCTGAATTTTGTCAGATCCCGCTGATTTCCAATTTTGGCATTTCTTAAGACTTCCTTCAATATCTTCGGTGGTAATGTGGACTTCAGACATTTCTGGAAGGTTGCCCATCTTTTTCTGGAGTTCAGAGATCCATGATGCATCATGATTGTAGCTTGAAGGATTGGTCCAGATTTCCTGCCAGTATGACTTGAATTTATAACTATCAACTTTCTCCTGGCTATCAGCTTTGTGTTCCAAGTTCCGATAGAATACTTTCTGGTTCCTCTCAAATAACATATTTTGTTGTTTCCGCTTTGAGCATTCATTGTATCTTCGCAATCTAGCACCCTTAGCTTTGAGCTTTTGTCTAGCTTCATCGTGGTACAGGGTTAGTTTTTGTCTTAACTCGGAGTCGTTGATGTTGATTTGCATTTTATGTAGGATTCTATTAATTTTATGCTTTACTCTTCTACTTTTGTTGTTTGAAAGAAATTCATGAATTATATTAATCTCTGTTCTCAGCTTAACAATACTTTCTTCCAGTCTAAATTGCCATGCAGGTCGTTGTTGTTATTATTATTATTGTTGTTATTATTGTTATTATTGTTGTTATTATTATTTTATTATATTTACTTCTTCATGAAATTGTGATCCATTGCGCACAGACACTTGTCATATATTCTTTAGAGATTAGTCGCCTACTTTCCTGGATCCCAATAACTTCGTTTCCAGGTTTCCAAACTCCTAATATCGTAGTGGAATCTTTCCCTCTTGGTCACTAATGTTCCATGTTTTTGCTTTAATAAATTCAAATAAGGCAAGTTTTTTAGTGATATGTACCATCGCCCCCATCGGTTGGGCTCTAGGCTTAAAAAGCTCTCCTCTTAGATTATGCAGCTTTTAAAAATATTTTATGTATAAATTATTTCTTATTAACAAATGAAATTCATCCTTCTAACTTCTTTTTCTTAAACTTTTCATTAATCTCAGTGCCACAAATCACTTTTCTAAAACGAGGTCTAACTAAAATATGTATTTTTTTAAATTTAGACTGCTCTTAAACTGTTTTAAAACATATTGAACGTTGAAATATTCACTCTTTTGTCACTAGTCTTCAGACAACTATGGTTCTAATTAGTTCCAATAAATAAATAGGTGTCATAAACTAATAGTTTCTGTTTCACTTGTAGTCTCTTCATCGTTGAAATATTCACAAAATTACATGCCATTCAGGAAAACATCAAGTAAACCACATTTCTTTTCCCCCGGAATGTAATGCGCGATCCTTGGATCAATAGATTCCACTCTTGCCACGTACGTGCATAGGAAATATTAAACATTGTAACGCAGCTTCACAAATCCGGAATTTTTCGCTAGAAAGTCCCGTATATCAGAAAACCTTGTATCGAAAAAAAGGATAAATGATGTTCCCATATGAAGTAACTTACTTCCTCGTGTGTATCAACGTTTCGTGCGTCATTGATATCGGAAAATTGATTGACAGCTAAACTGTCTGTCTGTGTGTCTGTCCGTATGTCTGTCCGTATGTCTGTCCGTATGTCTGTCCGTATGTCTGTCCGTATGTCTGTCCGTATGTCTGTCCGTATGTCTGTCCGTATGTCTGTCTGTCTGTCCGTCTCTGTCTGTCTGTCTGTCTGTCTGTCTGTCCGTCTCTGTCTGTCTGTCTATCTCTGTGTGTCTGTCCGGCCGGCCGTCTGTAAGTTGTTTAGGTTATGTTACACCATAGTGGTGTAACATTACATAAGCAACTTACAGGCACTGAAGAGGGCCTTACAATTTAGGTCGAAACGTCTGCTTTAAATAAACGTTATTGACTGGAATTATCGTTTTTTTTTTTCGTATAAAGGAAGTTTTTTTTATACGAAATGATCGACATTCAACGGGGAAACTTTTATGAGTTTCTGGTATCAAAGGAGGGCAATAATCTCATTCTTATGACCGGGAGCGGTAGCTCAGTGCATCAACTGATGTCACTGCAGCACCCCTGACCGGCAGGTCGTAGGTTGGAGTCCTGACGGCGGCAGGATTTTTGACACTAGCTTTTCAGCTAGGTCGAATTCAGTCGCTGTCTGAAAGATAATTCTAGCGGCCGGCTGCTCTGATCGGTAGTTTTCCGTAGTTTCTCCGATCAACACCAGGCGAATGCCGGAGCAGTACCCTATCAAACGGGCTACGGACCGCGCGCGATCCGTCCTTCCTTGTCCTATCCTCTCCCTTTACACACACTTACACTAACATGCACTACACTACCACATATTCCGGGAGGTCGGTCGGGAACTTAGAGCTTGTCCCGGCTGGGGCGGTGCCCCGCTGCTGGGAGAGTCCTAGTTAGGGGGAAACTTCACTAGCCGACGGTAGGTCGGTGCCGGATCTCGCCATCCAGCGGAAGAAGATCACCGCGAGAAAAAACATGCACTAAACTAACGGGACGAATGACCAAAACAGTTGACGTGTCCGGAAATACGAAAAAATCAATCAATCAATCAATCATTCCTGTGTTGTTATTCACTTTGCCTAATATATTGTGTAGTGTGAATATTCATTTTGTGGATCTTTGATACCGAAAAATTGATTGACAGCAAAACAAACTCAGCAGTCTTCCCCGGTCAGGAGGCGAGTGTTATCCTTGACATCCGACCACGGGCGGACCCCTTCTCTTACCCCGCCCTGGGGGTCCGTTACTCAGAGAGAATTTGAGTCCGTTGCTCAAATAGAGACATAATGTACTTCATTTTGCAGGGGAAGTTCGCTAATTCATTTCTATATGCTGCTTCGAGTACCTGATGATCATTTACATGCAGCAATGTTTAATGGTGCGATCTGTGTGGAATGGGGAAAGAAATTCCACGATTCCAAATGTTTCTTATGCATCCAGTGCGTTTTCTGTTCTGGCAGTTACTTACTTGAATCAACGCTTCTCTTCCCGAAATGATAAGGACATTCAGGACGTAATCCTGCTCTCAGTGATTTCGTTCCGTGATGTGCGACACCGTTACCAAATACGAAATTCTCTTGATCTATCAAAATGTTTCACCGGCAGTGAGAGCAAATTTCTAGTCACCAAGCCAAATTCCTCAAATCTAAGATCAGCTGTTCGCAATAAAGCTTTTCAAGCTTGCCCGCAGGTAGTCCATCTCCTCACACCTTCCTAAACCACAAGAAAAGAAACCTATCCCGATTTCACTTGCCTAGAAATGCTTTTCGGTGAAACGATCTCTGTAATGATCTCCACAATGTCTTTAACGTGCAGATATCAAATGAATTTTAATTAACATATTACTCGAAGTCGTAATAAACATTGTGTGTAGGTGTGTGTGCATGTGTGTGTGATAGGACATCGAAGTTATTTAAATTTTATTTCGTTATTTAAATTTTATTTCGTTATTTATTTCGTTATTTAAATTTTATTTTGTTATTTAAATTTTATTTCGTTATTTAAACTTTATTTCGTTATTTAAACTTTATATGTTTTTAAACTTTATATGGTTTTTAAACTTTATATGTTTTTTAAACTTTATAGGTTTTTTAAACTTATATCGTTTTTAACTTTTTTTTAAACAGCTTTTCAAACTCTATATCGTTTTTCAATCTCTATATCGTTTTTCAAACTCTATATCGTTTTTAAACCTTTTAATTTGACCAATACATTTGTATTATATTTCAATTGTTTAAACCGTTTTAATGACATTCGCCCTTTGTGACAATTTCGAACTTCGGTAGGTAGGTAGCTGACGTAAGCCCCACTTGGCTTTGTAAATGGGCAGACTAAGATTTTACATCCCTCTTTTATTTAAAATATTAAGTGTTAAAAAGCAAAATATTTCTGAATTATTATCCATTCTTTATTTTCCTTTAATAAATAAACAGTTACATAGGTAATGACAATTCTTTCGAAAAGTGAGAATACCAACTTTTATGCTAGTATATTAGAGAATTACTGTTGTGTTGAGTGGGTACCGTAATTTGAGCTGTCAAAAAGTATTTGCATATTATAAAAAGAAAATATCTATTTAATGAACAATATTTCTTAATAATAAAGATATCAGAAATTACACCTAGGAGCAGAACTAGAAAATTGCAAAGGCAATATCTAAAATTATGGTATGACATCAGAATTAATGTCACTTTCATTATCTTCTGAGCCTTCATTAATATGGTTTAGAAATGCTTCATTGTTTATTGTAGGTTGGATGTATGAATTGTAGAAGATCTTTAAAGTTCTTAATCATAGTGGAATTTATATTTTTCACCACTTGCGCCTTAAAACTAGCACGTACCTTCAATGGCGGTAAATTGGAATGTTTGCGATACACGTATGACCATTCACTTTCCCTTGCACGTACCGCAAAGATGTCATGGGTATTTTAAACAACTGAGTACAACAAATTAAACTAAACACTGGAGTAATGTAAATCAACATGTCGGCTTCCTCGCATAGAGTGTGATCGAAACATTCCATAATTTCGTACTAATGCTCTGTGCATCTCGTACGGAAGAGTCTTTAGCGTATTCATTCGAAAATGACGCACTCTGCTTCAAGCGTTGCCTTCTTCAATCCGCTGCGAACAGCAAGACTCACTTTGTGTACTAGTTACTTAAATAACAATATACTTAATCAGGTAAAAAAACAAGCGTGCTCCCATTCCTCAGCATATAATAGATATATACTTTCAACATTTTGACTTTAGAACCTATACTTACGGAGTATAGAGAGAGAATGTTAGTGCTTCACTAAACAAACTGAGATTTTTTGACAAAAAATTTTGTATTCTGGAGCCCTCATATCGAAAAAGTGGATAAATCTTGTTCCTGTATTTAGGAAATTACTGTCTCTAAAACGTGGTGTACACCGCGCACCTGTATCACCCCACCCAAAAAGTTTTCCATAATTTTCTCATTACACGAACAACCAGACTGCAGATCTCGGATAAATTATGCAGGAATCATTGTCTAAATTTGAAAGCATTCTTCATCAACAAGCGGAACAAGTAAGTTCACTTCTCAACTTACAATTGTTATTATCAATAAAATCTTATATTTTCAAACTCAAAGGAACTTATTCAAGATAACGCCGTATTACAAAATAGCACTGTGGAATGCAAGCGGCATCATACAACATGGCCATGAACTAATTTCATTTCTATAAACTTATAAGATGGATATATTAATCAGTGAAATTCATTTCACGGAGAAATCTTACCTATCCATTCCAGGCTACTTAATATACAATTCTCAGCATCCTGAGTGCATGGCTCATGGAGGAACCCCCATTATTATATGAAACGGTATAAAAATTATGAACTATAAAAATACAATCACGATTATTTACAATCTACCAGCGTTTAATTAAACGATATCTTCAGCCCGATCATCAGAGCTGCTGTTTATTGTCTATCGAAATATAAGAGAACTGAATTTTGATTATTTCGTCAACTCCTTAGGAACAAGATTTATCGTCGCCGGCAACTACAACGCGAAGCACGTACGCTGGGGCCCCCGACGGTTTTCTTTTGATCCTTGCCTTTTCTCGTTTCTACAGGGTTGGCCCTAATGAGGGCGGGCTCAATTTTTATTAATTTTCCGCACACTTTATTTTTATACCAATTTGATGATAATTTTACAGCCGGATTCTCTTTCTGACGCCAAACATAGGGGACACAAGCACATTTCACATAGACAACACACACAACCATGCCCGAGGCGGGATTCGAACCCACGATCCTTTGGTCCGAGATCGCCACGGCACTATTGCCTTAGCGATTCGGCTACCCGAATCGGAACACAAACTGTCCCAGAAATGACCACACTTTACCCGGGAAATTGGCCCTTTTTAACTTTCGCGAAATCATAGACGGTAGACTTTTAGTAAACGCTCCATTAAGAAGCACAAGACGACATCCATGCAAGATTCCTACTTCTAAGAAGATGTATTCATTGTGCACCGTGGGAGCCGTCTTCCCTGTGCTGCTCCAAATAATATACGTATCCTTCAAGTGAATTGGAAGCTGTGAGAGAGAAGCGTCAACTAAGAAATCTGCATGTGCACTAAACATGACCAAGATTAAACAAATTTTAATACATCACGTGTGACAATCGCTACATAAGCTACGAAATTATTCATTCCATTTGTATTTTCAATCCTTTTCAGCAACAAGCAACTACTAAATATTGAATTTGGAAAGCCAGCAACAAATGCAAACGCCCAACCATGTTATTTCCACCTATTCGAAAATCAAACGGTTCCTGGGCAAGAAGTCGAAAGGACAAAACCGAACGTTTTGCAGAACCGAACGTTTTGCATTTTTCTACTGTATTTGAGAGAATTCCCTCACAAATAATGCAAACGAAGAAGAAATAATTCAGTAGCTTTATACCCCCTTCCAACTATCACCTTCAATGAAACTTTTCTTTCAGCGAAATAGAAAAATTGATGAAATAATTCATTAACCCTAATAAAAATCCTAGCGATGTTCTCATCACAGGTAAGTACCTCAAGAACTACCGCAAAAGGGATTTACCTATATTGCCACTCTCTTCAATGCTTTTCTTCGCTGCGATGACATCCCTAGCCAATAGAAGGTAGCTCACATTGTTGTCATATTAAAACATGGAAAATTGCGAAATGATACCGCATGTTCCCGCCCAATAAGCATGCTCACAGTGTTGTGAAAAACCTTTGAAAAACTCCTGCTATTACGACTAAAGCCTCTTCTTAAGGAAGTTATTCCAGACCACCAATTCGCCCTATCTGAGTGTCTCAGGGCATGAATTGATGAGTGCAATGCATCTCACTGGGAGTTCCTAGGGTTCGAGTCCGGACGGTGGTAGAATTTCCGACACTAGGTACATAGCTATGTCGAATTCAGCCGCTGTTTGGAGGAAAATCCTGCGACATGCTCTGATCGATAGTTTTCCGTGGTTTCGTCGATCAACACTAGTCGAATGCCGGATCAGTACCCTAACAAACGGGTGACGGACTGCGCGCGGTCTTTCCGTTCTCTTCCTTGTCCAATCCTCACTCCTTACACCACCATTCATTACACTTACTTACACTCACTTCTACTTGCACACATGCCGGGAGACCTGTCGGGAGCTTAGAACTTGCCCCGACTGGGGTGGTGCCCCGCTGGTGGGAGATACCTGCTTGACGAAAAAAACGAAAAACATATATAGTTCGACGCCGAATGCGGGGGACGATCACCACCTCCTCGCGCAATAAAACATGTTCAACACTTACGGAACTAATGATCTTAGTAGTTGACGCGCTCGGAATCCTTTAATCAGTCAACCGCCAATTCGGATTCAGAAAATCATTCAATTGTTAAACAAGCCCGTCGAGTCGTTGACACTATTTCTCAAGACTCAATCAAATATCTACTGTTCAGCTGTTTTTTTGACAAACAGCAAACATTGGATAAAGTATGTCGCAATGTATTTCTATACAAAATGAAATCAATTTTACCACAGGAATATTATCTTCTATTGAAATCATACCTCTCCGTTACTTCCAAGACAAATACCAAGAAGAATATATGTCATTTCATCGTATTAAATCTGGTGTCACCCAAGGAAGTGTTCTCGCTCCTATTCTGTACTTAGTAACTTGATGTACTGTTCTTCAGTATATACCAGTTACCTACCAAATTATTACGATTTCACTACTCTGGCAACTTCGACGATACCACAACATTGGCTTCTCGACCTACTGCAGCAGTGGTGACGCATGCTTCAAACTACAAACACATTGTTTCTTGCAAAGCATGAAAGTAAAGTCCTAAAGTGAAACTGCACGATGTGTACCTTCGGATTTCACCTCGACCAATGTCTAGTGTGCATACAACATATTGTGAAAAAAAAAGCAAAATTAAAATATCTTCAGATTGCATGGTTAATCAATCTCGTTCCATTCACATTTGTCTCTGGAAAACAAAGTACAGTTGTCTCGGGTTATAGTGAACTTCTGGGGACCAACGTTTTTGGTTCACTATATTAGAGGTTCGCTGTATCGAATGATGTGAAAATTAAATAGAATTTCTCCACAATGATTGATTTTATTAATATAGAGATAAAGCAAAATATATTAACAGAACGAACTGAACATTTCATGTCTTTATTTGTCCTTAAAAATCAATTATTTTCAATTGTTTGCTTCGTATATTTTTCATAAGTAATTTCTCTAGACCCTTCTCCAGAGTTCGTGCTCTATCCATACTTGATTCTTCATTGTCCTAAGTATCGTACTGCAGTCTTGACACCCTTCAATGCCTGTTGCACTGTTGGAAGTCCCACTCTTCGAAGGCCCTTTTACTCGCCTCATAACATACGAGATCCTTTCGGTAGATGGATAGCGCAAGCGGCTAATGAAACTGATCACTTTTCCACGCGGCACGGCGAGCGCTTCTTGTCACCTACGTAGAACACATCGCGCTCTATCCTGTGGAATATCAAGTAACATTAAGCTTGAAACTGAAGCAAGTAATTGCTTGTCGCCGCCGCCCACGCAGAATACGGCCTTTGTTTCTGCTGAAAACTAATGTTTGCTGAAACTGAGTGGCATGAGGTCATCAGTAAGGTCCCTTTCCAGGTCCGCTACCTTCACCTCAGGGGAGACTTCATTGATTATGACCTTTGGCCGATATCTTTTTCAAGCTGTCTAATGTTAGAATTTGTGGTACGAAAGCGATATATTGTTTTCCAGGAGGGAATTAATGTCGTTGTATTTCTTATAACCGAGGTTCAGGTTCACTATAACCGAATCTTTTTAGGCTTATTTGAAATGTAAGTGAAACGAGACCAGTGACTGTTCACTATAACCGAGGGTTCACTATATGAGGAGCCGAGTGTGTCGAGACAGCATAGGGGTTAGGACACACAAGTGCTAACCGCAGGGAGCCGAGTTCAAATTCCAGCGTAGCTGAGGAATTTTCTTCAGTCATGATCTATTCAGGACTATCTTAAGATCCAAATGAGTTCCAATACTTACTGGCATTAACAGTATTAACAGTACTGTTTACTGGTATTAACAGTAAAAATAAATTTTCTGTTGAGAAACATTATATATTATTTGGATAAAAATATCCTGTTGAAGCGTGATGCTCGCCATCTTCACCCCACTTCCGAAATCATAAAGCATAATAAGACCATTTAGACACCCGTTACATTAACTGTACAAAGGGCTATGAAAGGGGCTAGAAACCGGAAAAGGCAGAAAGAGAGGACTTGCGCCCTCTAAACTTAGGCAGGTTCAACCTGCAAGTTCTTAGTACAATGGTTACAAAAACAAAAAACAAAGCACTTCTCTAGACGAAACAATCCGACCAGTATAGAGCTACGGAATCCAACGATGGCATTCTGCAAGTAAATCCAGTATCGAGATTATCCTCAGATTTTAACAAAAATTTCTCCGTCAAATAGTCAATGCACCTTGGTTTGTATTCAAAAACTCCGCACAATAAGATCTAAAAATTGCCATCATTTACGAAGAAATAATACAACGCCGCAACAAATACCAAGCGCGCCTCAACAAACACCCAAAATCCTGGCCATCAATCGTCTGGACAATACTGAAACCTTGAACGACGACTCGAGAGACATCAAATCCTAGACTTGCCTTTCCGATTCAACTAATTATGTAAGAGATTGTGTGCAATGTTTAATGTTATGTTCATCATAAAGGGCCAAGTGACTGAATGTCTAAATGATTGAACATATCGGCTCAGTGTAAATTAGCAGCAAAAAGTAAAAGAAAGGGAATGAATGGTTCAAGATTTTCACTATATTATCTCAAGATAAGTCATCATATTATATATAGGTACAAAATTTTATATCATCATTTACTGTTACTCAAATTCTCATTTAGTACTTCAGTATTCCTAAGGATAAAATAAAACAGACTTCTACATATTTTGAAAGAAAATATCTTTGTTGTAATAAGTTTACAAAATAAGACGTATATATCTATAGAAAAATTGATGAAAATATTGTATACACATAATATAGTATCTTACGGCATACACTATATATACTATTCAGTAATGTAATGCAGTATATATACTTTTAAATATTTTTCACTTATGCTTGTGTGTCCCTCATCGACAGCAGTGTACATTTGCAGTCATATAAGCAAGGACCGACGATGTGACCAGCAAGGTTTGTAGCGTTATAGATCAGTGCTTCGGTATTTCAATCAGTGGAAGAAAAGTTCAATTCTGGTATATCAATGGTAACAGTCGCTCATTCGAATCGTCAATATTGACATTTGTTCCTGTCTTTCGTGTGAATAGATTGTTTAGGTTACGCCTTCATTCCTCACTGCCTCCCCTCTTCATCACCTCTCTTCCCGTAATTGTCGCAGCACCTCGAAGGTCACCTTCCCCATAGGTGAAAGGGCCAAGAGCTACTAAAGGAAGCATTGTTCATTTAATTTAAATCACATGAAAAATTATATAAATTATATATTCAAATTGCTATCAAAACATTAACAAATGAAACATCATTGAATACCTCTTCTTATATTTCTCAATGGCTAGATTATAAATTTAGTATGAACAGAGGTATGAAGTATGAACTATCTCCTATACTTTACTTATAAGTTAAACATGAGAGCGAAATATAAATACTAGTTCCATGTAAAAATAAAAAATTAAATTTCTCGGAATCTAAAAATTTACAAACAATAATTTTACGGTATATTACTTGCCCCATGATTCCACACAGTCAAAAGAAAACTTCGATCTCGTGATCCGTTTAGAAGTTATGGAATTGTTCACTGTTGCGTGGGACTCCCGGTATAATCGTTGCAGTCATTCGTCGACATTTTTTCATTGATTGCCTCTCGTTTGTTTCCATTGACATTATAGTTTGGATTTCAGTTTATTCAATGGTTCCCATTGCCCCAGCTCCTATATTTTACACTCTAAGTAAAGAGAGTAAAGTGACTATTTTACTCTCTCGTAGTATGGAGAAAGTTATAAAATGCTGCAGGAAAAAAATCAATGTGTCGAAAGGAAAGTACGTTTTGTGGATCACTGATACTGAAAAGTGAATTTCAATTTATTGTGTACTAAATTATGTACTTCATGTTGTAAGTAATGCAGGTGTCTGGGGACGAAACGTCGCAGTATCGAAAATAAGCTCTTATCTCTTAATCATATTTTGTCTAATAAATTGCTTGGATATTCGGAATGGCTGAGCCGCAATAAGCACACAAAAGTTGGTTTGAAAAAATACTTTCTAAGCAAACATTTGCATTGCAGAAACGTATAAACCCTCCAGAAACGTGTAAATGGTTTATTATTTACAAAAGACATAAATTTATTTGATCAGAAAGAAAAATAAACTGAGAAATAAAAAAGGCATACAATTTGCACACGTCGACTGCTTTTCATTTCTGCGTTAATTATTTTTAGTAGTGACCGAGTATGAGAATTCAGTCGGTAGGCGGAGTGTAATTAACTTGTAGATTGAAGTAAATATCACCCACTATTCAGATTGAATCGTTTATTAGCAACAGAAGGCCAAAATAAATTTGATGTCTTCAGAGCTGTATAAGAATAGGCGAAATAACACAATCAAATATTTGCATTCTTGAGTAAAAATCAAACCAGTTTCATTCTTTTTAGATTTTTTTCTGAATTCCTGTGTATTCCACGATACCATAGACACATCTCGCAAGGACGGAGGCTGCATAGCTTTCCTTAAATTTCTGCCAGAATTGAAAATTTGTTATGTTTTTTTTTTTGCTTTGCTTGCTAAATGACACACACACACCCACACACACACACACACATATATATATATATATATATATATATATATATATATAATTTGTAATATTGAAATATTATAAATGAATTAGTAAAATTCGATGATTCACTAACGGTTAGGTCAGGATTGCAACGGGTTTTTCAGGAGCTGCTCGATACGCGCGAATCCGTTCGAAGATTAGCAGGTATTACTAAATTTCTTGCACGACTATCATTGACGTTACTACAGAATGTCACACTCTCTCGCACTTCTGTTTTTCTAAAATTTTTAGTCTAAACTAGCTTCTCGGTAGTGTCCCACCCTCTTCCCAGCACCTATCACATATCGGCACCAAAATGACAATTTTGTTTACATTTCTAAATTTTTCAGTCTCCTAATAGTAGAATTGAAATATTAAGAATATTACATGATAGTAAAACATAGTCACATAAGAAATTCTGTTTCAAGATTTGGGGTCGAGAAATGGGACAGCAAAATTTGTTTCTCGGGTCCTGAATGAATTGCTCATGCATGAATTGCTCATGCGCCAGTTTTTAGCAAAAGACATGACTCTCTTGCCCCACGCCCCTTCTTCTTTCCGGGAATGAAGAGCGACATGATAGGGACATGTTTTGTCGACGTGGAAGCGGTAAAGAAGAAAACGAGACAGGCACTGTCGACTATTACAATACACGAGTTTGAAAAATGTTTCCAGGAATGGAATCGCAGATTGGAGAAATGTATTAAGTGCAGTGGAGAGTACTTTGAAGGTGATAAGATTGTTTTAAAAAAACAAACAATAACATAGCTTTGAAAAATAATTCTGGTTACTTTCGCGAACCCCATCGTACAGTGTAGCCGCTAGCATGCTTCACTTTAGACGGACGTTTTGCTGTAAACCACTTTTTCGGTATCAAGGACTCGCCCAACATGGATTCTGACTACACATATTAGGGGTAAGGTAAGGTTAGGTAAGTGAATTTAAGAAAGTGAATTTACTACATATACAAACCAGAATTATTCACTTTTTCGGTATCTGATATCTACACTGAGAATTTTTCTGCCGAAAAATCGCCGTTTTTCGCTGCAGCGTTACAAAACTTTATATAATATGCGAGAAAGTAAAAAAAATATTCCTCTATTTGCTCTTATCAATCAGCGCTTCCGTTTTTTGAGAAGGAGTTGCCTCTGGATTGCCGGAAGTATGTGAAGCTTGCCGACTGTCGGAATCATTTCTCCGAATGAACTTTGTTCCATGGTGTGTGAATATGTACAATATATTATATATAAGTTTTTCTGATACTTGTGGATTTTGTGGCCGTGAAAGAATTAAAGAGTTTTGAAAGATGTCTTGTTTGCTTGTTGCAGGTTTCATTCAGCGTGTTCGTCAGCATGTGATGGTTGACGACAATCAGCGCCTATTGAACCGACGGTCGCCATGCCCACCTCCATCCCTGGGGCACCACTAGATCCTGACGAAGATTTGCAGTCGGATCCTTTGCACGGCCAACGCAAGCGACAGCGTCTCAAAGAGCGGCTGGCGCCCGGTAGCTCGTGCAAGCAGGAAAAAGCCATGAGCCCCGAGGAGGAGATGTCAGCGTCGCTGCCTGCGGCTATGGTGACCGTCGCACGAGCTGATGACGTGGAGCGCTGCATTGTCGTGCCTGCCAATCCCGCTCCTGACCCAACACGCGTATCTCTCACCGTCTCCACTTCTGTCTCCGGCTCTCTATCTCCACCTGCTCCCGATTCCACTTCTGTCACTGCGCCGAAGTTTTTGGCGGCGCGTGATCGGGAGACACTTTGTCTTCGAAGAGGAAGTAATGATGCGGCGGAATGTGCGGCGCGCGTCGCTAATGCTGGCAATGGGAGCACGTCATCACGTAGCTGTTCAGACGATGAAGCGGACGGGGTTGTGCATGCGATAGCACTCACGAGTGGAGGCAGTGGTGGCGACGGAGACGAGGACGTTGACAACGGTGAGATGTGTGATGGAAAAGACGCACGTTCCCGGCTTCCTGCGAATATACCTAACCCTGAAACTGCTGATGAGCCATCAACACCTTTCACACCCGACGTAGATGATTCGTGTGGCACCAGTGACGTTGAAAAGTTCGATGGGAAAATCGTGTACAACCCAGACGGCTCTGCGTATATAATCGAAGATAGTGAGTTGAGCGAAGAAGATGCATCCAGCCTTGACCTACCACATATTATTGGTGACGGTTGTATCGTGGATGGGCGCGGTGTTAGTCTTCCGCCACAAGTGCAGGCGTTTCCACAAATAGCTAATGCGTTTTATGTGTCGCGAAACGCAACGCTCTACAGTACTCTCTATGGGAGCACGACGGCCTATGCAAGTACTATCTTACAAGATAAAAAAATAGTTCCTGAAGTACCGATTATGCATAGTTACAGGGTCTATACTGTTCGTGATAAAAGTGGTGATAATGAAGATGGAAAGTCTGAGTCTAAAACGGACAATGGTGGTTCTCGGAAGGTCGGGGAACGCAATGAATGCGAGATCCCCGCTTGTGAGGAGAACAAAAGAAATGAAAAATATAGTAGTAGAGATTGTTCATCAGTTCCTGTTAAACCCATCCTTATGTGTTTCATTTGTAAACTTTCTTTTGGTTTTGCAAAATCTTTCGTGGCTCACGCCATGGGTGACCACAATGTGGTTCTTTTAGAGGATGAGAAGGACATCCTGGGTCATAAAAACGCTTCCGCAATAATTCAGTGTGTCGGTAAAGACAAGGAGCCGCTGGTGTCGTTCCTAGAGCCTCTGAACCCCCTGTCGACCGGTGACTTGGCAGGCAAACGCCACACGCGGGACAGCTGCGGTGCTGTTGCGCGTCCCCCGCCACCATCCTACACTATGAGTGATGCCAAGTCGATCGTCAAGGGTGTTTTGTGTACGGGGCAGCACGTTCCTAAGGACCAGAAGCTCCTTTTCAACTCGAGCGTGGACGATAGACCCGTAGATGCGACTGTGCGCGATCTAGCAGGCGCGCGTGCCGCTTCTCCGGGTGGTCTCGTCGATGTCGCGCCCGATTCCCATGATTGTGCCGACTCCATTCCCTCTAGAAATGTAGCTGAAAATAATTCAAGAGATCATTTAGAAGCGGAAGGTTTAAAAGTTTGCAGCCATCAACCACAGGACATTGCTTCCTCAGTGGAGAAGTCCAACGTCCATAATCAACATGTTCCTGAGACTCCGGTCTCCCTACCACAGAATGGTAGTTCTAGTAATAATAGTAGTATTAATAATAACAATCATAATGTAAACAACACTAGAGTTCAAAGCAACGTGGGGAACGTCATGGACCTTACGCGCAAGAGTCCCCTCTCTGCCAACAACGGGCGCAGCAGCAGCTCTCCGGGGACGAGCCCGTCGCCAGGTTCCACCCTGAGTCCGTTGCTATCCGCGGCTGCCGCGGCAGTAGCGGGAGCTGCCGCCGCAGCTGCTGCAGTGAGTGGCGCAGCGGTTCCAAACACGCCGCTCCCCTATCCGGTGCCACCGCCCAACTTTCTCACGGGCACTACAATTGGCGTGTGCCCCGATCATATAGGTGGTCGTCCCAGCGGCGCTGAATGTGCGAAATGTGAACTTATATTAAACTCTTCGCGAATTGGGGGTGTGGGTGGCCCTCTAGCGGGTATGCATTCACGCAACTCCTGCAAAACACTCAAATGTCCTAAATGTAACTGGCACTACAAGTACCAGGAGACTTTAGAAATACACATGAAAGAGAAACACCCTGAAACAGAGACATCTTGTATTTATTGTATCGCAGGACAACCACACCCACGGTTGGCAAGAGGTGAGACTTATACTTGTGGATACAAACCATATCGTTGTGAAGTGTGCAATTATTCAACAACTACGAAAGGTAACCTGAGTATACACATGCAATCAGACAAACATCTTAACAATATGCAAGAGCTTCAAAATGGAGGTGTACCTAATTCCGAGTCTGCTATTTCGGGTCCTGGTTTAAATCATCCTCAGCATCAGACGTCTCCATCTGTACAGCATCATAGTAAAGGAGGTTTGGTCAGTCCGAACAGCGGTCAAGGAGTGCTCACGCATCATTCGCATCCCCTGGCCGGTGCGACGCAGAACCAGAAGCCTAAGCCAACATTCCGTTGCGACGTCTGTAATTACGAGACAAACGTGGCTCGAAATCTCCGCATTCATATGACCAGTGAAAAGCATACTCACAACATGATGGTCTTACAGCAGAACGTAAAACACATGCAAACACTCACTGCACTACAACACCATCACCAACAGCAATCGCAGCACCATCCTCAGCCTCTCAGTTTTGAATCTCTTTTGCATTTTCACCCAGGTCTCACACTACCCGGTGACAAGCCTCCTCCACACACCGAAGCGGCGTTAGCAGACATGGCGTACAATCAGGCGCTGCTCATCCAAATGATGACGGGTGGCCAACTGCCGCCACACATGCCGCCAGAACTCGCTCCACATGTGGACATGGGACTCAATCCCGAGACTATGGAACCACCTCCAGAGCCAGCCGATCCTAATCCCAAGCATTTATTTCAATGTTGCGTTTGCAATATGTTTTCGACTGATTCTTTGGAAGCGTTATCACTTCACTTGTCAGCTGATCGCACTAAAGTTCGTGAACAGGAGATTCTCGCCGTTGTATCTGGTCATTATGTCTGCAAGCTTTGTTCCTATAAGACCAACTTAAAAGCAAACTTCCAATTACATTGCAAAACCGATAAACACTTGCAACGTCTTCAACATGCAAACCACGTGAAAGAGGGCGGTCAGCGTAACGAGTGGAAATTGAAATATTTAGCTTCACCCGGTGGCATCCAAGTCCGCTGTCATGCATGCGACTACTACACCAATTCAGCGCACAAACTTCAGCTGCATGCCGCCGGGCCACGTCACGAGGCGAGTGTGATGCTGTTCGCGCACCTCCGCGAGCACGAGAACAGCGCAGCCCAGCGCGCGGCCGCGGCCGGCGCCGACCAGCTCGCGCACGACGCGCGCATCTACCACTGCGCCCTGTGCGGCTTCTCCGCGCGCGCCAAGTTACCGCTCCTGCAGCACGTGCGCAGTATCAAGCATCTGCAAATGGAGCAATTGCATCAGCTGCAGCGGCGCTCTGAGGGCAAAGATCTTCACACCGACATCGGTGAAGTGTTTCAGGTCATCGTGCAACTGGAAGGCGGTCCAGCATCAGATCAATTCGGCGATGCAGATCACGGTAAGAAAAGAGCTACTACGTCTTGTCTCTTGGGCGGGAATGTATGTATTGAAAGCATCTTTTGCCACGTTCGTTCATTCCAAGGCTTTTTACTTGTTACTGGTTTTGTAGTAACGGATGCTGGTCAATGTTGAAAAAATAATTGTAGACTTCCATTAGCTATTTTTTACTAATTAATAATTGACGGGTTGAGAATTAAAAGGGTTTTATCTCTCTTTCTAACGAAATTGAGATAAGCGTGTTTTCTTATGGTATATTGTGCATTGGACGATTTGTTTTTTGTTTTTACACTTCTAATGCAGTGAAATGTGATAAAGATCTGGAAACCCACCCGAACCAAAATTAGAAAGGTACTATCTGCTGCTGAAGACAACAGAAAGCGTAGATCATATCACATCAGGAGCAAAAGTAGAAGTCGCTACAAAATATTAGAATACAGGAGCATAAAGGAAGTATAGAAGGGAAAAGAAATGTCTCTCTACTTCAGGTAAAATAGTTTATGAGAAAGAATGTAAACTTCTTGTGTACAACGATTTACGTTTTTAAGATCAACAGGAAATAAACTATTCAAACATTTCGTAACCTAGCGATATACAACCATCTTTTTAATGGGCTTGTGACTTGTTGGGCCTACGTTTGAATTTGCCTTCTGTAAACCTTCGGCAAGGATTTCTAGGTAAAATCGGTTACAAATTTCTCGCTAAGGGACTATGCAATTCTTCACTTTGACACAATGAAACAAACTCTAAATGAAATTCATGTGCCTTGAAATTGGTTCAAACTACTGGACCTGAATATCCATTTCAAATTCTATGAGTGGCCAACATTGATTGAATTACGTATTGAAAAGAAAAATCCATATTCCCAGCTAATCAACAGTTCGTAAAGCGATGACGATAGTCCAGAAATAGTCAGTATTCACCAATTTAGTAACTAGTATCCTCTCAGCACGTATGCACAAGTACAAAGAAACAAATCCAACGCTCCGATTACCACAAACGGCACTTCTTAATGCCCTCCGTAAAATAGAAGAAATAATGAATTTTCAATTCTTTTCCTACAATTACCCTGTCTTGGTATTCGGACTACTATTTTGAGAGTGTCCGTTCATTAAGGTGTTTACGGGCTTATTCTTTTGGTCATAATTGATTAGTAGTATGTCTCAGTAGTTGACTTTAGTTTTTTCAAATTTGTTTCGTTGTTTTGGAAAAGGCAACAGAAGACGATCCGTTACTCGGAATTCCATGTTTTACCCGCCCGAGTATTTATGTGGAAGAACAAAGACTATCAGATGGCACAACTGCGCGCGCCAAGAGTGCCGCTGTTGGTGGCGGGGCGCAGGGGACGCGGCGCGGGCGGTGTGGCGCGGGCGGCGGCGGGCGGCGGCGCGTGGGCGGTGGTTGGGGGCGACGGGGCGGGAGTGCGGGCGCGGGCGCGGGCGCGGCGCGGGCGTGGTCGGCGGGGTGGGAGGAATGAGCAAGAGACGCGAGCTGGAGTGGAGTCCTGACATCGCAGTACTGTGCATTTTCTTTCTTCGGTTTGCGTGCTTATGATCCAAAACGAGTGATCATACGAAGAAAGTAAAAAGAACTCCTGTTTTTTTCTTGAATAGGGAGTTTTTCACCTCTCATTTTTTCTTTAGGCTTATATGTGAAAGGTGGTGCAATGCAATCCTCTTCGTCATCGCAGCCTTGTATGGAAGCTGTCGTGGGTCGGCACCGTGGATGCCAGAACAGAAGTGCGCGGATTGGCTGCCGCGGCGCGAGGGCGGAGTCAAGCGCAACCGCCGAGTCGCGGCTGAGGGAGTCAACACGAGCAAAAGAGCGCTCACACCTTCGTTTGCCACCGCCCAGTGGACAAAACTACGTACCGCATTTGCTAACTCGCTCCCGCCAGCCTCCAATGCCGCAGACTAAGTGTCCCGCTTTCGTTCGGAGAGCGAGGGGGAAGGCAGGACATGTACAGATTAATTTACGTTTCTTTTTGTTGTTGATTTACTTACAGAAAACAGTTTACTTATTGACACATCATCGTTCAAAACGTTTTCCTTGTTACATGATAACTGCATTGAAACTTATTGCGATAATATCTGTAGTAGTGTAGTATTCTCAAGAAATTAATTTTTTCCGTGAATTAAATGCATCGAATTATCGATGAACTAACGAAGCAATGTAATACTATATAATTAAAAAAAAAATTTTCGTTGTTTAATATTGTGAGGGCAGCTATTTCATAAATATTTACGTTCGATGTTATGTGATAAATAGTGTTAGATTGACCGTACTGAAATTTCAAGAAAGCAGAAAACGTGTAGAGAGATAATAAATCATGTAAGAAGTTCATCAGTTGTTTGGTATGAATACGAAATATTATATTTTGAACTCGGTAATATGGATACAAACATTTGTTTTTTTAATTGCTCTCTATCTGTTCTCCTTGTCAACTCGAGAAATACTAATGGTCGAATTTCCGTCAGGAATAGTTTATGCAACTATTAGTCATCATCTTCAGCGATAGAACTTCAAAAATGTTGAACCTTTGGAAAATGAATTTACATTAACATCATTGTAATTGAAGCATTCCAGCGTATATAATATATAAATTACATTTCACGTTTCATAGGAAAGAGCCATGTGAAGCCACTCACTATCTACGTGCAGTGAGCGGTACAAACTAGTTCGGTGCATTCAGTTACTGGGATTGAATTTTACAGTTTTTGTTGGGTATTCAAACATCTTGTAATAAAGCGAGCTACTACAATAAGTAGTAGTAGATTCTTGAAATCAGTTATCGTCATTTCGCCTAAATGTCGGATGCCTTCGTTTATACCCAAAATGCCTCAACTGTGCCCAATTTACAAAATAATGAGTGGTTTTATATTTACGTGTACGTCTAACAAACATTTTTAAAAATTGCTTTTGTATTTTATAAATATGTTGAATTCAATTAGAAAATATTAAAAATGATTATAAAATGTCATATTTTAGTTAATAAAGTATGTATTTCAGTTTAGTTATTTATATTCGACGCCCTAGTAGATATTGCTTTTTTTAGAAAAAGGCATATTATCTTTTTACAATCGCCTCAAATGGCATAATTTAAACTAATATCATGACTAAGCAACTACAACAACATATGAACAGACCAAAAACTTGTTTACTCAAATACAATAGTTCGTTTCCCTATCAACAACGGTAGCAACTTCTTCCGACTCTAGCATACGGGTGGTTGGAAAGTCACACGTTCGATCCCCGACAGTCGCGCGCAGCATCGGTTAGTCTGTGGCGCCTACCAGAATCGACTTGCACAGCGACTGCTCTGATCAGTTGTTTCCGTAGCTTTCTTGATCGCTTCCGGGCGAATACCGAAACTGCACGTAGAATACGGAATGCGAGTATGGGTTACCTCTGACTGGACTAGAAAAACCATCTTTGGGTAAGTTTGGAGTTATGCCAAGTTAGTATTGTTAAGCTACAAAATTAAGATAATTGTTATTTCTATATGGAATATTTAGAATGATCTGGCGTTGTGAAATTCGGGCATTATTGTTGTGGAGTTAACATCATTGAAATACTTAGCAGTAAACATCAGTACGGGTCTATTTTTATTTTGTTAATTGTGACAACTCACGATCAAATTAACATGAAATGCAATGTTGTTAATTTGCTTTCATCTCGTCTTTCCAATTTATCTGAGATAGGCTAATCAAAATTGAAAACTGTCGTGAAATCAAATTAAAAATACTGATCCTATTTTCACGACGTCATGTGTCATTCCGTAAACCTTGGCTGACTCGCATTTTATTTAATAAATTGCAACATTGTATTTATAATTTATAACGCCGTGATCAATCTACTTGATTAAAATGTGTGGAAATATACTTGATGAAATTATTTAAAAAAATAAATAAATTTTACATTAAACCACCTAATTGAAATTTCCTGAAGTGCAATTGAAAATTCCTGTATTGTTAACCTTAAAACGGGCTTCTCAATTCAAACTTCAAATGGAACGTCCGTTTAAATTAACTGAACACAATAAGTTAACTATGCTTTGCGCTTACAATTCTTTCTAAATTAGCCAACTTTCACTCGTTCACCCTTCACTTCACAATACTGCTCGTACTGTGTATTTTCGGGATTTTCTGTTCCCCCGAGATACGGCATAATATTCTGAGGAAATGCATCCTATAGCTCGCAGACTTTCAGATTACAGAAAAGAATTGTATAAATAAGAAGCAAATTCCGCCCGTGTTATTCGCGTAAGCTTCTCTTTATTAAGCTAGGAATTCTACAATTGCCTTCGTTCTCGATTTACGAATCAGCTGTTTTGGCCGAAAGTGACTTAATCAAAGGTGGAAGCATATTTTCAAAAATACAGATGTCTATGACTATAACACTTTGCGGAGTAATCACATTCATCGGATGTCAGTATCAGCAGCTCACCACAAAAAGTTTACATAAAATACTTGTCCATTATTTTACAAACATTTCCAGATGACATTACATGATTAAAATCGATACACAAGTTTAAATAACACTTTTTCGTCCGCACAACTGTTTTTATAAAATTAGAGAATATACCGAGCATCAAAAAGGAAAGTAATATTAATTTTAACAATGGTATCCTAGTGTTTGTTACCAATTGGACTGTGTAATTCTAAAAGTCTGAATATACCTGTCACAAATATTGTACCTTAGCTTCTGGGTCAATGGCCCCTATATCGATAAAGTTTTTCTTTCAGTTTCCCTGACCTTTTGATGCTGAAATGGTCCCTTGTTTTGCATCTGTACATAAATGTAGCTTCACTATGGGTGCAAGTATTCTATAGTCCAGTGGGAACGCAGTTATTTTCTATTTTCTTGCGGCACTAAGTCGATTCTTCACGTAGGGTACGATGAGGGATAATAGCCGAAAACTGTAGCTTATTTGCCTGCGCAAATGGTTTTTATTACATGAGAGCGTATAATTTTTCATCAATTCTTGCCAAAAACGCTCGTTTATTCACTGTAATTGTAATTCAACTTGTATGGGTAGGGATCCCAGAATTTAAGAAAACGTGCACAGAATACAGCTCTCCCCACAGCACGTCACACCGTGTTTTTTATTTTGAAGAGAAATAATAAAAAAAATTAGAAATAAATAATGAAATAAATGAAGTATATTGAGAGTACGATTAAGTTATTTTAAATCGTCCTTGGTTTTAGATTATATAAACACGTACAGGACATGAAAAGGGTAAAAAAAAGGAGTATGTTGCGTACGTTAAAAACCAAAATATAGCCAAGGAACCGGGAGTCAATCTTTAATTTTGTATATGAACATTTACATGTAATAATATATGTAAAATGAGAAAATTAAGATGGAATCCAAGGTATGAATTGAAGAGGGGTGTTAGGTTCGTCTCCTTCTTGAGTTTTGTGTGTCTCATACTGTAAATGTAATTTTTCATGACTGAAATACAATTAATCTACGTGTACCTCGTAAATCATTTCCACCGGGAGCGTTACTCAGTGCATCAACTGATGTCACTGCAGCGCCTCTGACCGGCAGGTCATAGGTTCGTGTCCTGCCGGCGGCAGAATTTTCGACACTAGCTTTTCAGCTAGGTCGAATTCAGTCGATGTCGGGAGAAAAATTCTAGCGGCTCTGCTCTGATCGGTAGTTTTCCGTAGTTGCTCCGATCAATACCAGGCGAATGCCGGAGCAGTACCCTACCAAACGGGACACGGACCGCGTGCGATCTGTCCTTCCTCTTCCTTGCCCTATCCTCTCCCCTTACACACACACATGCACTATACTGCCATATATTCCGGGAGACCAGTCGGGAGGTTAGAGCTTGTTCCGGCTGGGGCGGTGCCCCGTTGGTGGGAGAGACCTGGTTAGGGGGAAACTCCACTAGCCGACGGTAGGTCGGAGCCAGATCTCGCCATCCAGCAGGGGAAGATCAACACCATATCCCGAGAAAAAAACATGCACTGCACTAACGGGACTAATGACCAAAGAAGTTGACGTGCCCGGAAACACGAAAAAATCAATCAATCAATCAATTAATCAATCAGCAAATGATTTCCACATTTTGAAAAGTGCCAAATCAAGAAAATTGGGCGAGAAAACATTTAGGAAAAAACTCTTAGGGCCGAATTCATAGTCGACACTTAAACTGAGTGTTCCCTTAAGTGAAAGTATCATATTCATAAACCGCCCTTGAGTAAAGTCTTAAGTATTCATTCGTATTCACGTATTATTCACTCATTCACTTAAGTATTCACTCATTCGTATAAGCGAGTCAGCTTGCTCCCTTAAGTGGCCCTTATGGTTGTCTCGTCTCGTCAGTCGTTACCAGTTTCGGTTATATTTTTACGTAGCGTTCACCTACTGTTGAATTCCTTTTGTTGGTTTTACAGTTAAAAATTTGTGTTATTAGTAGTCAATTAAAACGATTCATTTGTAAAGCGTGTTATGGATAACGACTTCGCGGAATATTTTGAGTTTTGTACTCAACACATCCTGCGAAATACAAATAGATATATTTGAGATGGGAGCAATCCATTGGAAATGTATAATGATGAACAGTTCCGAAAGCGGTTTCGTTTTAATAAAACCACAGTAGTGGATTTACTTGCGCCGATGATCGAGAAAGTCCCAATGACGTAAAGAAAACTGCCGATTTCACCTTTATTAAAAGTTCTCGTTGCATTAAGATTGTATGCAACTTCATCCTTTCAGCTATGTTTCCAAAATTTTTAATTTTAATGTGCGCGTCAACTCAACGTTGGAGTGTCTGCTCTCCTGTCAAATTGGACGCTCTTTGTACAAAAAGGAGTGAGTATGTAAATTCGGTTACCAAGAATTTCGAATCAGCTGCCGCCAATTTAATGTTGCCACATTTCCCTTTCGCTTAAGGGAACACGCATTCCGCGGTCGTAAGGAACGTCTATGAAATACAAGCGCCTATTAGTGAACACTTATTTTGAAATAGCACTTATCACTTAAGGATTCTCTTATTCCTTAAGTATCGACTATGAATTCGGCCCTTAGTATTCGTTCATTGTGTTGCATAAGTGTAGGACTAAATAATTCTTGGGTTTGTACCCCCCTTGGAGTTTTTAATGTTTTATGGAGAGGTTCCATCCGTCCGTCCGTCCGTCCGTCCGTCCGTCCGTCCGTCCGTCCGTCCGTCCGTCCGTCCGTCCGTCCGTCCGTCCGTCCGTCCGTCCATCCGTCTGTCTGTCTTGGCCCGTCCGTCCGTCCGTCCGTCCGTCCGTCCGTCCGTCCGTCCGTCTGTCTATCTGTCTCTCTCCCTCTCTCTCTCTCTCTCTCTCTGACAGTCTATCTGTCTCTGTCTGTCTCTGTCTGTCCGTCCGTCCGCCCGCCCGCCCGCCGTCGCCCACCCGTCTGTCTACCTCTCTACCCTCTGTGTGGCTGTCCGTCCGACCATTTGTCATGCATTTCCCTGTTGTCAATGCTATCGCTAAATCATTTTTGACGATTTTTTTCAAAAGTGATTTTCGTTTACCGATTTCAAGGAACTCTGAGTTTGAAACGTATATATTAATTTTTGAGGTAACTTTATATGAAACATCAACATATTCAACATTTTTTCTTTTCTCAAAATTTTTGGATTAAATTTTGTCTTCGGATAGCGTAAAGTACGCTCAAAAGAATTGCACTGCCTCATTTTCGTTGAAATGTCTGATTTATCGAAAATTGCAAAAGTTAAAAATTTCCTTCAAGCGTCATTCTACAATATATTCTACAATATTTTCCTTAACGAAATCTTTTTTTAAATCCAAATCTTGATATAAGGCCACGTACAATTTTTGGAAAGCATGAGTAGGTTTCTCGTAATATTGCGTCGTTTATTAAACAACTCAAAAACAGTATTTTTATCTTTGAATTTCTCCTCATATGTGCCAAAAGACGGTATAAAACATTACGATAGTCCCATTTTTGGCGAACTCTGTGTATTTTCCAAAATTGCGTAAAGTTAACATTGTAAAAGTGCATTGTAATATTGTAATGTTGAAGGTAGAGATTTTTACTTTCTGGCCCTTAAGAAGGTACGAAGATACTACGTAAGGAGAGAAAGTTATGCAATTGGGCGCCGGAAAACCTGGAAGGAATGTCTATGGAACATGTCAGATCCATGCGTCGAATCAAACGTGAGGAAAATATAGAGAATATCCGGGAGAATTAATCGCAACGGTAATCGTTAGTAATTTTTTTCTCTCAGTGCCCGGTGTATTAGCGTAGTTCAGGAGCTGTCTGTTCGAAGTTGAGATGCAGGATGAAGCTATTTCACTTTTAAAACAATTATTTAGAAAGTGCAGAAACTTACTATAAAAAGGAAAATGTATTAGAGAAACATTTTTTTGCTAAGCCATTGAAATCCATTTTTCTCTAGAATCAAATTTTGTATCGTCATAAATGGCTGTCAGAAACGTTGCCTGAACCGGCCGCCAGAATTGCAGTGTACTTGTAGTTTGCAAAAAACTTTAATGGCCTTCCTAGGCCACAACAGCGCTTCGAAACTTGAAAATACGCACTTCATACAGGCACATAAATAACATACAGGCTGCGACGAATTTGGAAAATTACAAACAATGCTTTCTACGAGAGTCTTTGTTTTTGAGGTTAAAACGGCAAAGTAATTGTTAATTGCTAATGTCATAAAGAACACGCTCGTGTTTTTTTACCGAATGAAATTTCTCTCTCTGAATATATGCAAACATTGTGACTGGCCTCCTCTTCAGCCCACCATTTTCCTTTCTATCATTTGATAGTTTTTATTAGGTGCTTTATCTAGTGCTTAAAGACCCCGTGTTAGCGTGTAATTCAATGGTTGTAACAGCGTAATGTCAGTGTAGTGTGTAGTACGCAAAATTAAAAATCTCTACCATAAATATCTTATCTGATATAAAAGCATTGACTAGTAATGTTATCGTTACCTGTAGCACCACTACCCTGAGATGATAAAAGCTATGGGATAGCAATATGCAAATATATAGATGGCAGTAGATATAGTATCACATACAAAAGGTATAAAAGAGCAGTGCATTGGCAGAGCTTTCTTTTGCACTCAAGCGATTAATGTGAGAAGGTTTGACGTGATTACAGCCGCATGACAGGAAATAACAGATTTTGAACGCGTAACGGTAGTTGAAGCTAAACACATGTGATATGTCATTTCTAAGATGGTTGTGAAATTGAGTATTCCGACAGTGTCGAGACTGTGCCGAAAATACCTAATTTCAATTATAACCTTTCAACACGGAGAATGCAATGGCCGACGGCTTTTACATAATGACAGAGAGCAACGGCGTTCTCGTAGTGCTAACAGAGAAACAACACTGCGTCAAATAACAAATATCAATGTGGGACGAACGACGAACGCTTCCGTTAGGGCAGTGCGGCGAAATTTGGCCTTGAATGGCAATGGCAGCAGACACGAGTGCCTCGCCAACAGCACGACATCGTCTGTAGCGCGTCTCCTGGGCTCGTGACTATATCGATTGGAGCTTAGATGACTGGAAAACCGTGGCTTGGTGAGATGAGACCCGATTTCAGTTGGTAAGAGCTGATGGTAGGGTTAACTCATCAGCCGAACCCTACCGTGTCGCAGTCCCCACGAATCCATTGATCCAAATTGTCAACAAGGCAATGTGCAAGCTGGTGGTGTCTCCATAATGTTGTGAGCTGTTTTTACACGGAATGGGCTGGGTCCAACTGAACCGATCATTGACTGCAAATGGTTATGATCAGCTACTTGGAAACCGTTTGCAGTCATTCATGGACTTAATGTTCCCCAAACAATGTTGGAATTTTTACGGAAGACAATGCGCCATGTCGCCGACCACAATTGTTCGCGATTGATTTGAAGAACATTCCAGACAATTTGAGCGAATGATTTCACCGCCCTGATTGCCTGACATAAATCCCATCGATCACTTATTGGACACTTAATAATAGGGCAGTTTGTGCGCAAAATCCTGCACTGGCAACACTTTCGCAGCCGAGAATAGTTTGGGAATTAAATATTCACAGGAAAAGTAAAGGAAATATTCTCTACTTCCGTGAAAAAATTATTTTCGATGTAACAAAAATAAGAAAGGGCATCATTTGAAAAATGGATGGGAAAGAGCGTATTTTCTAAAATTCTGTCCTGAGAAATTTGATTTCGAAATTTTAGTTAGTCCTGTAATTTGTGAACTCCTAAAACGCGAACTGTGCTGTATTGTTCTCGAGCTTGCTGGCACGATAAAAGGTCTGCTATACAGTCCTCTATCCTCGCCGGCGCCACGGGCTGTGAATGGTACTATCATTATTCCATATTCTAGTCAAATGTGGTTGGCCTCCACAGCAGATTTAAAGCTTGCAGCGGACTGCGAGAACCTAGGGAAGATTCTGAGGATTCGCTACGAAATCACCAACATTTCCAGTGTCCCAATAGGCTCCAGTTAGGTTTTCATCGATATTTTCTGCTCCAAGAGATTATGCGACGTGTCAAACTTTTCTCTGGATAGACAGCCATGGAAATACTTTTTTTCCACGTGTAGTAGATGAAATCCACCAAACTCTCGTCCTCTCTGATATTCTTTCTTGTCTTTTCACGTATCTATTTATTTATTTATTTAACATTAAGAACAGTTAAAAACTGTGCGACGTATTATGAAGAGAAGTGCAATATTTGGACGGTTTCTTTCGGACAAACCCAAGAATTATTAAGGGACATACGGACAATACGAAACTATGGTATGATTACGTAAGGTTTCTCTTATGCATATCTGTATTCTTTCCAACTTCAACACATTAGTTGAATGTACCATTTTATTGAACGTAGGGACATTGTAACATTAACGTTAAGTACACTGTCAGAAATTTCTGCATGACTTTTAATTGAAAAGTACTAAAAGCAATTTTACTCGTACTAATGTACGTGTACATTAAATTTAATGACGTGCACATTAAATTTAATGTACATAAGTTAAGTCGTACAATAAATCTACATTATATTTAGTGTAATTTCTGACAGTGTACATAAAGCCTCTTTATCCTATCACCCATCTGTGTTGCCGTCTAACAATGCAATTTCGGAATAACTTTTCAAACTGCCATATCGCAGCATTGTTTGGCAACGACGCGTACTATTATCGCGTGGTATTATCAAATTGTCGTAATTAAAGTTCGTACATAATTATCGTAATCAATTGTTTCAATTTTTCTTTCATATTACATTTAAATTCTAGGAATGGTTGTTGTTCATTTAATAAAAAACTCCTTGTTTGCCAAAGTTTCGAAACTTTGTTCCCTCCTCAGGATTTACTATGAATATTGAAGAGCATTGCAAACATCCAACACATAGCATCAAGGCCTTACAACACTTCCACACTTTGATGATTATAATTAGGGGCGGATTTAATGATGTGTAATTTTTTATTTTGACTTTAGAACAATTCCTTTTATTGTAGACTTAATTTTACGTTATGGCTAGACTTCGGATTTTTAGGCACAAAAACGTGATGATTTAGGTTCCTAAAATAGGTAACAAAAGTATGAAATTAGGCCCTATTAGGCATGGAAAGTGAGTTTTAGGCATTTAAAATAGGTTACAAAATGATAAAATCATGCATTTAAAAACCCAAGTTAGAAAGTTTTTGGAACTATACAATTGATCACAAAAATATTAAACACTTTTTATTATTAAGGAAAATCAAGCAATATTTCATGAGTGACAACATATATATTATTTTGTTCACTTTCATGATTAGCAGCATAGTATGTAATCAAGATTTTCTCCACATGTTCTATGGTAAGGCGGTGTCATGTCTGTTAAAATCATTTTGAATGCTGAAAACGGCCTTTCCGCTGATTCAGAGGTTATGAGAGCAAACCTGAATTTAGTAGCATTTCTAATGCCCTTTCTTCTGGAACTTCCGCACCTCCCACACGAAAGCTTCCTCAGGATCCAGTACACCATATAGAGGATATTTTATTACACTCTCCCATTTGCACTTTATTCCTAACGGCTTTCTTAGCAGTACTAATTCTCACTTCTGTGTCTTGCACCACTGACACTTGATGTGTTAAAGGCTTTATTTTGTTTTTCAGCTTGCCTGTTGAGGTCCGGTATAAAAAAAAATGTGTTTTGCTGGGCCGTATTTTCTACTCATCGCCTTTCTGACAGAAGGTTTTTGCCCCTGTGTCTTTCCGTGTTAGTACCGTGGAGGAATCGTCGAAACCTGGAAAATAAGTTTTTAAGACAATTTTAAGCATATTTTGTCTGGTAAACTAGTTGGATATTCTGAATGGTTCAGCCGCAGTAAGCACTTAAAAGGTGGTTTGAAAAATGCTTTGTAGACAAAATTTTGCATTGCCGAAGCATAGAAATACTTCAGACACATGTAATTTGTTTATTATTAACAAAAGAAATGAATTTATTTTTCAGAATTAAAAATTAATCCAGAAAAAAATGCACCCAATTTTTCTCAAATGGGCGTTCAGTATCTCTCGTTTCTCTCTTGAGCTGCAAATCGTTTTCGCTAGTCCAACAAGAAGGGTTGTGTATTGTATATTCGAAGATTATTTTTGAAATAACTTTATTCTAATTGCAGTATTGTACTGTAGTATTTCATTTGTTCTTGAAGAGTGTACCTGTGTTTTGAAAAGCGATTTTGTGTTGTTTTTTTTTCACATCTTTGCTGCTGCAGATCACAGGTCTGTATTACTACTTTATAATGCGCGCAGATATCGAACAAAACTGTGTCCCGCCATGTGAGAGATGTCCGTGGTTTCGATAGATCCTTGGGAACACACATAAGGATGACAGTTTGGAATTTCATTGAAAAATTAAAATATTTGATTGTGTTATTCTGCTTGTCGTACTGCGCGCACCATTAGAATTCTCTCTCTCCGAGTGCCATTGTTTGCGGATTCGGTGGACGAGTGGTTAGCTTTCTGATCTCTCAACCGCCAGCATGTGTGTCGATTGCGGTTAGTCAATCGTGCCTGTCACGCTGTTCTCCCATTTTCCATCGGGGCTGCCTGGGGGTGACGTTGGTTACGGTTATATAGGAAACTACGGTTATTTCAGCGGATGTTGCCAGGACTTCGGGGCTTCGGGCATGTCCGTTGGCTCCTCCCCTACGAGACGATCAAATATCAGATATGGAGAACTTGGGATTGCCGACTGGTTAGCCTATCTCGACGTGGATGATGACGGATTACTGAGACGGGTGGGGGTTTGTTTCCACCAGGGACTGGCCGACCCTGCGGTCAACCGGCACGCCTGCCTACCTTTTGTCCCTTTCGGGACTTACGACAAGGGAATACCGGAGACTCATCATGTATTGGTGGCCTAGTCCATCACCGAATCCCTTGCACAGTTGGCGTCCTGGCGTTCGCCTACCCAGACCACATTTGGAAATTGACGCTGTCTCATGAGCACGGTCTGGGTCCGGGCAGGCTTTCCTGCTCGGACTTCTTTATGAGGGACATAGTAAAGCTGAGATCGAATCCTTGCCTGCAGTCGTTGGAAGAGGTCCAAATTGGGGCCACCAGAGCGACACGGGCACCTCCTATTCACTTGACTCAGTTTGTCTACTCTCTTGTGCATGAGTATCGGGCACTGCCGCTACGAAGCCAATAGCTCAGCTGGGGGCCTCCCGGGCAGCTCGGATCCCCCACCCCGTGTCTTCACTGTGCACACAGCACTAACGACGTGAGTACAGTCAGTAGTCGAGGAAACTTAGCCGATGGTTTTAATTCTCCTGTTGGAAGTCTCTGTATGTAGGTTTGCGGCCATGGGCATATTACCATTCCTGACCCAAGGATGACAGGTAGCGTTCTAAGTGGTGTCTCGCCAGGGGCTTAACACCACCTACTCACTGCGTCCACTTCGGCACTAACGACGTATCGCCGATAAACGAGCTCGGGTGAATGCTTCTAGACTCCACTGAGGTAGCCGAACTGAGGCCGATATTTGGCGACAAAAGTGAAAATCAAACCCAGAGATCTCCACTGAGCTCGAAAAAGTTTCGCTAGATTTGGCGCCGGGATTTGGGTTCAAAGGAAGTCTTGAGTCAAAAGTACGAGTGCGGAACATGGCCAATGATCGTCTCCCAGCAGATATGTTATAAATAAATATTACTTCCGACGATGCTATAATGCAACAGGAAGGCTCCAAGGATGAGGCCACCTGCTATTAAATATTTGCTGTTACGTATTGGGTTATGAACAGGAATATATTTTTTTCGTGTCCCAACACTTCTCTACGCCCACTTTAAATACACAACATGTCTTTACAAACACTATGTTATTCGACTATTTATGAAAACTGTTGTTATTTAAATACGTGGGTTATTCAGTATTTAAACACATTTTTAGTTAAGGAAGCAGTAAACACTGTGAGGTCTGATGGTTTCACATATCTAGAAGGGCCGGAGAGGTCATTTTGACCGCCAAGATTAAATTTATTAATTTATATTTCGTGCATCCAAGTGTTATTTAATTCACACATTTTTATTTTAATTGGGCAAAGAATAAACATGGGACAGTGAAATATATTTTTATTACTTTTTTTACATTATAACTGGACTTTTGAGGATCAATTCATACACACATTCATATCTGCAAGGTCCTGCTGTACCCAGAACGTGCTTTCTACGTAGTTCTTGAACTACCTTCAAAATATATGAATGTCGGGATGTGTTCTTGCTAATTTGTTTAAAAATTATCCATGCATTCAAAGCTGCGATATTAAGTATATTGTAGAGCACATGGACTGGCCATCTTCGTGACTGTGCATTTACAGTATATGTTTTCGCCATCAAGTCAACAATATAACGAATTGTCATCAAGCCAACAAGCCGGCGGCGCTAGCCGAATTCGTTTACTGCGCTCCGTGAAGTCACGAAGGTTAAGCGAATCGTGGTTGGGTGACCGGCCAGGAACCCGGGATCTAACGGCGTCGAGCCCCTGGCCGAAGGGATAAAAGGCACTGACTGCGACGTGACGAGACTTGACAAATATAGTAATTAACGGAGGATTACTCCAAAAATAAAAAAGCACATTAATGGAGGATTACTCCCCAGTGCAAAGCGCTCAACGCCTCTTAAGGGGCTGGGAGACGCGTTGCGTCAAGGTGTAGACGCAACAAATTAAAATTAAAAATAAATAAATAAATAAATAAATAAAAAATATAGATATTGTATTTAGTTCCGTTGTAAAATATTACAGTTTCTGCTAACTTTTTTCCTTCAGGCTCAACTTGTGCGTCTCTGTGTAAGGTGCTCAGAATAAGTGCATGTTTGTTCTTCTTACCTTGATACACAGTGAGAGTTGCATTATCAGCCTTCAGAACTGTGCTGTCAAAAACTGTTTCAGGTTCTTGACACACATTGGAATTTCTCTCCTATTATCTTTTATGGTACCGACAATGCTGGTGTTCTGCAGCAAATTTGAGCCGTTCTGCCAGGTGGATTGGAGCTTCCACTCCATCTTTACAGCCCTGACGCCTTCAGATTTTTATGTTTGATCCAATCAAAAGAGCGTTGCATGGCATCAAGTTCAACGACGAGGTAAAGAAAAAAGCACAAAAGTGGCTTTGGGATCAAGATGCAGACTTTCTCACCGAGGGGGTACGAAGACTCATAAGAAGATGGGACAAGGGCCGAGAAATCGGTAAATATTACTTGGAAGTGTGGACAAAAAATGATATCGCTTTAATCAGACATGTTCACTGTACAGCTATTTGTTTGCTTAATAATTAAATTACATCTTGTATTAAATAACAGCAGTGCTATACGAGAGTATTTTATTAATTATTCTAGAGCATGTCCTCTGGGATGGCTCATGAGCAGCGCACTAGCATCCCGGGTTCGATTCCCGGTCGAGGCACACATATAGTTGTAACTTTCCTTTCCAATAGTCCCAGTTTCTGTAGCTGTGTGGCAAAGAAAAGCTGAAGTAGGCGGATGTTGCTAGTCACGGTGAAGAGAATACGTCATGTTCGCCTCATGTCGCCTCATGTTGCTCTTAGCCCCAAGTATGGGAATTTACCTAGGCCCAGGCAAGGGGGACACCGGTAGCTGGCCGGCGAAGTTGGACTACCGACCCGAAACGCCAAATACATGCATACATTTTTGAGCAGTGTGCGAGGTACTTTTATGAAAATCATGTTGTGTGTTTTTTTTCAGTGGCATTTTTCTGCTGCAGGCCACTCTGTAATATACATCTATGGCGAAAATTACTTTATTACAAAGGGCTAAACTCTTTCGAACATCTGTTAATTCCATGTGAGCTAGGTTGCAAGAAAAGTTGCTTGAAGCTTTTGTGGATTGATTGTTAACATCTGCTTATCCCATCAGTTCTAAATTTCCGTAATATTGGTTTCATATAAATGCCCGTTTTCTGGCGCATATTCCCAGACACGTTATTGAAAAATGAGAAAGAACCAAGAACGACTTTTATGTAATATTCTTATTAGCATGTTTTGCATATTAGAGGGAGAGAGAAAGATTATATGTGTGTGTGTGTGAGAGAGCGAGAGAGAGAACGAGCGAGAGAGAGCGAGAGAGAGAGCGAGAGAGAGAGCGAGAGAGAGAGCGAGAGAGAGAGCGAGAGAGAGAGAGAGAGAGAGAGCGAGAGAGAGAGAGAGAGGAGAGAGAGCGAGAGAGAGAGCGAGAGAGAGAGCGGAGAGAGAGCGAGAGAGAGAGCGAGAGAGGGGCGGAGAGAGAGCGAGAGAGAGCGAGGAGCAGAGAGAGCGAGAGAGAGAGCGAGAGAGAGAGCGAGAGAGAGAGCGAGAGAGAGAGCGAGAGAGAGAGGGGGAGAGAGCGAGAGAGAGAAAGAGAGCGAGAGAGAGCGAGAGAGATATTCCGCGTGAAATTTTGAAGTATGATAGTATTTTTGTAGTTGGACAATAAAATAATTACATTTTGAGCTAGTTGTATTAGTGTATGGAATTTGTCAGATTGTAGACCGCAATGATCAAAGCGACACATTAGAAGGAACTGTACGAGGCTCTGACAAGGTAGCAAAGCACGCGGGAGGCATTCCATACCAAAACAAACACATGTTAGGAAAATTTATACTCGCCATATTCTTGGTTCTTTTAATCGTATACCACTGCTTTTCGTCTAATATTATTAACATCGTTGAATATTCTCTCTGAAGTGATGATTTTTTTTAAAGTTGACGGAGAATACGTCATTTGCAACACAATTTGCCAGTTTTCTCGAAATAAACAGTATTATTAATATGACATAAATAATATTTCACCAAAAAAGGTTCCCGATCTTTAATATGAATCCGTGTTTTGAAAGCAAATATACGCGAAAAAATATATAGATGAAGAACATTAAACTCGCATTTTCATGTAGTACGCCTCAATATTTCTTGCTGAAATTGTGCAGTTACAATCTATTTTAAATCCTCTTCAAGGATATAAATAATTCAGGATGGAAAAACTATTGGTTGCGATGGATATAAGTTTTGTGTTGTCGAGCGCATTCGACCCACTGTGAAAATGGCGCATTTCTGGCCGGCGCCCATCTCCAGAGACCAACTCCCTACAGTTTGTCAACAATCGTCCAGGAAATAAGCAGCAAATACATTGAGTAGTAGGGTGAGCAGCTGACAGTTTTACTTCCAAACAGTGAATTCTTTGTTACATCGCAGAGGACTCACTCGGTCGCCGTTGCGTGTTAGTGCGCAAGGTGCGTGTTCCAATAGCAGTAATAGCTTCGGTGCGATAATTTAGACAGAAAACATCTGGAGTATAGACGTGAGAATTAATATTAGTGTTTAACAGAAGTAAAAGTCCCAAAGAATGTCTTACTCCAAAATTTATTTTAATCCTTTTAATTTAGAAAATCATCAGAGTATACGTGCCAAAAATCTGAGAGTAGTGATTTCAGTGATGTTAGGAAAGTCGAGAGAAACGATATGAAGCTTATTCCGTGTGTACATGTATTGGTATGAAATTTCTACTACAAGAAATTTATCTAGCAGCCTAGAAGAACTATAACTTACAAAAATTGTAGAGATTGCATAGCTCAAATTATCTCCCTACATTAAAGTGTTTTCAACTACAATATAGGGAGAGGCCTGCATCATGTGTACATACAAAACACATACAGCAATTGCCTGAAGACAAGGATTCAAGGTCATTGGAACAACAAACATGTTACAGTGGATCCATTTGTCACTTACTTTAACCTTTGAGCGGGTGCGCGCGGCACTTTGTGTCGATTCAGTTTTTATTTATTTATTTATTTATTTATTTATTTATTTATTTTCCGTCAAAAACAGTTAAAAACTGTGTGTGATGTGCTACGGGGAGAAAGGAATTCTGTGCACGCTTTCATAATTCTGTGAAACTTGAATTTTGAATACAGAAAAAAATGAACATTTTTTACCAGGATTGTTAACAAAATAGTCGCTCCGATATAATAAAATCTATTTTCAAGGGTAAATCATCTATAAATTTGGACTCCTCTCCCTCATCTCGACCTTCGTGAAGGGATAATACTTCCTTTCGCGACAACATGGAGAACGATAATTTGAATAACTCACTGAATTCTAGAAGACGTGCATAGATAATGAAGTTACATCAAACCGCACAGCAAAATTAAGTTTGTAGGATGTTTTGACGCCTAAAAGGGGCAAGTAGAAGGTTATTGAAGTGCATTTCGTGTATACATAAGTACATGACACATATGTATTTCATTAAGAAGAGATATTGAATATTTTTGGTAATAAAATAGAATGCGCAATTATAAAAACAACTGGCTCAAGTGAAGAGTACAAAAGACAATTAGATAGTTTAAAATATTAAAATTTAAACAGTTATTGCGTTTTACAATGACTTCTTCCTCTTCTTTGGAGTATTTTATGTAAGTGAGCTGACGCAAAGTTCAAGGTTTTCACACAAAAGTGGAGCACAAAGCGCAACATATGATTATTGTAATGTTTTTATGCAGGCCACGCTCCATTTCTTATTTCTTCTACTCTAACTCACGCGTACTCCATCTGTATTTTCCTGAATTATCCAAAAATATTTTGGAAGGTATTTCTACCCTCTGTTTCATGCGCTCAATGAGTCCCATTGTCAAATTCGTAAGAAATTTACCGCCTGCTGAAGGATTATTTGCTTCCAAAATACCTCGAAAATTGTCGCAATACCAGTCATTCTAACATGTAGGGAAACAGGCTATTTTCTCGTTTTTCTTGTTTCCATTGAACAAGATGCATACTTTTGGTCTACATCAACACCTCCTTTGTTCTATTGTAAATAATAATAATTGTTTACTTGCTTGTTTTCTCATCAGTTTCTCCATTGTCGTGAGTTGTTAACAGTTCACAGATTTTTTTCTCTTGGGGACGTGTGATTCTAGAGTGAAGTCATCTTGATAATCAGAGATGATCCCTGTTCTTTTCATTTGTGGGAATTCCATTGGCGTTTCTTATTTTGCATTATTCTCCAGAATGGGATTCCATTGTTGTTCCAGACAGTCAGCCAAGGAATGTCTACTGTAATAGTAATGGCTGGGAGGTTGCGCTCTGAAGCTGATTATTCAGCGTCACTGTTATGTTCATCATTTGAATACATTCGTTTACCCCTTCAGATTCACTTCACAAATCAATCAATTCTTCATCGGAAGATGGTTACAGAAGAGTAGGAATTTCATTTATATTACATATTATGTATGCAGTTGTATCGCAAAATAATTTTTAAGTTGCAATAATGGCAAAACGCTGTTGCTGGAGAAGTTGCGAAAGCAAAAGCTGAAGAAATAGAGACTCGCATTCCGGGCGCGCGGCATGGAGAGCCGCCAAATCGACCTCTCAACTTCGCGCAACGCTCACGATAACAAAGCGGTGAGAATGCCTCAAACATGCGACGCACCTCGTGAAATAACGACGCACCATGACGCACCTCGACGCACGTGAAATAATCTCGAAAGAGAATACGCAACATGTCTACCCCAACAGTTAACAGTTCACAAATTGCATCATAGGCAAAAGTGCGGCACTGAGTGTTGTAGCGCGCCCGCCTAGGAGTTAAAAAGAATACTAAAATCAAGCACACCACTTGTGTGTTGGTATTCTGGAATATTTAAAACAAGACTTGGATAATTTATTCCAAAGATATTTAATATTCTTGTGTTTTTTAACTTAGCTAACCAAGTATCGAGTTCAACAGAGGCAAATGCCTAGCTGAAATCGAGGAAGCGATTTGTAATTTTACAATAGTTCATTGGACTTCTAGCGTCTTGAGTCACGCTAAGCAACACAGTGTTTACGCTTTCGCTGGCTCTAATGCACTGACTAGATTGTTATGACTTCGAAAATATGATTTGTTGCCTTTCCAAGTCCAATGTAGCAATGACACTTTATGATGTAAATAGTTGCACAAAACAAATGCAGAAAAAGTCGTCACATAATGTTTACTTGCTGAGGTCCGTCCTGATATTGCTGGAAAGGCCATGATTGCTCCCTACGTTTTCCACCAGGATTTCGCCATAGGTGTAGCCGGAGCCTAAGGAAAAAGGTGTAGCCGGAGTCTGAAGCCTTCGTTTTTTTACTGTAAGGTTGTGGTAACTCCTACTTCAGTCGATGCAAATCTTTTATTTATTATTATTATTATTATTATTATTATTATTATTATTATTATTATTTACTCTTGTAATTATCAGCAGCTTGTGCTGGGTTCAATTTGTCAATTCCTGCTACGATACGGAAAGAGCTCAGTCACTGACAAGAGAGATTTCACTCTGACCCTCAAGACCGATATGAGAGCCTCATTTGTGTTAGTTCAAGAACTTGCGATCTATTGACATGTTTGCAGGATCACTGCTTTAGGATTCGTTGAGGTAATCCCTTTTTTTTTAGATTTTTCTTGAATTTTTTTGTTACTACATCTTTATCCGAAATAACAAGTGGATGACAAGTGGACTAATGGCATACTTTTTTTTGACACATTCAGAAAATTGTTCAGTTCAACGCTGACACCTATAGACCGCCACATTTGCGTTTCCCTGTTCCTCATAACACTGGCTAACTTCTCAAAAAGTTTTAGTTTTGAGCTTATCATGTGGGTTTTCTTGCTGGCTCCCGACCTGTAGGAGCTAACCAGGAAATTGGTAGAAATTAATGATTACCACTGTAAATAATGCCTTTAGTGAATGAGTCTGCCACTAGAAGCGCTAGAGTTAAACCACATTTTCTCGATTAATAATCGAACATCTCAAAGGTTTCCATACAGAAATCGTGCACTCTCGACTGTGCCCGTCAGGAGATTAGTGCTTGTCCAGACTGGGGCAGTGCCCTGCTGGAGGGAGATATATAGAAGGGAAATTCCCCGCATGCCGGCGTATAGATCGGCGCCGGATCTAACCATACAGCGTGGAAGGAAACATCAACATTTCCCAGAATAAATATTCACTACATTAATGGAACTAATAACTATAACAGTGGGTGTGCATGAAAATATCAATCAATAATACTTACTTGAGTGTCATTGTATTTTGAGAAAATTGCAAAAAAACATTATAAAACTATAATATTTAGAGTAGAGATTTTTTTCTTTCATGGAATCTGTTCACAAAATTAGAACTGTAGGTAACAAATTTTTGAAGAAACTTGTAATTTGCGCCTAGTTTTTTTCTTCGAGGAAAGGTAATTTAATTTAAAACTCACTGACTGCTTCCATTTTATTCATCGGACAGAGCAGGACGCTTAAAAAATAGCGCATTTCGTAAACTCAATAATTTTTTGAAAATTTCCAAATTACAGATAGTATGAAAAAGTATGTGCTATTGTATCATCATTAAATATGAGAAAAATAGTTCTTTCAAAGTCGGTACCCAGACCATAAATTAAAAAATAAAATCTAGATGCTTGCAGTTACATTGTTATTGTGTGTATGTATGTATATATATGTATGTATATATATATATATATGTATGTATATATATGTATGTATATATATGTATATATATGTATATATATGTATATATATATATATATATATATATATATATATATCAGTGCATCAACTGATGCCACTGCAGCGTCTCTGACCGGATAATTTCTTTAAAAATAAAATGCTACTGCTTTATACGAATATACAAAATAACCAAATGAAAAGATACATTAGCATTTTTTTCCCAGGGCTTTGTTTCGTGAACACTCGGTTACTCTTTACGAGTACGCCGCGATGGGTTGCAGATTCGACCTAGACACCAACACACTTGCGGGCTTCTTTTGGGGTCAGCAAAATGCGAAGGCCCTCCGCGACAACACATATATGAGAGACAAGGGATAAACGATCAGCCCAAGACCGGCCTCGAACCCGCCACCCTTTCGGACCGAAGCGCTGAGTATGTTCACGTTCTTAGTCCCCTCCACCGTGCAGGTCGGCTGATTTGCAATTTAAAGGTATAAAATGATTAAATAATTAAAAACTTAAACCATGAAAATTAACTTTTTCTTGCAAGCGAAATTATCATTAATGTGAATGGATTCAAACGTTTTTCATTTCTTAAAACGAAGGAAACATTAATGTATATAGAATCAAAAGCATACTATAAAAATTCAAATGTAATCGGACAAAATCTATCACAACTTTCCGCGTATTTTCCAAAAATGATATCTTAAATATTTCTTTTTTATATTCTTTCTTCTATTAAGAAAAAGCGTTCTGTACTACCTCAATAATACATTAAGTCCTATTGTTATCGTAATCTGTTTTTATAATACTAATGGGGAGAGTGGTAGCCCTACATTAATTACAAGGAGTGCATGGAAGAGCGAGAGAAGTGTTATCTTGGAAAAAGTTTAAAAGAGAAAATTTATAAAAGATGTAAAAAATCAATATTAGTAGCTTGACATTATTCATGACAGCATTATTCACTTCTGTACAAAGGGCAATCATGAATGTTGGTTGATTTCAAGTGTGCTACGTGAGAGAAATTCGAAGTTTCTGTTTACGGTTGTCTTCCAATTAAATATTAAAAATTAACGTATGAAAATCACATAATCGTACCACTAAGGCATGTGTAGCTTTTAGGAATTGTAAGTAGAAATTGTGAAGAATGATTGTGTGAATTTAATGTCCATTGTTTTCAGATCGCAAGGAGGCACCGCTGCTACCACCCTCCCAAAATCAAACACCGCTACCGCAGCAGCAGCAACAGCAACAGCAACAACAGCCCCCGGGGCGAGAGGCTTTTGTTCATGAGCACCACGTAGCAAAAGAGGAATCGAAGTTTGAAGACTACGGTGATGATGGAGCTGAGGAGAATACCGAGGAATCTCCCTCGTCGTGTTCGCCGTCGCGTTCCAAGGGAGAGCACGAAGATATTGGAATGGGCGTTGAAGGGCCTACACATATGTGTCCTTTCTGCAACTTCAGCAGCAACTCTGAAGTGCGGGTACAAGCGCACGTCCTGTCTCAACACTCAGGGTCTACCACGTCATCACCGATTGGGACTTCTGCTCGAGATTTTTTGTGTCCGCTGTGTCAGGACAACTTCCGTGATCGCTCCATGTTGGAGCGCCACGTGATGCAAATCCACAGCGTGAATTCGGAGGGGCTACAACGACTGCTTCTTCTCGTTGATCAGTCCCATTGGCTTAATGCAGTGGGCCGTGTGGCGCCAGCCGCCCCCCAACCAACTCTCGCCCCGCCTCCGCCATCTTCTCTTCCTCCTACAGCTCCAGTCCATTCTCAAACAACTCATTTCCATCGGCCGCAACAACAGACCTCTTCCGGAGGTGGCCCTTCTTTCTCGCATACGGTGAGTCCTGCACCAACGCCCGCTGTTGTAAAATCTTGTGTCAGCAACGATCTAGAAGGTAGTGCCAAGGGTGCTTCTGAACTTGTAACAAGCGAAGACCGTGACGACTCTGCTCGATTAGTTTTTTCGCCTTCACCTGACGACTCAACTGAAGAAGAAAATCGCTGCCAGACATGTTTCAAAATTTTTAGGACAATAGACGAATTATGTATGCATCAAAATGAATCAGGACATTTGGAACTGAAACAAACCCCAAACGGTCCAGGCTACCTTTGCTGGAAGAAAGGCTGTAATCAATATTTCCAAACTTCTCACAGCTTACATATGCACTTTCGAGAAATCCATGCCCGAGTTGGGAGCACATCTTCTGTTCTTGGACAGAATATCGCGGTATCTGAAAAACATGTGTACAAATATCGTTGTAACCAATGTAGTTTAGCTTTTAAGACAATGGAGAAGCTGCAATTACATTCGCAATATCATGTAATTCGTGATGCCACTAAGTGCATTATATGTGGGAGAAGCTTTCGGTCAGTTCTTGCACTTCACAAACATGTTGAAACAGCGCATAGTGAGCTTTCGGATGAAGAGCTTACTACCTACAAGCAGAGTTTGCTCAACAACCCACTTTTACTAGCCGGTCTTAGTGGACAGGTGCTCGACTCATCCACAAATGAATTATTGCGTAAAGAATCCCTAAAAATAGATTCGGAAGAATTCGTAGAAGGAGATGAGATTTCTACTAAAGATGTGCAACCGGGCCAGGATGATTGTTTGGGAGTAAATGTAGGAGGCGATGGGGAAAACAGTGACGATTCAGTTGTGTTCAAAGAACAACAGTTTTTGAAGACTATCTAAATAGTCAAGCCATTGCCGAGGACAGTTACAATGCAAAGTAGCGTTCACAAGACAGAGTTACTTAACTAGTCACAATAAAACGTTATTACATCGTAAAGGAGAAAAACTCAGCTATCCCATGGAAAAGTACTTAGATCCAAATAGACCGTACAAATGTGATGTGTGCAAAGAATCTTTCACGCAAAAAAACATTCTTTTGGTTCACTATAACTCAGTAAGTCACTTGCATAAGCTTAAGCGTGCCATGCAAGAGCAGCAACAAAACAATACTAATAAAAGCAACAACGTTGTAAATCCTTCATCCTCTCACAGCGGTACAGGCACAATAGGTCTTGCGACATGTCTGGGTATCGTGACACCGGCTACATCCAAACTGAACATAATGGACGAAGAAGACAAAAAACCATATAAATGTAATATCTGCAAAGTGGCATATAGTCAGGGTTCTACACTCGATATTCATATGCGCTCTGTACTCCATCAAACTCGTGCTTCTAAATTGCAAGATTTGGCTTTTACTGGTCAAATCGATCTCAGCAGACCGCTTATTGAGCAACCAGACCATCAAAAAGTTCAAGACCAACTTAAGAAGACAACTCATGATAATTTGGAATCGCCGAATAAAATACAACCAGTCACGTCCTCAGCGAATAGTAGTTGTGGCACTCCTGAAACTCCTTCTATTTGCCAGTCACACCATAATAATGACCAGATGTTAACAGTTACTGCTACCAACACCATTCATTCCGAGAACAGCACAACCCCCCTTCTATCATCAGTTGGTAATGGTACATCTAATTCTTCTACACCAACTACAAACAGCACAATTGTTGCGAAATTCCCTGGCAGTACGTCTCAGGTGGTAGCTTCACAGTCCCCTCAGCATCAAAATCAACAGCATGGTATGTTGTCATGTCAGCGCTGCAGTGCATTGTTTGTTAACCAAGAACAGTTGAACACTCATCAAAAACTGTACTGTCTCTTCAGCAGCCCAGTTCCTATGTTCACTCCAATTTCATCATCAGTCTCCGTATCTACCGTGGGTCTTGCTCAACAGACTCGTGTATCTCCCCAAATCATTAACAATACCCCTCCGCCTGCTCAAGAAGATCACGTGACCCGAATTTCTATTTCTAACAAAAAGTCCTCCCAGGTTTATAAGCATCTCTTGGAGAGTTTTGGATTCGATCTTGTGATGCAGTTCAATGAGAACCATCAAAAAAGACAGCGCAAGGATATGGAAGAAGAAGAAATAACGCTTTTACAGGCTACAACTCAAGTAAATGAGGAACCCGAAGAGATATTCTTTAGATCTGAAGAAGAAAATCCTCCTGAGGAAGATTTGCCTGAAGTCTCAAAGTCAGTCTGTCAACACTGCAAAAAAGAATTCTCGAGCGTATGGGTCCTCAAGGCTCACTGTGAAGAGGTACACAGGGATCTAGTGCCGCCTGAATTCCTCGAAAGATATGCTCAGCAATTCAAAACAGAATATGAGAAAAAGTCTGTAATATCAGCAGTTTCTTCAAGCAGTTCTCCTGTTGTTCCCGTTAGTACGTCATCTAGCAATCATGCAGCATCAGTATCCGTGAGCAGTGTGACGTCGACAACCGCCATGCAAGACACGAGTTGTAGTGCATTCAAAGTGTCCGATGACATCAAGGAAGACTCTCAGACCAAAACTATATCGCAGCAGTTGCTCCAGCAGCAACAGCAGTCTGATCAGTCTGATATCCCATCTACTACTTCCAGTACGCCTACTACTTCTTCCACACCAGCCTCCAGCACCGAATCCATTCCAACTACTCTTACTTCATCTATGGCATCATCTATCAGTGCTATGGGAACCAATGTTGTGCCCAATCCCGTCAATGTCAACACTAACGCCAACGCTAATATTTCGATAAGCCTGGCTCAGCAAATGAATGAAATGCAAGCTGCGCTCAATGTCATGGCTGCGTCGCAACTTCAGCAGCAACTTCAGCAATTCAATCCCATGATGATGAGTATGGCAGGATTAAGTATGGGATTGCCATTGGGTCTCAATATGAATGCATTGGCCGCTATGAATTTGCAACCACCATTAGTGCCAATGATGATGCCGCCCCCACCATTTGATCCTTTGGGTTTGGCTCAAGCACAAAACCCTCTATTTTCACCACAAGCAGCTGTTGCCGCCGCATCTATTGATCCTCTTCTAGCAAAGCAGCAGCATTTGATTCAACAGCAACAGGCGGTAAGTAACTGACATTGCCAACTTATTTGTATTAAATTTTGTCAATTAATAGTGGCCCTTAATGAATGTCCAACTTTGAATCAAATTCCACAATCTGAGATTTATGGCGTACAAGTACATAAGGTCTTGAGTGATATAAGGAAATGCGAATAGTTGCGTTTATATTTGTAATATATTCACAATAATCCTTTCATACCTTTAATAATTAATAAATGATACTTTGTTATGTATGTCATTTACCATTTCGTATATATACATACAAAATGCCCAGATGCTTCCGTTACAAAACAATACCCCAGATTCTGTCGACTTTCATGAAGAATAGTAGATCAGTTTTTCCGAAAAAATGCCTTGGAGTTAATTGGGTTTAAATATGACTGGCGGGCGCGAAATTCAAACTGGCGCAGAAATCAGTGCGGCGTCTATCAATGGCGCCGGGCTTTTGCGTTTTCGGTGAAACTGTCGAGTAAGGAAAACATCACTTGCTGCTCACTAGAATGCTTTAATAGCATCGAATGTTTAATGTGTAAAATTCATTTAATCTATTAATCTTCAGTAATTCATTTTTGTGGTGTGATATAACTACGGTATGCAGCGGTTTTACAATGAACGCTGAACACGAACCGAAACTGATGGAAATTAACAATTTTTTCCCCTTCAGAAATTTTCCTTCTTAAAAGTTTTTTCCTCAGCCCTACCTTATGGTCTCCTTTCCGCATCTTACAATGCGCAAAATACGATTTATTTGTGGTGAATACCAGAATTGAAAAGGTTGGAACGCAGTGGAATGAATATATTGAAATGGCTTAAAGACCTTCGGCATAGCCACATAGCATCAAGGTATCATACATCATCACATCATCAATTTATACGTATAATAATTACCTATTAAATAAATAAAAATTAACAATATTCCTAGAGTAATGGAATTATTTTTTGCGTATCTTCAGCGTGAAATAAAGTTTTATGCTTCAGAGAATCATTTATTTGACCCTATTTAAAGATAGATATAACCTCCGTCGTTTTCCAGCTATTAGGTGTTTTATAACTTTTTCAACATTCATTGTACAGATGAAGCACCATAAAATCACAGATAGGTCCTGCGTATTTTAAAAGTTCCATGTGAATACTATCAAGGCCACATGCCTTCCTGTTTTTCATTGTTTTTAATGCTAACTTAAATTCTTCCAAGGCGATGAGGTCCACCGAACTGTTGTAACATCTCTTCCTTTTGAGAATCGATGGTTTCTGTACATCAACGTTTTCTATAGTGTTCTTAATCGTGTTATCATCGTAAATTCGTAGAATCACATACGATAAATGATAGCCCGCATTAGGTTCTTTCCTTAATATCATGGCACATGTTAACTGAGTTTTACAGCTAAAGTGTTATTATTTTTGTGCGCGCAGTTTGAACTGTTGCTTTAGCCAGTGTCATGTTGTGTAGCCGCAGGCCGACAATTGCGTTGGTGAATATTTGCAGCACACATTTGGATGCACAGCCAATCAATCCTATGCGGTGTCTATGATTAACAGTGATAAAATGGCATATGCTCCATGCCGACCAACAAAATAGTTTGCTAATACAGTGTTGGTGCAAAAGAGTAAAAAATATGGAAAAACGTATGTTTCATACACATTGGTCTATTACTTTGTCGATGATAGATAGGGTATCTTGAGATAGATAGGGTATTTGAACTTACTACCGCCGCACACTGATCAATTGAAAAACAAGAAGACACGCATTTAACATAAGTAGCTGCTATTTGAAACGCAAGAGAAACAACCAGACAGATACAAATTTTCCCACCCCCAACCAATATCGCCCAGAAATGATTTCACGAATCCCAAAGCTTCGATACGTGGCATGTCTCCACCTAGCCTACGGAACAGGAAAACGAAGGCCAGAATATGCATTAGTCTGCGAGTCTATGCGGGGTATTGGAGATCCATTGTCCCTGTTGTTCCTCAGATCATCGTGAAGTATGTTTTGCATCAAAATACATTCCCAGCGGTAGCAGAAAGTACATCATACCACCTCCCAGGATTATCTCGTGCAATACGAACGTAATTTTCGAGTGTTTTAAGAAAACTCGAGTGTTTTAAGAATCATGGGAGGCAGTTTATAACGCTATTGACACAAATAAAAAATATAATTTATTTTTCTCAAAGCTTTCATTTCTCTTTAACGCATGCTTTCCTATTAAAAAGAGAAAATTAAACATTTCACGAAAAAGTAATACTTGGATCACAAAAGGAATTAGAACATCGTGTAAAAATAAACGTACTCTCTACTTTATTTCTAAACGTCATGACGTATCTCAAGATTTCCTTATCTATTTTAAAAAATACAAAACATTGTTACGAAAAGTCATAAGGCAGGCTAAAATCATGAAAAACGATCAGGATATTTTGAACTCAAATAATAAAACAAAAGCAATGTGGAATATAATAGAAAATACTACCAAATCAACTAGAAAACCCGTAGAGAATGTTGTTTTAAAATATAACGATATAAATGTGAACGATCCGGCAACAGTGGCTAATCTCTTTAACCAATACTTTTCGAGAATTGCTGCCGATCTCACTAAGGGTCTTCAGGCACAAAACTCAAAAACAGACAGTTCACCCAAAATTTTAGACACAATGTTCGTTTCGAAACTTCTTCCTATGAAATTCTCAAAATAATCGGTAAACTAAAAATAAATATTCGTCCGGTTTAGATGAATTCCGGATTCTTTGTTAAAGACTTGTGCGTATGCCATTATACACCCGTTAACTCACATGTTTAATGCATCTTTATGCACTGGAACGTTTCAGATATTTTCAAAACAGCTAAAATTAAGCCGCTTTTCAAAAAAGGCAACAAACATGAAATTCAAAATTATCGGCCCATTTCTCTTCTATCAGTTTTTTCAAAAATATTAGAGAGACTTTTTTACGTACGAATGGAAACCTTTCTCACTAAACACGACGCGCTTTCAGATTGCCAACATGGATTTAGAAAATCAAAATCAACGGAAACAGCTATATTTTCTTTTCTTAAAGATGTCGCCTCATCATTGGATCAAAACGAGGCACCTATTGGATTATTTTAGATCTCTCAAAAGCTTTTGACGTCATTGATCATGACATTTTACTTTCCAAATTACCTTCATATGGAATTCGTGGTATTGCTCTAGATTGGTTATGTTCGTACCTTAAACAACGATCTCAGAGAGTTGAAATACCTTACTGGAATGATGGAACATTACGTACGCACCTTTCCGACTCTTTGCCCGTTGCATGTGGAGTTCCTCAAGGATCGATTTTAGGCCCTACTCTGTTCCTACTTTACATAAACGATATGCCCTCGACGATTCGAAACGGAAGAACGGTTCTCTTTGCGGATGATACGAACATCCTTTGCAATAAAGAAACCGTAAATAGTACAATATCAGATGTTTCAAATTGGTTCCGAAATAACAAATTAATAGTAAACGAAAAGAAAACGGTTTTAATGCAGTTTTCTATTTCAAATAAACAATTCTGTGCTCCATTGAAATGAACAGTGTACCATTGACTGATGTTAAGGTAACAAAATTTTTAGGTCTCTCAATTCAGTCAAACCTTAAATGGAACGTCCATTTAAATGAATTGAACACAAAATTAAGTTCATTATGCTACGCGTTCAGAATTCTTGCAAATTCAGTCAGCCTTCATACTGCTCGTTGTGTATACTTCGCGAATGTTCATTCCGCCTGAGATATGGCATAATATTCTGGGAAATACATCTTATAGCTCCCAGACTTTTAGATTACAAAACGAATTGTACGAATAATAACCAAATCCCACCCACGTGATTCATGTAAGCTCTCTTCATTAATCTAGGAATTTTACCATTACCGTGTCTTTTATTTACGAATCAGTGGTTTTTGTAAAAAATGACTTGCTCAAGGGCGGGAATATATTTTCAGAAAATGCCGAAGTCTATTACTATAACACTCGACGTAGAAATCATATTCATCAGGTGACGGTATCAACAGCTCATTACAAAAAATTCACATACAATACATGTACATTATTTTACAACACTTTGCCAGATGACATTAAACGATTAAATTCAATAGAAAAGTTTAAATCCAAGTGAAATCGTTTCTGCTGCATAACTGTTTCTATACAATTAGAGACTATACTGAGCATCACAAGAAGAGGAACATTAATTTTAACAATGATACATAATGCATTATTTACCATTTGGACTGTATAAATGAGTATAAACAACCTGTAACAACTATTGTACTACAGCTTCCGGGTCAATGACCCCCATCTCGATCAGGTTTTTCGTCCAGTTTCCTGATCCATTGAGCAAATGCTGAGATGGCCCTTGTTTTGCTTCTGGACATAAATGTAACTTCATTTCTGTGCACGTCTTCTAGAATTCAGTGGAAATACATTTATTCAAATTATCGTTTCCATGTTGTCGCGGCAGGAAGTAATAAGAGCCAAAATTTATTGCTTATTTTCTTTGAAAATAGATTTTATTACATGGGAGTTTTTTTGTTGTTTTTTTCTCCCTTTCAAAATTCAAAATTTATTGCTTATTTATCTTTGAAAATGGATTTTATTACATGGGAGTTTTTTGTTTTTTTTCTTCCTTTCAAAATTCAAAATTTATTGCTTGTTTATCCTTGAAAATAGGTTTTATTACATGGGAGTTTTTTGTTTTTTTTTCTCCCTTTCAAAAATTCAAAATTTAAGTAGTATATGACTTGGTGTAGAGATCGCAGAATTTTGAAAATGTGCACACAATTCACTTTTCCCCATAGCACGTCATACGCAGTTTTTAACTGTTTTTTTGACGCAAATAAATAAATAAAAAATAAAACTCATTAAATTCGCACTGTTTCCCAAAATATTTTTATTCTAGGTCACTTTGATGGGGAGAAATTACGTGTTAATTCGTATACAATCATTTATCAGGTTATCTAAGAAGTATTTCGTTAGCTAGAGCTATTCAAAACTCGCACAAGAATCAGTTCGTACTGCAAGACTAGAAATAATTAATAAACGCAATATTTCGTTCGTGGGCTGAATGGGCTAAATTTTAAGTTGTTATTGATTTTAAAATATTTTATAATTGTTATTATAAACGACTTCTATGAAGCCTTTTAGTAATGCTTAAGCCTTAATGCACCAGTTACCAACCGTGTAATACCTCTGATTCAACCACCACTTAAAACTTTAAACGCGATATTGCAGCCCTTAAACGTTTTTTATTGAATAAACATTGTAGTCGCAAAATGCTGTTAACATATGTCGTGATATTAAGGAACTGCAGGGGTCAATCATTTATCATACGTGGCTGACTGAAACATATGACATTAATTCACACGGAAGATATGCAAAACATAATTCGAGTATTCCAAGAATTTGTTACTATCCATAAGACTTGGTTCATGTTCAACGTTCGCCGTTACGCCGTTGGCGTGTTACGCCGTTGCATACCCTTATTGCTATTGCTGATCTGATAGCGGCAAGGGATGTTTGCCTCTAACGACAGTTTCACCGAAAATGCAAAGCAACGGAGCTACGCCCCGCCCCGTCGGCAACCGCCGCGCCGGTCTCTGCTGTGACGCGGCGACCAGTTCAAATTGCGCTCCCGGAACTAACATTTAAACTCGATAATTTCCAATTTTTTTTTATTTTTTCGGAAAAGCAAAGAAAATTCGAAATTAAGTTCTTAAGACATATTTTGGCTAATTAATTACTGGGATGCTGTGAATGGATGAGCTGCAATAAGTACTAAACAGTTGGTTTGAAAAAATGCTTTCTAGGCAAAAATTTGCATTGCAGATGCATAGAAACATGTAAATTGTTTATTATTTTCAAAAGAAATGAATACATTTGTTTAGAAAGAAAAAAATAACCGAGAAATAAAAATGCAACCGAATAGTGAAATTTTTTTTAATTTCTGGGAAGCATGTAAATTTAACTTTCGAAGTACATTTAAGCAACACGTATTTTTTCAAACCAACGTTTGAGTGCTTATTGCGGCTTGACCATTCAAAATCCGAGTGAGTTTATTTTCGAAGTTTCGTTGTTTCCTCCCTGGCCATCCTGGCTTGATTTCTAGCGGAACGCGACGAGAGGGCGTTGCGGTACAGTGGGAATAATTGTTAAATTGTATTGTAAATATATAATTCTTTCAATGAAATTAATAATTATTTTGGGGCGCATTTCTGGACCTAAAATTGTATAAATCAAGCATTGCATATAATTATATTTATATATGTATGACACACAAATGTTGGACATGTGTGTGAGTACACAGACGTCCCTGTACTGTCGTAAGGCTCGCAGTTTTGGAAAGAACACATAAACTAAAGTCGACACCATAAGTGCCATTATGTGTATATTCCCTATAGTTTTCACATAATCACATCTTAAAAATGCGCAAAACTTTTCAGTCTTCGTATTTGATTCAATTTTATTTGTGTTTTCATTCATCTTATCGTAACACTTTGCAGCAGAATGGTCAGTCGAATGAGAAACTTTGGAAAATATGGTTGTTTAAGGTGGTGCTCATAATTTTCGGATTCTGTTATGGGTTGTCCTGCAATATTTCTGTGCTTCATCATAAATGAATGTTGTGTTATTGGTCTTAATTTTGGTGAATGTCGCTGCAGGGCTTCCGTCGCTAGTCCGGAGTATGCTCTAAGCTATATCACAAGTTTTGCACAAGTTCTACAAGCATTTTAAGACTTTATGAGAAAATCAGAAGGATAGTCAATGCTGTACTAATCATGACGAGTATGGTGGCCTGTCGAAGCGTATGACTAGACTAGGAAGAAGCTATAAAATAAATGTTTTAGCACAGTCCTGAAGCTAATGTAAGACATGGCCTGGGTTTCAAAGAAACAATGCTCACGAGATGATAGGTGAGAGTTCCAAAAGGCGAGAGTTCCAAATTCGTGTAAGCGCAGTTGTGACATTTATCTCATTGAAGAAAATGGGCTCGAATTATTTTCACAGTGAATTGGAATTTACTTCAACGTCATTTTAATGCAGTTGATTAACTGGACACGAGGCAAATTTACTAAACTGTTTCAAGAAATTTTATTAGAACGAAGCAAGCGACTTTTATAAACTGTTCTGCTAATAATTTGTTCTAAATTCCAGTATTCCACAATGCATCAATCCAGAAATAAATAAATATTTTAAAACAATTTTGTTCAACATTAAAATAAATTAATCAAATTAAATATTTACTATTCAATTAAAATACGAAAAATACAAAAAGAGTAACAAATAAATTCATTTTAATAACAGTTCCTCTAAGGAGAGAAGAAAATAAATCTATAGTTAATTTACTCAATGTCCAAAATCTTCCAAGAATAGTCCTAAACCGCCCTTCAGTACAGATTATTCAGAAAACTTCCCTTTCATATGTTGAAACTACCTTACATTTTCAATTTGCAAAGTGAGTGTTGGGTAAGGTCACTAGATCATCAAAAGGGAAACTCGCGTAAAGAAAAGTAAATTTCAGTACAATACATTCCTTAGTTCTTTTTTTTATATTTAAAAAACTGCGATGGCTAATCTAAAATGAATATACTAATATTGTATGAAAGTTAAATAGATGCATCTTTTTAATTTCAGGCTATAAACGCATTTGAATTTTTAACATTCAAGCTTTTATTTTGTGAAAACTAAACCATATGTTTTGTGTTTTGTATACGTTTTATTTGTTTTTCGACCGATCTACATACTCGAAGCTTATACGAGCGTGTAGGGAGACGCTATATCTACAAAATTGCGTTAATGGAATAAAATGGAACAATGAACATTTATAGCATTTACGGATGTTTTCATTTGGGTGCAGTATCAATTGGTAGAGATTATGCAACTCAAACTTCGTAGATCATGAGGTTCAAACCTGGTGACCTGCCACCGTCTGGTTGAGAATTAGATCTAGCTGGTGTGATCGATCGCTTGTGTGGTTCCCCTGATCAGTTCTAAGAGAAAACCAACGGGTCTTCTGGGAAGGAAGCACCGCACTCGTTCTTTTCCCCAACTTGTCCTCGCTGACCCTCAGTGTTTGGACCCAGGGCTTATTCTCCGTTCCCAAACTGTTCATCCCCCCTTGAACTCGATAGACTCTGGCAGTACTGTGGGGACATATATGTGAGGACTGACTCGAATTGGGTTGTTGTGCCATCGGAAAGAAAGAAACGATCAGTTTCAGTAAGATTTTTATGGCACAATGGTTTAGCAGCTTTTTTCCAAATGCCACTAGTTTTCTTGAAATTTGTATCTTCGTATTTTTTGATGAATGTAATTATATTTTAATTATCTTTGTTGCCAGGTTACTGCTGCCCAACAGAAACGAGCACGGACTAGAATAACAGACGAACAACTAAAAATATTACGTGCGCACTTTGATATAAATAATTCTCCGTCAGAGGATCAGATCCATGAGATGGCGAGTCAAAGCGGTCTTCCTCCGAAAGTTATCAAACATTGGTTTCGAAATACACTCTTCAAAGAACGTCAACGTAACAAGGATTCGCCTTACAATTTTAATAATCCGCCCTCTACTACTCTTAATTTGGAAGAATACGAGAAAACCGGCGAAGCGAAAGTGATGCTTCTAAATACTTCTTCAGATGACCGAATCAGTTCCAAAGAAACTCATTCTCCTGCACCCTCCGATAATTGCAATACATCTCCTGAAAACAAAAGGAAACATACGTCTCCCCAATCTTTTCTTCAGACATCTCAAATCAAGACAGAACCTGCTGATACCATGCTGGATAATCAAGAGCAAAAATTTAACAGTGTTTTGTCAGAAACAGAGCATGATCACAAAGACATCGAGCTCATTGATCAGAAGCCACCTCCTCACACATTACACCCTCCACCGAGCCCTGTTACGTCTTTAGCAGGTTCGACGTGCAGTAACAATGACCAGAATGTAGGCACATCCTCGCCAGGGTCGCTCACATCAATCATCACATCGCAGCTAAGTACAAACTCATTGAATTCTCCTAATCGAGTGAATGCAACAACTCCTCCTTCCAGCAATGCCATTCCTTCTAAATTGTCTCCTACTAGCTTTGCCTCCCCCAACCAAGTTACAAATTCATCGCATGTGGTGTCAGTGTCTCAGTCCACCAGAAGTATCAGCCCGGGACGAGCTTTCAACACCAACTCTTCAGATGGATTCAGTCACGGTCTCATACCTGGATCTTGTGGGAGCGGAAGCAATAATTCTTCAGGAAGTTCGTCAGGAAAACGTGCAAATCGCACTCGTTTTACGGATTATCAGATAAAAGTGCTTCAAGAATTTTTTGAAAATAATGCGTATCCTAAAGATGATGATCTCGAATATTTATCAAAACTATTGAGCTTAAGCCCCCGTGTGATAGTCGTGTGGTTTCAGAACGCTCGTCAGAAGGCAAGGAAGGTTTACGAAAACCAACCACCAGTCGATGCATCTCCAGGAGTAGACGAAGGAGGAGCAAATAGATTTCAAAGAACGCCAGGCCTCAATTATCAGTGCAAAAAATGTCTCCTTGTGTTTCAGCGCTATTATGAACTCATAAGACATCAAAAAACCCATTGTTTTAAAGAGGAAGATGCTAAACGGTCAGCACAAGCACAGGCAGCGGCAGCACAAATCGCTGCTGTCTTGTCGTCGGAAGATTCAAACTCCAGCACCATTGTTGAGGGGAATCAACAGCAGCAGACAGTTGGTGCGTCGCCCAGCACCACCCCGGTCCAGGTTCCTACCCAACAGCTCACTCCGCTCACAGGGTCAACAACGCAGGCAGCACCTACACATTCCACAGCTTCACAGGTCACATCTGCTCCATCCGTGACCACACTGGCTTCCAATGTCTCAGTGACGACTACACTAGCTACAGGAACCCCACGCGCTCTCTTTACCGCTTCACCTACCTTGTCTCGCTCTCAGGATGACAGTGCCAAGGAGGGCACATTTCAGTGCGACAAATGCAACCTTGTCTTTCCACGCTTCGATTTGTGGAGAGAGCACCAGCTTGTCCACATCATGAATCCTAATCTTTTTCCCTCGTACCCACCTGATAGTCCATTTGGCATTCTTCAACAGCATGCACAGATCCAGCAGCAGCAATTCTCAAATATGAACGTATCCGACGTACATGTTAATGTTACAAACGCTCCTCCATTGGCTCATCCGCTATCAAACATATTGCCCACCAGCAAACGGAAATATGAAGACTATGACGAATCAAACGACAGGGACTCAGATCATCCGAAGGACAAACGCTTAAGAACCACCATTCTCCCCGAACAACTGGATTACTTGTACCAGAAATATCAACTGGAAAGTAATCCTTCTCGAAAGATGTTGGAAAACATAGCGAAAGAAGTAGGTCTAAAGAAACGCGTGGTACAGGTGTGGTTCCAGAATACACGCGCGCGGGAACGAAAGGGACAATTTCGAGCACATGCGCAAGTCATTAATAAGCGTTGTCCATTTTGTCCAGCTCTCTTTAAAGTAAAATCAGCATTGGAATCGCATCTCGTAACAAAGCATGCCGATCAATGTACTCGCGGAGAAATCAATATAGACGCGTTACCCGACGAGGATGGGAACATTGAAACATCATTCAACACCGGCCAAGTAGTAGACTCTGCTAAAACAAGCAATTTAAGTGTGAATTCTCAGTCTCCAAGTATAATTAATACGCTTTACCCTCCCTTTCAAACCGAAGTGGAAAATACATTGATCAAGAAATACTACGAAGAGTCCATGAAGAGATATTTTAACGAACTTCAAGCTCACCACGCGGCACAAAATGGGAATGTGGGAAGTAAGGACATGTTACAACTTCCAACAGATCTGAGTATGAAAATCAAACAGGAACCTTCTACCACGTTAGGTGACAGCAGCTCGATTATTGGCGATGGACCTCTAGACCTCAGCAAGCCAGTGGATTTAAGTCGTCCAATGAAACTGACAATGGAAATGGAACCACGTGCAGAGTCTGGGCCGTTAACTGACTTGAGTGAAAAAAGCATTGGGTGCGAGGATGACAGTACTTCCGAAACTACAGAGAACATGGATGGTGACGAGAGCAATCCGACATCCCCCGCATCCAGCACGCAGAGCGGGCAACAGCGTCCGTTACCACCCACTGGTGTAAAACGATTTCGCACACAGATGAGCAGTTTGCAGGTGAAAGTCATGAAGTCTTTGTTTGCTGACTACAAAACGCCTACTATGGCAGAATGTGAAATGCTGGGGCGCGAAATTGGCTTACCAAAACGCGTAGTGCAAGTGTGGTTTCAAAATGCCCGTGCCAAAGAAAAGAAGAATAAGCTTGCGCTGCAGAAAGCCCTGGGAGGTCCAGACGCTCCCGTCACTTTACCCGACATGCGGCCACCAGAAGAATGTAAGTTATGCCAGTTCAGGTACTCTCATAAATATTCAGTACAAGATCACATATTCACTAAATTACATATTGATTGTGTCAAAACACACATCGAAAGCGGTAAGGTCGATTTGTCCGGAAATACTAGCGATGGAAGTGGCAGTGCCAGTGGTGAATTTACAGTTCCACCGGCGCCTGGCACTTCTTTAGCAAATGCGAATGATAGTGCAGCAGGAACTGGCAATGCACTGTCGGCACATTCACCTGCACCAGCAACCTCTGTCTCAACTCTCCTCAATGCTGGCTCGGGCGCGGGGCGAACAGAGGTCATGGGCTCTGGGACATTGCCTCCAGCATCCTCGCAGAACTCGCAACATCAGCTGACACAATTTCAAGCGCTACAAATAGCCGCTGCGTCGGCGCTGTCTCTACCTAACTCTCTGTCGGTACAGTCGGTGTCCTCCGCTGCAGCATCGACGTCTGCAGGAGCGAGTCCATCAGTTGCGAGCGTCAAGGATCCACCAATGGCGGCAATCGGAATGTGTGGGGGTAGTAACAATATGACTAACAGCAGCACCACCACGACCACGACCACCACCACCACCACCACCACCACCACCACCACCACCACCGCCGCCGCCGCCGCCGCCGCCGCCGCCGCCACCGCCGCCACCGCCAGTTCTTCCAGCACCAGTAACAACAACACCACCACCAGCACTAGTAGCAGCGGCAGCAATAAAACCGTTGGAGGAAGTTCATGCGGTTCCGGTGGCTCGAGCGGCATTAGTAGTGTTTTTGATGCTGTTAGCGAGACTAGTGCCGTGGGGAGTGAAGGCCCGGGTAGCGCTAGCACAGGTGCAGGGTCTGGCGCAGTTTCTGGCGCAGCTACAGGTGCAGTTACTAGCGCAGCTACTGGAGGAGCTCCTGGGGTAGCAACTGGAGTAACTACTGGCGCCGGCACAGTCAAATCGCCAGCGCCTGGCGGTGCGCCCAGCAATGAAGATATGGCGCTGTTACATCAACTGTATGGTCTGGGTCTTGCTGGCTTCTCTGGAGGTGTGCAGGGCAATATGTTTCTGCATCCCGCAATGTTTTCTGCTGCTGGTGAGTAAATCCCCATTTCAGTAACACTGCGGAGAACAGGAGTGCGCAGTAGTATCGTTGAATATTCAAAAGATTATTTGAAGGAAACCTTGCTCTTCCTTGTGATTTTGATAGGATTTGTGTAATTTTGATAGGAAGTGATTGTGTCAAAAGATAGTTATTTAACGGTTTTTGAAAAATTGTGAAAAAAGGAATATCTCTTATATTGAGCTCCGAGGGCAATGAAGGATCAGAATTCAATAAGACATTTTCACTGTACAATAGTCGTATTTGCTGAAGTGCAATATACGTCATTTTCATAATGGATTCTTGAAATCTGTAAAGTGTTCTACTGCGCACTAATCAGTGTTCTGAATGCCATTTGTTGACCTAGTTACACAATGGGACTTAGCCACTTACTTAGATTTTGGCCAATGCCCACAGCATGATTGCATGGGACTAGTATGAGTGAGACAAAGGATATTTAATTCAACCGTAAAAGAATGTTTCACCTGTATAGTAGGTCATGCTAGTATCATGGACCTTTCAAAACTGGTGCACATATTACTAATGTCAGTGTTACGACTGTGTCGCAAGACGTTGTCGCCATAACTTAGAACATTCTTTTTTAAGAATGTTCATTGTTATCACATATTTAATATTTTGTGATCGTCTCTGATTCATTGATTGATCTATTTGAGCAGAAGATAATGCTTATCTCATCTTTGAGAAGTTTTAAATGTTTATGCTGACAGTTTTTATTAAGTAATCGAAATCTCTATCGGTAGTGTTAAAGCTGTTCGCCATTGTAGAGTATCTCTGCAGAACGGATCCCCAAAAATTAAAATTACCCCAGAAAACTTATTGAACAAAATATTGAAGTTTCCATTTTAGGCGAAAACCATTCAGAAAAAAATGAGAGAAATTTCATCGGATTGCCGATCCTTCATTCCATTCACAACTTTCACTAGTTTTACCTGAAAGAATTAACAAAGACTATCTCTAACGATCATATCACCAAAAATGTCAACAGTGATTTTGGTATTCGATGTACCTAAAAAGTCAGTTTGATTCATTGTCTTCATTTTTATTTGTAGATTCCTGTGGGAACTGACAACCCTGGTTGTCTGTCCGGAGAGATATCATTTCTGAGAATCATCATTTGTTGTGACACTTATTCCGCCTACGTATGTCAGATTGTTGATAACTTGTTTCCACTCCCTTCTGTAGTGTCAATTCAAATAAAGATTGCGTTTGAAAGCCACATTACGAGAGCCGAATTGTTGCCACGTTCCGATCTGATATAGAACTAGCTGAAGAAGCGAAAAATTCTTCAGATTTAAAAAAAATTGCTTTAGATGTAAATAACAATGGGCCGATTGTAATGTCTACAAGAGAATTTAAAAAATAATTAGTAATGAATAAGTTCGTATGTTTAGTGATACCTGTTTTTTGTATCTTCTGTTTTTAAGCACGTTTGTATTTCACACTGCCCTATTAATATTTTTTAAAAGCAGATTTCCTTCCACCTATCTACACCTTAACAATCTACCTTCAAAGAATAATATCTAATATTACATAAATTGCTACATGTATTACACTTCATCTTCACTGTCCAGTTGAATCCTTCCTTTGTGCGTTCCTCACTGTCCTTGTTGTCAGCTTACTACTTGTTTCAGCTTGCCTATTTTTTTTTCTCTAAAATGTAAAAGTACAACGCTTTTTATTGATTCATTAAAGATAAGTTTTGCATTCTTTTAAATTTTCCGCTTTATAGTAGCTGGTAGTCCCTCTATCAAATAATGTTTCTAATATGACGTTCCTCTATTTCAATGGATTTTAGAAGTGCTCAGTTTGAGTTCGCATGCGTTACCGTTGAACACACAATGCAGGAAATCGCAGAGCGATATGGAATGACAATTCGGGCTAATCTTCATATCACTTCGGTGCCTCAGTCTCTTCAAATTGGAAAATGTGAATTTCAGACCCTGGAAAGATTGATCAATCGATCGAAAACCCTCGTTCATTTCTTCCTTTAGTATGAGATCGGAGGTTGATACTTTTTAGTATAAAAGTGTCCCCATGTCATTGCAGAAAAATAATTTGAATCCTGACTCAAGAGAAGAAAAAGTTCAACTGATTTTCAACTCACCATCCCCACACAATGACAAACGTATATGTTGCATTTTAAAAGGCTACCATGCGAGTTGCCATGCATATAAGAACATTATTCCAACTTTAAAAATGTATTTTTTTCATATTACAATTTAAAAAAGGTTTCGAATTTCAATATATCATATCTTTTTATGTAAGCAGTATTAAAGACGTGGATATGACGGTTATAGTATATGCATACATTGTAGTCGAACCACGTTTGTTCTAACAAAATATTTTATATATATATATATATATATATATATATATATATATATTTTATTTTTATAGCGACGTGAAACGATGTGGCAAGACTAAAATATATAATATCTCATGATCGTGGGTTTCAACAATCGTTTCAGAGATCGGAGATGTCTTGCGCCAAACAACGTCAAAACAAAAATTAGTCCTCCTTACTATATAGTAAACTCTCGTTAATGCGAATTTAAAGGGATCGAAATAATCGGAGTTCGTGTTAAAAATTCGTGTTATCCGATTATTAATGACCGTATTACAGTAAACCCTTGTCGGAACACATGTTGTGTTCGTGTTACGGAGAAATTCGTGTCACATATATATTACACATATTTAGGGTGAGTTACGTAACTGAAGCTTCTCCTGCAGTTTTTGAACGGTTGAAGTTATTGCAATGAAGTTTTCATGGAAGTGCATGAATGGGACCAATTGATATATGTATTCATTTCTTCGGATTCGTCTTTTTACGCTCGTCATGATAGACAAAAAAGTGTAGTTCCATTTGAAAAAAAAATTACCTCAATAGCTCTTAAAATGCAAGTGATAAAATCGAAACGAATACATGCAACAGTTAGCCCAATTCTTTCACGCATTTCGTGAAAATTGCCTTACAATAACTTCAACCATTGAAAAATTACAGGTGGTGCTAAAGTCACGTGACCTTGTATGTGTGTGTGTGTGTGTGTGTCTATCTATCTATCTATCTATCTATCTATCTATCTATCTATCATATATACACACGAGCAATGCCGTTTTCGCAAAAGTGGATAAGGGAATAGGGCTAATTATTGCAATATTTGTTTCGGTTCTATCACTTGTATTTTGAAAGATATTGAGGTAACTGTGTTTTTCAAATAGAACTATACATTTTTTATTATATTACGACGAGCGTAAAACTACGAATCTAATCATATACATATTTTTGCGATTCATGTTTAACGTATTTTAAATAAGAGTTCACCAACCAAGAACGAGCAGCACTTTCCCTGCTAGCACGTGCTCGGAACGTTACAATATCCGTTAAATACAAGTCGTTAAAATCAAAATTACTCTAAAATCAAAATATGAATAGTTCCATTTGAAAAAATAAAGTTATCTCAATATCTCGAAAAATACAAATAATATAAAATAGAAATAGATTGGCCCCACTCTCTCAAGCATATTCGTGAAAACTGCATTGCATCTGGTCAGTAACATCCCTAATTCATCCATTTAGGCATTTTTGGCATATTGCATAGACATAAAATTCATTCTTTTCTTCAAAATTCGAGGAGAATCTTTAAAGTTGGAAACGGGTAAAACAGGCTTCCGCGACCGGAATCAATGGCTATCCTGGGTAACTTGGTTATCCTGAGGAAGCGAAATACCCGTTTCGCCGCGAGGAAGGTCGCAGAAATGCGCATTTTCATATAATGTAAAATTGGAAAAGAGTTTTTGATCGCTTATGACCATGTAGTTGCATAGCGATCTAAAATATATTAAAGAAAAGAAAGGTCTCAGTATGGCAGCCGAAACGTTGCCAACTCTATCTAGGAAACGACGACTCCTGGACAGCGAAGTTATCCAGTGTTATGGGAAACATGGAAACGCAAGTATGGCGGCCTATAGGTGTCTGCGTTGCGCCGACACCTACACACAATTTGACAATTCACTATTGTCACTACTTGACAATTTTTTGAGTGTGTCAAAAACAATTATATCATTGGGAAATTAGTACACAACTAATTGTTGTTATAGGGGTTCGTTAGATAGCCAGAGTGTGAAGAAGTTGTATGCCATAACGATGTGGTGTCTCAAATTGTACGCCTTATTGAATTCAAAGTGTCATTTTTTAATGCTGTCTTGTATTTCGAGTTTAAAGCTAACGTTTTACTCTAATGATAGAAACCTGTTTTTCATTGCCGATTATGACAACGCTATACCTTTTCAGCATCTCTAAATAGCCGCCATACTGATTTAGAGATGCCCAATTTGTCACGTCAGGCCCTGTACGTATGTATCATAGGTACAAATATGGCGGTACTTTGTTTGGAACTCCGTTATCCATTTTGATAACTAGATGCAATGCCGTACTCATAAGACGTTATTAAATGGCCGCCATACTAAAAAATCTGTTTCTTTCAAAATTTTTATAAAATCATTGGGAAGCGGTGGAATATAATTGTATAATTTTAACAACAATAAAAAATGGATGTAAATGGTTGATTTCCAACGTTTTATGACAAATTATGAACAATATAATTTAATAAAGGAAATAGTATACGGAATGTTTGTATAGTACTTTTAGATTTAAATGTAATGTCTCTGAGAGTAATCTTCACAATATTTTCTGGGTTGGTTATCGAAAATGGAAGGCTTGTCATAAACGTATGTTTAACAGATAAAGAAAGTGTATTTTTTTGCCTTAATTGTTGCGATTTCCCTTTTTTTTCTCTGTGGGATAGACAAACCGTGCTTTCAAACAAAGAATTAAAGAACATAATAATATTAAGGTGACAGGCATGCAATTAAATTAAATTTCTCGACATCGCCTTCATATTTTCATTATTTTAATTTTGAATTTATTCACAGACATTTATGACAATGTTCGATCAAAAATAAAAATAGCATAAAACATATTTAAACTTTGTGACAAATTCAATTTTCCTTTATTTGTGTAAATTTACTTCATTCTTGATCTGTTTCTTCCAATTCCATCTATTTATTTCTATTTTTGGGTTGATTTTATTGTTAACTTTTGCAAATGATGACTATTTTTATGTAAATGTGCTCTCTCTTAATTTACTATTGCCACATTCTTCTTGAGGGAAATATATACACACACAACGAATATGTACATATACATATACAGAGGGAATGCTTTTACTTATTTGTGTTAATTTTTAGTTTATCTTTTTAATTTTATAAAGTTTTGCATTAATAACATATTTTGGTTAGTTATTTCCCCTCTATTTATATATATTTACTTCCTACATACATTTTTCTCATACTTGTTTTATTCCATATTTTCATCTCTAATTACTGTGAAATTTTATTTTTAATACTTTCACTCAAAACAATACTTTTTTTCATTTACAGGCAGGTATATTAATTTTTTGTTCACTGCTTATGATGCGAATAAATATTACGTGAAAAGCTCTCCACTGCCATATGATTTTTGTTTTGAAAACTTGTACGACATTGTTTGAACAAAAAGAATAAATAGGTACCCGTGTGTTAAAATATTGATGGTCATAGATTTTCCGCAGTATGTTTCTTTTCCAAATGTTTATACATATGTAAAAGTCAGAATAATTAAAACTTAATTATATTTCCTATACTTCAAAAATATTTTACAAATATGCAGGCGTATTCCTCGCCAAGATACATCACATCAGTATGTGTGTGTGTATATATATATATATATATATATATATATATATATATATATATATATGTGTGTGTGTGTGTGTGTGTGTGTGTGTACCTGTTATGCATCACACTTCTAAAAAGAAATTACAACTTTATAGGTTAATTTCTAACGTTCCAGACATGCAAACGGATGGCACTTTTAAATCCGACGTGTAGACATTAAAATCAATAAAAAAAAATATATTTTTCAGATGTGTATCTATGATACATGACCTAGTGACAAATTGGACATTTTTGAATCAGTATGGCAGCTATTTACAGACGCCAAAAAGGTATGGCGTAGTCATAATCGGCAATGAAAAACAATTTTCTACCTTATAGTAGCATGTAGCGAAACCACAAAGCAAAACATTAGCTTTGAACTACAATACAAATACAAAATTTGTAATACAAAAGAGTATTAAAAATTGATACTACGAATTCAATATGGCGTACAGTTTGAGACGCCACATTGGTATGGCATACAACTCCTCCACACTTTGGTATCTAACGAACAATATGCAACAAGAATTAGCTGTGTGCTCATTCTCCAATGGCCTAGTTATTTTCGACAGATTAAAAAAAAATTGTGCAGCGCAACGCCGACACCTACAGGCCATCATACTTGCGTTTCCCTGTTCCTCATAACACTGGCTAACTTCTCAACAAGTTTTATCTTTGAGCTTATCATACGTGTTTTTCTTGCTGGGTCCCTGTCTATCTGTAGAGCTTTTAATGAAATGACACATTTTAGTCAAAATTTGATTTATTATGCGCACTTTATGTATTGGTGGCAACACAGATACTTGTATTTTGACTTACTTTTACAGCTTTCTTAAATTGACCTTGTGAAAGAATAGTCTTTGTATAGGGGCTTCCAACACTAATAAGAGTTTCTGGATTTTCTTTGCTCGTGATCTCTTTCGAGGCAGAGTTGACATCTTCCAGCCACAATAATGTGTACTGAAATAGTAACTAATGGACCTTCTCTAGGATAAAATTACTTCTCTGTTGATTCGATGTTCCAGAACTAATTTCAGAGACGTTCTGATGAAATGATATTCTCCTACTTTTGGAATCTCTACAGCAAGCTTATAGAACTGATTAGAAAGATCTTTAAGAATTTTTTTCCGGCGATCAATTTATCTCAATCTTGGATTGAGGTCCCTACGCATGATATTTGCAGCTAAGGCTTGCAACCTGTCGAAAGAAAGATCAATTTGTTACCGACCGGTTACCTTGTATTCGGATATAGTGGAGATAGTACCTTTAGGGTACTTCCTCTGTCTGCAAGTTCTATTCCGTGACCTCGTCCGAATAAGCGAAAGTTAGTATTAGGGAGACATTGAAAATGATCTGAAGCTGCCTAAATTTATTGCCTTGTGAATTAAATTATGTCCATTGAATGGACAAGCCAGTTTTGTAATGTTTTGCGATTTCTGTCTTTGAAATGGACGTTTCTTCTACTTTTAACATGTGAGTTGTCGACAAAATAACAATCAATTTGTTCTTGTAGGCGAAAAACGAACATAAAGTTGCCTTGTATCTGAGAGGTAAATCAATAAATCATATGGACCTGTCTTTAGACGACTGCATGTTTGATGGCAAAAATCTTTTTCCTGAATGACCTTATCAAACTCAAATTCAATGAATTCAACATTCGAGCAGTTTGCAAACTTATGTAGAAATTCTCTGTAATTATGTTTCTCCCAAATACTTAGTATGGAGCAACTAAATGGAGAGCATTGCGCTCATCGAGATTGACTTTACTTTCACACTCTGGTTGCTCCCTTCTGTAAATCCTTAAACAAGATCCATGTATTCCGCATCACAAGTCCTCAAACATTGTAGTGGATATTTTTCAGGATTTCATGAAATAGGATTACGTGGAATTAGGTTCATTCAAGGCGTAGAAATAGATCACACACTCACACTCAATGTCTCACACTCTTAATGAGTGTAGTTTTTCTTCAAATTTTCATTCAATTGTGTACGTGAAAAGCTTATTATTAAAAATAGTAATAATAATTGTATACATAATTCCATATTGAGTCCATATATCACGCATTGTTGCGAGTTTCTCGTTTGTGTTTAGCTCTCGCCGAGAGTCCTGAGTATACTTATGCGAATGGATTTTAGATACAGTTTAAATTTGGTCACGAGACAGCTGCACGAATGAGCAATAATGATTGTAATTTTGAAGTCTAATAGAGAATGTATACAAATCAAGAGAACATCACTTCTACACTGGTTTTCCAGTACGGTCGGCCTGACAAGTTCGACCCAGACGCTTAAGCATGTGCTTCCTTCTTCACCAACATTTTCCAGAAAACGTGACAGTTTCTATATCTTTCAAAAAAGGGTCGGTTGATTATGGCTGCTTTCTTTCTTTCCTTTTAGTGCCGTGTTCGCCCTCCATGTTCTCCAAAATCACATCATCAAACGTTATCCCGAGTACCTTTCCCGTTAAATTGTGTTTCTTTTCACCTGGTCATATAAGGGTTAAGTATCTAACACTTTAATTCCTTCACATCTAATTATTTGCCCTATTTGCTACATTCTATTTTATCGCGAAAAATCCATATTTTTAAATTTAATTTCAAATTATAGTTGAAATAGTTGTAAGTGGCTGAATTTGCTCAAAATTCCCCAAATTTGCGCCCGTGAAAGGATATGGAAATACTCTGATTTTAGGACGTACATTTCATTCTTGAAAAATAATTTAAAGTTTTAAATTAACTATTCTGGAGCAAATAAATTCTGCTTTTTAAAATATTAACTAACTTTTTCTATCATTGTGGCACATTATTTGGGATCATTGGGCTTCTTCTCCCTCCTACACAGCTGAGTAATGCCACAGAAACTGATCTCGTGACCTCAACAATCAACAGAGAAAAACTCTTCGGAAGTCAAATATACTGTCTCTAGTACGCCTATGTTTTTGTGTAATGATATGTTAAGTGGAAAAAAATAACATCATCCCTGCGAACTTTAAAAACTAATGTAGTACATGTGCTAAAATTATGTATACAATTATTATTACTATTTTTGTAATAAGCTTTTCACGTACACAAATGCAAATATGGAGTATCTTTCTCTTAAGTGCTAAACTTGGAATAAAAAGTCTAAAAATATTCAATTTATAGATTAGGGAATTCAAAACAAAATTCGGGGACACCAAAATCTGCTTTTAAAGTTCTAAAACTCAACATTTGATAGTTATGCATAATTGTTGTGTGCTTTAGCGGGTTGCGGGTTGGATCGGCACGCTATATCTATATATTTATTTTATTTTGTTTAATATATTTATTACACGCACATATATACATTTTAGCTTCCTGCACTCCTCCTTCATGTATACTTTATGCCAAATCTAAAATTTATCTCTGCGCGCAATATACTTAAAAAGCCGAATATAATTTTATCTCCGTCTATTAATATATAGATAACTCATCCAGGCTTTGTCTTCAAACCTAAACACACTACAGACATTTAAAATAGCTTCTGGCAGTGAATGTTTCGCTGTACCACTTCGTTTTGTCCGGAAGTGGCGATGTAAGCCGAAATTAGCGATACGTTTTCATTTTAGTCCAACCGTGCCCAACGGGCTACATTCAGAGCATCGTGGCCACTTCCACTCCGCCCCTGCCCGATCTTCTTGCCTCCTCCACCTTCCCTTCCCTCTCTTCACTTTGCAGGCGTATTGAAATCGCTATTTTCGTTTGCAAAGCGAGGAGAGGCAATTCGATGTTACCGAGCTGAAATTCACGGCTGAAAATACATAAAACTACCAGAAAAGTATAAAGTCTCTGATAACATTATTCCTGTCGCGTACATTATCCAATAATTAGCAAAACGAAAACAAGACAAAAGTTTTGTTTGTCTAGAAAACGGGTTTTCTAGACAATACCAAAACTGGCCTTCAATTATGGCGCGTGATTAGTGAGCCCGCAGCTGCCCTAGGCGGAGAGAATAATAATAAAAAAACACCGGAATTTGACGATAACGCAACGTTACCATATCCATATGAAAGGGAATGTATTGCTGAGAAAGTCACTGCTAAAATGTTTTCTGTAAGCACTGTATTTTTCAGCTCATTAGTATTTGACCGATCCATTAACGCAGCCCCGGTTACAATTCAAACCAAATTGTACCCTTCAAATGAGTACTTTCATCCTTCACATAATTTATTCACGTTAAGACAAAGCTGTTTCATTTTCTCCTATACTTATCGTAGAGAAAGTAGCTGCAGGGGGAAAATAGCGTTTTCCGGGTGTCTGATCCGGAAAACATGAGTTTCTTGCTCCTATATTTTGGAAAATTACTTCAAATATAGTGCAAGTAGATTACACGTTTTCTAGGTCTTTGATTCTCAAAAATTCTTCCAGGCAAACGTCTGCGAGTCCGTTCGTCAGTGTAGAACAAACACTAGCGCCTACACCATATATATATATATATATATATATATATATATATATATATATATATATATATATAATAATAAGTTTTGAAAGCACATTACAAGAATAAAAGATCAGTCAGATAAAATAGAAGTTAAAAACAGAGTTTACCAACAGATTGAATACCATCCTCAAGACCTCCCTCAACTCTCGTAATCTTACAACAGCAATTAATACGTATGCCATTACTGTGATTATTTACTCATTAGGCATTATAAAATAGACCAGAACTGATTTGGACCCACTGGAGAGAATTATCAGTGTCCAAATGACTCGTTTCAAATATCACCATCCAAAAAGCTCTATCCAAAGAATAACACTACCAAGGAAATTAGGGGGTAGGGGCATCGTAAATATTGGTAATCTCCATGCAAAACTGATAACGGACATGAGAGAGTATTTGAATGATAAAGCCTTGTCATCTCAGCTATACAGAGTGATACAGCAAGTAGACGAGAACTATACACCACTTAACCTTAATAAAAAAATGTATTACACGAACAACCAACACAAGCTGAGCTCTTAGAACAATGGAAACAAAAAGCTCTTCATGGTAGATATCCTATAGAAATAGCCAAATCAAATGTCGACGCCTGCTTGTCGTACAAGTGGCTTAAAATAGGATATCTCTACCCCGAGACTGAAGGATTCTTGATAGCAATCCAGGTAATTGCAACACGAAATTATCTCAAGCACATTATTAAAACCCCGAAGTGCCTTCTGATATCTGCCGGGCTTGTGGTATAGGCCAAGAAACGATCCAGCACATTACTTCGGGTTGCCGTATGCTGCCCCCACGGATTATAAACAGAGCCACGATATGGTAGCACGAATCATCCACGCCAAACTTGCAAGGAAATTTGAAACTGCTAGTGAATTTGATACACCCTACTACAAGTGCCATGCAAAAAATATCATCGAGAATAACCTATAAATTATACTGGGATAGAAGCGTATTGACCGACAAAACAGTTCGTCATAACACGCCGGATGTAATACTCTGGGATAAATCTAAAAGAAAAGTATGGCTGATAGACATAGCAGTTGTAGATACCAGCAACCTCGACACAACACACAAAGAGAAAACTCGAAAGTACAGGGAACTTGCACAAGTTATAAAGGAGCAGTGGCATGTATTGGAGGTGGAGATTGTGCCGATCGTCCTCTTAGCAACAGGTGTGATACCTACCGTCCTGAAGCACTCTCTGAAAAAACTGGGGATCGAGACGAACATTATCATCAATCTACAGGAAGCTGTGATCCTGAGCACGTGTTCTATAGTCAGAAGATTTATGGGTTTCTAAATATATTTGTGTTAAAGAATTATTTATTTTTTAATTTATAAACTAACTGTTTAAATTTATATTTGTAGAAATGTTTACCTTCTAATTAGTTCTTAAAATAAATATATTTCTGTTAAAAGTACTGTACTACGGAAACATGCTTTGATAGAAATATCTGTATGACTCCTCAAACTTATACCAGAAAGCTGTAAATAAATAATAATAATAATAATAATAATTATTATTATTATTATTATAGTAACTTTATTTGTATGGCGAGTCTGGCCATCAGGCTCGCTCTTCCATTAATGATTATAATTATATATATATATATATATATATATATATATATATATATATATATATATATACATATGTGATCGATCTACACGAACTTAAGGCCTTGCGAGTTTGTAATGGATATCTTGATTTTGGGAGTACTTTACATGAAGCCTCAACAACATTTTCAAAATTTTCTCCAAAATGGCTCCCAATAATTAAACTTTTTCCTCCTGTAGCAGAAAAGAAACATAAATTAATAGTGCAAAGCATTTTCGTTGTAATCTCTGGAATTTCAGTAATTCAATTTTTTTGTGGGTCTTCTGACAACTTCAATTTTGAAGATTACAGGGTATTTGCTGAACAAAAATACTTGTTTTCCAGCGTCATTTTTGAAAATAAAGTGAAAATATAATTTTTCGAAAGTGAAAGTATTAGAGTGTCTATAAACAATTTTTTGTAGGTCGTTTCCATCATTTCCAAAGGCCCCTTGCACATAAAAATTACGATTTGCATGCATCATAGGCCTTGATGTTAGTGAAATAATGTGCGATGATAATAGCGATTTATATTTAAAAAAATAATTTCTTACGTATTTTAATGAAAAAATAATTGATCATCAGCAATAATAATTTTGCTCGACTGCTATTTTGCAATTTTTTTTTAGAAATGCTATCTAAATGATATTCAATTCGTTTGAAGCTAACATTTTAGATGTTTATATTCATTTTCATCATTTACAGCGAAAAATAGCTTTTTTCGGCCAAATTTGTCAAAAACAATATTTTCGTATATAAATTTGTTTTTCATAAATAATTATTTTTTCATTTAAATTTCTTGCATGTTAAAACTTTAAGGTCATGTTTGTTGTATTAGCGACTATAAGGGCTCCTTCCCGCGACACGCACGTGGGGCGCAGCCGGTAGCAAAGCATTGTGGTCTTCTCGCGATTGGCGGGTTCGCGGACTCCGCTACCTGCAGCGCGGAAGCGCGTACGCGCCACGGCTAGCAGAACACAGCTGTAAACGGTACTAGTCTTCTAATTGGATACTCGGTCGCGGCGCATAGCTGCAGAGTACCTGCTGTATCCTTTTGTTCGTCACCGACGCGTCGGACTCCAGAACCCTCCTTCTGCCAACCGCAGTGGCGCGGCGGTGGCGTGGGAAGGGCTCTGCCGCTTCGCCCTGCTCTCATTTTGTAATATATTTATGGCGAATTTTAAAGTAACGTTAAATGGAAAAAATAACATTTTTTCTTAAATTTTTATTACCAGTCTCCTTTATTGGCTGTTGGAAAATCTAGTGAGTACTTTTCATGTAATTTTCAGTGAAGTGTAGGAAATTTTTATACAAGTATTTTCTCAAAAATGTTTTTTTCTTTTATTTCTTTACTCGAAAGAGGAGAGTACATTTATAACAGTGGTTCCGGTGCAATTTGCGGTGAACTCTGTATTTATGAAAATTGCAAAATAAATTAAAATTTAAAAGTACAATGTGGATCATAGAAATTTCTTCTGAAATGAAATATATTATGAAAATTATACATTTAAATCAAGTGATGAACATGTTTTTGAAAAAAGGATAGCGTTTGCATTATTTCTGCTAGAAGTAAATGCAATTTATTAAAAAAACATGCATCTCAACTTTATCTTAAGTGATGTAATGAAACGAAAACACAATTTCAACGTGGTTTCGATTGACTACCAGAAGACCTTCGATCGTGTACCTCACGATTTTATATTGAAGACTGACTTCTATCGACTTCATCCTAGACTTTGTGAGTTTTGTAATGTTAGGATGACGTGAAGTATCAGGTCACACAATAGAAAGCAAGTAGTAGAAACAATAAATATGCACAGGGGGATTTTTCATGACGATCCAGTATACCCTCTGCTATTACCCTTTGATTCCACTAGACAATTGTCGCACGACGACGCCGGTTACAATCTCCATGTTGATGAAATGCCAGTAAAATGTTGGTTTTACATAGATCTTAAATTGTTTGGACGTGATTCTTTCTCGAACGCTTTTTGTGATAAATTTAGTAGTGACATCTGCATGAAATTTGAGATTGATAAAGTGCAAAAGTCTCCGTGAGGAGAGTGGTAAAGTAGTAACGATAGAGTGTATTCAAATTTGTTTGCATAAAATGATACAAGACCTTGAGCCAAGTAAAACCTACGAATATCTAGATATTTAAGAAAGCGAATTATCAAAGAGACAAAGAAGTATTACAAGGATTCGCAGGGAGTGTTGCAGAAGAGTGAACCTTGAGTGAACCTGCAGCCCGCTCTTAATTCAAGGAATAAAATTTCCATAATATGTTGCTTGGCAGTGAAAGCGTAGCCTTCCGCAGCCGGAGTCAGTACACTGTGGGACATTTCTGCATTACTTTTAATGTAAAAGTACATGAAAATAATTATCATGTTATGTACATTAAATTTAAATGTACACACAGTAAATTAAATACGTGTACAAGTAAGTTTATGTACGCATGTACATAAATTTACTGCACGTGAACATTAAATTTGCTGTACATGTACATTAAATTTAATTTACACATGTACATTGAATTTAATATACCCATGTATGTTAAATTTAATTTACACATGTACTTTAAATTTAATTTACACATGTACATTAAATTTAATTTACACGTACTTTAAAGTTACAGTACGTGAACATTAAATTTAACTTACGTACATGATAATTACTTGGTTCATATCAAATCACCTATTACATAATGAATTCAACCTCGGCCTCATCATTCACCACATTACTTACTTATCCCATAGGTTCTTCTCTAATATTCACCATATTCAAACCTTATCCTCGTTCAACCTCTGTAAAAACCCCATTCATCCCACTCGCATCAAAAATAAATATCCATTCCACATATTTTGTAAATTATTTTCAGACCTAGAATAATATCTACGAGGTGCCATCATGGTTTCCTCAACCACTGTACTAGAGTTAAGTTAGTTTGTGTTATGAATTAAGCAATCGCTACATACGTATAGTTTTATGAACTGAATAATATACAAATAGAAAAAAATCAAATAATAAAATATAATGAAAAAAAACAAATATCGAATTAATTGTACTAAGAATTTATTTAAGGAATGTGCAAGAATGAATAAATATTTTACTTTTATTAATAAACAAAAAATATTTTATACAAAAATACAAAACTATCAGCACTTGAGATATGAGAAATGCACAACTCATTACAATATTGTATTTTGTCCATATTTTTTGCCAATTTAAAAACTGCAGAATCAAATTTTTTCCACATTTCCTATGGTCTCTAGTCTCCTTCTGTTGGATTTATTTTCATGATTTCCCTGAAACTAATAATACTGTTAATAAATAATATTTATTCAGCATTACCCTTTTATACAGTTAAACAAATAACAATAAAAAGAACTGACAGCAATGGATTTGCTTGTATATAGGACCTGAGTACAAAAAGGAGAAAGATACGTGCACAATAAAAGAACAAAATGAGAAAGAAAATTGATATAATGTAAAATAAAACTATCAGTAATATTTTTACTAGATGGTAATATTATAATTATATAATGTTACCAATATTTCTTCTTTCGTCATTCTAGAAATTAAAAACAATCCATTCTCTATTTAACAATATTCATTTTGACAGTGCTTTCTTTAATTTTAATTTTCTGTTACAACTGTGACGAATTGCCATTTTATTAAAAATTCTCAAGGTTGTAATATAACTACGTATTTTTTCTGAATTGTTCTATCGATAGTAATAATTTATTTAATGAAACATTATTTTTAATTTTGTGCGTAATAGTAATACAACTCTAACTTACCTTCGTATGAATTCGAGAGTGGTTTGTAATTTTGCAGAAAAGGTATATCTAAAATCGTAATAGCTGGCAAGTATTATCACACCTTCAATAACACCTTTACATAATACTGAAACTTTTTATTCCAGGATCACAGTTATTTACTTTGAACTTACTATGTAACACTCATTTCCTGAACTTCGGCTTTTTGTCTTAATTTGTTTGTTCCATTGTTTAAATATTTAAACAGTCACTTGCAATCTGCAGCTCATATCCATCAATAGGTAGAGATTAACCAATTTCACATTTCATCAAAATAATATTATATTATTAATGATGAAAATCATATTAAATAAATAATACTAATTAATCAGAATTTACCTTTACAAATCCAATATGCCTGAATTGCTTCAGCTTCTTTCGATGATAACCGCCGACCGCTCTAGGAAACAGCTGTGATGAGAACAGGAAGTGAGGAATAACATTTATACGTTTCACACGTTTTCATATCAGAAAGTTATGACCTTTTCCCATTTTGCACACGTTTTAGAAAAGACTACTATTGCTCTACCACGTAAGAACACGACTGCAGCGCTACACAATACGAATGAATGCGAAACTTCGAGTACCTGAAATAGGCAGGCTGGGAAACGCGTCACCCTTGGTCTTGCCTGCAAGGGACTGGAAAGGTTTGGAAATTCCTAAGCCGCACCCAGAATAAACACAGACGAGACCCGACAGCTGGCAAACGTTGCAAATGTATAAGTACATTAATATCCCCTTAATGTGCATGGTACATTAAATTTCATGTACAAGTACATTTATCGCCCTGTAATGTACAGTATTAGTATTAATGTACAGTAGTATATTAAATCTATATTAAATTTAATGTAATTTCTGACAGTGTATGCCTTTTCCTATCCGGGAGATGCCGCATCCTAGGCACAGTTGCCAACGTTTCAGCCGTCATACAGCGACCTTCCTCATTTTAGGCATTTCACCTTGTGAAATGTCGCAGTATGACGGTAAGTTTTTTGGCCACTGAGCAAAAGATATCGTAGTGCTCAATCGGTATCTCCATTGTTTTCTGTCCAAGCACATTATTTATTTCCAATATTCGGGGTGCAGAGCTCGACTCCTGTGATTTTGGATGCTAGGGTCTATTATGCACTAATTTGCAATCAGGTCACATTAAACTGCTGATTTATCGCTTCAGATGTAAACTCTCATGACGCTAATCTATGTGGTGCGTCACAGTCTCAAAATATCGTCAACAATGATAGTACTTTCTCCTTTTTTGTACTCTCTTCGTCATCGCACACGTTTTCTTCTGTTTTGAAAGACACTTTTACCCCATTCACAATATTTTAGCTAGATCGTATTTCACTCAAAAGCAATAACTAAGAAAGAAATATTGCATCCAAAAGCGAAAATATAAATCCCTTACTGTACAAAGACGCTGTACTGCATCACAGAAACTGCTGTATCTAAAAAAAACTATTTTACCGTTGAAACTGCAACATCATAAAAAGTTTCTTTGAGACTTCTAGGACTCCACATAAAAATCATCGAAATCCGAGGTAATCACCAGATAACCCTAGACCATTTGACACGGAATGATCAAGATATAATATGAATTACTGCAGACATTTCCTCACACGTCAGAAGAAAGCATTTCTTTCAGATTCTTCAAAGGCACTTAGTACACAAATGACATTTCCGACATTTCTTCCGCTAGAGTAGGTTGTTTCTGCAATTTACACCATTTTTTTCTTTTCTTCAGAGTAAAATAGGTATAACATTTTTTTTTTTTCGAAGCACCATGAGATATAGTTCCTCCGTAGTGTGGATTCATCGGAGCTCAGCGTTTGTGTATTTAACCAAAAGAGTCCATTATTTACAATGCGAGAGCGAATATTTACAATGCGTTTCAGGCGATCCGGAGAGCGCTAAGGCAGTAGTGTAATACTGATCTCGGCTGGAAGGATCGCGAGTTCGAGTCCCACCTCGGGCATGGTTGTATGTGTTCGTCCTTTCACCCCTTATCTTCACCATATAGTTTCATCTTCACAGTTACCATAAAGTTAACTCCAATAGTGGTCGCTAATGACCTAGATGTTGATGCGACCAATAATAATAATAATAATAATAATAATAATAATAATAATAATAAGCTTTTCTGAAAAGAAGAAAAAGTCATAGCCTTTCAATCATAAATCCTATCGTAAATCGTAGCAATTCTTTTTTTACAGAACATTTAATTTTTTTAACTCTTACCTACTAAAATTAGGCCATTATGGGTAAAGCCGAATAAGGCGGTGAAAAGTGCCACCAAACCAAATCGATAATCGCTATGCTCGCTCATATGAAAGAGAATACAAAACGACGTAGATTCACAAAAAATCAGCCTTCTAGGGCAATCTGTTGGAGAGATACAATGAGAAACGTGTTTTGCATGTTTTATTTTTTCTCGGAATCTATTGCATGTATGACGCTGGAAAAAAATTGGAGAGACGGGAAAACATAGGTAAATTTGAAGGTATTTTTATCAGCGGATCCGTTGACAAAAATACTTTTAAATTCAACTAAGTTTCCTCGTCTCTCCATTTTCTCTCTCTCTCTCTCTCTCTCTCTCTCTCTCTCTCTCTCTCTCCATATTACCATTTTCTTATCTTCCATATCAATCGACTGTCGACATTGTTGACAATTCAGAGATTATTTTTTCTTATTATTATTATTTATTCTTTTTCTCTCTAACATTTAAAAAAAGATCATTTCCTACAGTTTAGACGCGCGTGACTTTATATCCTGCTTTACTGAAAACCCTTCAGAATTAGTAATCGACATATACACTCATCAGCATTTTATTTGCAAATTGCTATTGCTCAACATATACAGGATGTCCGGTGAGGAAGCGTCAAAACTTCGAAAATAAGCTCTTAAGACTATTTTAAGCATGTTTTGTCTAGAAAACTATATGGATATTCCGAATGGCTGAGCCACAATAAACACTCATAAGTTGGATTGAAAATATGCTTTCTAGGCAAAAATTTGCGTTGTAGAAGCATATAAACACTCTAGAAATATGTAAATTGTTTATTATTAACAAAATAAATAAATATATTGTATTTGTTCAGAAAGAAAAATTAACCCAGAAATAAAAAAAACATCAAATTAACACAGTTCGACTGCCCCTCGGTTAATTTCTTTCTGAACTAATATATTTGTTTATTTTGTTAATAATAAACAATTTACATGTTTCTGGAGTGCTTTATGTGCTTCTACAACGTTAATTTTGGGCCTAGAAAGCATATTTTCAAACCAACTTTTGAGTGCGTATTGCGTCATGATATTATATAGATAGATACATACATACATATAGAATATCATGACTTTCTTCTGAAGTTTGTGCACTAGTACCAAATCGTTTCCACAACAATTAAAACATTTAAAAAATGATAACCAACCTCACAATTCGTGTGGAATTTGTATTTACTACCATTCTGGGACTCATTTAAAGATTGCAGTGTATAGAAAATTGGCACGCTGGAAATTTTTAACATAATTCTATTTTCCCCTGCCTGTCATTCCAAAACCTCCATACTATTCATGAAATCATTCATATCAAGTCACTCTCAACTATTACACCATAATGACAAAACTGCGAAACTATGATCAATTAGGACGACCCATCTACATTTTCCATACAATTTATAATAATAATAATAATAATAATAATAATAATAATAATTTTAACAATAATAATAATGACATAAATGTTTACAGCCTTTTCCATTGGTAATGCGATCATTCTCTGTATGTTTGAAGAATTATTTCAATTCTATGTACGCGTTGGATTGCTAACCTGATGTGATAGGTAGTGCTTTTACACAATTATCTTAATTAAGAAAGTTCTTGACAGTAGGCATTTCAACCAAAGAAAGATTTGTGCATGAGCTCTCTCTTCTATGAAATCTTCATACGTTTTCCTTTTTCGAGCTAATTATTTACGTATGTGTATGTGCCATTTAACACATTTTTTTATAAAAACCTGAAAGTTTATGAAAAAACGTTTCGTTTCAGAAAAATCAGTATAGGTGGTCGGCGGTTCCTTGCATATCTGGTTGTAAGAAAACAGCCCCAGAGCAACGACAGGACAGTTGGGGTGATGTTAAAGGCATGGCGCCCTGCGGCGGGGGCGGCTGGTGGCAGCGGCGGAGGGCTGCGTCACCCCCTCCCCTCCCTCGCGTGGCTTCCCTTCGGCCAAAAAAGGCATCAAGGGCATGCACGAGCACAATGTCTCGACAAGGAAATTTGTGGTGAACTCTTATACCTCGCATTTGATATCACCAGAAAAGTTTTCTTTTTATATGACTTGCATGCATTGTAAATATTCACTTTCAATACAATATTTCATTTTGTGATAAGTCATTGAATAACATTTGAGTTTGTAATATTAGATCTTTTAATTTCAATACGCAAGACTAAATATATGTTAAATATTTATTAAAATATTGTTTTGTGTTTGCACATTCTTATTGTTTATTATGATTATATCAATAAAATATTTACTTTCTCAAGTAAGTTTTTATTTTGTTTATTTTTTATTTATTTTTCCTTTAGTAAATTAGTTTTTATTTATTTATGCGTGCACTGTCCTCTCCGGTCATCACCAAATTTGGTTTTAAGGAACCGTACATTATGCTCTCATTCTTGAAGAATATCTTATATTATATAATAATATATTAGTCATCCACATACCAGGGATTCCTGTAGTATGATATATTCTATTGGAGAAAATATTGTAGAAACATGACCCTCAACGTCATCATGACAACCAATTCATTCAGCCTCACAATAAAAGTAAATATTATTTTTTATATTAAAACTGTTTTAATATGTACGTTTATCTTGAAAATTCGTACTACTTCAATGACATTTTTTGCCTTCTCCTTGAATGTCAACTTTTCATTGAAAGGCAAGTTAATCTTTATGAGCAAAGCAACCACTCTTTCTGTAGTTCATGAATACAAAACACTACCAGGGTTAATTTTTTACATTTAGGGTCGCTTTAATTACCATTATTGACCAAGGTCTGATTCACAGAATATTTAAGAGGGCGCTTTTCTAAAATTTAAATAGTGCCTATTAAAAAATGTAATTATGTGCTAATAAGAGCCATTGCACGTCAAATCGCACAAGAGTTGACATGACTTTTTTAAAATGTACGATTTTTTTTCTTAAATCTGGACATAAAGAAAGGACACATGTTTTTTCTTTGTTTGAAAATTGATTCTCTGTGCAATTACGACTATATTAAATTTTGGAATTTACGCGTACTTCACAAAATATGATCAAATGTTGCTCTGAACGTACCTAATACACAAATTCCGGGTTTGTTTCATTTAATACTTTGAAATATGTATTTTATTTCTCCGTAAATACAAAAAATAAATATTCCATTAAAAAATGTAATTAATTTCAAAAACTAAACATTTCTATATAAACTCAATGAGATAAAAATCTGAAAAAATATAGGTATATTCCTTGTTCAATTTTGTATAAAATGCACCAAGAAAAAAAGTGGACACTCCACACATACAGTTCTAAAAAGTCAGTTGTAAGAATGAGGGCGCACTCTTTGCCTTCCCATGCACTAACGAACTGTGTTCGGTCAGTCTTTGATCAAAGTGCTGAAACACTAGAAAAAGAATGACCGTCTGCCTGATTAGGGTTTCAAGAGTTATTTGTAATTCAGATGTTCACTGCCCTCAGAATGGATAGGGGACAACGAAACGAATTCAAATACGAGTCATTCCACATCAAATCGCATAAGACTTCATACGGCTATTTTTTAAATGGTTGATTTTTTAAATAAATCTGAACATCAAAAAAGGGACACGTGTTTATTTACCTAAAAATCGATTATTTGTGTAGCTATGCCAATATTAAATTTTGGCGGACTTCGCAAAATATAATTGATTGATACTACAAATGTACTAAACAAAAAAGTCCTGGTTTATTTCATTTAATACATTGATAGGTCTAGTTTATTTCTCTTTACATTACTTTCTCAAACAATAAATATTTCATTAATAAAATTGTAATTGTTTTAAAAAATGAGACTTTCTTTTTAAACTCGCTCAGATAAAAATTTGAAAAAATTATAGGCGTATTTCTTATTCAATTTTCTACCAAAAAACAACAAGAAAAAGAGTGGACACTGAACATGTACAGATCTAAAATCTTGCCTCTGTACTAACGAATTGTGTTCGGTCAGTCCTTGATACAAGTGCCGAAGAACAATAAAAGGAATGACCTCTGCCTGATTAGGGTTTGAAGAAATATTAGTAACTCGTATGTTCACTCCCTCTCCAAATGGGATGGGTGACAGCGAAACGATATCTACTACAGCTTTTCCTCGTGTCCGCGAAACGAATTTAACTGCTGAGTCCCTTTGCTTCCTAGGGTCCCTCCGCTTCCCTCTTCATCTTCTTCGTGAAATACAGTAGACCAGTTGTCTAGGGACTTGAGTAAAATTTTCTGAACATCAGTCGCAATACGCATCTTATAAAGCGAAGAGTGTTAGTGCTTGCTCTGTGAATCGTGTGTATACTGTGCAACATGAATGGCGATTACTGTATGAGATACGACAGATGTTTCAATCAATTTAATCTTTCTGATCACAATTTTAAGAAAAGAAAATCTCCAAGTCGCGGAAACCACGATTTACTAGTGAAACTTGATTTAGAGGAGGTATTGGGGAATTTGTGATTCAAGTTTAAAAAAAGGGAGCCGGCTTTCAAAAATGCTTTTTGTTAGCAAAGAGAGCGTCGAGATCAGTGGTTCCCGTGGCATTACGAAAGTAGCGAAAAGTCCAGTGAATGTAGTGAAAACAGTAGGAGACAATTTAAGCTCTTCAGATAGTTCAAGTGTCTGCTAAATGAATGGAGAGAAGACAAACAAGAGTTTAATTGCAATTGGAGAAACCCCCGTTAAGAAAAGAAAATTGCTACAAAAACGGTGTCCCCATGAGAAATTTCACAGTACAAAGTTCTATCACAGATAAACTTTTCCATACTGAAAATCCTTCGACGTCAATTGAAAAATTAGACAATAAAGATAATATTAAGAAACTTGTCAATTCCTTTCGCTCAACAGATCACAAGACGTTGAAAATTCAATTTTTGACAATTTTTGAAAGTTGTTTATTGTACAGTAAAATTAAACGACGCTTTAAACCGAACACCCTGAACACATAAAAGTGGCTAAAGAACCAGAAAATTACAAAATGTCAGTGAAAACGTGAGTCAAGAATCCATAATTTAATGACCAAATACAATCGTGAAGTTGTACCACCTCAAGAAGTACTTTAAATACTGCTTCGTTGAAAGAGACCGATGACCAGTAACGCAAGAAACGCGTCTGTTGCAGCAATCTACTGGTTCGTAAAATATTAATATTTTTTGAAGTTACCGAGATCCCACTTTGATTTTTTCTGGAGTTGTCAGCAATACTCTAGTGCGTTTTAATAAACGTTTTAATGAACTTTTAATTTTTAGCTCATTGAGTTTACGAAAATATTCAATTTTCAAAATGTTAACTTAAAAAAATGAAAATTCAGGAAATTAAATATTTTGCGTAATCTAAAAAATTAAACATGTTTTGAATAAAATTTGGACGGAGTTTCTATAATTAGTGCATTCAAATATGTGATATATTTAAGTAAGTGATGAGCGTTAGTTTTAGCAAATTTCGTTACGCAATATTTCCGAAAATAATAAAGTTAGAAAAAAATAAAAATACACGTGTTAACTTATTTGATCATTATAATAAATAGAAAAAAATAATTAAAAGTATAAAGGTCAAATTTTGGTCTCTTTTGTGCGATTTGACGCGGAATGGCTCATAACGAATTTATAGATCCTTTCTGTTTGGTATATATTTTCTTTCAACTCCTTTTGCTACAAGAAGTACTTTAACACTACTGTCATAGAAAATTGAATTTATAAAATATATTAATTGATAGTTATATTGAATGATAACTAAAGAATAAAGTGCCATTTTAGAACATTACATTTCGTACAAATATATGTTTTTTAAATTCTGTCAAGATTAAGACGATACCATGGCACCGTCCCCCGCCCCTGTGAGTCGCTCGTGACTTCCAGACACGCAATACACCATCTTATTCGCGACAGAACACACGCAGAATACATTAGTGTGCGTGAACAAAACTGATAGGAACTTGCAGCCATCCAAGGACAGGGACTGAGGTGGTACACACTTATCGAAGCGCATCACCCAACTTTGGTTTCTTAAGTAAGTGTTCTTAATGCAATATTTTTTTAAAATTATTATTATTATTATTATTATTATTATTATTATTATTACTTTATTATTATTATTATTTCGTTAAGGTCATCAATGTTAAGTTTTAATTATACAGAGCAGCGAATCTTTCGCAATTGAGTTATTTATTATTTATTAAGCGTTAAAAACAGTTAATAATTGCGTAGGACATATTGAGAAGAAATGCAATGTTTTCTTGAAATTTGGATACCTACCCTAGCGTTTATACTAAAATTAGTTGAATTAGAAATACATACAACAAGGAATTAGTTAGTTAATGCCTTATTTTACATGGCGAGACTCGGGCCATCAGGTCCGGTCTTCCGTCTGACTTTGCGAATTTCGCTACGTTCCTTCCACCATTTTGCGGAGAAGGTATTATCTTGGGCGACGAAATGAGTGCTTTTAGGAAGATTTCATGACAATAATTTACATGTAATAAAAATGATATGTAGCGACAAATGAGTTACATATTTTGACTGTTACCTTAACGTGTCCCACGTGAAAGGACCGACTTACTACCGAAAAAACATGGATGTTTTAAAGTTGTAGTATTTAAACGAGTGGAATAAATTAATCCTGGATTTCTTTAATTAAGGACAATTAAATCACTAAAACTGTTCTTGTATTAAATAGAAATTTTAATAAAATGTTTATATCATACCTACTATTTTTCGTTCATTTTGGGTTCCAATCTAAGAATCCTTCTCCAGATGAACTGTAAAACACGTTTCATAATAAAAATTATTGAAACAATTATTTCTGAACAATATTGAGTAGAACAGAACTATATGAAAATAAAGGCTATTTTCTTATAATTTTCTATCAGGTCTTTGTTATAATTAGAGCTCGGAATTTTACGTGCTGCTCCTTAGTTTCTCACCTCTCCGAATGCCCAGATGAGTTTGTCTTGCAAAGATTATATAAAATAAACACTCGTAACTGCGTAGCAATTTACTTGCATATTCTCGCCCTTTTTTCAATGCAAGCGTCTTTTTGAACCTTTTCTCCAGGTCTTCACATTTTTGAACTTTTATTTTACATTTTTTACTTATTTCTCGCGTTCTATTCGTATAATAATTACACAAGGAACACCGTTGAAATGTTAGAACCTCCTCTTCAATCTTCCCCGTTTCTTACTAGATGCGGTACTGGAATTCAGGGTACAGTATTTATTTGTAACCATGTGAAGGTAATCTGCGATTTATAGGAAACTATACCAAAATATTCTTCCCAAACCCAAAAATGTTGTAGGCAAATAAGAGTTGCAAAACTGTTTCATCCTGCTTGGTTTGGAGGAGAAATGACCTGAGAATGATGATGAATGTGAAAGAAACACTAGAGGGTAGTAGAAAGCAAAGGATAGAACATAGCTTAGCCAAAGCTCGCGAAGTTCACAATGTGGCAGTTAAAATTATTTAAATTACCACCTGCAATCTACAAACTAAATATGTAAAACTTGTATCCGTTGATTTTGAACGTTTTCCTCTACGCAAGTAATTTCCTTAGTGACTAGAGATGGAGACCTTTTTGTGTCTTTGTGTGTCTTTTTATGTCTAAAAAATGTGTCTTTTTATTTACGAATCAGTGGTTTTTGTCAAAAATGACTTGCTCAAGGGCGGGAATATTTTTTCAGAAAATGCCGAAGTCTATTACTATAACACTCGACGTAGAAATCATATTCATCAGGTGACAGTATCAACAGCTCATTACAAAAAATTCACATACAATACATGTACATTATTTTACAACACTTTGCCAGATGACATTAAACGATTAAATTCAATAGAAAAGTTTAAATCCCAAGTGAAATCGTTTCTGCTGCATGACTGTTTCTATACAATTAGAGACTATACTGAGCATCACAAGAAAAGTAACATTAATTTTAACAATGACACATAATGCATTATTTACCATTTGAACTGTATAAATGAGTATAAACAACCTGTAACAACTATTGTACTACAGCTTCAGGGTCAACGACCTCTATCTCGATCAGGTTTTTCGTCCAGTTTCCCTGATCTATTGAGCAAATGCTGAGATGGCCCCTTGTTTTGCTTCTGGACATAAATGTAACTTCATATTCTGTGCACGTCTTCTAGAATTCAGTGGGAAATACAATTATTCAAATTATTTTTTCCATGTTGTCGCGGCAGGAAGTATTATTCCGAAGCACAACATGATAAGAGCCAAAATGTATTGCTTATTTATCTTTGAAAATAGATTTTATTACATGGGAGTTTTTTTCTCCCTTTCAAAATTTAAAATTTAAGTAGTATATGACCTAGTGTGGGGATCACAGAATTTTGAAAATGTGCACACAATTCACTTTTCCCCATAGCACGTCATACGCAGTTTTTAACTTTTTTTTGACGTAAAATAAATAAATAAATAAATAAACTCGGGAGTGCCCGCAATGTATCTTCGCGCCAATGCCCGCAATGTATCTCTCAGAAGTAGCTGCAACTTTTTGTGACTGCGAATGATCTGAATGTCCATTTACTGAAACATATGTTTTATTCAGTTTGTACGTGTCTCGCAAAGCAATTGTTAATGAATGTGTTAGTGAATGTGAAGCAATTGTTAATGAATGATAATGCAGAAGTCGTGTCTGAATAAGGTAAAAATTAACAAAACGTTACACACAAAAATCATCAAACATTATATAATCCTATTAAATAATATTAAATACAATTTTCTCAAAATATTTTTTACTTTTTCTCAAAAATATTTTAAAATCTTTGTCGTTTTTCTACTTTGCAAGGTTCCTATTTTTTTCATTTCCCAACTGACGTCTCCTGCACATCTTCTTTCTCTTTGATAAGAAATTGTGACAGTCGATTGTAGATACGGCAAATTAATATATTTTCTGAATAGGCACTGTCATAGACACGGCTGAAAATAATGCCATGATACGTACCACTGCACCGGCGCCAATGCACCCAACGTATATGACAGATATCGCACAGCGCAGCGATCAAGTTTGAACATGCTCATGAGAAATGATTCAGCGAAAGGATAAAAACAAAAGGCCAGGCGATCTCAGAAAAGTATAATGAAATATCAGACTGCTAATGCATAGCAATTATTCAGGAACATAAAATTGCCGTGGCTTGGATCTCACAGATCTACTGCGAGCACTCCCGGATTAAATAGTTTTCTGGGTTTGCGACTTAAATAACGTGTTCTGGGACTTACTTAAGACAAACGTTTTAATACATACCTATAAATGATAAATTAGTTTTGGTACCGTTTTCTCATTTTTAAATATGAAATAACAACTTTCGTGTCAAAATTTTGCACCTTTTCCAGCTAATTGAAAGCACCTTATAATTCTTAATTAATTCTTAACCTACTTATAATTCTATTTTCTTACAATTTTGTCCTATTAATGTGCGTCAACAATAGGGGAATGCATTCTACCTTGCATCTTTTTTACCTTTTAATATTTTAATCGCATGTTTTTGAATTTTAAATAAAGGGAATGATGTTGGGTCAACCTTCATATTCAATCAAAATCGTTAATAGTATTAAGTATATTTTTCCCATATTTCGAATGGGAAACCGTCGGGAAAGTAGTTCGTCAAGATGTTGCTTAAGAACTAATTTTGAGATGTTTTAGAGACACACTACAGCAGTGTCGCGCTGCTTCATGGTGAAATAATATTGCAATATTTTGATTTTTTGCAGAATGTCACTGTAACGTCACTGCGAGTCGAAAATACGATCCGCTGTATCGTACACGTGTTGCATCGATACGAAAATTGATACCAAAATAAGATTTATTGGCAATGTCGTACATATTCACAACGAGTTTGGAGATCCACCGAAGCGGATGACCATGAACTAGGAAAAAGCTTTAAAATAAATAATTTTGCAGAATTCGTAGATTAGGTCATTTCCCAAAATATTGGATTTCACAGAAACAGTTCAACGGAGGATAAGCGAGGAAGTTTACCGAGCTTTCCAAATTCGTTTAATCGCAGTTTTCACTTTAATCACGTTGAAGACAGTGCCTTCGAATTATTTTCACATTTCGTTGTAAATTACTTGAACATGGGTCACCGTTAACCAATGTTACAGACGTTCAAAGTACCCTAAAATGTTTCGAGAAATATGAAGTGAAAGTGAACTTTTATCAACTGTTTCTGTTACAATTCATTGTCAATCGCATATCTCTACTATACATGAATTCAAACATAGTTAAGACAATAGAGTATAATGAAAATATTGCAAACTTTAAGAGTAAAATAACATATTTGAGCGATTGTGGATTACTCCTTTATGTATTGTTAAAGTGTTTGTTATGTATATATTTTTATGTTATGTATTGTAATCAAGCAAAACATTTACAATAGGGTGAAGGTACAGCATCTGTTTTGAGGTATAGATATGTTGTATCTTGGAGAACAAAATTTATAACGAGATAAAATTCAATAAAAACTGAATCTTCACGGAAATTTTTTAAAATTTATTTATTTTAGGGCGCATCAACAGCGAGGTCATTAGGTCATTTTATCTCGTTACGAATTACAATATCGAATAAAAAAGTTTAAATTTAGATCTCCAATACAACATATACAATACCACAATTCTACAATAATACAATACAACACTGTTCACAATAATTAACATGTTAGTTTGAGCTCAAATTTCTGACATAATATTTTTACAATACTTAACCACTTGATTTTGATGAGCAGGGGAATGTGCACCAATGTCCAGTCCCCGCAAGAGGTCCCCCATTCGCTGTAAGGAAATCTTGGGACATGATGTTGTTCAAAGTAAGAGTACAACTACATACATCACATGTTCGGGGGGATTCTTTTGTAGTAGGTGAATATGACTTATTTTGAATGTCCCCGTCCAAATTCTTGTTAAAACCACTTGTTTTCTTCGGCTAAATTTTTTTATTGGTTACCAATGCCATAAAGTTTTCAAGAGTTTTATGATTACCGCTTACATTCTTTCCATGTACCATTCCATTTTACTTTCATTAGTTCTCCAACATGCCCAAATTATCAGTGACAGTGGAGGATGTGTTGTGCATTTTATTGTTCTTCAGATTAAAACATCTGCGGTCACTGTTCTATTTTCACTATTTGTGACGTGATGTTCTAGTACAGGTGATGTCAAGCCAAGAGTGACATTTTTCTTGTTGAATGGATCATTCAGAGCAGATCTTGTATAATAGACATCATTTCCGATTTAATACTTGTGTTGATATATTTATTTATTGGCAATGACTTTGAAATGATGATACAATTATATTTGTGTATTTCGATTAAAAATGTAAGCGCTGCCATTGACGCATAGACATTTGTTGACATTTGCAGCTGGCATAATTCGCAAGCTGATATTGGATAGTCCGGTAAATATACAAAGGCTTCATTTGCTTCATATTTATCACTTCCTTTAATGTGTAAAATACAGTAGTTGTTATAATTCGAGATGAATTCAGAGAAGGTAGTGATCCATGTGAAAATTCTTTTTATACGCTGCAATTGTATTTGGTTACGTCAAGTACGTCAGATCAGCTGTAATGTTTGGTGTTTTCCAAGGAGAGGTACTAGACTTTTTACATTTTTCTGTGTGAATATCTTGTATGTTAAGATCCTTGAGTAGATCTCTTATCCCATAGAAAGTTTCATGAGAGGGATAAACTTTTTTCAGCATATATACGAAGAAAAAATCATTAAAGATTATTGAGTTAGTTGATGAAGCAGCTTTAACAGCATACTTGACAGATAATAATTCTCTGCGAAATTTAAGATATGGTTCTTGGCTTCAATTAGTATACTACCAATTGGGCTAGTATGGAAACAACCAGTGCATATTCTGAGTCTTTGATAGTGAATTGTATCTTTGTTCTCGATGGTGAATTGAATATTTTCAAGGTACTTTGTTTGGAAGAGTTGTAAATGACACATCCGTAATCAATTTTGCTCCTTACTATGGCATTGTGAGTAAGAGTAGATGATTATCTGCCTCCCAATTGTTATGAGACAAATATTTAAGAATGTTAAGTCAATTCTAACATTCATCTATGGGATATTGAATTGATTTTTCCATGTCATTTTGCAGTCAAATAGTCTTGTGCATTGGGTGAATTTTAAATTTTGTTGACCCAGTTTTAATTTGGGAATAATTGATTGGTTTTGCTTAGAGAATAATATACATTGTTTTTTTGGCAGAAAATTTAAAACCTGATTTTTCAGACCAATCATATAAGTTGTTCAGAGATGGGATGGTCTCTTGAGTGTTGTTAGGGTTTTTTCCTTTACAAAGAATAATGATATAGTCTTCATATTTCCTAGTTATTGTAGGTGATTCTATATTTAGATCTGCATCATTGATAGCAAATAGAAAAAGTGAGTTGCTTAAGATTGATCCTTATGTGACTCCATTTTCTAGATCTATCATTTTAGAGAAGTAACCATTGACTCGGACTTTTATTTTGCAATTCGTTATAAAAGATTTCAGAAATGCAAACATGTTCCTCCAATTCCAATTTTACGAAGTTTTAAAAGAATTCTGTGCGTGCAAACCATGTCATAGGCGTTTTCAGTGTAAATTGTCAGCAAACATATGTTGGTTATTCATGAAGGCTTCTTGAATAATGTGTCAACACTCAATAACAACAATATAAGATGAGATCGGGTGAAGTAACCCGGTCAAAATCCAAATTGGTTGTCTCTGATGATACTGTGATGATCCAAAAACCGTCTAAATCTGTCTACCATTTTTTCCAAGTATCTTGCACATGTTACAAGTTAAGGGTATTGGCCTGTAATTATCAATATTTGTCTTATCTTTTCCTGGTTTTGGAATTGGAATTACTGTTGCCTCTCTCCACAAGGTAGGGAATACATTTCTCTCCCATATTGAATTGTATATTCTGAGAAGATCAGTTCCCTTGGGTGGTAAATTTTCAATGCGATGTTGGGATGTTGTTAGGAGAGGTGTTCTTATTTGATTCAAAAGCAGCAGTAAGTTCTTCAATTGAAATTGGAATGTTGAGTTGATATTCAGAGCTGAGGTCTTTATTGTCTGTTGATTTTCATGTTCTGGTTCATTTTTATTCTGAATGAATTCTTCTGGGTTACTGAGTGTACTAGAATTATGGGCAAATCTATCTACAAACTTGTTAGCAATTTCTTCCGAGTTAGTGACAGGGCCGGATTTGTAAATAGGCTGAGTAGGCTGCAGCCTAGAGCGGCAAGGTTTTAGGGGAAGCAGTTTGGCAATTTATTCGAAAGTTAAAAATAAATATTTTGGACGTTAATAATGTTTTCCGTACGAATTAAAAAAAACAAAATTACTTGAAAATAAGTTTAGTCTTAATAATACAAATTCACAGCACGTAATCTTGTAACTTTCTTGTAGGGTAATCAAATTTGCTTTGACAACACTTCATGGTGGAATGTTGCCTCGGGGATTCAATCTGACAACGCTAGTTCCGGTCCTGCCATTAGAGAGTTTGTGCACGTCATAGCGTACGCGCTATCGATCTTCTGCGCATGCGCAAATGCATAAAAGTTATGCGAAACGTCGCATGCGCAGAAGCATCTCGTTAGTCAGTTGTCAAGAGGACCGAATCTTCGCGTACGCGCTTCCTACCCCGCACACTTTCGTCACTACCCAGCGGCAGGAATTGGAAAGGTATTAGGACAAGGGTACGGTTTAGGACACTTCACTGAGATTGGGCTAGTCCTGGTGAAGCAGGCAGACTCGTTTTGTTGGAACAAATTTCACACGAGCGTGTCCAGGAATCGTACCCGGACCTCCCTGGTGAAAGGCGAGCGACTTCGCTCTGAGCCACCAGACCCCTCCTTAATCTTTCTATATTAATCTTTCTATTAGAGCAGTCAGTATTTTTCAACAAATAAATCGGTAATTAACTACAGTTTTGTCCACTATGTAGAACAACCAAATTCAAATTGAACCCAGATTTTCAATTAGGCAAAACAATCATTAGCATTAAATGTCTGTCTGTTGGTTCTTGAGATTGGGTCACAAGAAAGAAAATGACATTTTTTTACATTGCCGACGTTTCGGCCGTATTTTTGGCCTTCATCAGGGCTAGAAAACAGATAAAATTTATATACAAAGATATGTACAGTAGTTACATCACTTAATCTATATTTGCAGTTGAACAATTGTTTATGAACAGAATAATTATTGTATTAATTTACCTGTAGTGTTCTTAATTATACATACTAAACATCCTTATTGCCTATTTTTTTCACTATTCTATACATTATAAAAAAAAATTTTAATTGAGATAGGCATGCTGTGCGACCGCTTCTGTTGGCGCATGTAGTGATGCCAACTTATGAAAATGAATTGTGAACTATATGAGTATAACATACAGTATACACATTCACACACACACAAAAAGGAAAACCCAATACATAGTCAAATTATAATTTGGACATAAAATCAAAATAAATTAAAATAAAAATAATATAATTAAAAACACAAACAAACAATTAATATATCAATAATTAAATAAGAGGGTGCAATTGGTATTATGAGGCAAGGCTATTGTTGTTGATAATATTAGGATATATACTGCTCAATCCTTCTATGTCAGTTTTGTGATTACATGTTCTATTGTTGAATTTCTGTATGTATAGCATTTCCTTGGTAATTCTCTTTTTTAGATGATGCTCTTTATCAAGAATGGAAGCACTGTCAAAATCAAATGTGTGCTTCTCATTTATAGCATGTTTAGCTAGTGCACACAATGATGTCTGATTTTTTATATCATTTTTGTGCTGTGTAATTGATATAAAAAATCAGACATCATTGTGTGCACTAGCTAAACATGCTATAAATGAGAAGCACACATTTGATTTTGACAGTGCTTCCATTCTTGATAAAGAGCATCATCTAAAAGAGAATTCCAGGAAATGCTATACATAAGAATTCAACAATAGAACATGTAATCACAAAACTGACATAGAAGGATCGAGCAGTATATATCCTAATATTATCAACAACAATAACCTTGCCTCATAATACCAATTGCACCCTAATTATTGATATATTAATTGTTTGTTTGTGTTTTTAATTATATTATTTTTATTTTAATTTATTTTGATTTTATGTCCAAATTATAATTTGACTATGTATTGGGTTTTCCTTTTTGTGTGTGTGTGAATGTGTATACTGTATGTTATACTCATATAGTTCACAATTCATTTTCATAAGTTGGCATCATACATGCGCCAACAGAAGCGGTCCACAGCATGCCTATCTCAATTAAAATTTTTTTTTAATAATGTATAGAATAGTGAAAAAAATAGGCAATAAGGATGTTTAGTATGTATAACTAAGAACACTACAGGTAAATTAATACAATAATTATTCTGTTCATAAACAATTGTTCAACTGCAAATATAGATTAAGTGATGTAACTACTGTACATATCTTTGTATATAAATTTTATCTGTTCTCTAGCCCTGATGAAGGCCAAATATACGGCCGAAACGTCGGCAATGTAAAAAAAATGTCGTTTTCTTTCTTGTGACCCAATCTCAAGAACCAACAGACAGATAATTACATCGGGTGAAGAACCATTGAATATTAGCATTAAAGTATAAAAATATGTAAAAAAAAAGTTATCACTGATCTCCAAGAATAAATTAATTTATTAAGTTCGAAACCCATTTTATTTCTTCAACGAATCTTGAAAACCTTTAAGTAAACCATTAAAATTGTAATTTTATCTAAACTAAATGAAAGCTATTGTTCTTTAATGTTAAAAAAAGATGCAAACAAGCATGAACTCTACTGTTTGTTATATAAAAAATTTATTATGCAACTATGAACAATAGAGGGGGCGGCAAATGGGTTTTAGCCTACAAGCAGGACTTTAGTATAATCTTATCCGGCCCTGGTTAGTGATGAACTTATATTCAGTTTTTATTTTAATAATTGGATTATATGCTTTATTTCCTTTTATGGCTTTTATTTTCTTCCATGATTCACTGATATTGTTCTGTGTATTTATTGTTGATACAAAAGTAGCTCAGTATTTGGCCTTGCTTTCTTTTATTACTCTTCTAGCTACTGCTCACCTTTTCTTATACTCAATTTTATTTTCTTACGTGTTGTGTTTTTTGAACTGGTTTAATGCGTATTCGGACTTTCGGATGTCTTCTTTGAAATTTTCATTCCACCATGGTACTTTTTTCGTGATTGTTTATATGTTTGTACGGAATTATTTGCTGCTTGGTTGATAATATCTAAAAATGATTCAATAGTGTAATCTGTATCTACTATGTTATCAAATGTAGTAGAATGTTGCAGGTTGTTTTCTATTGATGTTTTATATTCATTCCAGTTAGATTTATTAAAGTTCCATTTCAATGTTGTATTACTGGTGATTGTGGAGCATTTGGAATTGTCAAAATTGATAAACATAGGGAAGTGATCACTGTCATTGGGATATTCGGAGACTGTCTAGTCACATATATGGGCAAGTGAAGCAGAACATACAGTAAGGCCAATAGCACCAAGTTTTCCATTGCTAAGGTTCATATGAGTTGCTTCACCTGAATTGAAAACTATAATATCAGTCTTCAACTTCAGATTCAATTTTATATGACCCCCCCCCAACGAGATTGATGACTGTTGAAATCACCTAAAATAATAAAAGGTTTGATCAGGTAGTTAATGATATCAGTAATTTCAGACTTCTCTAGTGTGACTGTTGGGCATGTGTATATTGCATATACATACTATAATAGGATAAATTATTTTAGTAGCTATAGCGTCTTACTGGATTGGATATTCAATTGTTCAGTAGGTATTTCTTCTTTAACATAAATTGCAACTCCACCACAAGCATTATTTGGGTTGTTGCATTTTTGAAAAGCATTTGAAACCTTTTATTTTTCCATCATTACTATTTTTGGAATTTGTCTCGCGAACAATTAATTTCTGGTAAATACAAAGTACTAAGTAATTGAATGCTTTCAAGACTGGGAAAGAAACCTTTGGTATTCCATAGCAACACTTTCATCAAGTAATGCCAATTATTGAACTTTCCTTACTTGTATCTGTATCACTGTTGCAGAGCTCTTTTAAGTTTTTTAGTAATTCTAGTAAACCTTTCCAGTAAGGAGTTGGTATGCTTTTTTCATCATTAGAATTATTCCATCAAAATCTTTGGTATAATATTTTGCAATGGTTAATGGATCTTGGGCACCACGGCATTTTCTATAAATAATTTAAATTGTTGAAAATTTAGAGGAAATATATGTTGATTAATTTCTATGAAATCTTTGGCGGGTGCAAGTAGTTGATTAACTGATTGATTATAACTGATTTTATTGCTGTGTGTTCTAAGGTAGTTGATTCTTCATTTCATTCTTTCTTTTTTTCTTGGATTATTTTTTTTTATGATCAAGAGATTTTGTGGGTTTGCTTTTGCTACTCAAAGACTCAATTTGTGATGAGGATTCAGATGGCAGCTTTCTTTTATTTATATGAGGGAAATTTTCTTCATCCATTGTTGATGTTACTGACTAGATACGTGACTTCAGGTTCCAGGGGTTTCTCCAAATCTGGTTTATTATAAACAGCATCGGTAAATGTATACTTAGTTATCTCATTTAGAGTATGTTTAGATGGGCACTTGTTGGCAATGTGACCTTCCTTACAGTGAAAACAAGAAATGTTTTCAGTGGAAAAATAGATTCTGTATGATGTGTCATCATAAAAAATCAAAGTTGAATCAGGTAGTTTTGTTACATCATCTGGGCCTATGAATACCTGTCTACTAAATCTTAAAATGTGAGTTAAACCGGGTTCAGATATGCCTGTTCTAATGAAAGATATCTTAGTGAAGGTTTTTATTTCTTTCTGATTTAGGACTCTCTGAATTACTTCATGTGAAATTATTGGGCAAACATTTGATATTATTACTCTTAGATGATGATTAATTAATGGTCTTATTCGCAATTTATATTTGTCAATTTATATTACTTTGTGTTGTTCAGTGATTTTCTTTGCTAATTAGGGACTTGATAGAAATGTACAAATTTGTTGCTACCCACCGAGGCCCAGTCATATTCTCCAGGTGGCAAATGCATGTAACTTTTCTTGTGGGGGAGGCATCAGTACTTCTATGCCGAATCCATTTTTACACCCCAAGGTTGTTATCCCTGGGGGGATGAGGTATGCAATGATTAGGATGATGAAGGATGAATGAACAGTCACAGACACGCACAAACATGCAAGCACCAGCGGGGCTCGAACACGCGACCCCTCAGGCACGGGGCAGCTATGAATCTTCAACCTTAGCAACCTCGGCTATCCAGACCGATTATTATTATTATTATTATTATTAATAATAATAATAATAATAATAATAATAATAATAATAATAACCCATATGAACTCACTTCTCAGAATATTTGCTAGCGAACTTTTATCCGTCCCTTTCTTCTTCCTTTACATGGGATTAGACTCGTTTGCAGAAGAAGACGAAGAAATTCATCTCATCTGGCATATATGACATACACCAAATACGTCCTGATTGTTTAATCTGTTTGTAGCAAGACTTTGCGCTGTACTAAAGATGGTCTGTGGCAGTTCAAGTCCTATATGATATTTTCCGACGTTTCTGAAGACAATATCTTCAGCAGCTATCAAGCGTATATAGTGACCCTATTCGACATTCTTGGTTGTTTTAATTCATACGGATGATTTTCACGTTTATCACTTTTTCTTGTTATGTTACAGGGGTACAACCAGGAATTCTAGGTTTTTCTTTTTATCAAATCTAGGATATAGTCCATAAAAATACACCTTATGGTTGTCAAAATTGGTGTATACCATTGTTATTATTATTATTATTTACTCAAGACTCTCGCCTACCGAAGTGCCATACAGCCGACACCGGGACCTTTGGAGAACCAAGGTGCCTGCTTCGCTTGCAAACTGATTCGACGGTGAAGTCAGGTGATGTTATATCAATAAAAGCTTCCTCATTATGCGTGCTGTACTCAGGAGAACAGCTTTTTGCATTGCTTGAATGTCCCAGTTCTTAAAAACTGGGCTTTAAAGCCAAGCCTTGCAGACGATGAAGTTAGCTCTTCTGAGATTAGTCCATTGCAGAGATGACCACAGGAACTACCTCAACAGATATTAACCGATACATGTCGATCAGTTCAATAGCCAAGGCCTGATATTTTCGCTTCTCGGCAATGGAGGCAGCTATATTCTAAAGGGATAGCTGTGTCGACTATAATCCCTTTTCATGAAAACTTATCGACCCATATTTTGTCTGGTCTGTTGGCTTCGACCTTGCGATCAGTGGAGACTGCAACATTCCACAAGAGCTCCCACCGTTTCGTCTCGAGAGCTGAATCCGGCTTGAACTTATAGTATGGGACCTCTTTCTCTACAATCTCTGACGTTGCAGCCAGGGCCTGATGGACAACCCCAGCAACGTCGTTATGTTGACTCTGGTATTCTGTTTGTGCCAATGCAGAGCATCCGCTCATTATGTGTTGGAGGGTTTCGCCGGATTGATTGCAAAGGCAGCAGAGGTCCTCTACACTCATATCCCCAATCTTTGGTAATTGTGAGTGGAGGTTACTTCGTCCTGAATAGAAATGACGAAGCCTTCTGTCTCAGCAAAGAGGCCAGATTTTGTTAGCCAGGAGACTGACGATCCCATGTTCACAGCGTTCCTTTTGAGCTCAGCAGGAAACCTGCTGTTCAAACGCTTCTGTCTTCACTCACACAGCGTATCTTCTTTGGGGAAACATGGCCTCTTAGAGTCCGCTTCATTTAGGTTCAATGGGGTAAAAGTCTTGTCCGTGGCATAAATTGTTCCATGCACAACCTTCGTTTTCTGAAGGAAGTATTTGTGAAGATTAAGCTTTGCGCTCAAGAACTCAAAATTCAGAAGACCACTACCTCCTACGTTCCGAGGTAAGTATAGTCTTGCATCTGAACTGTTGGGATGGTGCATGCGGTACTCGGTAAGAGTGGTCCTAACTTTGCGTTTAAGGTCGTGCAGTGCAGTTGTTGTCCAGTGAAGAACACCAAATGTATAGACAGCCACAGGTACTGCCCAAGTGTCGATGGCTAATACGAGGTTCTTTCCATTTAAAAGAGTTTTACAATCATTTCTCTTAGTAATAATAAAAATAATAACAATAATAATAATAATAATAATAATAATAATAATAATAATAATAATTGCCTAGAACACGTAGAAACCATTGATCATATCGTTTCATCTTGTCCAATTGTAGCAAAGACCAAATACTTGAAATGACACGAAAGGATGTGTAGTTACATCCATTGACAGACCTGTAACGCCCTCCTAGTTTGAAGCACAAGCTCCAAGTGGTACGAACAGTCACTAAAACCGGTGACGTCTATGAATATGTACAATACTCTACGACCAAGAAATTCAAACTCATCGCACGATAGCGGCAAACAAACCGCATATTGTTATCCGGAATTTGGAGAAAAAAGGTGTCTACTTGTTGAACTTGCTGTGCCGTGCGATCAAAACGTCGTAACCGAGTAGTCAGAAAAACGTCTAAAATATGAGTTTGGAAATCGAGATCAGCAGAGTGTGGATATCGGAGCTCTGGGGTTGGTAAGAACTGGGCTAAACTTCATGGTCATTGAAAAAACTGGGAAGTGCAAGACTGCTTTATTGGAAATAGCCTACATTTTGCGTAAAATAGTGTGCACCGACAATCCCTAGATCTGCTCCTTAGAAAGCTAGTTGCAACCGGGAACAAGCTTTGTAATCAACCGACTCATAACGTCTTTAGTCGTTAATTAGTAAAAATAATAATAATCATAATAATAATCATAATAATAATAATAAAATAAACCGAGAGAAGTAGATCAGTACGTAGCGCGCTGACTTCGCAGCATGGCTTCATCCCCGGGCCGGCCATCCTAACCGAGATTTTTGTGGTTTCCCTCGGCCATACAGGCAAATGCTGGGATGGTTAAAAATACCACGATCATCTCTCATCATCATCCTATCACATCGTAATTCATAATTCAAGATTTTACAACCTTGTGTTACCAAGGAATATAGCCGAAAAGCTGATTCCCATAATTACACTCGTCTCTCTCCAGGATAGAATATGATTGGCTCTCGGAAGAGAACGTGTAGGTTGGTCAGAAATGCTTATAATAATAGTAATAATAATAATAATAATAATAATAATAATTATAATGGTAATAATGTCTTTATTTTTTACTGATATATTATTGCTTGTTATTACCTTCCATACGGAGCTCGACATTCACTGCATAATTTACCTGGATGGAGGGGATCGTGGTGACGAGAGAAATATAAAAACAGTTCAATGTTGCTACATGTTCTCTTACGGAGGGAATTTTGAATGGGAATTATGGGAGGGAAAATATGAAATGGCATATTGAGTCAAGTTAACTAGTTAATTAGTAAATGTGAATAATTAAAATTAGATAATAAAATAAAATTACGTATGTACCACGGGCGTTAACTGGTTCTAATGATTTCGGGCGACAAATAGCTTTTGGGAGAAAGGTCCTCAGGTTTTTTGTCGCCGCTCCATCATTAAAATACTTATAACACCCTTGGTGTATAAATAACTATTATAAATGGCGAGGCTCAGTCCCACGGCCTATTCTTCCGCCTAACCACTTGAACAAAGATCAATACAGAATAGTAACATTTAAGAGGGGGAGGGGCAAGCTGAATATTTAAGTCACGGAGTGTAAAACTAGTTGCCATCCAGTCATATGTCTCTAGCGATTGAGAAAACCCAGAAAACCTCAATCAAGATGGTGGCTCAGGGCCGAACATTATCAATACATAGGAATGGTAGAGAAGTAAAAATGAGCAGATGGGGGAACAAATGAAAATGAAGAAATACGAAGGAGCAAGAAGAAAGGAGAGGCATTAAGAGGGGGGACGAGCTGTTCATATATGACTGGGAGTGCCAAATATGGGACCATTCCGGTGAACGTTTTAAGCGATTGAATTAATTCAGAAAAAAATCAATTAAGATGGCAGCTTAGAGCCAAACATTAATAGTGCTGAAAATTATATATATATAAATATATATATATATATATATATATATATTATATATTATTATATTATATATATATATATATATATTATTATATATATATTATATATATTATATATAATATAGATACTAGGAATATAATATAGATAATAGAGATAGATAGATATAGATAGTAGGAAAGAGAAGAGAAAAGACGTTCAGAATTTTTGAAAATTACGAGTGTTAGAAAGAATGCGAGAAAGTATGTGAGGATGTAGCACTACTAGTTACATGTGGTTCATGGCTAAAAGCAATAAAAATACCTTTTATAAGGACAAATAAAATAAAATTCTACGTACCCGTAAGCGTACATGAAGTTAGACTTGTTTGAAAACATCTGAAAAACGTTTCTTCACCGTGCGTAAATCTCTTTTGCACACGTGATTTGGGCATGCCAGGTAGGTTGCAACAGTTGCAAAAGGTAGGTTGCAAAAGTAAAAGTTATGGTACAATTTTCACAAATTGTTTCCACATTGACATCCGACAAAATAATATTGCTACATTGAGTTGATTCTTCAGTATTTCCGATACTATATTGGATGTCAAATACACTGTTTTTCATCTGGGAAAATCCACCACTATTGTGGATGTGAATGCTTCATTACCAGCTATTTTGTTGGACATAGCAATTTTGTTTTGTAAACGATCTGCTACATAGCCTTCAGATACAGTTGTATGTTTCCAACCATCCTGACATTTTATAGAAGTTATGTCACTTGCAGCGTCTGCCAGAATGGCAGCGGAAGTTCTCCGAAAACAATGGCCCTGTAAATTCTTTAAATTCTTCCTTTGCCAAATATTTAGCAGTCAACGAAGATATTTCTCCAATTTTGTTTACTCCTACTTTCTGCTTTATACATTTTCATTTTACATATTTTAAGAAGACCCTTTTGCTATGAGAATTTGGCAGTCGTAATTTCACATACTTTCGTACTACATTAATATATTTTTAATCAGATGTTGAGATTATTCTTTTCGAACGGTTCTTACTCTCAAGGATTTTAATAATTAGCACTGCATATATGTCTTCGTTATCATCGACAGTCATGTGTACTAATTATTCACAGACCTCAGACATCCCCAAGATTAAAACACTCTGCAAAGAACATTAAAAGTAAATAATAAAGAAAACGAAATACTTACGAAAAATATACGGAATAGCTAAGTACAATACTGTTAGTAGTAGTACCTTAATCAATAAATAATCCTTGTCATCAGCATCTTTTGTAAAATTGAAGATATCTTCTCTGGACAAAATTAGATTTCTTCGGCCTATGTTCTTCTTTGCAGTGCTATGCATCCACATATTTTCTTTTTTTGATTTTTTAGAATATTCTCATTGTGACTCTTAAACAACAATTAAATGCAGTGGATTTTTTTAAAATATGTTATTTTATTCTAACTACCGTTCATATATAATTTAATAATTAATTTTTCACCAAGAAAGTTATAATCTCGAAATGATATCCAAACGAAGTATATTATGTGAGTACGAAACGAAAACGTCCGGTGTACTGGATATCGTTCAATTCTAATGTAGGTGATATTTATAAAGGTTTATGTTTACTCCAGTGAAGTTGATTAATATTTTTCGGACAACAAAATTTACTCATAAAATTCTGTTAAAATATTTTAAATATGTTAACGTCGTAAACGATTATGAATAAATAGTGTTCGTTGATATGTGTATGTATGTATGTATATATATATATATATATATATATATATATATGTGTGTGTGTGTGTGTGTGTGTGTGTGTGTGTGTGTGTGTGTGTGTGTGTGTGTGTGTGTTAGAATTACATAATGTACTCTTGTCCAAAATTAGAACAGAAAGTAATCAGATTTTTTAGAAATTTTTGTCATTATATCTTTAAAAAATAATTGATTACTGTCATAATCAAATAAAAACGATTAAATCTTACAATTTTGTATTTAGCACCACACTAAATTTGTGATTGCATCGTAGCAAAGTGTATTACAGTATTAATTATAATACTTGGTGTCCAAACCAAATGTGTAGGTGTGTATACTTCGTTTTAGGTTCATATTTTACTTTGTAATCTATTAACAACAAACATTTCCAATATGACGCAAAATGCAATATTACATGAATTGTATATAACAGTCCGTCAGGTTCTCGCCGATTGCAATTTCAATTTACGCGCTGTGGTTCGAGTTGCTCATTCTCACTGGTGGACCTCACTCCCGGAATGGGCCACATCCCCACCCTTCATAGATTCCTGGATTTGCACTCGAGTGGCTCGCGCGCGTCTCTCGAGATCAGCGGAAGTGCAAAATGCTGTGCAGACCTGCATTAGAGAGATACGTTTAGATTTCATCTCTTAGTTTGCACCTGCTTCAATAAAGCATCGACGATAAACACCTTTTGGCATCCCAGAGTTCTATGCACGCATCCTTTTTGTTCTTCTGCCAAAATACGGTGTCACAGTTTTTGTTGATTTCATTTTCCATAGCTGTTACAAACGTATACACTACACAGTCACATTTGTGACTGACTCGTAGTTTTCCTCCAAAAAGTCACTCTTACTGTGGAGCATATAAGTATTTTCTTCGGGTGAACAATAGGAAGTGTATTGTTATTACAATTCCTGACACAGTTTTATTACGATTTTGCTTGAGCAAAACAATTTTCCTGAAAGAAAATTTACAATTTCGGGTTTAAATTCATTTGCTTTCACACGCGTTTCTATTAACCTTCGAGCGATCGCTAAGGCGCAAGGAGTGCGCCACGGAATGGAAAATGGCAGTTTCTCATCGAAAACGATAGCAATGGCCGTTTCCGCTAAGGAATCTTCTAGGATTCTGATACGCTTCCCAGTATAGTAGTCTGACGCCTGCTTTCCAAAGGTTAGATCTGTTTTGCCCCTTTGTTCGGGGCGCACGGAGAGCTTCATTCTGCCCGTCCATGTACGTCCTTTGATTTTTTCTTACACACTGTTTTGATGGATATTCCACTTCAATTCGTTTATGCAGACTAGTGATGATAAAGAATGTTTGCGGGTCGCCAAACTTCTGCAGGAATAAAAAGATAAGAAACATGAAACACAAGGAAAGTCTGACAGTGACATTTCAGATGGAGAAGAATTCATATTAGGCGATTACGCAAGTGGTACAGAAGGGAGGTCCTAGGTTCAAGTTCTGACGGTGGCAGGATTTTCGAAACTAGCTTTTCAGCTAGGTCGAATTCAGTCGCTGTCTGGTGGAGAAATCTAGCTGCCAGCTGCTCTGATCGGTTTTTTTCCGTGGTTTCTGCGATAAACACCAGGCCAATGCCGGAGCAGTACCCTATCAAACGGGCCACGGACCGCGCGCCATCTGCTCTTCCTCTTCCTTGTCCTGTCCTCTCCCCTTACACACACACACTTACACTAACATGCACTATACACTAACACATACTGGGAGACCGGTCGGGAGCTTAGAGCTTGACCCGGCTGGGGCGGTGCCCCACTGATGGAAGAGTCCTGGTGAGGGGGAAACCCCAATAGCCGACGGTATGTCGGCGCCGGATCTCGCCATCCAGCGGGGGAAGACCACAATCTCCCGAGAAAAACACGCACTACACTTACGCGACTAATGACCAAAGCAGTTAACGCACCCGGAAACAAGAAAAATCAATCAATCAAAGGATAACATTGATCCGTAAGAATACACGCGCCGTTTTGCCGTCTTTTATTTTAATTTTAATTACAATTTAATTAATTTGTAATTCTCGTTTTCAGTATAATTTACTATTGAAAGCAATTTTATACAAACGTTTAGTTAATCTACTTTAATTTGAGATTCGCTTTTCAGCTATTTGCTTGTGTAGTTGCAATGTAACAATAGGAACGTCGCGATACGGCGTGAAGTTCACAAAATAATCTCTCATTATCACGCGGTATTTATAGGAAAGAGTTTCTTGTGAAAGAAGATATTGACAACCAAGACATTGTGGATGTAAATAGTGGATTTAAATTTTGTAATTCTGGTAATAATTAAAGGAAAGGTGAAAAGAGTTTGGAGGCTGTCATTCAAATTTTAAAAATAATTATTACGTTTAATATCATTTAATCATTACATATATTTTTAATTCAGTGATAACAGAAGGCGATAATGAAGGCCGCCGTTGATTGGCGTTAATATAAACGAATAATTTTATTTGCGTCTGAAATATACACCGGGCATCATTGGTACATTTATGCAGAACGTGATTACACTGAATTCAATGGCAGAAAGCTGTTTTCGTTGTCATTAGAATTAAAAAAAAATATGTGTATTTTTCGCGCTTCGTTTCCTTGAAGCATTTTTCAAATGGTAGTTGAAGTGTCAGACAAATTGTCATATTACATAATCATTAACAATATCGTCCAGAAAGTACGTGCCGTTGTAGCACCACTAGTTGAGAATTAATTCGTGTGTTGTGTTACGTGATTTTAGGAATGTGACTGTTTAATTTCTAGCTTAATAATGGTTAAAAGCAAAATATAATCAAAAAAATAATATTATTACGGGGTATTCACAGAAACGCTGAACATTATCCCGCTCGTTTTATAATACTGAATAATAATCAACACCAATGTATTGATCTACGTTATTAGCTCAGCTTAATAGAATAATTGTTCGCTTAATTATTATTAATTTTCTTCTCAAAATACAGAAAAAAGGATATATATTATAATATAAATTTAAAGATGGGCGAAATGAATTCATGAAAACTATTTTCATATGGTCTTCTAATTTTCATTGAGCTCGTAATCGTACCATTGCCTTGCCTATTTATTTACGAATCTGTAGTATGTCAAAACTGACTTTCTTAACGGTGGGAACAGATTTCTATGTAATACTGATATTTATAGTTACAACACACGACGTAGAAATCATGTTCATCAAGTGTCAGTATCAACAGCTCACTACAATAAATCCACATACATGTACGTTACTTTACTACGCATTGCCAGAGAAAATTAAACAATTAAAATTGGTATACAAATTTAAATTAAAAGTAAAATCTTTCCTGCCGCATAACTGTTTCTATTAATATAGAATAATGTTTACTTAAAACAATGATATAGTATAATGAATTAGTTTACATTTGTATTGTATAATTTCTTAAAAACACTTAATATGCCTGTAACAAGTAATGTACTTCAACTTCCGAGTCAATGACCCCCATCTCAATCGGGTTTTATCGTTTGCCTGATCCATTGAGCAAATGCTGAGATGGCCCCTTGAATTGCTTCTGGACGTAAATGTAGCTTCACTATGCTTCACATAGCTTCAATATGTTTCGTTAAGCTTTCAGTTTGCTTGTAGTGGTAGTAGAGCTTAGGGTAAGTTTCTATTTTGTTCGCAATGCAGAAAAATCAAATTTGCAGTTCGTTTACCGTTGCAAATAACTTTCTATAACTCGGAAACAAAAATATCTAGTTTTTGACATGTTAATCTGTCGCTTTTTAAAATTTATTATTATTATTATTATTATTATTATTATTATTATTATTCATATTACAACTATTAATAGTTAAATTTTTGGAAAGGGATTCTGAAACTCAAGAAAGCGTGCACAGATGATTTTCTCCCCCATATGTCACATACATTTTTTTATTGTTTTTGACTAAATAAATATAAATAAACCTCATCTGGTATCAAGAGCAACACCATGAAGTGTTGTCCTGTAAGTGTTAAGATATTCTAGAGACGTCATTGGTGAATTGAAGAAGAAGAAGATTCCCGTAAACAACTCGTAGTTCGGAAACATAGGCGTTGCGTATCACGCGGAAGAAAAAGAACAACACAATAATTTGCAGTATGTGCCGAAATTTCGTGTGTAAACATAATTCTTTGACTGTAATAAAATGTCCCAAGTGCTGAAGAGGAGAAGAAATGGACTGCCTCTCTGAACAAGTGTTTGCTAATGAAGACAAAGGCAATGGACAAGTAACGGAAACTTCTTAAAAAAGTAGCTCTACGAAGTAAAATGACCTTTTAATCATCAGTTATACAAATCAGTGCGCTTCAAAACTGTTCGGATAGATCGCGACTGAACTGAAATATCAGTCATTTAAATATAGAAAGAAACTTGATATCAACGTACGTCGAACGCTGAAGGTCATCCATGAGCCAGCGACAATTGGCTCTCGTCACCAAAGAGTTTGGATCGTGGGAACCACTGCGAAGGAGTAACATGATTCGCTGAGGGAGAAACTGCTTTTGAACAACGTCAGCTGGTTTTATTTCACCATATGCTACCAAAAAATTGCTCAAATTATAATGATGAAGAGTACGATGATTGACATTATACGAGGGTTCAATAAGGAAAACAAAATCGAGCTACACCCTCGAGGGGGGTGACCAAAATGTTTTCTAATATAGAAGAAAGCTGTATTCTAAGAAAGGTGAAAGCAATATCCCGGGTGTCCGAGTAGTTTTGGGAGTGACTGTATATACACTAAGGTTGGAACAGTCATTGAAATTATTATTTTCTAAAAGAAATATTATCGGACCACACAGTTTTATTTGTCCCGAGAAACAAACGCAATGCTAGTGTGTGCTCAAACAACAGATTGTTCTTTCAATGTAGTACAGATCAATGTAAAAATCAGTTGTCTGACTACCGCCGTGCGAGATGTAAACCTTTCGAGCAATGCTCCGACACCAAGACAGACGTTTTCCATGCAAGAAATGCCCGATAATGTTGCAAGGAATTGCTGGAAGCACTTGGGAATTAAGTCCTGCCATTCCGGACAGTCGCGAAATATAGAGGAGGTCCCATAGCAACCAATGATCAGCAAGTTCAGGACGTTCAAGCGCAGGACGACCTGCAAGTTTGTGGTCCGATGTGGCGCATGCAGTAATCGAGATCTGCTCGATGGAGGCACACGATGGACACTCTTGGAGTCAAAGAGCGAAAGTGGTATCGAGAAACGCACATTCGCTGGTCGTCCCGTCTGTTGCTGATTGCAGGTTGCTACGCGTTTATACTCTTCTGGCTATCTCGCGACTGTTCAGTATGGAAGAGCATTATTCCCAACAGCTTCTACCATTTTCCTGTGACATATCAGGGCATTTCTTCCACGGATACGTGCTGTATTGATGTGGAAGCGTTGCTCGAAGTGGTTACATTCATCTCGCATGGCGGTTATCAGACTACTGATTTATCGTTGCTCTCCGCGCAGAGAGTAAAAGAGACGTAGAGTAATAGAGAGACGCAAAGAACCATCTCTGAACACACACTAGTCATTTCTTTCACGCAACAAACAAAATTATGTGATCTGCTTTTTCTTTTAGAAGAAATAGTTGTCATGACTGCTCCCAACCCCTCTCTCTCTCCCTTTGTGTGTGTGTGTGTGTGTGTGTGTGTATATATATATATATATATATATATATATATTGTGACGTACCGGGTAGCCCGGCTTGTTCGCAGTAAATTTATTTGTAAGGGACAGGTGTTCTTTTTCGTGAATGGACTCGGGGTTATTAATCAAACACCACTGTTCCGTGAACAAAATAAACATGAACTATTTATTATTCTATACAAATCACTATTGATTACAATATCTGTGGTGGTCTTTATCCTTTTCTTTACCTCACCCAGAATCACTATTAGTTCTTTCGATCTTACATCGATCGAGGAAATATTTACCGTTTAATCCTCCCCCCTCGAGCGTCGGCGGCTTCGGGGACTCTCGGGCTGCCTCGTGCTCCTTCGCTGTCTGCCTGTGTCCGCTCCACTGGGGACCAGCCGATGCGAGGCGTTGCGTTTCCGAAGTACGTTCTCCAGCGTAATCTTCTCACGGTGCCTCGGCGCCTCCTCGCTGAACTCCTTTCCGGTTCACCCAGATTTCTTGATGTCACCTTCCGCGAGCTGATAAACGCCACTAATAATTCAAAGTACAGTTGCTAATACGTGTCTCACCATTTCACCAGGCCACTAGGCTCGTGGTGTACTCCTCTGCACACAAGTTCTCTCGATCTGTACTACTCCAGATAATAGCTATCACTCTGGCACTACATTCGAGCTACTAACGGTGGTTACATCTAGCACAACTCGTCCGTCAATCACTCTTTTCAGCGCTCATTCGTTCGCGACACTTTTACCTTGTTCGAACGCGGAGCAGTCCCAGGCACCTCCTTCCTTACCGGCGGCCGGCCAGACACTGACTCTTCGCAGCGGCGTTTCCCACGCCTTGGGCCAACCGACAACACTTCGCCGCCCGTAACCGTTTCTCGTGGCTGGCGAGCGCCCTCTGGCAACCGTTCTGCCGCGTGCTTACTTGATGTATCGCCGTTTATTTAGGCAGAAACGCGGTGTGTTTCATTACCCCCTCCCCCCTTTTTTTGATTTTTCTCCGGAAAATTCAATGACTTAGTGGTCTATTCTTGTCCATTGCCTTCTCTTGTTGGGCAAGGTCTTAAATTGTAGAAATTATAATGTCCCACCACTTCTCTGTTATCGTTGATTAGTTTAGCCACGTTTGGGTTTGTTATCTGTTCAATGATGTACGGCCTCTCATATAATGGAAAAAAATTTGCGTACAACCTTAGTTTAGGTTGGAAACTTTAGGAACACGCAACAATACTGTCTGCCCCTCGTGAATCTCATATGTTTTCTTCTTTGACTTTGCCTTCCTGTGCTGGGCTTCCAGTACTTCTATCTGGTCAAACTGTTGCTTCAGTCTTTCTTCTATCCCCTCCTCCGATAGCATGCCCATACATATTTCTAATTCCTCTCCCATTCCCATATCCATCTCGATTCTCTGGCTTCCTAGTTCTACCACTCTGTGGTCAAGATCAATAATCGCGCGTCGTTCGGATAAAAAATCTGTCCCTATAATCATCGGATACAACAATTTCTTTACTACTAGAGCTACCACTTCGTACTTCTGATCGCCAATTTCAGCATTAAACTTTATTTGTTTCGTGATAGGGCTTGACTTCTTCTGAGTGGCTTCTATCACGTATGCCCTATTCATGGGCAAGCACATTACTTGCTTTCCTTTCGCAATCAACTCATTATAAAATTCCTCTGATATAACTGTTGTAGTACATCCAGTATCAACCACTGCTTCCGTTACCACCCCTTCACATTCTACTTTGATCGTGGGACATTTTCTCATTAGAACTTCCGAACTTTTTTTTCTCTGCCACGGTTGTGATTCATAGGACACCGACTGAATCGTATTGATAGGGACCACATTCAGCTCTTCTTCCCTTGTGTCCGTCATGGGGTCGCCTGTCATCACGGACTCTATCTGTTTAAAGATGTTCCCTGTCCTCCACTTGGGCCAGGCCGTGTTGATTGATTGGGCGCACCTCGGTTCGTTCCTCTCTCTTCTTCTCGACGGTTTGGGTCTTGTCCACCCCACTCCGGTCTTTGGTAACTCGGTTCCGAGGGCCGCCGGCTTCCCGTCTCGTGTCGCGTCCACTGGTTGCCTGCCCCACCACCATTCCCTTGTCTATTGACTGGTTCCGTTCTTAACGCGTTCACGTTTCCTTCCCTCTTATTCTTCGGGGCATTGGCAAATGTTGTCATATCCTCCTAAGGCGTTCATAAAGCTCTCTAAATTGGTATGGTTCGAACTTCGCAAATTATTTTGGATCGACACGGGAAACTGACGTGTCAATAAACACATAATCTCTTGATCATTCATTGGGGGACGTAGTGCCCTACAATCTCCAACACGTTGCGTCGCATATTCCCGCAGAGTTCCCATCGACTGATTATAATAACCATTCATTAGATTTAACTTCACATTCATTTGAATCTCATCGTTCCAATACCGCTCATAGAACCGGTCTTGAAATTCCTTCAGCGTCCCCGGAAATACATCAAATGTGTCGGCCCACGTCCGGGCATTCCCCTCCAACATCAAATACAAAAACTGGACCTTGCATTTTTCCGACGTGTTGATCACGGCTAGGTGTCGTTCCGCTGCCCGCATGAATGCGCATGGGTTTTCTCGACCATCTCCCGAAAACTTCAGTGATTTCGGAGGCGTAAAAGTTGGATTCCGCCCGCCATGATCGGCGTCGTCCGGCATTCTTTGATTAGCTCCGTATCAGATTGCAGGGATGATACTCTTTCTTCGCACATTCGTATATCCCCTTTATTCTTCTTTGATTAATTGCTGCATCATTTTGGTGTCTTCTTCCCTTTTGCGCACCTCGTTCGTGACTTGATCCTGGACGTTCGCCCTCTTGCTCTCCGCCATCTGGATTTCATTCCGAATCTGGTTTTGCACCTCCTTGCTCTGTGCGGTAATCTTCTCCTCAAGTTGTTGATGTAGGTCGGTTTTCAACTCCCCGCCCAATTTGTCAATCTGGGATTCTATCTTCTCTACAAATTTACTGGCGATGGATTGGTTTTGAATCTCGACCTGTTTCGCTATCTTCTTCATTTTCTGCTGGGTTTCCTTGATTTGCTTGTTAATAGGTCCTATTTGTTTTTTTAATTTCCTCCATTAACTTTCCGTTTTGTTCCTCGATTGCCTTCTTTTGTTCTTCTGCCGATTTCTCAATTCGTTTAATCGCCTTAAGCTGCTTTTCAGATCTTTTCTCTTGTTCCTCTGCCGTTTTATCAAGTCGGTCGTTAATCATTTTCATTATTAACATCAAATCTGATGATGTCTTTGCTTGGAACTCCTGACTCGGGTTCCCTGCTACCTGGTTCATCGGCGTTCATGTGACTTTTACTTCTTCCTCAAAACAATCGCCCGCCGTGTCATCTAATTTACTTCCAACTCCAGTGTCCTTACTATCCAGGCACGTAATTCCGCCGATTCCTTCATCCGAGTCTTCTACACGCTCTATCTTCTCATTCCGTTCTAACATTGCCTTTTGAGCCTCCATTTTTTCCCTCTACCGTTCTCGTTCCATCTTCAATCGCTTTTACACTGCTTCCGTCTTGCAATGCCGCCCTCAGCTCGTCTACGCTCGCAATAATACTGCAATTTTCCCCCGATTTAATTAGTCTAATTCCCAAGTAATTGTATTGAAACAATGACCTATCAGTGATTCTAGGCATTAGCTGAATACACTATTCTTTAAATTTTGCATAACCAAATTAATCCCCAACCCAATTTTCACTCACAGTTACCACATATGACATACAAATATCCACTCTCTGCAAAAAATTAACATCTGCACATAAATTCACTACACAAAATACCCTTCACAAAAACATCACAGATGTCCAAAATCATACAAATAACACTTCTGGAAAATTCCTGAAAACATTGGCATACACACTTCAATTCAAATTCACAACAATAATTCACAGTCTCATTTCACACACTCCTACAGCTTCCCTCGATGATGACACAAAAGTATACTATATGCAGCTTTCAAACATTACCCCCAAAATTCCAACAAATCAATATTAATTCCCTTCACTATTAATTACTTTCCATTCACTGCTAATAAACAATGCCCCTCTACACCTGGGCTATTCTACTTTTAGATGATTCTGACAATTATCTTGTAAGATTCATGCCCATATGCTCAAAATAATTAGCATATACAATTTACACCAAAATGACATTAACTTCTCTTGTATTCATTACACTTTCCTACAGATTCTACTCATTTCTTTGCTTTGTCCAATATTGAGAAACAATTCAATTAACTGTGGTTATGTTATCAGTACACAAATAAATTCTAACAAACACAATACTTATACACACTGTTTTCCCTTTACACATACATAATAGGTACTCTGCATACTGTTTTCTGGATTGACTGACTACACATTTAACTAAATAACATTTACATTCACAATTACCATTGCCCTCAAATTTCTATAATTGCTTTTTATTTCCTCAACAGTATTTACCTTTACATAAATGACAATCATAAATTTCTACTACTTTTTCCCAGTAAACTGCACATGCACACTGTTTTATTTAAATTTCCTTCATCGAACTGTTATGTTTCTTAAAATTATCACACAAGTTTGTTAATTCAAGAGTCTTAGTTTTATTCCCCTCCAATTAATAATGAGTTCTCGGTACAGTCTTCAATTTATTGCAACACTATGTAAATAGCCCTTGTTAAATTAATCCCCCTGGGCCACATTTTTTAAATACACGAGTCCATACTGTTCCGGCGCCAACTGTGACGTACCGGGTAGCCCGGCTTGTTCGCAGTAAATTTATTTGTAAGGGACAGGTGTTCTTTTTCGTGAATGGACTCGGGGTTATTAATCAAACACCACTGTTCCGTGAACAAAATAAACATGAACTATTTATTATTCTATACAAATCACTATTGATTACAATATCTGTGGTGGTCTTTATCCTTTTCTTTACCTCATCCAGAATCACTATTAGTTCTTTCGATCTTACATCGATCGAGGAAATATTTACCGTTTAATCCTCCTCCCTCGAGCGTCGGCGGCTTCGGGGACTCTCGGGCTGCCTCGTGCTCCTTCGCTGTCTGCCTGTCTGCCTGTGGTCTCCACTGGGGACCAGCCGATGCGAGGCGTTGCGTTTCCGAAGTACGTTCTCCAGCGTAATCTTCTCGCGGTGCCTCGGCGACTCCTCGCTGAACTCCTTTCCGGTTCACCCAGATTTCTTGATGTCACCTTCCGCGAGCTGATAAACGCCACTAATAATTCAAAGTACAGTTGCTAATACGTGTCTCACCATTTCACCAGGCCACTAGGCTCGTGGTGTACTCCTCTGCACACAAGTTCTCTCGATCTGTACTACTCCAGATAATAGCTATCACTCTGGCACTACATTCGAGCTACTAACGGTGGTTACATCTAGCACAACTCGTCCGTCAATCACTCTTTTCAGCGTTCATTCGTTCGCGACACTTTTACTTTGTTCGAACGCGGAGCAGTCCCAGGCACCTCCTTCCTTACCGGCGGCCGGCCAGACACTGACTCTTCGCAGTGGCGTTTCCCACGCCTTGGGCCAACCGACAACACTTCGCCGCCCGTAACCGTTTCTCGTGGCTGGCGAGCGCCCTCTGGCAACCGTTCTGCCGCGTGCTTACTTGATGTATCGCCGTTTTTTAGGCAGAAACGCGGTGCGTTTCAATATATATATATATATATATATATATATATATATATATATATATATATAAAGAGAGAGAGAGAGAGAGAGAGAGAGAGAGATTGATTGATAGATAGATAGATAGATAGATAGATAGATAGATACATAAACACACAGATGCGCCAGTCGATGAGTGAAGTGAATGAAATTTTATTTTAAGAACTATTGAGGATCAAAGGGCAGACGTCCTTTCTCGTGAATAGGCTCACAAGTGGATGTACAAAAAATGAAAGGCGCATTGAAAAAAACATGAACAATTTATTATACTTACTTTCACGCGATTGTAATGCAAACAAATAAAGAAGGGAAATCCTGTGAAATTCATTAATCATTAAATACGATTGAGAATGCCACAAACATCAATGGATTGACTAACCTCTCACAAATATTAAGAATTTCTTTGCTCAACTTTAATTTTAACCTCTTAATTTTTCTTTTCTCAGTGGGAGCTTCCTTTCATGTAATGAATGGTTATGAAGTCATGAATAATAATATTTACTTAACTAATTACGAATATGTAGTGCATCTAATGTTTATCATTACCCGCCCCCGTAATTAGTCGCATGTGACTTACCACAGAAACTACAAATTATGACTCTCGCACTTCATTTCCGTTCATTTCTCCCTATCAGAAAGAAGTAAGGGGGAATAATCCTCTAGGGAATATTCTTGCAGTTAGTAGTGTGCGGGTTACTTTATGCCCGCCTGTTGCTGGTACCGTTGCTGGAGAAGCGTGACGCGATGTCTGCGTCGCTGCCTCGTGACCTTGTCCACCTCCCTAGAGCCTCCTCCCGGCCGCTGTGCCTCACCATGGGGTTTCGCCTCACAGTCACGTTGGCAACGATCGCACCACGCAATGGAATTTCTGTTTATTTCTCAAGTATAACAATCACGCACAATAAAACCGTGCCCCAATTGTTCTTATTTGTGATATTGTTATTTCGTTAAGACTTTATTTCACCTAATACCGTTACTGTTGACTCACTTTTTACTGTTCAATACTTCACACGATACCTCCCCATTAATCTAAACTATTTTTCATTGCTTTAAGTCCATTACCAGACGCGATGAATTCGGATTTCCACTCTGATCGTTTCGCTATCACTCCTACGTTCATCCATCGTTGCTGCCCCTTCTTGTGGCCGTGAACGCACTGGCCGCTGGCGTTGGGTCTCGCGCCTCTCGCGTTCCCCTCGACTCGTCCTTTCCGGTTCTTCACTTTGCTTCACTAATTTGCGCAATTCAAAATGTAAGGTCGTTAGAAATGCATTGTGTGTGCCCACACACACCCTTCCCCAAGTTTAGGATTTTTTATACAACAAATACTCATACTGCAGGTCTTGTTTTCTACTCCGGGCACGGTCTTAGTCCTCGTACTTGCTTGACTGTTCTCGGTGGTGATATGTTTCTGATCTCTTCGTTTGTATCTTGCTTGAGGCTGACACCTTCTCTCGATACAACATAACCCAAAAATTCAATATTTTTCGTACACCATAATGACTTCTTCAGGTTCCCTGAAGAAATCATTAAAGTGTTGGGAACTAAATTATTCTCTTTCCGTCTTTGTTCTTCTTTCACTTCCTTCTCTTTTCCTTTCAGTTCCTTTCCCCCTTCAGTATCTAATAGAGATATTTCTCCGAATTGTTGCTTCAGTTTCTTTCCCAATGTTTTCTCTGTAACATTTCTCGCACATGTTTCGTGTTCTTCATCCAGACATCTACATGAAATCGATTTCTTTTTGCTGGCTTCCCAGCTCCACAACAATTTGATCGAGAGAGATGACAGTTTTGTATTCTGATAAGAACTGCATCCCTAAAATCATTGGGTACCAAAGCTTCTTTACTGCCAAAGCTATCACTTTGTACATTTAGTTTCCGATCTCTATGTTCAGAATGAGGTGTTGTATGGTAGGTCACGATTTCTTCTGCGCAGCTCCTATGCTCGGTTCATGAGCATATTATAGAATCAAAATTGTTGTTTTAATGCCCTAGAACGTTTCTTTTAGGAGTTATTTAACGATATACATTAAAAAAAATGCTACCGAGTGTTGCGGGTTGCATTTGACATGAATATTTGTTTTGTTCTACAGCGCCATCAAGGAGATTTACAACAAAAGTAACAGCACATAAACCTACTGGGTGAAAGAATACGTAGATGTGCCAACATTCATGGAGATCGGTCACACGGTGTCGTGTGAACTGCTCTAATACATATTATATATATATATATATATATATATATATATATATATATATATATATATATATATATTGAGATCCTTCAACAAGTGACGCCCTTCCGAGATCCTTCTTCTTGCTTATGTTTCCACACAAAATAATCTCGTTCACAGAGCCAGAGTGTTTAGTCCATAAAAGAGTTCGCGTTATATTCAGCGCAAAATTGAGATCCACAAAGAAAATTAGTATGTACAGTACTTATCATAACAGAATGTGTAGTTTGTAGAAATATTGTGTACGACGGGGCTGAAGTGAACAGAAAAATTGAACTTCATATAAACAATTTAATACTATTTTAAGCATCATACTTATTGAGTTAGTAACATAAAAGTAATAAATATTTTATATAACTAGAAGTAACTAAGATGAACAACTAGTCTGAAAAATTGTTAGTTTTATAAATCTGCGGCGCCGTGTGCTACTTGCTTTTTTGGTTGCGTGATGGTTGTATATGGAAATGGCAATAAATCCTTAACTGAGGTTTCGAAATGTAAGAGAAATCTGAAGAAAGAAAGAGTGGCTTTTTAAAACGTAGTATGCGTGTGCCTCCAACGACACCGACCCGGGCGGTCGGAGGGCGCGTTGATATGGACAGTGTTGCACACACCGAAAAAGAGAAAAAAATGTTCATAGGTTTTCAAATACTATATAGAGTTCTTTAAAGAGTCAACATCAAAACCCAGAAAATCTGTTCAATGCAACCTATATGTTGAAGGAGTGCGACGAACTTTGGTTAGCATTTTTGTTTGAGAACGTATAATAAATATTTACTCTTTAGTTGTAAGTTTTCTAGGTTCAATTAGTTGAGTATTGAACGTAATTACGTAATTTTTCAACTAAGAAGTTGTGACTTCTGACAAAGGTAGTGAGTGAGTCTCCAATGTGAGTGACACAGGTCATGAGTGGGCCTCCTTCAGTGGCGCGGTCCAGGCAGCGCGCGGGGCAGCTCAGAGGGTGCGACGACATGGACACTGTTGCACGCATAAAGAGCAAAAAATAGCTCATGGGCTTCGAAATGCCTATTGTGTTTTTTAAAGTTTAGTTACATCAAAATCCGTTTGATGTCTCTACAAATATGTTCAATGCAGCCTAATAGAGAATAAAGAAATCAGGCACAACCGTGCCACTCAAACGAGGATTAAAATCAGTGATTCGCGGCGCAATTTTAGTCGACTGTTGTGAAATAGTTAAATCATATGAAGCAAAGTTCTTAAAGTAGAGACTTAAAGCTTTAATCTTACCTAAATTACAAGTATTTTGGTTAAAAATTGACGGAGCTATGAACATTTGAAAAGTGCCTATTTCTACGGTTTTAACGTAAAACTGGTCATATTCGGGCTAATGTGGCACACTGTTTGAGTCAAATAAGTAATGTGTGATGATGATAAAATTGTTGCGGGATAACATGGACACCAACTCTGCCAAAAATCCTTTAGTAAATATACGATTAAATAATATTTATTCGTTATTTCCTAAAAAGTAGCGAAAAAAGGCCCAAAAATGGGGTGTTTGTAGCACCCCTAAACCCATTTTAAAAACGGTTTTATTGGTGCTGATGTTGTTGTTGAATCGAACACTAACTTTTTTCACTAAACAATTGACACACACACACACAACACAGACATCTTCACTATGGACTCTCTTAGTTTAAATTTTCTACACATCTACTTGTACTGGCTTTTGTTGGCTCCTCGGGCCACCCCATCTCTACCTCTGGTTTCTTCTTTCTGTCCTTTATATTGCTTCTCCCATTCTTGTTTATTTTTATTCTCTTTTTGCCCTCGCCGATCATTGTTCTTCTCGTTCTGGTTCCGGGTCTTGTTCGTTGCTTTATCATCATTCAGTCCCGTGGAAATTTCTGCCGTTATTCTGCCTATTCTGCCGTTGACGTTTCCCTCTTCTTTAATTTTTGGTACCAGTGCGAAGGTAAGATATTCTGGAATTTCTCGAAATTCGTATGTCCCACACTTGTAAAAGGTTTTGAAAACATAGCGAAATCGCGTACCTCCCTAGAATTTCTGAAGAAGCGATTCATCAGTCGACGGGTTTTCCCCAATCGGATATCTCCTACCAGCGGGCCAGGGTCCCTGCTCTAAGCTCCCGACCGGTTTCGGGGCATGTGTGGTAGTATAGCCGGCAAAATGCATGTTAGTGTACACACAACAGGGGAGAGGATATCAGGGTCATTTATCACCTTAGCCTGACAAATTTTGCTTATTAATTAATTCATTTTGTTTTTTGTATCTTTCTGATTCCATTTAATAAAATGTTGAAAATGTCTATGTTGGTGGCTACGTTACTTTCTTGGTTCAGGGCTCCTTTGACACAATGAAATTAATTTGGGCGGTCTTTTTTCACCTGAACAACATTAAACTAATTACATTGTATTGGGCAAAACACTAACATTGTATTGTGGGAATGCTGATGAGGTGTTGTTGACGTAATTAAATGGTGAAATAATTGAAGTCATCTTCGTCAACGTTCTAGATTTATTCAGACAGCCGACTTTCGACGGTTTTTCTCTCATCATAACACTACAAACAATATAAATAAACTACAAAACAAGAAGATAATACAATTAATACAACTAATAAACATACTGAAAGGACCATAAGAACAAAAAGGCAGGGATTATTACAAATAATGAATTTACATTAGATGCGTCAGAAATAGTAATAATAATAATAATAATAATAATAATAATAATAATAATAATAATAGATATACCAAGAATCCTGAGATATTCCAAGAAGACACTACACAGGCCTGCTCCGACCCCTCGCCTGCAGCCCAAGAAACCTATTTAAACGCCTATTCAAATTCCCTCTGGGCACTGTCTCTAATTATTATTATTATTATTATTATTATTATTATTATTATTATTATTATTATTATTATTATTATTATTATTATTATTTGCTTATCAGCCATGCTATTAATTATATTATTTTTATTATCTTCTTATTTTGTATTTTACTTATATTATTTATAAACTAATGATGACGGCATTACCGTCGAAACTCGGCTCTCTAAATAATGCTAGTAAGTTGACGAAGATGACGTCAATTATTTCACCACTAACATTGTAGTCTCAAATCTGCCCTTCTGGCGCCACAAACACTATGCAACGAATTAAGCGGAACGAAACAACAATTAAAACGGTATCTAACAGATAGAAATGTCGCACATTTTGAAAATGATTATTTTCATCAACAAAACGCTTCACCTGGCATGGTCTCCACATAAACATTGCTGGAAAACATACGCACGGTAGCGAGCTGGCACATCACATAATGAACTCGACTTCCACGCAGGCTCCTGCCAAAGGTCCATCCTCTTCACCTTCGTTATGTTCTCCACCCTAATCAAATAAATAATAATCAAATAATAAATAGTCAATCAAATAATAATTAAAAACTATTTGCCGGCCTAGGTCGCTATCGCTGAAGAGCCTGAAACCTGAAGGGTCGCAGATTCGAATCCCGCCCGGGGCATAGATGTTTGTGTATACCGTTACTGTTACCCCAATGTTTCTTACAGTGGTCGCTATATGGTCTTAGTAGTTGAAAAGCGATCTTAAACAAGTTAAAAACTCTATTTGATATGGAATTGCTACAAAAGACACAGGATACAGTGTCCATGATGCACAAATTACTCAAATACAAACCCTGATTTTCGTATATAAATTGTTTAATAAACAACAATACTTTCGAATATTGTTTAATAAAAGTAAAATAAAATTATTCGTAGGCTTGCTGCAGGAATCATTACACACTGTTTACAACTACTGATAAAAACGATAAATATAATTCATTTTTTCGGCTCTTTCATTTCATTACAGATGCTTTCGTCAAAAAAAAGAAAATTAAGGATTTCACCGGCAAGCAATACCAAAATAACACGAGGGATTAGAACATCATGTAAAACCAAACAAATTCTTTTATGCCGATCCGGTGGCCGAGATCGTTAAGGCAGTAGTGTCGTAGCGATCTCGCACCGAAGGGTCGCGAGACGTACTCTAGTGGTGGACATTATTTACTTACCTTTCCGACGTGTGCCATTTGCACACGTCGTCCCTCAAGGTCCTATTCTCATCCTACCATATGCAAACAACGACCTTGGCGATTCAAAACGCAAGAACTTTTCTCTTTGGGAACGATGTGAATATTCTTTGCAATACAGAAACAGTAAAAAGTACAATATAAGATATTTTGAATTGGTTTCGTAATAACAAATGAATAGTAAAAGGAGGAAAAACAGTTTCAATGGAGTTTTCATTTTTTAATAAACAACTATACTCTATTGAAATTAAACGATGTGTAATTGACTGGCAACAATTTTTTTCTGTTTTCCAATTCAGTCAAACATCCAATGGAACATTTGGAAATGAATGAAAAATTACGTTCATTGTGATGTCTTCAGAAGTCGTTCAAATTAAGTATTTCTCGCGTATATTTCGCGAATGTTTATTCCCGCCTGGGACGGAATAATACTCTGGCGAAGCACATTCTACAGCTCTCGTACTTGAGAATTGCAGAAAAGAGTTGTTTGATTTGTTTGATTACCAAATCCTTCCTAATCCTAATTATAGTAAGACCTTCTTTATTAAGCTAGGAATTGTACCATTACCTTTTCTCTTGATTTACGAATCAATAGTTTTTGTCAAAAAAGACTTACTCAAGGTAGGGAAAATATTTTCAGCGAACAAAGATGTCTGTAACTATAACACAGGAGTACAAATCATATTCGTCTGGTATAATCATCAACAGCTTAGAATAAAAAATTCACATAAATATGTGTAGGTACATTATTTATTTTCATTACACAACGCTTAGCCAGGTGACGTTAAACGATTCAAATCGACAAGTTTAATTATGAAGTAAAATATTTTTTCTGCTGCATAACGTTTTGTTTACAAATATAGAAACTGTAGAGAGCATCAAAAAGAAAAGTAATATTGGTGATATTTAATGTATTAATTGCCATTTGAACTGTGTAATTCTAAAAGACTAAACATGCCAAGTATTACACCATAACTGCTGGTGTAAACACCAATCTCAATCAGGTGTTTCGTCCAGTTTTCGTGGTCCTTTCAGCGATTGCTGAAATGCCCCTTGTTTTGGTTTATGACATAAATAAATCGTCGTATAAGTCGTATTCTATGCACGTTTTCTGGAGTTGAGTAGACATTTATTTCCTCGTGTTTTTCTTGAAATCATTGTTCTCCATGTTCTCGCGGAAGTAGATCAATTTTTTAAAAATTTATTTTACGTCAAAAAAGAGTTAAAAACTGCGTATGACGTGCTATGGGGAAAAGTGAATTGTGTGCACATTTTCAAAATTCTGTGATCCCTACACTAAGTCATATACTACTTAAATTTTGAATTTTGAAAGGATTTTTTTTGTTATTTCGGAACCAATTTGAAACATCTGATATTGTACTATTTACGGTTTCTTTATTGCAAAGGATGTTCGTATCATCCGCAAAGAGAACTATTCTTCCGTTTCGAATCGTCGAGGGCATATCGTTTACGTAAAGTAGGAACAGAATAGGGCATAAAATCGATACTTGAGGAACTCCACATGCAACGGGCAAAGAGTCGGAAAGGTGCGTACGTAATGTTCCATCATTCTAGTAAGGTATTTCAACTCTCTGAGATCGTTGTTTAAGGTACGAACATAACCAATCTAGAGCAATACCACGGATTCCATATGAAGGTAATTTTGAAAGTATAATGTCATGATCAATGACGTCAAAAGCTTTTGAGAGATCTAAAAATAATCCAATAGGTGCCTCGTTTTGATCCAATAATGAGGCGACATCTTCAAGAAAAGAAAATATAGCTGTTTCCGTTGATTTTGATTTTCTAAATCCATGTTGACAATCTGAAAGCGCGTCGTGTTTAGTGAGAATGGTTTCCATTCGTACGTAAAAAGGTCTCTCTAATACTTTTGAAAAAAACTGATGGAAGAGAAATGGGCCGATAATTTTGAATTTCATTTTTGTTGCCTTTTTTGAAAAGCGGCTTAATTCTAGCTGTTTTGAAAATATCTGAAAACGTTCCAGTGCATAAAGATGCATTAAGTATGTGAGTTAACAGGTGTATAATGTCATACGCACAAGTCTTTAACAAAGAATCCGGAAATTCATCTAAACCGGACGAATATTTATTTTTTAGTTTACCGATTATTTTGATAATTTAATAGGAAGAAGTTTCGGAAACAAACATTGTGCCAAAAATTTTGGGTGAACTGTCTGTTTTTGAATTTTGTGCCTGAAGACCCTTAGTGAGATCGGCAGCAATTCTCGAAAAGTATTGGTTAAAGAGATTAGCCACTGTTGCCGGATCGTTCACATTTATATCGTTAGTATTTTAAAACAACATTCTCTACGTGTTTTCTAGTTGATTTGGTAGTATTTTTTATTATATTCCACATTGCTTTTGTTTTATTATTTGAGTTCAAAATATCCTGATCGTTTTTCATGATTTTAGCCTGCCTTATGACTTTTCGTAACAATGTTTTGTATTTTTTAAAGTAGATAAGGAAATCTTGAGATACGCCATGACGTTTAGAAATGAAAGAAAGAATTCGCTTGTTTTTACAACCCTTGTGTTATCCAAGAATTGCTTTTCCGTGAAATATTTAATTTTCGTTTTGAAAGAGGAAAGCAAGTGTTAAAATGTAATGAAAGAGTTAAAAAAAGAATTATATTTGTCGTTTGTATCAACAGTATTATAAACCGCTTCCCATGACTCCTGCATCAAGTAATCAATGAATAATTTAATTTTACTTTTAGTAAACAATCTAGTCATACGTGTATTATTTATTGTGTCAGTGATCGCATTTCTTATAATGGTAAGAATTTGTGCATCGTGGTCACTGTATCCTAAATCTTTTGTTTCAACTTCATATCGAGTAGTAGTTTTGTTAATTATAATTTGATCAATTGCCTTCATCGAATGTTGTGTGATCCGTGTAGGTACATTAATTGTAATGTCTAAATTGAAGGAATTAATTAAATTGAGAAACTTTTCTTTCTCGCAAGATTCGACCAGAAAATCAATGTTAAAATCTCCGCATACAACAATGGATTCAAAAGAGCGATTGCTGACTTTGTTAAGTGTTATCTCCAGGTTTTCTAAGAACAAAATATAATCTGCAGTTCTCTTTGTTGGAGGTCTGTAAATGCAAAGTATTATCACTTTTAGTGAAGTAAGATGTACAACAGAAATTTCGAAAATATTTTCAATGGAATACACATTTAATTCCGCCAATTCTTTCAGAAAGGGCACAATGAGCGAAAGTAGCCAACAACTGTAGCTAATTTTCCTGTGCAAATTGCTTTTATTACATGGAAGCGAATATTTTCTAATAAATTCTTGTCCAAAGCTATTTCCCCTACATTCATAATTCAAGTTTTATGCGGGTTAGCGTAGAGATCCTACAATTTACGATACCGTCACGGAATACTTATCTTCTCACAGTACCCGAAGGGAATAAGATGATTTGGAGTTTGAGGGGTCTGGTCATGCTTTATTATACGCCTCTTTGATGTCGGAATCTTGGATGTAGACTACATCTATCTCCGTTTGTTGTAGATACTTTGGTGTCCAAGTGTCGCCAGTTCCTAAACACAGCTATCAATGTTTCAGTTGTCATTGAGCGACCTTCCTGCGTGCGAAATGCGCGGAGGAAGACTGCGGACTGCTTTCTAAAGAATGAGGTTTCCTTCCGCCTGGCAGTCGGTTGGTAGGACGATGTTCAAAAGCAGTCAAAATAGATGTTTCCAGGCCTCGTGGACTCGCAGACCCATCATTCAAGATTTGGGGATGTTGGATGAATTTCACCGCCTCTTTTACCTTCCTCTATTCCCTGCGGTCTCGGCTTGGACGATGGTGTTGTCAAAAGTAATGGCGTGGCCAGTTTTCCATGCGGGGAAGGCCTCGGCCGATTTGTTTATATTATACTTGTAATGGTGAATGAATTTTCGAATGTGCTTTTCAACGGTTTGCGGCCGAACCAGCATGGGATTTAGTATACCCCTGATGTCGAAAGAGGTGACACGCGATCTTTAATGCGTACTGGTTTTTGTCCAAGTTGTTCATTGGATTCGTAGACCGCCGTATACATTCACTGCAGTAAAGGGGACTAATGGCCCTTGGAGTTGACGTACTAGGAAACAACAATTAATCAATCATCAATCTCCGTGCCTACCCTTGTGAGTAGCAAGCACTTACTTATCCTTTTTCACAAGGAAAAGGGTACAACATTCGGTAGATCTGAACAGTTTCTTTTGCTCTGATAGCATAAGACGAGGGAAATTAGACGCGACCATTATCCTACGTCGTCACAAAAATGAACATCACCGTGGTTTCGCTCGATCCTCTTCTTGGATTTTGCAACGCGGCGACTGGCATACTATTAGAAATATATCAATCTATCTGCTGCGTAACGATGTGATTGAAATGACATCTAATTTCACTAAAACTACATTGTAGACGACTCTGGGGGAAACAAATTGCTTTATACGGTGTGCTCTTTAGGATTTAATTTCACACTGATTGTTTCTAATTGTCATAAATTACAGTGATATTGTGTGAGGCTGTCTTTCTGATACACTATGAGAGCGGAAAAATGTATGGCCTATACCTAGCAACTGTCAGACAAGTTCTGCATAAGCGTTCGTTACACATTTCGCAGACGAAAGGGCAGACACATAGTCCGTGACTGCTTCACGAGCGAAGAAAATGGAAGTGATTCCCATATTGCACATTATGGAGGAACGCACGGCGACTGTAGTTGTGTTTCAATCAAGTGCAGGAGTCGGAGGGGTTATTTTTTAATATTTCATGTTTTATATAATATTAATAGTTTCGATTTTGTATTCAAGAGAGATAGAGTAATCACAACTAATATAAGTGCAATAATTAAATATGTCTTTTGTTCCAAGAAGAAAAGCGAGAAAAGTCAATGCGATGTATCAAACGGATCTGGTTCTATGTCAAATACAGGTTACTATTTGTAGTCATTGTAAAGAAATATATTTCAGTTATTTTGAGAACTCAAAGAAGATTCACAACAACGTACATCATATCATATAATATTTTTTCTTTCCATTGTAATAATTTTTATTGATTTCAAAATAATAAACGTCATATGGGAAGATTATAATTGTAAAACTGCTCATTAGAAAGAAAAAACCTCTTGAAAAAGTGTGTTTGGACGTGAAGAGTGTAGGGGAGCCCAGCGCTCAACGTCTACCAACGGTGTCCGTCTGGGAGGGGGAGACCAATGGAGAGTTAAGAACGCAAGAACTGTATTTATAAAATGTTTATTATTTCTGCAATGCTAAAGAGATTGAGCAAAGTATTTTCTTTGTAAATTGAAGTATTTAGCACTGTGCCCCTTACTATTCTAAATCCAATATCTGATTCTTCCTACAATAGACGGGTTTGATTTCTATAGATCAGTTTACTCTTTCCTCCTCCAGAAACTCTTACAGCGTTTTCCATTCGCCGCACTGGTGCGCACCCAGTGCGCACTCAGGGCAGCTTTCGTGTTCAATTCGCATGATCACACTGAACCAGGGCGCACCCGGGGCGCCCTAAACTGCACTGACAATCGCGTCTTATCAAATCCAGTGCTATTTAGAAACCAAAGTGTAGGTATGTCTCAATTTCGAAACGATAATAAAGTGAAAATAAAAATAGTGACCAATACAAAATCATTCAAATATATGTGCCAAGAAATGTTTCTCGCACGTCCATACGGGCGACAATACCAGCGGAAATGCTCATGTTAATATTTTTATGATTTTCAATAACCAAACAATTCTGCAGAAGCATATCGGTTCAAAATCTTGTGTACTATATCGATCACTGGCATATGATGAAAAATGAAATTTCGACACATACGCATTTGAAGTTTTCGTAGTTTTTAAATAAAGAAATAACACGTTAATAATTTCTGAATTAAGAAGTAAGAAAGCAAAAGACTTCATAAAAATTATAAGAATAATCAGATTTCAAAATTATTATTTTTTGCGTTCCATCAGTGTGACAGACCAAGAACAGCTATCTATAATCTCACTGCGTAGCGCACACGCACTGACTCAGTTCCGGAATCCGTTTCATTCGTAGCTGCCCTTCACGCGTGTGGAGCAGCACTGTTGCGGAGCGATGACGTTTTTGCCCTGCACTAGGGTGGGTTTCAGTGCAACGAATGGAAAACGCTATTACTGTTATATTCGTCAGCTGAGAGTAAGGCGTGCGACCCCGAAATTCCCCTTGCCGTCGCTCGATCTCTCCCTTTAAGACTCATCAACACCACGCTGGTTTTCAAGCAGACAACCATTGCCTCAGCGAGGCAGATGCCGAACTCCGCGTGCGCACCTTTCCTTCCCTCAGAACTACAATGTCGAGTACACTGCAAATAACCAACTATGACTCCCACATTATCGGTGAACGAATTTTCTTATTCCTGGACTGAAGAGCAGTCGAATTCCTTCTTATAACACGCTACTTCTATGATAAACGAACGCCGATTGTGCCTTTGTGCCTCGTGGTAGCTAAGTAGCCCTCCGGCTTCCGTAGCGCTCGGCGCCATAATCCAGTGTCGTTCTTCGTTGCTTGGACTCCCTTACCTTAAAGATTTCTCATTTGTCCTCGTAGCTTTGAAACTTGTGCTCTGGTATCGTTTTGGGCGACAATAATTCCATACCATATTTAAGTATATTCTATGTGGAAGTTCAAAGATGCAAATATATGAGTTATGGTAAGAGAGAAAAATGATCAGTATCGCTTCTAAATAATGTTCCACAATACGTGTATTTTACATGTGATAACCAACATTTCCTCCTCTTCTACGTTATTTCAGTGTCGTATTTGGGTCTTTTCATGAAAATTATGTATTTAGAAACAATGGGAATTATTAGATTTTTTTCTAGTCTCTTACATGTGTAGATTTTATGCTCTTATGTAGTTGCTCTCATGCATTAGTATGCATTCATGTAGTTGCTCTACTAACGTTTCTTTAATAAATAATTAGTATTGACAAAAGACTGATAAATGTATTCAATGAACTGAGAATTTGAAAAAATGTGCTATGAATTTTCTATTAAACTCTTTATTTGGAGAAAACAAGACTCACTAACATCTTCAAACTAAAAAAAAAACTTTTCCCTAATGTCTATAGAAAAAGGAAAAACATGATTTACTTCTCATAGACATTTTCATTTTCGAGGCTGAAAGATTTTATATCACGTTTTTCTTTTCGGTTTAACGTATTTCAATTTAACGTGTTTATCAATTACACATTTTGTCTGATCTAGCAATATTGCTCCGAGATCGTACAGTGAGGCCAGCCGGATCCTCCAGGCGACATGTACTGGTAATCTCAGATCGAGGTTTGTTTCCAAAATCAAACTTTACTGGGTATTTCCCAATTAAGTATCAACTTTCATTCAACCCTCACCCAAACTTAAAATAGTCAGTATTCTGTTTTGTCGCTTATAAACTCTAGTTTGACATCCATTTAGTGTGCTGCGAGTTTTGAATGTTTTATTTTTTTGTTTTGTCAACATCTCATGAAGTGTTAGAAGTTCAGAATTCATGAGAGTTACAAGGTCGTAAATTAATTATGTGGCGTACATTCATAGAAGTAATAAGTGTTCAAGGGCAAACGTTAAATCCTTTATACTTTATATTATACCATTATGTTACCCTTGTTTCTGATTCGTCTCCTAGGTATGAGAGAGTTTGAACCGATGAGTGTTACCATAATTTACATTCCACGCACTTTAAAATCGCATTAGATTACACAATTTAGGTAGGCTGCAAGACGTAAGCGGCAATCACATCAGTAGCTTTCAGTTTCCAATATCTCACTTCTCAACTAATATATAAGGCAGGACTTCATTAGCATCCAGAAAAACATGATCAAATTACCAGTAACACACATAAGGTAGTCGACCCGGTGGCCGAGATCGCTAAGGCAGTAGTGTCGTAGTGTCGGACCGAAAGGTCGCGGGTTCGAGTCCCGCCTCGGGCATGGTTGTATTTGTGTTCGTGCTTTCACCCCTTCTCATCATCATTTCGTTTCACCTTCATAGTTACCACACCGTTAACACCAATAGTGGTCGCTAATGACCTAGATGTTGACCTAGAAATTGATGCAATTTTATAGTGATAATCGGTGAAAAAGGGGTAATTATCTCATTAGAAATATTGCTAAAACATAGTTGTCTTTATTCTTCACATATTTTTCACAAGTTGCTATTTTTCTGTTACACTGCTGAGAAGATTACATCTATCCCTTCCGAGTGATATTAATAGCAAAATTGTAATAATTGATATCGTTAATAAACAGCTAATAATATAAACAGTAAATTTTTAATATTTTTTACTTTGAAGAAATCTACACTGAAGTTAAATATTTTCTTAAATATTTTTGAATAACCGCATACTAAACAAAGAATAAATTTTAAAACCTTAAAATGTTACGAATCAATGTAATTTTCTTAAAACGAGCTCTTAAGAAAGAAACAAAAAGTTGTTTGGATAAACTTTAAAGAGATTGAGGATTTCATTTAAAAAATTCAATGCCGGGACAACTATCCAATTAAAATTTTTAAGCGGAACACAGTGTCTCCGAATCGCATAATCTTTCCAATTTATGTTAGGTTTTGTATGACCCCCAGAAACAGTTTTTGGGGTGTTTGGTTCGATTCGAGAAGCTCTCTCGCAATTCAAACATCCGGAAACCTTGACACGATTATCGCTATTGAAGTAAGAAACCGTTTTTATTCACAGGAAACACACCGTCCTTCTTTTCTAATGATTAATTGTGAAATAATGTTTGCCATTGTAAGATATACGCATAACAAATATTTTGTGCTCATAAGATCCCAATACATGAATGGGTATCGATCTTGAAAATACATTTGGTTTTAGATCAACACGAAAATACTTAGAAATTCAATGAATTCACAAGTCCTCAAATCTGAAAACGAAACTACTGTCTTTATTATGTACACGAAATGAAACTTCATATTACCTTTAATAATCTAAAAGAAATGTGCATTGTGCTCAAATATGTGGACAATTACATAGTGCAATATGATTTGCAAAATTGTCTGATAATTTGTGAGGGTAGATAATTTGATTTTAGGTCAAATGGTTATTATGATTAAGGTTTAAAGGCACTTCAAAATTTAAGGCGACTGGAACAAGTGTCTGTTTTTATTAAGAACATTCATACTGACACTGTGATAGAAGTCAGTTAAAATAATTTTTGTTAATTACAAGATTAAAAGAGTAAGAACATAGTAAAATACTTAAAATGAAATCAAATCTTAAAATGAAATAAATGACAAAGGCAGTGTCACATGCACAATGCAAAATTAGTGTAAAAAAGGCATGTTAAAAATCATCCGCTTCATGCAGATTAGATTCATAAATCCATGTTCTCTAAGAAAGTTTAAAGAGTTTGCGGAGGACAGTAGCCAGCATCTCCTCCGTAGTCGACAAGCTATTACTTCTTCGGTTCTTTCATTATCGCAGTGCACAGGAGAATGCTTTACGGTAAGGTCTGTTCTTCATTTCTGGGGGATATGAGGTGAGTAACTGCCCGAGCTGTCCGTGCGAGAATTAGCAGTGACCGATTCGAAGGCGAATAACAATTATCGCCTCGGGCTTAGAGCTACGGGATAACCACGACTAGGGTCTTATGATCCTTGTGAGATTGAAAAAAGTTCTGCCACTCTGTTTGCACTCAAAATGCAACGTTGGATAAATCTTGGTAGTAGGCGCAGACATTACCATAAAGATGTATTTCTGGCTTCCTCGTTGCCAACTTTACTACGTAGACAGCGGTCTCATTTCCACTTATTTCCACATGGCCAGGGACACAGGAAAAAACCTACATGAAATGATGGAGAATTAAGCGATATCCTGGATGTATTTGATGTTGGATATTTAATGTCAAATGTTTACAAGGAGAGAAAGAGGAAATGGACGACCAGGCCGTAACTGCCTGGGTTCGAAGGACCGCAGGTTCGAATTCCGCCTTGAACATAGATGTGTGTGTTCGTGTTGTCTTTACGTGTTCTCCCTACAGTAAACCTCAAAGATAAACAATCACAGTAGTCATTATTTGACCTAGTAGTTAAAAAGAGACATTAAAAATATATACAAAAACAACAACTTCAAACAATTTAACAACTTCAACAATTGTCAAAGAAAATTTCATATTTTTGAGTTCGAACTTCCAATAATCGTTGCCTGATAAAACCTAAGGACTCTATTTCCCTGGGCAAAATAGTATTATAAACGGAAATTTTGTAAATCCGAAATTAAATTTTCATATATTGTCTGCTAATTCGATTATTATTTATAACTTAATATTTCAACCCTCTCAGAGATTTCCTACTATATAGCAATGATATTCATTGTAGCCAATACCTATTTTATTCACAGTTTCTCTATTTCGTTGGTGAAATGAACACATTTATTTTAAACTGAGTACCACTGAATTTATGAATGTTCTTTCATTACCATATTACCATAGTTTTTGAGCTGAGGAGCAGTGACGGAAAAGAATTGGCATAATATTGAGTTGAGACTTCATTCAATATTTTACTGTATTTTACATTCTCGAATGCGCAGCATACTACGGAAAAAATGATATCGAGTAAAAAATGGTAGTTAAGAGGTTTGAAGGAAAAGTGGCTTTTGAAATCCTGAACTCAAAAAAATGTTTCTTCAAAAAGACACTGCAAACATATATTTATTTTTAGACTGGTTGTAGGGAAAAAACCTGCAGTGTACGCATGGTACCGCAAAAACATTATGCTTTACTGACTTCTAAATCTACGTATTCATTTTCAAAATTGATTATTGATTATACTAGTAAGTTGATTGAGACTGAATTCGATGTGAATCCAATATTTTTGGGGGGTACGTTATACGTACGTCATATTGCATTATTGAAACTTTCTGAAAACGTGAAAACGAACTCTTTCTTTTTTACTTTACATTCTTCATTCTAATTCACTTTTACGTTATTACAAATACTGTTGTAAATGTCACATTTTATTAATATCTTTGGGATTTGTCAACATTCCAATTATTAATCGGTTTCAAATTTCTCATGACCTCTTGACTCTTCTTCTCGGTGTAACTAATTCGACAAATGAAGTTATAAAAAATAAATAAATGTTTTCCAAATTTGGAATATTTTTTGCTGTGAAAGCATAAACATTTTCCGTGAACTCTTAATCTGAATTGTCCAAAATATTGATCAATTGTACTTTCTCCTTACAGAGTAGAGAAAGTTAGATAATGCTGCGCGAAAAAACGGAAACTTATATTACAACGCCCTTGTGACGAAAGAATTGATAAATCCACTTGCTAAATTTAGAAAAAAAATCCCCCAAATCGTGGTGTAGCCAGAATCCATGTTTTGTGGGTCGTTGATAGCGAAAAATCGACTAACGGCAAAAAGTCTCTCCGTCAGTCCGTCAGTCCTTGAACAACGCAAGCGGCTAAACCGTTTATCCGATTTTCACCAAAATTGATACTCCCCAGTCGATCTGGCTGATGTCGCAGCCTCTTGAATTTGAAACCGATATTCAATTTGGGGGGTACATTACATAAAGCCCCTGGGACATTTTTAAAATGTTGAAACAAATGGCTCCATAATTTTTGATTACATTTTGTTGTTGGATAGTGTGAAATACGTTTAAGAGAATAGTACAGGTCTCAGGTTCGTTGAAAACTGATTTTTCCAAAATCACAAAAGACCAAAATTATTTCGAAGTCTTCCTACAACTAAAATATTGAAATTTGAGATTTTTTCCTTTCATGAAATTTATTCCTTAAAGATAAGATTTTTAAATAAGATCATGTACAATTTTTCGAAAATTTGACTATTTTCCGCGTAAGTTTCAGTGAAAATACGAGTGACAAAGTATGCGCTGTTTTAGCCCCACTAGTATTCTTTAAAACTGCCCTACTTCTAGACACTAGGCTCTTGTCGAATAATTGCAAGTCCCTTTCCAGTTTTTTTATGACAATGTGGTTCTGAAGTACGCATGAGAAAAAGTAAAAATCTTATACATTCTTTCTATAGTGAAAAGTTCACATTCTATTAAAATACAATTATATTATAATAATATATTATATTATATCCTATATTATATATTTTTATATAATATTATATATTACATTATATTTAAACTTGAAAAGAATCGACCTCTGAAAATGAAAAAAATTAATTGAAACGATTGTGTTTCATTTATCATAGGTTTTGTTGTATATAACTACTTTTACTTTTACTACTTTTACTTTTCTAAGTGGTAACTAAAATAGACACCCCTTTAGTCAAATGGTTAACATCAGAGAGACCCTGTCGGCTTGCTAACGTTGTGAGTTGGAATCTAGGAGGTGAGTTTTTTTCTTCCGTTATGGTGTGATTTCAGTAGTAATTTTTCCAATATTTTGTAATTATTAATAATTTTTGAAGTCTTAGGGGCTGTCAAAAGGAACTATTTTGTCGTCCATCAGTACGACGACCAGAAGCCTCCATTCTCTACTACCTGATCGAGACGCCGGGACGAGACGGAAAGCAAAACCTTCACTACTCGCTACCTCGTCCCAGGCGTTGGAAATAAGTTCCCATAGATGGTCAGCATTAGTTGGCTGTGGGCTGGGCCAAATATCGGACATGGTCCCTTGGTCTCCGCCCACACGTTCTCAATAGGGTTCACGTCGGCACCGCAAGGAGGCCAAAGGAGAAGCTCTACTTGGTCCCGGCTCGCGAACTATTCTTGAACCAATTGAGACTTGTGAACGGGAGACTGGTCCTGCTGGAAATTAATGATTCCATCGGGATAAAGCACCCGCACAGAAGGGACCATGATGTTCTCCAAAATCTGCACATACTGCCCACCGGTAGGACCCCGTCCATTTGGACCTTGGTCGATTCTGTGCAGAATTCCTACCCCGCGTTCGCTCATCCCAACTCATCCAACCCCCAACGCAACGGATACGCGACCAGAACGCCAGGCCCCGGCCATATATTCCGCATTGTGTCGAGTGCCGGGTGGCCGAAAAACGCGTAACGGACCGCCATTTGCTGATGAAAATATACATTCGTCAAAGAAAATAACATCTCCCCAATCGCGACGTCAGCAAAAGCTAGTCGATACACCATTTGCTCATCTGTGAGCTTCTGTTTCTGAGCAGCGCGTCGGGATCTTAAGCCTTCATCTCTCAGGCGCCTAAATACAGTGTGTGTACTGACAGGAAAATTAACACTCCGCCTCAACTGGACAGAGTATGAACTCATGGCGTCGCTCGCGCTTCGGCAACCAAAAGGTCATCCTCAGCCTCGGTCGAAACCCGCCATGAACCAGTTCCAGGGCGACGTGTGACCTCTTCCGACTGCCTCCACTGCCTAATCCAACGCGATGCGGTACTAGGGGAATCACCGTACTCTCGCCCTGCTCCTGCAGCACCATAATTGCCAGCTTCAACAAGAGCGACAACTCGCTCCCGAATTCACCGTCCATGATGAGGCTTGGCTCTAGAATAACGGGTTGTACTGTCACACATCTCATGCTCTATGACGTCAACGTTGCAACACGTCACGCACCGTGATTGGTGTTCCCCTTTCCCGTGTTTTTCTTCCAGAAGTACCGGCATTGTCATGTTCACTCAAGTGGGACCCGTACGGGGTGTGTTGGGTGTAATGATTAGCAGCCTGGCGTTCTGAACTGGCTATTTCGAGTCCGAATCTAGGAAAGGACGATCGGGTCATTTTCTTTTATTGAAAACAAGTCTGCTTGCAGTTGATGACTACAACATTTGAGTTCAGCGTAATTTTTTTGTCGTCTTCCTGCAATTGGATATTGAAGATGGAGATACTTTCCTTAACAAAATCTGTTGATGGAAGATCTCGGTATAACGGCACATATTCGAAAATAGGAGTTTTCTCGAATTTCTGATTGAAATACAGGCGATTTTCAATTTTTAAAACATTGTTTTCTCGAAAACCGCTAGAATTTTATTATCAGATTTTCTCCTCCTATGTATCAAAGGACGGTAGAAGAATGTTCTAGTCCTATTTTCGACAAACTATATATTTTCGAAAATTAAAAAACATTAACTTTTCAAAACTACAAAATTGAAAATAGAGATTTTACCGGTTGAAAACTCTTTTTCCAATTCTTGTAGCAGTATAATATTGCGGAGCAGTGACAAATTTGAGAAGAAAGTATGTGCTGTTGTAGTACAACTACTTCGTTGTTTGTTGCCTAATAAGCACTATAATTTTTTAAAGAAGCAATCAATTAACTATTTGCAGAAAATTAAAGTATTGTTGGCACTTTTATCATACAATTATACTTACAAGCTTTCATGAATAACGAATACAAATTAGATCGACGTTAACTCTTAGTTGAGTTAATTGGTTTTAAAAATCACGTAGTTACTTGCTTAATTCTACGCGGTTCTGTATTTCAGACTGGTGTTTCGCGACCGGTTACAGTTCAGTCTTATCGCGTAATGTGGAGATCACCTTGAAGATATGGGAGGGGGCAAGATAAGCACTTCGCAGGATAGAAGCTACTTCGCAATACGGCACAATAGGCATACGAATCGAAGTATTTCAAACCAGAATCAACTATAGAATAGTATCGCGCAGATGATAACTCTTCATTCTTATCAAGAATGTGAGTTTACTGTAACCTGAAGAAAATGTAGTATGTCATAAGAACAAAAAAGTTTAAGATAAAGTTCATTCTAGAATACCCTCATCGGTGCGGTAAGGTGACCTCTGATAGCTCCATGAATTAAACGCAAAGTAGATAGAGGAATGGACGCCAAATCAAATTCTGCCGAATAGTTTTTTTTATCTGATGCCAGTAACACATTAATCGCTGTCTTCACGAGAGAGACATACCAAAATTCTTGCAAGGTGGAACTAACTTGTTTTTGTAAATGCTAATATGATTAAATAGAGATTGTGTGCTGGTATCTTGTGTTCCAAGCAATGTGAAGAAACGAAATGAGGAAGAGATAGCTAAATTATTAAATATGTCTCAATTGCAATATCATTATCATAATTTTACGCAATCTTTAGAAATAATATGAAAAAGTCTGTACCAAGTTGTATAATCACTAGTAATTTACCTATTTAATAGTTCTAGAGATAATCAGAACCTTTAACAAGCCTCTGGATTTATTATAAAATTTTGTAATAAAGGTAATTTCTTCGTTCTTTTAACAATTGAGAAAGGAATATGTCTAAAACGTTTAACAAAGTTCCTTAGCGGCTGTAAAGAACTCATTAAAATTACCATTTTGTGTTTGTGCCTTTGTGATAAATGCTAACAGAACGCATCCCCTAATTGTTAGTAACAATTGATAATTGTATTTCTTTTATAGTCTTTTTAAAATGTTTAATGCAAGTCTTCGGTTGGTGGAGCAACATATCAAAATGTATCAACTTCCAAACATAATAAAGTACGATTTGAAGTGGTCATGTGAAAGAAATCAATATTTGTATTATTATCTCCATTTTTAATTAAACAGTGTTTTGATAGGCATATCTCTAGTGCGGGGTAGACTGAGACTAAGTGGTCAGCATTCATTCAGTCCAAATTTTCACAAAGAAAATAAGGAATTTTAATTAAGTTATATCCAATGATTATTCGTAATGTTTGTGTAGGTAATCAAATCCACAAATCACCTATCACCTATTATGTTTCGAAACAGATTTTGTGAAATCGTACTTTTTACTGTTTCTTTCGTTGTAAGGAACATTCCTGTCTTCAGCCAGCAAAACGCAACCAGTATCACTTGTCAGCACATCTTAATATGTGAAACATTGTATAAGTGACTGCGGGGAGTGTCGTCATGTAGTTCAGGTGCTATGATGCTAATTTGAAGAACCGGAAGAACCGGCAATTTTTTATTTTTGAAAATGTTTGAAAATGTGTGAGATTTTAATTGACACTTTTCCTTTCCAATAATTTATTCCAATAATTTATTCCAACAATGTATTTGCGCTCGTCGTTTGAGAGTTTTAAAAAACGAATGAAGTGTTAATAGTGTAACATTTGTAATATTGTTATTGTAATATTGTTAATATGTGATATTGTTATATAGCCAACTATCAATAACACGCGAAACTAAGAGCTTATTTTTATTTCAATGTGAGTGGGTGAACAAAAAGATAATAACTGCGTAATGATAGGTGATTTTTCTTGAAGTCAATAAATGTTTCTTAGATTCTAATAATTACATGCAGCAAATGAATTCAGAATGTCAGACCGTGTCAAAACGTGTCTGCTACTTTTAGCCCAACGTTATCACGTCTAATAATCTCACCTTGGACAGAGGCGATACGGATTTAGCGTCAGGCTAGAACTGAAGCGCCTGATAGCAAAAATTACATAGTAGTGAATTGAAATATTCATACGTAGAATTAACTATTTTATAATGTCACGTAGATTTCCTTGCTTTCTTGTTGTCTCCGAGAGGCAATTTATTTAACATTTGAAATTGCGGAAGGGCGGGAAAGCAATGCGTTTTAAGACAAAATTCGTAAGATTCTTAATTGAGTAAGTTCACGGAAATGTGTACGTATGTCTGTGTTGGTAGCGCAATCGCTAAGGTGTGTGGCTTCACAGTCGAGGAACGCGTGTTGAAATCCGGCAAGATATCAGCGGGTTTTTTACTTAAAAAACAATGAAAATGAATTCTTAATAACGATTTTGAGAATGTTCTAAACATTTCTTTCCTTCGCAAGAAGATACCATTACAAAACAGCGGAAAGAGTTTGACGTACTTTCGATTACTGGTCGTTTACTCGATCATTACACCATATTTTCCTCTTCATATGCCGTTTTTGGTTTTTACATTACTACGTTCGTTTCCTTCCCAATCCGTAATATTACGTCCTCTGTAATTAATGTTATTTACTTGTGTTTCACCGGTAGCGGTAGCTCAGTGCATCAACTGATATAACTGCAGCGCTTCTGTCAGGGAGGTCCTAGGTTCGAGTCCTGATGGCGGCAGGATTTTCGACACTAGCTTTTCAGCTAGGTCGAATTCAGTCGCTGTTTGGAGGAGAAATCTAGCGGCCGGCTGCTCTGATCGGTAGTTTTCCGTGGTTTCTCCGATCAACACTAGGCGAATGCTGGAGCACCCTACCAAACCGGCCACGGACCGCGCGTGATCTGTTCTTCCTCTTCCTTGTCCTAACCTCTCCTCTTACATACACACTTACACTAACATGCACAACACTACTGCATATTCCGGGAGACCGGTCGGGAGCTTAAAGCTTGTCCCGACTGGGGCGGTGCCCCGCTGGTGGGAGAGTCCTGGTTAGGGAGAAAACCCACTAGCCGACGGTAGGTCGGGGCCGGATCTCGCCACCCAGCGGGGGAAGATCACCGCCATCTCCCGGGAAAAAGCATGCACTACACTAACGGGACTAATGACCGAAGCAGTTGACGCTCCCGGAAACACGAAAAAATCAATCAATCAATTACTTGTGTTTCTCTGCTCGTTTGTCAAGTTCTCTAGCTGAAATGTTTTCTTTGTTTGAAGCTTACACTTCGCTACAACCAAAATATGAAGAACTAGAGGTGCTACAGAATCGCACAGACTTTCTCGCAGCAAATGTTTCTAATATCCTTTGTGTGGACTGGTTTGTATGTTTTGCTCCATTCTCTTTCTCCATCTCTGCCATCTATCGCCGTACAAAATAATTTTTTTGACATTTTCTCAACTTTTCGGTTTCTAATAGTAGAACCGAAATATTCTCGAATATTAAAGAAGGCTTCTGTCCTAAATAGAAGTTCTAAAAAGAAGGCTTCTGTCCTAAAGAAGGTCCTAAATAGCTAATTTCATTGAAAAGTTAGGAGCCGTTGTTAAGAAAATGGCGTTAAGCGTTACTGTAAATGCGAAATTTGAAGCTCCTTTTCACAGGAATCTTATGAGATTTCGAAAAAATTTCATTTAAAGTCATTTGAAGCACTTCTACTCACAAGTTCAACAATGTATACAAATCTTTTCAAATGTGCATAATTACGGTGTGAGAGATATTTCAAAAAAATACATTTGTATAATTTAAAAAAAACAAAAGAATATAATAAAATGAACATTACGTCATATTAAACAGTGCAACTGGCACTATCCATTGTAAAAATTTGAAGAACAAATTTGGAGCCATTTTTGAGAAAATGGCGTTTGAGCGTTTCTGAAAATTTAACGAGTTCGAGAAACTTTAACTGACATTATTTAAAGCACATGTACTCATAAATATAATTACGTGAAGAAATTGCCTCTAATGTAAGTATTATCAACGTAAAAGACCAATCAAAAAATTACATTTTTGTAATATCTGAAAAAACAAAAGAATAGAGCAATATGACGTTTATTTCATCAGATATGGTGCATCTGGCACTAACCCTAGAAAAAATTTAAAGAAAAAATTTAGAGCCGTTTTATAGAAAATCTTGTTTATGTAAATTTTTAAAATTGCCAGTATTTCACGCCATATTGTACGAAATCAACTAAAAGTTTCAAAACAATTTACTTAACTTTATTAAAAGAACTAATTATAAGCAAAAAATTTCTTTTGAAGCAAAAAACTCTATCTTTAATTTTGTAGCCGAAAAATATTCAAACTTTCGCAATTTTTGAAGATTCTGAGTAAACCGTGAAAAATGGACCTATCCCACCCTTATAAGTGTATTTTACTTTATTCTTAGAAGAAATGTAAAGAAAAAATTTGGGAGCCGTTTTTGAGAAAATTTTGAAATTGTCCGGGGGGCTTTATGTAAAGTCCCTCCAAAAATTAATGAATGTTTTTCAAAATCGCAGAGCTTCAGTTCAGGAAAAAACGACAAGGGTTTCTTCAATTTGGAAAAGATCGTATGCATGGTTTAGGCGCTAGTGTTGTTTACATACACCAGACAGACAGACGGACTTTTGCTTCATATTGGTTTTTCGGCATCAAGATCCACAAAACTGTGATTCTAACTACACCACGTGTTAGAGATTTTTTTCTCCTTATTTAGCAATTGGTTTGATTCAGTTTCTCTTTACCAGAGCGCGGCAATGAATTTTTTTTTAAATTGGTTATTTAAGGTCGCTTCAACATCTTGGGTCATTAGCGACCACTATTGCTATTAACGGTATGGTAACTATGTGGATGAAACGATATGGTGATGATAAGGGGTGAAAGGACGAACACAAATACAACCATGCCCGAGGCGGGACTCGAACCCGCGGCCCTTCGGTCCGAGATCACTAGGACACTACTGCCTTAGCGATCTCGGCCACCGGAACGACGGCAATGAATTTGTTTCCGCCGAAAATTCGCCGTTCTTTTGAGCAGCATTACATATTTTTTTCTGTACTTTTTCTTACTCTGTATATACGTACGTATACTAGAAAGTAATATGTAAAGTGTTTGTTAACATGCGTTACGCAGATAAATTTTAAGGCATGAGTTAGTGATGAAGTTAAATGATTGAAAAATTTATTCTTAGTTTTTAAATCCATGCATTTATATAATAAATATTCCATTATCAGTTGGTGTAAATATGTTTATCATGCCTATTTGTGAACACTCATGTAAGACTGGTAAAACAAAAAGTTGAAAGGTTTGTTTAGTTCATAATCCAAATAACTAAAAAATGTTGGTGAATATCGATTAACACTTCGAGAACAGCTGCATAAGCTTTTGAATTCATACATAAGCGATTTTCCTCTTTTTGGAGTCAGCGTGTCACTTGAAAAGTAGGTAGAAATATAATATTTTTTTGTATCTGGAAGATTTAATCCAGAAATTATAAAAACAAATAAAAAATGGAGTCTCAAAATAAACAATGAAAAGTCAAGATACATGGTTGTAGGGAAATCTCGATATGATCTAGAACAGAAATAGGTATATTTTGAGTAGTAAAGGAATTTAAATATCTTGGAGTGACTATTAGAGCAGGTGGATCTAATAATAATGACTTTATTAAAACAATAAGCAAGGGAAGGTCAATTATTTGTAGACTTCATAATATTTTATGAAACAAGAATATTCGAAACAAAACTATTAGACAAATATACAAGATAATGGTGGAGAGCTATGTTACGTATGGATCAAAAATTTGGGTTAAAATGGTGCAATAAACTCTTGGTTAAATGCTATGAAAGTGAATTTTTGGAGACGATGTTGTCAGTATACTGTTTGATAGAATACCAAACGAAGAGATTAGACAGATAATGCAGATTGAGAGACAAGTGATCGAAAATGTAGAATCCAAACAACTCCAACGGTATAGCTATCCAATGAGAATGCATCTGACGGAATATCAAAAATTATCTTTGAATCGATCCCTTTTGAAAGAAGAGAACGAAGCAGGCCAAGGAAATCTTGTAAGTCCGTCATCGCTTCGACAATGAAGAGCAGAAGAATAGAGGAAGATGCCTGATGGAATAAAAAACATTGGCGTGTGGAGTGCGAAAAACGGTCACTAGAACTGTAAAATACTCGCTTAAGAATTAATAGTAATTATCTTAAACCCGAAGTGGAAGATACTGGATGAAGAAGCCTTGTTATTATGTGCTGACACAAGTATGTGGAGCTAACAGATCTTGCCAGAAAACCAAACCAAAAGCGAAGTTTCGTTCTTATTTGAAAAGATTAAATGAAAACAGTAAATTTGATTATTGTCTAGATTGGAGTCCTTTAGATAACAAATGTCAGATATTGCTGTATTTGGTATTTATATTTGTAAACTTTGTCCATTTATCGGCATGATCACTTTTTCAATGGGAACAATTATTCTTCGGAATTTACATGTCGAAAAGTAAATATAGTATTTAGGTAAAAAGAAAAGATGATTGAATTATATTTTAGAAAAATTTACGGGACTGTAGTAAAAAGAGAAAACTATCACAAATAGTAAATTCACATTTCTTGTATGTTGCACCAATGAATAGTGTCAATTCCGCAATTAAAATCTATTTTCGAGCCACCAATAACATATATGGGTCTCTTTAACCTGGAAATCTTTCGCTTTAGCGGCGATAACATAATTCACCGGAAAGTGTACGGCATTTTATCAACGAATGACAGAAAACATAATTACAATAGCCAGTAGGACTTCTAATGCAGTATTCCAAAGGCAGATTTTTTTTTAACTCCAGAAATTTGTTCATCATTTCTCTCTCATGGTATGCAACATGTATTCTCAAGTTCATGTTGAAATATTTAGTATCACTTACGGAATCCTAATCCTAAGTGAAAGGTGACCCTGAAGATTTGGTAGCAAACCCAACAGCGATAGCGCAGATTTCTCCCGGCTTCCAACGCCAACTTCCGTTAAAGTGGTCGCCGAAGAGTGCGACCAAATGTGAATGAATTATGAATTTGAGGTCATTGTGTTAGTATTTAGATTTTCTTTATAAAATCGTCTCTGCGTGAAATATTCTATTTACAAACAAACTATCAATCAATGGGCAGTACATTTTAATGCGTTGCATTGTAATATAGTAGCAGTGCGTTTCAACAATAATAAATATTTTTGTTATAATTTTAAAATTCAACATTAATTCATATTATAGTACTTATATTTATTTATTATATATAATATAAGCAATTTTGTATAAAATGTATAAAAATAAACAAAACTGAATTTTGCAGCTATATTTTAGAGAAGAGGATTCCTATTCATTTTTTTACGATTATCGTGATACAGATTTCCGAAGTTTGACAAAATTTAAAAACAGTATTAACAATTACAATTTTGAAATAATTTATGACAGGAGAATCTCTAGTGATTCTTAATGGATTAGCGAAAACAGTGTTTGCATAGGTCTGCTTATTTAGAAGAAGTGGGTGTAACATTCCGATGACATGATGAAAAACTTTGTGTGCATTGTTAGTCTCTCGAAAATAAAAATATCGTAACCTAAAAATATACTTGCTATAATAATGTAAATATATTAATTTCATAGCGTTGGATTGGAAATCATTCATAAATTACATGTAAGTAATATATTGATATGAGTGTGTGTGTATGTGTGTGTGTGTGTGTGTGTGTGTGTGTGTGTGTGTGTGTGTGTGTTCCTCTAAAGTTCACGCAGTAGACAAAAGCTGGTGTTTCTACCTCTGCAAACATTAAGGTATAAAAATGTTGTATAAGAATCTCGTTTTTGATTCTCACGCAAAGATCCTCAAAGACTAGGTATCACATATGATTTTTAATATTTGCAGTAAAGACCTCCATGTAAAATGCAATCGCCCTAACGTTATATTGAAGTGACGTAATTAACCGTGATCCCCAAAACAAAATATCACAAATCATTTATTTGCTTACAGCTGCACTTACTAATCATAATGTCTGCAGTAGAAAACTTTCATTGTGACTAAACTAACTTTAAATACTTTTAGTTTCTTTAGAATTTTACATATCAAAACTATTTTATTAAAATATTAATGTTCGTGACCATATAGTATTTTTATATTCGGTTATCTGAGAAATTGATGATGAAGTATTTCACAACTGAAAGCTGCTATCTCGGAGACGTGTTTCTGCAACTGACTCTATAACGTATTTCTTTAAGTTATTAATTTTTCTAATAAAATATCTAGGTTAGACAATGCATACATTGCAAATTATTTGCATTTTACATTAAATATTACTATAGTAAACGACGAAATGTTGACATGGAGCTTAATACTCTTTATCGAGTGTTTTTTTTGTTGCTAAACACTTGTTTTATAACTGTTTTGAAATATGTTTTTACTGGGAAATTGCATGACTTTATTTATGTAATTAAATGCTGTTGGTTGATTTAATATTTATATTCAAATATTTACTAGAATATAACTTGCGATTACCGCCAGTTTGTAATGTTGATGATGAATAGTCCGGCCTCCCTGAAATATAGCTAAAGCAGATTGGTCAGCTCAATCTCGCAGGGGTCGGGGCAGGGGTCGGAAAACTGGTAAAGTTCGCCTCAGGACATCGCTCATTTTTTGTGGAAGCGACGGTACATGAAAATTAAATAATAAATCGAACTTATAAAACAAAAACAGTGAATTAAAAACAATATTAATTTACAAAAACATAACAAGGTTGTTGGTGTAATTAATTTTAATAAGTTTTAACATATTAATTTTAACAAGTGTAGAGCAAGTGAATTCAATATTATTTATCTCTTCTTCTTAACTGTTTGGTTGACCTTCAGGTGGATCTTAACTTTTTCTTCCACTATTCTCTATTGTTCCAAGTCCCAGGAGGCATCTGCCATCTAGCCATCATCTAGCCATTGTCTCTCCAACCAGGTCGCGGCCGGCCTCTTTCCCTTCTTTCTTGCGGTTTCTAATCCAAAAGCTTCTTTGGAAGTCTATTGCTCTGTATCCTCCGCACGTGTCCAAATCATGACAATTGTTTCCTTTCAATTTCGAGCAGTATCTCCTGCTTCATGCCTATAATCTCTTTAATTCTTTCATTTCGTAATTTCTCCCTTCTTGAGATGCCAGAAAGTCCATTTCCATGGAAATGGACCCTCAAATTTGTTCTGAGAGTTGCCATATCTCAACACAATATAGTACAACACTTTGGATTATTACTCTATATATCACTGATTTTGTTCTTTTACTTATATTCTTGTCCCATAGGAATTTAGGGAACCGATGAGTTTTCTGCCTTGTTTAATCCGTTCCAAAACCTCTCTCATAAAAACCCTGCCTTCCAATTTTTACCCCTAAATATTTTATTTCTTCATTTTTCTTGCTTTTGTATCCTGTACCCATAGTTATGTATTCATTATTACTATTTAATGCTCAGTATATTGTTATATTTGAGTGCCAGTCCTCACTTAGCGTATTCATCTCTTATTCTTATCAGCATAAATTCTATATCATCTTGGTCGTGTGACACTGTGGAGAGTAGAGCACATATCCAACGGCATTCCATTTCCGCACAACTCCTTTTCCAGTTTTGCAGGACTTCATTCACAAAGATTTTGAAGAGTGTCGGTGAAATACAGCATCCTTGCCTTTTGGCCTTTTGTTATTGGAAATTATTCTGTCAAGAGCTTTCCCACTTTTACTATTCCTTCTTGTTCTGAATTTAATTATTTCACTGCAGCAATAAGTGTACTATTCCTGTTTAAACGTCGCAGGACCTTCCATAATTTCTCTTCTGGCATACTGTAATACGCTTGTGCGATATCGAGGAAGACGATGTGTAATTCTCTCCCCGTTTGCCACTTATTTTGCATTACTTGTGATAAACAGAATAAATTATCAATGCAAGAGCGCCCTGCTGGAAAGCCAGTTTGTTCTTCTTCTTCATGCATCACATACTCCTTTCCTAGACTATTTCTCAATATCCTCCTACATATCTTACTAAATATATTAGTTACTGCTATCCTCCTGTAATTCCTGCAGATGTCCTTCCTTCCTTTCTGATGGACAGGTGAGATGTGTACTACCTTCCATTCATTTGGTACATCTCCGTTATTTATGCACTTCTCCATTAATAATTTATCATTCGCATTAGTTTTGGTGTTACATTTTTTACTAGCTCGCCTGGGATATTTCCAGGTCCTGGGGTTTTCCACTTCCACTTACGCTCTTTTCTACTTCTTCAATTTTTATGTTTATGGAACAATTCCTTGGACATAAGATCTCGGTATTAAGCATGTCTTCCTTCAACAGTTTACTGAAATACTCTTTCTATTGTATATTTCGAATACTGTGGATCTGAGCTTTCTCTCTGCAGGATGATTTTATATTTCTAATGTATTTCCAAACTCAGTCGTTATTTTTTTTTTTTTTCCTTTTTCCTTTCCCTTTTTTTCCGGGTTATTTGTCTTCATAGATACTTAACCACTTTGTATCTTTACTTTAATCTCATTTACCAATTCTTCATTAATCCAGTCTTTTTTAATTTTCATTTTTTAAAATTAATTTAGTCTTTTTGTTTCTTCTCATGGCCGCTTCTCCTAAGGCATACATGTCATACATGTCAATATTTGTTTGTTCTGTACATTCAATTAATAAGTTATCTAACCTATTTTGATTGAGATAACGGATACTACAATGGGCCAGTCCTTCCAAGTTGTATTTTTTCTTGTTCATTTCTTTCTTTCCTAAATCCTTAGGATTCTCTTTACGATGCTTCCTAGGAGGGAATATTATTTTTATTTCACCAGGTAGTGATTAGAGCCACATTCTGGTCCTCGGTGTACCCGAACATCCAACACTCTTCCTTGGACGTTCTGCGAAGTAATCACATAGTCTATCACTGATCTATTTCTCTGTTGCTCCGTCCTGGTATACTTATGCTCATCTCTGTTTTGGAAGAAGCCATTTCTGATCATTATGTTTTATTGTGTTCACGAAGAAATACCAGTCTTTTCCCATTTGAGTTACAGACATTTCAAATAAGTTACCTCGCCAAATTGCCCATTTACTCTTGAATCACTTGCTTTCCCCATCCTGACATTAAAAGCTCCGAGAAGAACTATATCTCTTTTATCTCCACAGTCGCTGATCTCATTGTCTAGTTTTGAATAAAATTCTTCCAGGATACTATTTATTTTTCGTTTTTGTTTGGTGCATTGACTCCAAGAATTGTCAGTTTAAATATATAGTTTTCAAGATTTATTTTAATAATTCTCTCGTCAATCGCTTCCCATTTTTTACGTCCTTTTTACATTTTTCTTCATAAATATGCACACACACCTTTACTTTCCCTTTGATCTTTTGGGACACCACTCCTTATGTGTAAGTATATATAGATGTCCCTTCTTAGTGCTCATGCTCATGCTCATGCTCATGCTTCTTAGTAGCTCATGGCTGTGATATCCATATCCATCTCTTGTAATTCGTCTATTACCTCCTGGGCCTTTTTCCCAAACCCTTGCGTATTCCAAGTCCCTGTGTTCATAGTCCATTCCTTTTGCCAAGTTAGTTTCCAATATCCAGCCGGCTTATCCTGGTTAGGCTTTTTATGATTTTGAATTTTCTAAGACAATAGGGAGCTGGCCCATCGGCTCAACACCCTGCACGAAGGACCAGGAATTTTATTCAGATTTTTCCTTCTCTTAGACGAGCTGGACCCTTCTCCTAGGGCTATCGAGTCTCATCTACCCGAATTTACGAGAAATAAGGAAGACATTATAAGCAAATTGCAGAATACAGTAATAAAAACACAGGCTAATTATTTTTCTCGTCACCATGTGTCGGCGTAAGATAAGTATGAGCTTAGAAATTTACAGTACTTAAAATACATAGTATTTTTTTCTTCTTATTTCATTAAACTATTACGTTAATTATATTATCAAAAAAAGGCTTTTTAAAACTGTTGGTGATTAAAAAAGGACGTTTAAATAGAAGTAACCCATTAGAAGTAAGTTAATGCTTAAGGACACGGTCAACTAGAGTGGAGCTAATCAGATGCAAGATTTCGGGCGAACTGTCCTCCTTCACCCACTGCAGTGGCCCGCGAGCCACTTTTGTTTCACTAGAGTACACTCCTTTCCCTCCATGAGCAATGCAAGCAGTGCATCCTCTCCCCTGCTCTGTGTCTGACTCGCCCAGCAGCGGGTCCTTCTGCTTGCCTGCAGAGAAGCGCTGGTCCGGAGTTCGCTACTTACGCAGGCGTAATCTGTAGCACCCAAATTGGTAGGAACAGTTCTAGTGCTAGATGTTCAAGCTTCTTCTTCACAGACGTCGGTATCAAGATGATTTTTATTATCGGCAATTGGATCTTCAGATTCTCCCCCATATTCTATTGTTACTAATATATTCTTGACACAAATCCCACATTTTAAGCAGGTTAAGGTTTTGATTGTCAGAATCTGTTTTTTTTTTTGTATTTGCGTAAATAACCCGAGGCACTTTCATTATGCCATTAAATGAAATTTTATCGGTTTGTGGCAAGAGACAATATTGCAGTCACGAAACCAGATTTTTAAATAAGTAAGTATGGTTTTGATATAAAGAAACAAATGGATGTTTCGACTTTTATTCTTATAAGAAATTCTGTGTATCTCTTCTTTACAAAAAAAAATGCCACCAATATTAAGGCGCTTATCGTATCGCAGAACGAAGTTCTGAATTTCATCCTCATACTAGATCACGGTTGGACGAACGGGGATCAAATTGTCTCCAGCTACATGGCTGCGATGAAACGATATTTTAGGTGGGAAGTGCCCGCTATGGACGGGTATTGGTATGCATAAAAACAATCCCCTCACTGAGCACGTTTTGGTTTTTAATTGCCTTTTGTTTTTAATTGCACGACGCAGTTTAGCCCAAGTGTCACAGTTTGTCTCGAAATGGATTGTGTCAAAAAAATTCACAAGCAACACCCCAAAATCACAAAACACAGTGCATAAGATTTTGAATGCTGAAATTGTTTAAGTGAACTTCGATTGTGGGCACGCCTCCTTTCCATGGATTACTGTTTTCATTACGGTATTACATAAATTGCCCATGTCTCGTCATCAGTGAAAATTTGACTGAAGGACTCTTCACATGTATCAAGATACCATTCAAGGGAAGTCAAAGCACTGCTTAACGTTAGGCCCTAACGTTTGAATTTGTTCAGGTCAGGCATCCTTTGTGCACGTAGCATGAGCACAACTCACGATCATTTAAGAGTTCTTACACGATTTCATAAACAATACTCCTTCAAATTTGCCGAAACGCGTTCGATAAAGACGAAATCGTAAAAAGTCTGTTTCGCGATTTTTTTAACATCAGCTTTCTGCTCCAAGTCTTCAATAATGTCGTTCACTCTGCTCCTCTTCATAAACATTAGTATGGCCATCCTTAAATGTTCTATACCATTTTGTACCATTTCATCAGAGGGGGTTTTTACAAACACATCAGTAATCTGCCAACGAACTTCGTAAACACGGACGAATGCTTCAGTTATGGCGTCTGAGAATAAGCAAGTGATACAGCTACTCGGCGCGCATGTCACCCTTTAGCGGGCCACACTATAGGGGGTATATTTTCTTACTCGTATACGTACAATATACGTACGTATATACGGAGTATATACGTAGAATAGAGAAAGTTATGTAATGCTCTAGAAAATCGATTGTGAGATTTTAACGGAAATACACGTTTTGGGGCCCCCTGATACCGAAAAGGTGTTTTTTTGACAACGTCTCTCTGACTGTCCGTCTGTGAACATCACTAACACCTAAACCATATGTAGGATTTATTTCCAAAATAGATATCCTCAGTCGATGTAGCTTGGCGTGAGGCGCTGAGATTTTGAAAAACTTTCTTCAAAATTTGGGGGTACTTTATATAAAGCACCTGGACACTCAAAATTTTCACAAAACGGCTGCAGATTTTTTCATTAAATTTCTTGTAAGAATAGAGTAAAATACACCTATAAAGATGACATAGGTCCGATTTTCTCTGTTAACTCGAAATTTTCATAAATATCAAAAGTTTGATTTTTTCGGCGTCTTTCTACAACTACAAAGTTGAAGACAGAGATTTTTCCTTCAGATAATTTTTTTCCTTAGTTATTTCTTTCATTAAGATAAACTTTTTAAAATTTACTATTTTTTTCGCAATATTGCGTGGTACATGTGCAATTTAAAAAAATAACAATAACAAGATTTTCTCGAAAACAGCTCCAAATTTTATTCCTAAACTTGTAGTACGGATGGTGCTAAATTTACTCTATATGATGACATAAGTGCCACATTGTTCTGTTTTTTTGTTTTAAAGAATTACAAAAATTAAAAATTAATTTTTTTACTGGTCTCTCACGTCGTTAATATTTATATTAGCAGCAATTTGATCACATTATTTCATTAATGAGTACATTTACTTTGAAGGATGTCTGCTAAAGTTTCTCGAAAACTCAACAGTTTTCTGTGAAAAAGCGCTGAAAATTGCGCGTTTTCACAGAAAATTGCGCTTTAACGCCATTTTTCAAAAACGGTTCCATTTTTCTTCAAAGTTTTCAAACGGATAGTGCTAATACCACTGTTTAAATTGACATAAAATTAATTTTGCTGTATTCTCTTGTTTTTTCAAAAATTACACCAATGGAACATTTTGAAATATCTCTCGCTTCTTTAATCTGTGCAATTCCAGCGATTTGTATACATCATTGCGTTTGTGAGTGAGATTTAAATGATTTCAATGAAGTTGTTCGAAAACTCAAAATATTTCTGTGAAAAAGAGCTTCAAATTTCGCATTTACAGTAACGCTTAAATGCCATTTCCTTAAAAATTGCTCCTATTGTTTCAATGAAAATGGCCATTTATTACGAGGTTTTACTCTTCTTTAATATTCTTAATGTAATATTTCGGTTCAATTGTCAGGAAACCGAAAAATTGAGAAAATGTCAAAAAACGTACTTTGATCGGCGATAGATGGCAGCTGGCAAGACTATGGGACAAGACCGTATAGCCAGTCCACACCACGGAAATTAGAAAACCTCACTACGAGAAAGTCTGTGCCATTCACAAGCACTACATATAGGCACTTCCACTCATATCCGTAAAAACTGACCATTCTCTCCGAGCTCGGCTGTAGTGATTCTTTGAGCAGGCGAGGTGAGTGAGTGCATATGTTAACAGGTAAATCAATGATTTATTGCGGTATTGTGCGGTGCGGCTGTTGGAAAGAAAGTCTGTCACTTCAACTTTAGGCATGTGTAGTTTCAGAAATTCAAAAATTGGATGTAGAATGTATATGACTATGTAGCGGGTGCATTGTTACGTTTCTATAGTGTTCATATTGCTTTGGAAGTTAGCTCTGACAATGCATCTTTTCTAAAGTATACTTTCAAAACTGTAGCAAAACAGTGGCTTCTGTTTCCTCGATTCATCAAGTTTCTTTTTCAGATGTTTTACTTATCTAGATTGGTAAATCCAATTACCTTCATGGATAATGTATTTTTTTTTGTCTCCAAAACACATATGACTTCCGGAAGGTTTGAATTAACTTTTTCCATAGTTGCCTGTGTTTGTAGGTTTTCCTGAAAATTCCATCGCCTAATTATGGTAATTTTTCGTATCATAAAACATTAGTCGATCTTTTCATACCAAGAAATGAATTATTGGTTCAACGCATGCTGAACATCGGTATTGTAAGCTAGCCACACTGCTTGAATCGCAAGCCAAGTAAGCTGATACTTCAATAAATTAACCGTTAAGGGGTAGGTAAATACAATTAATTTCTGACATACATTTCTGGCGATACAATTAAATTCTACAACTCTGCTTTCGATGGACTTGAATTAAGGATAACCAGGTAAGTAAAAAGTTATCATGTAAATAAAGTTTTGAATGAAACTCTGTTCTATTCCGTAATATTGTGCTTTTTTTAAACGGCGTTTCGTATTCCAATTTTAAATTCTTCCTCATATAATCTGTTATATTCATAATTAATTTTTCTATAACATATTGTTAAACAGTACTGACTAGCTCAAACATATAAGAATACAGAAGTTAACCTTGTGTCAGTTGTATACTATCAGAAAGTCGAATAGTATTGTATTGGCGTACCTTTTACTTATTATTATTATTATTATTATTATTATTATTATTATTACTATATTATTATTATTATTATATTATTATTATTATTATTATTATTATTACTATGCTTAAACGTGTTTTTCCTGTGAACGGTATACTATTTAATAACTGGTGTATTTTTGAGCTATAGCATTCCTACATTATATACAATAACACGTTTACAATTCAGTATAGAATGTCCAAGAGCATCTTCACAGCACCATGAGTATTTGGCTTCTGAATATTATAGGAAGGAAAAGAGATAAATGGTGGAATGGCAGACAGAAAAAGTGAGTGAGACCGTTACGGGGTAGGTAAATACAATTAATTTCTGACATACATTTCTGGCGATACAATTAAATTCTACAACTCTGCTTTCGATGGACTTGAGTAGGGTCGAGGCAGTCGCTAAACCTCTTTTCAGTGTGACTGAGCTGCGAGGAGAGAAGGAATACGAGATGAGAGATGTGACAGACTGACGTGCAAAGGACATGGACACTGGATCATGTTTACAGACCAACATACAATGCAACGGAAAATGTAGAGAAAAATGTCTCTTTCTAATTTTCCACTTGTGTTCCAACATGTTCCAACTGTGGAAAAGTGAGCATAGTTGTATAAAATAAATTTGGTACTAAAATCCTCTTTGAAATGTTGAAGTTGACTGGGCGTCAAACTTTTTCATCAATTGCGGAGTTTTTTATTTTCTCACCCTTACTTCGCACGAAAACATGGCGCTCTTAAAAATAACGTCGCAGGTCTCATTTTCGGTAAACTTTCGATGAATTTTCGAAAGTTACAAAAGTTAGAAACAATGCGAGAAAGGATGCGCCACTGTAGCACACCTATTTATTTTGATTCAGTGCAGTCAAAATTATGTAACAGATCAAAGAGACATAAGGAACCAAAATTATTTAATGTAAATTCATGATAATGAGGAATATGAATAATGAGGAATATCTTGAAGAGTAGGGGTGAAATATATCATTTTATAAAATTATTTTATGTCCTTGATTCATTTCAGACTGTTATCAGATATTTAGTATATTGATATTCTAACCCCATTCTAAACCCTTTTTTGCTATTTATTATTCTACAAGTGTCAAGTCGTATTTTTATTTTTTCTCGAATATCTATCGTTTCGTATATTATTTAAGTAGTATACAAACTTTTTGCGGCTCTCACACGCAACCAATCTGTATAAATGAGGTACATAAAGAAATATAATTTTACGGAGACGTCATCAATTGCACTTTGACATTAAAAATATGAAGGATTTGTTTTTAAAAAACGCATCTAAATAGTTATGACAAACGCAACCCGCAACACTCGGTCAGATAATGAAATATGTGTTAATTATACGAGTAAGTTACGTTGTTTAGCGTGTGTAATAATTGATATGTATTTTATAGCGCCTTATTTTTTATTTATTTTACGTCAACAACAGTTAAAAACTGTGTGTGACGTGCTATTGGGAGAAGTATATTCTGTGCACGTTTTCTTAATTTCGGGATCTCTGCCCTAAACAATATACATGTTGAATTCTGAATATAGAAAGAAATCAGCGTTTTTGGCGAGAATTATTATATTCGCTCGGATATAATAAAATATATTTTCAAAGGATAATCAGCTATAGATTTGTGTTCTTATCCTTCATAATGCTCTTCGTGAAGGAAACACCTGCCGCGACAACATGGAGGACGATAATTTGAATAAGTATATTTCCCACTGAACTCTAGAAACGTGCACAGAAAATGAAATGCCCAGAAGCAAAACAAGAGGGCCATCTCTGTATTGGCTCAAGGAATCAGGGAAACTGGACGAAAAACCTCATAGAAATGGAGGTCATTGAGCCAGAAGCCGAGGTACAATCCTTGTTGCAGATTGTTTAGAATTATCCAGTCCAAATGGTAAATAATATATTAAATATCACTGTTAAAATTAATATTAAATTCCTTTCTGATACTTGGTGTAGTCTCCAATTGTATAGAAACAGTTCCGCAATAGAAACTATTTTACATGAGACTTAAACTTTTCTATTGATTTTAATCGTTTAATGTCATGTGGCAAAATGTAAAATAATGTACGTATATTGTGCGTGAATTTTCTGTAATGAGCTGTTGACAGTGTTACCTGATGAATACGATTTCAGCGTCAAGCGTTATAGTTGTAGATATCGTCGTTTGCTGAAAATGTATTCTGGCCCTTGAGTCAGTTCGGTTCGAGCCGTCGAGGCGAACGCTTCGTGCCCGAGGCAGCTCTTATCGCTTTCTGGAAACAGTCAACCCTCAGCTATCAGTGTACAATTGTGCGTGGTGTTAGGGAAACCAGCATTTTGGTAGTTTGAAACTGTGATAGTGACAAGTCAGAATACTGTATGCTCTGTTATTAATAAGTGAAAAGGTAAATATAATTTGGCGAGCTAGAGGTGAGCCCTCACCTCTGGGCTCTAGTCCCGGACAGTGATATACGCCAGACATGGCGGAAGCTAACGAAGAAGAATATGTACCTAAAGCTGTTGAATATCAACTACAATCTATTATTCAACGACAGGAACTACAAATTAATCATCTACGTCAACAACTTCAACTTCAGCACGTCCAAGGTAACCAAGAAAATTGCCAACAACAGCACCAGCTACAGCAAGGCCAGCCTGCTTAACCTTCTGGTATGCAATATATCACAAATGACGGGGCAGCAACCTCAACTTCAGTATTTCAGGGCAGTAGCTCTTCAACATATATATATATATATATATATATATATATATATATATATATATATATTCGCTCTTCAACATATATATTCGCTCGGATGTAATAAAATATATTTTCAAAGGATAATCAGCTATAGATTTGTGTTCTTATCCTTCATAATGCTCTTCGTGAAGGAAACACCTGCCGCAACAACATGGAGGACGATAATTTGAATAAGTATATTTCCCACTGAACTCTAGAAAAGTTTGTGGGCAGTGGCCCACAAACCCAAGAACCATCTTCTAATACTAATACTAATACTAATACTAATTCTAATACTAATACTAATAATTATGGTAAGGAATCCAAGAAACGGAAAATGATGCAACCAGGTGAAAGTGAAAGTGCAATTCAGTACAATATCCCAGTCAGTTCACGTTATGCTACTCTAGAACAGCTAGATCATGAAACAATAAATGTCTGCGAACCGGATCCAGTCCAAATTAAAATTCCCCCTATAAACATTCACGCGGTTGATAATTATGCAAAACTATTTGAAGACATCAAAAATATAGCCTAAAATGACTTCATAACTAAGCCAAACAAAGACTCGGTTAAAATAATGTTCACCACAATTGACGACTTCCGAAATTTTAGAAATTTTTGTGATGAAGAAAGAGTTCAATACTATTCATATAGAGATCCCACCGAGAAAAATTTATCTATGGTAATTAAAGACTTGCCCGTCACTTACTCTAAAAAAGAAATCAGTGATGAACTCATACGGAACAATTTACCAGTAATCAAAGTGTGTGGAGGAAAGAAAAGCCATTCCAATCTGTGCAGTGGACCTAACAGACAATAGAGAGGCTCGGAATGTGTTCAACCTAAAAAGACTTTTATATAGTGTAGTTAGAGTTCAACAAACAATGAAATCTAGAATTATAGTGTGTAAAAAGTGTCAACGATATGGTCATTCACATGCTAATTGTGGTTTCGAAGCCAGATACGTCAAATGCGTAGGGAACCATCACTATTCCGAAAGTAGAAAATTAAAAGATGTGCGTAAACTGCAACGAATTTCACGCAGCTAACTATAGAGGTTGCACATATTATCAAAAACATGTAAATTCCCTTAAAGATTCTCCTTCAAATCTAAACTTCAGCAAATTAATTAATTATAACTCCAATTTGTCAAAGAACACCCCTACCCCACCAATATTCACCAACCAACATTTCCATCACTACCACAACGTCCTTATTTAAAAAGTAGTCAAACAAATACCGCAGCCCCGAATATTAACTGGCCCAATATAATATCTTCCATTGTCTCCCAAGTTATCAATGCGATTATTCCTCAAGTGCAAAATATGGTTGATTCAATGGTTTCTTCATACCGAAATAATGGTAAATAAAAATGAAATAATATATTAAATTGGAATGCCAATGGTTTAAAACGACAGGAAAATATGTTTAGAGTATTCGTACACCAACATAATATAAAAATCGCGTGCATCACAGAAACACACCTAACGCCTGGCAACAGGTTTAATTATTCCAGGTTACAGCTCTTATCGCAACGATAGAGTGACCTCTAACATAGCCTCAGGCGGAGTAGCAATATTCATATCAAAAGATCTTAAACATGAACAAATTCCGACCATTTTCCGCAAACCTTGAAACAGTTGGAATTAAAACAAATATCAATAATAAATCAGTAAATCAGTATCGGCCTATAAGCCCCCAATAGAACTTTCCCAATAAACTCATATAAACAAATATTCCGTACCAACCATCCTTTTAGGAGACCTCAATAGTAAAAATACTACTTGGGGTTGTATTACTACATCTTGGCACGGTAAAAAGTTATTAGAATTTGTGAACAATAATAACATTGAGATAATTACACCAAATGAACCGACACGATATCCATCTAATACAAATGTCATATCTGATATCTTAGATATTATCCTGACTAAGAACATAAATTTTCCCCTCTATCAAAACGTTCTAAATGAACTTGATTCAGATCACTGTCCAATAATAGTATCATTGACAGCCCCAATAGAGAAACTCGCCACTAACAACATTACAAGAGGAATCACAAATTGCTAATTTAATGACCTACAATTATTCGTAACCGTATAATATTACAAGTGTTACTGATATCGATAACGAAATTGAAAGATTCTCTAATGCCATCATTCACTCATTAGAACAATCCACCACGCCTTTCCGCCAACCCAAAATCAACTCATTACCCATAAACATTATTACCTTATTAAATCCAAAAATAATCTGAGGCGTTACTGGAAAGAACTAGGAGGACGGAATTAAAAAAAATAGATCAATTAAGATACTCCAATTATAATACTTTTATTGCCGGAATACACCCAAATTCCAGACATCTATGGACTACGGTTAAACGTTTCAACAAGAATAAAACAAAAATTCCATTATCATTAGGATCTAAAATAGCTTATTCAGACAATGACAAAGCCAAAATTATAGCTAAACACGTGGAAGATACGTTTAAACCCTACCCAGTGATAAACAATACTTTTAATGCCGAAATAACAGAATACTTAAATAATGAAATCCCAACCGCAGCGTCACCAATCAAATTTATATCACCCTCAGAGACAGCGTCAATAATCATTAATATATGCCTTATATTTAAAAAAGCCCCAGGAATTGACGGAATCAACAATGTTTGCGTTAAGATGTTAAATAAACAAAGTATTGCAGCATTAACGGCTATTTTAATGCTTCCCTACGTCTTCACTATTTTCCAACATCATGGAAAAAGGTAATTATAATTCCATTTTTAAACCTAACAAAGATTCTAGATTAGTAAAAAAAAATTTATGAAAAATTGATATTAACTTCATTGAAGCATTTTCAAACCTCAACGAACGCCATACCAACCGTTCAGTTTGGTTTCAAAGCGAATCACGCCACTACCCATCAACTTCTTCGATTAACCGAAGCAATCGCTTAAGAATTTCACAATAAGAAGCACACAGTAACAGTATTTGTAGACTTACGCCAGGCTTATGATAGGGTCTGGCACTCAGGACTCGTATACAAAATGTTTCGAATGGGAATCCCCGAATACCTAATAAAAATCATTCAAAGTTTCATATCTAACAGAACATTTACCGTTAAAACCAACAACTCTACTTCAGAATTTTACCCAATAACTGCAGGAGTACCACAAGGATCAGTACTCTTTCCAACATTATTCAATATTTATACTCATGACATACCAATTCCAACATTGCATTATACGTGGATGACACAGCCCTATTTTCTACAAATTCCGATATCTTACTAGCGAAAGATTGCATACAAAATCATCTCGATGAGTACTTAAACTGGACACAAAATTGGAGAGTTAAAATTAACCCAGATAAAAGTGTGGCAAAAATCTTCACCATTAGTAGACCACGAAATCCGCCTGAGCTATCAATTCTAGGAACGAAAATACCATGGGCCTCCTTACCAGTAAAATACCTTGGCATTTTATTTGATAAAAGGTTAACATGGAAACCGCACATCAATGCGGTTGCAAATAAAGCAAAAGCAAAAATTTCAAAATTATTTCCAATATTAAACCAGCGCTCTACATTGAAAAGCGAATGCCGACTGCTAATATTCAAATTGATAATCCTTCCTACTGTAACCTATGGATGCCCAATCTGGGGAGGTGCAGCTCCTAGCAATATTAATAAAATCAAAGTAATTCATAATATATTTCTAAGAAATACTCTAAATGCCGAGAGCGTAGGCTTCCGCGGTTGAGTCATGATTAATCTTGCTATCGGATAGGGCAGGGTACAACGTTTGGTCGCCATTCTGCAACCTTCCTCAGGTTGCAGTACTACGCCCTGACGAAGGTTGCAGAATGGCGACCGAAACGTTGGCACCTGTGCCCTGGACGCGGCGTCTCCCGGATAGCCAAGTTAATCACTCTAAATGCCCCCTGGTTCATTACAAATTAACAAATTCATCGAGAATTAAAAATTTCACAATTAGAAGAAACCATAGCTAAATTAACTAACAATTTTTACAACAATCTGCATACCTCACCAAGTACCATCATTTTTAACATGGGAAAAAATGCGGTCCACCCACGCATAAAGTCAAGATTTCCCAAAGACAAATTCAAAGCTCCGTAAACCACTATACCCTCAGCTCCTAACATTATCATATTCCTTTCTCTTCTTAATTAACAATAACATTAAATCAATAATTATATCAGAGTTTAAACCTCACTTACCTTATGGATGGCCAATCCAAAACTGTCATATAATAATCTTATGTTTTTTAAAACCCTTGAAAGACTGTAGTGTCGAACAAGAAGAAATAAATTAAAAAAAAAATGGCCCTTGAGTAAGTGATTTTTGACAAATACCACTGATTCGTAAATCAAGAGACAAGATAATGATAAAATTCCTAGATTAATAATTACAAGAATCACTTGGGCGAGATTTGCTTATTTTTTATTCGAACAATTATTTTTTTAAATCTAAAAATCTTGGAACTAAAGATATATTTCCCCATAATATTATGCCATATATCGAGCAGGAATGAATATTCACGCTCGAAACGTCACGAAATATACACAACGAGCAGGATGAAGGCTGACTGAAGTTGAGAGAATTATGAACGCGTAGCATAATACATTTTTTTCGCCTTGTAGTATATTTCCTGAACTATTTTCTGTAAAGTGTATCTACGATATAAAGACTGTTACGTGTTGGGTATCTTCATACTGAGAATAACATTGTCAAGTAATGGTGACTTATTAGCTACACCAATGTTGAAATTTAAGAATATATGGGAACATAGATACCCCCAGATGAGATGGTAAAAAGTTCCCCTAAACCAAATGACGTATGAATAATTACATTATAACTGTAATATAAAATAAGATTTTTGAAAGGTTTCTTAGCCCCCGTCTCCTGCCCATCTATAACCATAAATGTTTTTTTTTTAATTTTCAATTTTTTCGTCAACCAAACATGTGATTAAAAAAATATGAAAAATAAAATAATGTGTTTTGCTATTTTCTTAGTACAAAATTCAAACAAAAAATATTTTGGAAAAAGTTACAATTTTTTTGCTGTTTCTTAGAACCCTGAAACAGACTCGAAAATACCTCAGAAGCTCCTTTCAAAACACGAATTGGCACTTATTCAGTTTTTTTCGACTGCTGGGCTGCAGTTAAAAAGTAAAAAAAAACATTTTAAGCCTTTAAATATCCTTCACTTAAAGAAATATACTTTGAAAATACCTGCCACAGTTCTGTGCATTTATTTTACTGTTTACATTGTATTGTTTACATTGTTGTAGCATCCTGTAATAACTTTGGAATTTAGTTACAAATCATCAAGTTTTTTTAAGCTTGATAATCATTTGTACAAGTATCTCATGCGCTAAGGCAAGATGCGAGTTTTTGTCATTTATTAATAAATCATTAACACAAGCCTGCAAGTGTTCTACTGATGGATAAAGAATTACACTCCAATCCTGCATCGAACAGATTTCAGAAGAAAAAAAACGTTTGCAAATTACTGCATACAAAAGCATGCAACAAAAATTATAATAGTGCATAATTCGGAAGCTAGGCGGGCTAGGTCTTTTAAAAAAGGTTTGCGTGTTCCGTAGGGACACGACTTTATTGAGGACAGGGAAATTCTGACAGATGATTTGACGAGTAGATGACAGGGAAATGATAAGGGGCAATTCGGGTGTAGGTGAAGGCAGTAACGGCTCGCGCTTAGGTTTCACAACCCTCAGAAAATGAAAAAGATATCATATCTTAGAAAAATACATTTTCCTTTTAATGACATGTAACATTCAAGATATTTTCATCTGATTTCATACAAATCATTTTGAAATCAAAGAGCGTCCAACAGGCGCTCTCTCCAGTGACTGGTGCTTTGCCAGGTATTGCACCACGCTCTTGGCTGTATTACTGGGTTTACTGTTTTCATCTTTGGCCCTTCGATTTAACACGGGCAACATACGGACTTTTGGTGGGGCAATTAGACGACGTGGCGCTGTCTAGTGCTGCGCGGCGACGGAGTGAGTCTCAGGAGAATACCCATATTCTGTCTTTCTCTACTCACTACAGCGTAGTTTTATGAATTTCCCTTGTTATTGAAAGTACACAAGTTCAGTCAATTATTGAGAATATTCAATGCATTGTTTGCGATATTTGGAGAATTTGTTTTCATTTAATATTAAGTTTGTTGTTTCAAAACGTTCTTTGTGTTAATGTGGCCGTTCTGGATGGAAGTCCCTTAGTGTCCCTCGGAAGCCAGTGTGGCTGCAGCTGGCCAGCACCGGGAGCGGTAGCTCAGTACATCAACTGATGTCACTGCAGCGCCTCTGACCGGGAGATCCTAGGTTCGAGTCCTGACGGCGGCAGGATTTTCGACACTAGCTCTTCAGCTAGGTCGAATTCAGTCGCTGTTTGGAGGAGCATTCTAGCGGCCGACTGCTCTGATCGATAGTTTTACGTGGTTTCTCCGATCAACATCAGGCCAATGCCGGCCGGATCAGTACCCTAACAAACGGGGCACGGACCGCGCGCGATCTGTCCTTCCTCTTCTTTGTCCTATCCTCTCCTCTTACACACACACACTTACACTAACATGCACCACACTATCACATATTCCGGGAGACCGGTCGGGAGCTTAGAGCTTGTCCTGGCTAGGGCGGTGCCCCGCTGGTGGGAGAGTCCTGGTTAGGGGGAAACCCCACTAGCTGACGTAGGTCGGCGCCAGATCTCGTCATCCAGCGGGGGAAGATCACCGCCCTCTCCGGAGAAAAAACATGCACTACACTAACGGTACAATGACCAAAGCAGTTGACGTGCCCGGAAACACGAAAAAATCAATCAATCAAGCTGGCCAGCGATTTGCGAACATTCTTGTGAATACGAATGTGTGTCGAAGATCTTTCATTATTGCCAAATATACCAGAGTTTTAGCAGCTGCCCGGATTGTATATACTTATTTGTTCTTGTACCAGAATAAACACTTAGGTATGGGAAAAGATAACTCTTTCTGTAGTGTGAAACAACTACAGTTGTGAGAGTATAGGCTTCCGCTGCCGGAGTCAGTTACTTGTCTTTTCGGGAGACGCCTCTTGCAAGGAATAGATGACGCTTCTCCCACCATTCTGCGACATTCCACCTGGACGAAGGTCGCAGGTGCCTAAGACACAGAAAAACAGTTCTTGAAAATCAAGGTCCAACGTGTTCCCCTTCATTTTCCCACATGTTCCTTTACCACACTATCCTTCGCCTGTGCCGGGATTGTTTTTTATAAAGTATCAAAATTATTATCCTTCTTTAGCACATGATATACGTATACAAAAGATTATAAAGCTTTAAAATCATGGTAATTTGTAATTACATTCCAATGTCAAAATATCACTGGGTACAACAACAATGTGTACAAATGTAAATAATACAATGTAAAATCTAAAATAAAAGATAAACAATAACTGAACAGAACTCTTGCAGGTATTTTCAAAGTATAGTTAAAGTCTAGGTAATCTAAAGCCAGGAAAATGGTGAAGATGTTTTTTAACTACAGCCCAGTAGTCGAAAAAAATCGCACAGTAAAATATATCTTTTTTTACTTTTTTCAAAAATAAATAATCAACAAAACCTTTAACGTTTCATAAGATATGATGTCACAAATCATGTTCAGTTTTTCGAACGAAAAAGGGCAAAACTCTCATGAGTTTCGCTCTTTTTCCTTCGAAAAACTGATACTGAAAAATGAAACTAATTCATATAAATTATTTTTAAAATATTTTTGACTTTGTGAATAAATAATTCTACGTGTAAGCATGTTCAAAGTATGACATGTGCCACAAATAATTTTAAAACTCATCCCTGCCTTACCGCAAAAAATGTTTATTCAAGGCAGAATTTGAAAAGAAAGTTAACATAAACTAGTAAAAATAGTAAAAATTATAATTACAATTCAAACCTCGGTTATTGATAGAAGTAAATTTGACATCATGGGCAATCTGGGCTGGGCACAGTACAGCCCTGAAGAGGACCGCGATATGTCGGTCGAAACGTCGGCACCCCAGCCTTCGACGCGGCGTCACCCGGACAGCCCAGATCATGACTCTGGCCGCGGAAGCCTACGATACAAATACAGATCTTTATTTTATCTCCCAATCCATGTCTGTAAATACATGCTCTAGTGGTGACAAATTGGCAACCTCGGGAAATACATTTGGCATCGCTTTCATTTTTAGCGACCCTCCGGGAGTCGTGGAGGGGGGGGGGATGTGTCGAATTTAAGGGGAAAGAGAGTTCTGTCCTAGGCCAGTCATTCTTTCTCATTACATCCTCGTGAAAAGTCACATTTAGCAAAGAAGAACAACCAACATTCTCATTTCAAGGAACTATAAAATTTTTACTCATTATTATGTTCAATAATTTTTAATTCACTAATATTTTATAATGTTTGTCTCAATTTTATTAAGATTTCCTTGTTTAATTTCCAGGTTTCAAGCCTTCGAGCAACGGGAGCGGTGGAATTAGGTGTAAATAATAATAATAATAATAATAATAATAATAATAATAATAATAATACAATTATTGTTATTAATATTATAAGTAAAAAAATTGGCGATGTTTCACGGGATATATTTCTCATTTTATTTATGTATTTCTGTGCATGATTTATTTATTTATTTTACGTCAAAAACACTTAAAACTACGTATGACGTGCTATGGGGAGAAGTGAATTCTGTGAACATTTTCAAAATTCTGTGATCCCTACATTAAGTCATGTACTACTTGAATTTTGAATGAAAAAAAAAGAAAGAAAAAGAGCTCCCATGTAATAAAATATATTTTTAAGGATAAATAAGCCAGAAATTTTGGGCTCGTATTCATGATGCCTTCGTCAAGGAATAATACTTCCTGCGGCGACAACATGGAAACGACAATTTGATTAACTATATGTCCCACTGAATTCTAGAAGACGTGCACAGATAGTGAAGTTACATTTATGTCCAGAAGCAAAACAATGACCCCCATCTCAGCATTTGCTCAATGGATCAGGGAAATTGGACGAAAAACCTGATCGAGATGGGGGTCATTGACCCGGAGGCTGAATAAAGGAAAATGCATTATTATCATTGTTAAAATTAATGTTACTTTTCTTGTGATGATCGGAATAGTCTTAATTGTAAAACAGTTATGCAGCAGAAACGATTCACTTTGGATTTAAACTTTTCTATTGAATTTAATCGTTTAATGTCATCTGGTAAAGAGTTGTAAAATAATGTACATGTATTATATGTGAATTTTTTGTAATGAGCTGTTGACACAGTCACCTGATGAATATGATTTCTACGTGGAGTGTTATATACTAATAGACATCGGCATTTTCTGAAAATATATTCCGGCCCTTATTGAACTCATTTTTGACAAAAGCCACTGATTCGTAAATAAACAGACAAGGTAATGGTAAAATTCCTAGATTAATGAAGCGAGGCTTACAAGATCACGTGGGTAGGATTTGGTTATTATTCGTACAATTCTTTTTTGTAATCTAAATGTCTGGGAGCTATATGATGTATTTCCCCAGAATATTATGCCATATCTCAGACGGGAATGAACATTCGGGAAATATACACAACTAGCAGTATGAAGGCTGACTGAATTTTAAAGAATTTTGAACGCGTAGCATAATGAACTTAATTTTGTATTCAATTCATTTAAATGGACGTTCCATTTAAGGTTTGACTGAATAGAGATCTAAACATTTTGTTGCCTGTCAATGGTCACAGTCAATGGTACACCGTTCATTTCCAATGGAGCACAGAATGGTTTTGTTTGAAATGGAAAACTGCATTAAAACAATTTTCTTTTCGTTTACTATTAATTTGTTATTTCGGAACCAATTTGAAACATCTAATATTGTACTATTTACGGTTTCTTCACTGCAAAGGATTTCGTTTCATCCGCAAAGAGAACTATTCTTCCGTTTCGAATCGTCGAGGGCACATCGTTTACATAAAGTAGAAACAGAATAGGGTCTAAAATCGATCCTTGAGGAACTCCACGTGCAATGGGCAAAGAGTCGGAAAGATGCGTACGTAATGTTCCATCATTCCAGTAAGGTATTTCCACTCTCTGAGATCGTTGTTTAAGGCACGAACATAACCAATCTAGAGCAATACCACGAATTCCATATGAAGGTAATTTGGAAAGTAAAATGTCATGATCAATGACGTCAAAAGCTTTTGAGAAATCTAAAAATAATTCAATAGGTGCCTCGTTTTGATCCAAATTTGAGGCGTCATCTTTAAGAAAAGAAAATATAGCTGTTTCCGTTAATTTTGATTTTTTTCCGTTGATTTTGAAGTTTGGGAAACGAACATCGTGTCTTAAATTTTGGGTGAACTGTCTGTTATTGAATTTTGTGGCTGAAGACTCTTAGTGAGTTCGGCAGCAATTCTCGAAAAGTATTGGTTAAAGAGACTAGGTACTGTTGCTGGATCGTTCACATTTATAACGTTATATTTTAAAACAACATTCTCTACAGGGTTTCTAGTTGATTTGGTCGTATTTTGTATTATATTGCACATTTCGTAAATTCTCGGATCTCTACACAAATTGTATTATGAACACAGATGGAAACGAGTGCTTTTAAGCAAGAACTGATAAGAAAATATTTGCTTCCGTGTAAACAATGTGTTTGCAACGGAAAGAAGCAACAGTGTTAGGCAATGAGCTCACATTATACCTTTCGTGAAGGACTCGACTTACTGCCGCGAGAACATGGAAAACGATCATTTGAATCGCTATATTGCCTAGTGAGCTCTAGAAATTGTGCACAAATAGTAAAGTTACATTGATGTCCAGAAGCAAAACAAGAGGCCATTTCAACATTTGCTCAATTGATCAGGGAAACTGGATCGGATTGGAGGGCATTGATCCAGAAGCTGAGGTACAATTTTTATTACGAGCATACTAATTAGTTAAACATCATATTGTCTAAATGGTGACAAATTCATTATATATTATTTTCAAAATTAATGTTACTTTACTTACTAAACTACATTACTTACTTACTAAACTACAGATAAATCTTGAATTGTTATGATTGTCACATGAAATTAACAATAAAACACAAATTGTCTTATATTTTTGAAAGTCAGTAAGGTAATTCGTCAAAAAGTCTTTATTTTACGATTCATATTTAATTTACTTAAAAAGCTTTTCCGAGTTCTACATCAAGTTCTACATATCTAGAATCAATGGTGATGCTAGTGATCATACTTTGAGAGTTATTATTGAGAGTGAGCAGTCATATCTTTCTGCTCTTTCGCAATCTTTTCTATTGTACGAGTTTTGTATGTTTTTACGTTGGTTTGTGAATATCTAGTTTCTCATTTTTCATCTGGCTCCTAATGTAAGTGTAGGGTTGTTTGTTGTGTTTGTTGGTGCAATTTTTTGTGCCTGAATTTTATTCTCTTGTAGTTCGTCAGTAGTGTGGGTTTAGCCTGAATTTTGGAGATTGTTTGCTGTCCAATGCTCTCTTTTGCCATTTACCTGAATTTCAGATAATCGCATTCTTCTTTGGCCCTGGAACATATGATACTGAATTCTTTCCATCATTAAGTCGAATTGTTCTCTTCCTTTAGCAGCAACAAATTTTGATGGCAGTTGCTTTTTACTTTCGTATATACGTAGTGTAGAGAAAGTTATGTAATGCTGCCCGAAAAACCGGCGGATTGATGGCAGAAAAAATGCATTGCCGGGCCCTGATCACGAAAAAAATGGAAAATCCAAATGCTAAATTAAGAAAAAAAATCCTCTAACACGTGGTGTAGCCAAAATCCCAGTTTTCGGGGTCTGTGATACCGAAAAACCAATTGAACGTGCGACCTTCTGTCCATCCGAACACAACTACTCCTAAACCATGCCTACGATCTTTTCCAAATTGAAGAAACCCCTCTCCATCTGGCTCGAGTCGAAACTTTCAGAATTTGAAAAACATTCTTTAAAATTTGGGGGTACTTTACATGAAGCCCCTGGTCATCTTCAAAATTTTCTCAAAAACGGCTCCGTATTTTTTATTTCAATTTCTTCTAAGAATAGAGTAATTGTTTATAAAGGTAGCATAGGTCAGTTTTTCACGGTTTATTCTACATTTTTGAAAATTGCAAAAGTGTTACAAAAGTTTCAAGAGTCACACTATATATATATATATATATATATATATATATATATATATATATATATATATATATATATTCTTGAACTTTGACTTCTAACAAAAAGTAATTAAATTGACTCTTTCTCTCAAGAACGCGGTAAAATGTACCATTGGGATACATTCATTAACAAATTGTCATTATCAACTACAAATGTTTCATCATATTTAATAATAAGAGATATTTTCTTTAAATAAAATGTATTATTTATAATTAGTTCTTTCATGAAGGTCATGTACATTTTTTAAAAACCTTTAGTAGTTGTCGCACAATATTGCGTGCGATATGTGCAATTTTAAAAAATAAATAGATTTTCTCAAAAAAGGCTTCAAATATTTTCTTTAAACTTTCGGTAGGGACAGTGCTAAGTGTCTATAAGGTGACATAAACGCCATATTCTTTTGTTGTTGCTTTTTCAAAAAATACAAAAATTCAATATTTTGACTTGTCTCCCACGTCGCACGGTGGTCTGAACGGGGCCGAAACGCGCGCATTGGATGTTAAGTTAAATAACTATTTATTTAGTGGATTTAAAACGGTTCTTTAAGTATAAATCTATTGAAACATGTTCTAAGTGTAAAATAATATTATTCCTCATAATTCATTTTGTTTATTTATTAGTCAAAAAAGTGCTATTCTTTATCAGACATTATTGAAGATGAATAAAACCTTCATTTATTTGTTCAGAAGTAAAGAAAAGGTTATTATAAGCATTTATTCCGTGATTCAAGGGAATATGTGTTGAAACTTAGGTAGAGATAGTGTATAAAAAGTTTTTAACAATAGTTTTAAAAAGTAGAAAAACCGTAAAAATGTTCTTTAAGTGGAATAAATAGTATATACTAATAGTAGTAGTGACTTACACTGTAACAATTGTACTACTCGTTTGCCATTTATAATGTAAAATAATAATTAATCATTTCATATTATTTCACTATTATGTTACTTAAGCTGTCAAGAGGAGGCGCACGGATGCTTTGGACCAAAAGCCGGAAAGTAATGTGTTTCATGATATGGAAATGCCAGAGACCTGGCCGCCTGAGTTGGCTTCCTGTGAGACTTATCTTCATGTCCCTTGAGTCTTATGTTTAGCAGTCGCGGTTACGCATATGCCAGAGGTCATTTCCTGTCCGGATCATTTCACCCTGCGCGCCACCTCTGACATGACATGCAGCGCTGACGCTTCGACTGCTGATTGCGCGTCCACCGAGGGGGGCAATTCGGGGCAACGAAGAAGTATTTACACTTGTTCATTTAAAGTCATATTTATTTCACGGAGATGTTTCTGTTTTTTTATAATGGTCCGTCAATGACCACTTAGTTAATAGAAATGGCACTTTCTTTCAACGCACTTCAAGTATAATCGATCGCCATTTTCCACAAGGCAGGCTGAGGCGACTCTTATTAACGAAACTAGTTTATCAAATGTCCCCTTAATAACATTTATTAATTTCATGAAAGTGTTTTTAGTTATTTTTGTGTAATTGCCCGTCAAAAATCACTTACTATTGGTAAGGCGCTTTCTTTCAATCCTTATTATGAAAATTTTAAACGGTCGCCATTTTAAAACAGGCAAGCCGAGGCGGCTTTTGTTAAGGAAAAAACATCAACAAATGTCCAATAAATAATAGTTATTAATTTTACAGAAATTTGTTTAGTCGTTTTCGTATACCTGTTCGTCAAAAATCACTTAGTTTTGGGAATGGCGCTTTTTTTAAAACCGCGTTATGTAAATTAGAACGGTCGCCATTTTAAAAGAGGTTAGCTGAGGTGGCTGATATTATCGAAAAAATATTAACAAATGTCCATTTAATAATAGTTATTAATTTCATGGAACTGTTTTTACTTGCTTTTGTTTAATTGCCCGTTGAAGATCACTTAGTTATTAGAAATGGTACATTCTTTCAAAGCTGGTCAAGCAAAGTTTAAACCTTCGCCATTTTCGAAAAGGCAGGCCGAGGCGACTGTTATTAACAAAAATATTTTCTCAAATGTCCCCTTAATAATATTTATTAATTTCATGGAAGTGTTTTTAGTTGTTTTTTGTAATTGCCCGTCAAAAATCACTTACTTTTGGTAATGGCGCTTTTTTCATCCTCGTGATGTAAACTATAAATGGACGCCATTTTGAGAGAAGTTGACGAAGGCGGTTGTTATCAATGTAAAAATATTTACAATTGTTCACTTAATAACATGCATTAATTAGGCCGAGATGTGTTCAGTTGTTTTAATGTTATTGCCCGTCAAAATTCACTTATTGTATGTTTCAGTTCTACAGATCTCAATTTCCAATGTTTAAATTGATTGAAAAACACAGAAATTTGGCAAATTGAAAGAAGGAATAATTTTGAAAAGATATTGAAAATGATATGTAATTAATGAAAATCTGGAAGTTGAGAAGATAATAAATTTTCAAGTAAACGATTTCGGTATTATGTCCGGAGGTAATGGTGCTCTTTCCAAACACTTAATGCAAACTTTAAACGGTGGTAATTTCGAAAGGGGCAGATCGGGGCAGCTGATCTCAACTGAAAATTGTTCAATAATGTTCACTTAAAAATATATATTAATTTTGGAGATGTGTTTTTGGCTGTTTTTTTTAATCGCCTGTGAAAATTTACTTATTCAAAAGAATGAGCAGTTTTTACATACCTTAATTACGTAACAATTAATTTAATGAAAAATAAAAAAATCACACTGAAACTGCTTTAATATATTTAGAAAAGTATATTAAAGTTCATATAATTTCTGGAAGTTGAAAAGTTCATTAGGAAAAAAGTTATAAACAATCAAAGATAGGTATATTTTCTCTTCTTGGGTAGCTGAATTTTTCTTCGGCTGAAACGCTTGGCTTTGAGGGCGTCGTGTGGCTGTAAGCAGTGATGAAAATTATTATTTTTCCTGGTTTCTAGTCATTTGAAGTATGTAGAATTGACATTTACCAAGAAATAACCGTTTTTCACAAAATAAAATTTGGTGCCTATGCGCGCGTTTCGGACCTCTTCAGACCACCGTGCGTCGTTAATATACACATTAGCGCCAATTTCATCACATTGTTATATTTACTAGAGGGAACCCGTCAAAATTTGACGGTGAGATTTGAGATAAATGAAAAATACTGTCCTTAGACCACTGTTCACAAAGGAAATTCTTAAATAGAAAGAAGAAAGAGCAAACTTCTCTTATTTAATGCTAATTTTTTCATCTCTGCAAATATTCACTTTTATGGTCAGAATGATTAGATATTATGTAGCACAAAACACACAATTGAACACATGTGGCCCATGATCAGGTGGCAATGTAATGTCAGCACCGAATGACACAGAAGGCAGCCTATAATTACAATGACGGATACTATTTCCGAAGATTTTTGATGTCCCATCATCTTCTATAAACAAGTGTTTCATTTCTGACATGTTGCTAGTAGCAAACTTATATTTTCATTTAATCCACTCAAAGTAATCTGGTTTGCAGAATTTATCTCACCCAGGACGTACACGGCTGAACAATACAGACATTTCATAGATTAAGACTCAACAGTAAACAAAATTACTTCACTACTTCAGTAAAATCGAATAAAGCCAATGTCTGGATTTCTCTACAAAATACACCACGAAAACAAATTGATGCAAACAGAGTTGCCACCAAAATGCAAATATTGCTCCTGAAAAACAACCTAGATGAATTGTAAAAAAATACACGTATCAAGCGGCGAGGACGTACATCTGTCGATTTACTCATATTTACTCATATATTTACTCATATGTATTTAGCGGCAATGGCCACTATATCCATTGGCCGAGAAACAGAAACCACAAAAAGGCCGAAGACTCTTCTTTACGTAATGAGAACCCAAGCGATCTTCGGGTGGAGATCATCATCCCCAGCTCCAAAATATAATGGTAATTTTCAAAACCTTCAGAATCAACAATTAGATCATAAATGGGAAGACAGGTGAAACTTTTGAGGTTCTGCACAATTATTGTGACACTAGAAACTATTGTGGCAGGTGCGCAATTTGCTCAGCGTCGGTCACTAAAATCACAGTGTCAAGATGAACAAGAACATAATTACGATGAATTTACTCTTTTGCTGCCGTGCCAATCATTCAGCGAAATTTTACAAGCAAAACTAGCTGAAATTGGAAATAATAATGTTTAATTTAATCATAGTGAAGGGATTATGACCAATCTAAGTTCAAAGAAGGCCCCAGGATTTGATTCAATCACCGGACAAATATTGAAGCAGTTGCCACATAGCCATGCTGACATACCTATATAATGCAGCTTTAGACTAAGATATTTTCCTGCAAGCTGGAAAGTGGCTGAAATTATTATGATACCCAAGCCAGGCAAACCACCTCACAAAGTGGAATCATATAGACCAATTTCGCTTTTACCAGTAATTTCAAAATTATATGAAAAACTTCTCCTTAAAAGATTAAAACCAATTATACAAAATGCTAACTTGATTCCTGACTCTCAGTTTGGCTCAGTTTGTCTAAACAAAGACACTCGACAATATACCAAGTGCACCGAATTACATATGTAATTGAGAGGGTCTTAGAGGGGAAATAAGTCTGTTCTGTATTATTCTTGCATTCTGCGAAAGCCTCACTCACTTCTCTTCTCTCTTTTGTCTTTCTTCTCCACCCCCTCACTCTCAGATCCATCTCCACATCATCCAGCCATCTTAAACGGGGTCTTATAAAGGAGAACTGCATAAATTAAATAAAATTCTACCCAAACAATATGCTGAAATACTCACATCATATATATCTAAGAGAATGTTTAGAACAAAGCAAGAAGATGTTTACTCTGACCTGAAGGATATTCAAACAGGTGTGCCAAAGGGTATTGTTCTTGGGCATGTATTGCACTTATCACCAGTGATATACCAATCCCAGAACAAGTAAAATTAGATATATCAAAGAAAAGTTGATGTTTGGACTTTCCAGACCAGTTTCGACATGTAAACACAAAGGTGTTAATAAAAGAATAATGGTGAAAAGTTAAAAAAGGTCTCTTTGTCCGCAACGAAGGACGGAAAAATTTTCTGGTTAGAATTCTATAGTTTCACAAGCTTAGTTTTTCTGCAATAACACACTTCTAATGCCCTTTCAGGCGGGGGCGGTGTTACTATATATGCACCAAAATTACTACAAACTAAAGAAATTATTACTAACTTATCGTTATCACATTTATTATGCTAATTTATCGTTAACAAATTTTATTAAATATAGATAATCTGACTCTCAATTTATAGATAAAAGTATTGCTAATGATAGACAGCCCTTCATCTCCCCAACAGGTAAAATAATTAATTTTCTTTCGACTATCCTCCAAGGTGGTAATCCCACGATTCCTAAATATACGAATATGATACGAAGGAAAAAGCTTCCCTCGTGGAACAATGACTGCCCAATAGCTCGTCAACGTTACAGACATGCTTTTTGTACGTTCAAGAGACATTCCACAATAGAAATCGTCATTTAATACAAACGTTTTCGGTCCAAAGCGAGAAAAATTTATAAAAAAATAGAATTTTTAAATTTTTTTATCAATATTCGACTCTTCCGAAAGCTGGAAATCAAATGCATCAATAGTTCACATCAAACTAAATATCTCCCGAAATGTAACAACTATTTATTCACTATTAATGAAGACATATCAAATATCCTTGCCTTGACTTTTACAAATAATTCACGTGATAAAAATCATGACAAAGAATTTAAAAAATTCCGAGCTGATTCATCCGTTACAATTGGTAATATTCTTAAAAAGTCAATTTAGTTCAGAATTATACCTATCAATTATACCCCGTTAAAAATCAACAACCTTTGGACTAAACTACGCAATTCAAGTTCTGGAACGATGGTACCTATAATATATTTCTACGATAGCTTCCTCCAAAGCAATATCTTATTTTCATTATATCATTACTTTCTTATTTAAAGATCTCTTTTCCCCACTCTTGGAGAGAATATCTATAAAAATTGATGTTGCTATGTGCCATAGCGATGAACTCATACACCGTGTAACCGATTTCCATGAAAGTTGGTACATCTACGTGTCTTATCACGGAGAAAGTTTTTATGCTGTTCATTTTGTTGTATCTGCACTACATGGCGCTGCAGCACAAGATGGCCCTTCAGTTTCATGCAATTCCCAATTCACCTGAGAACCCAGCTTCATTGTTGCTGGGCATGGCTGTGTGTCGCGGAGCGACGCCGAGGAGGCCAGGAGGAGCGGGCAGCGCGGAATGGAGAGAGAGAGAGAGAGAGAGAGAGAGAGGAGAGAGAGAAGGGAAAGGAAACGGAGAGAGAGCGAAAGAGAGAAAAAGAGAGAGGAAAAGGAGGGCAAAGAAAAGGAAGAGGGAAAAAAAAAAAAAAGGGAAAAGAAGGGGAAGGAGAATGAGTCGGGAAAGAGAGGAGGAAAGAGGGAGAGGGAAAGAGAGTACAGAAAAAGAGGGAGTGGCAAAAGAGAGTGGGAAAACAGAGAGAATAAATAGAGTGCAAGAAAGGTGAGAGGGGGAAAGAGTCGAGAAAGAGAGACACGAAAAAAGAGAGTGGGGAAAGAGAGAGACAGAGAGCAGGAGAACGTCTGCTGGGTTCTGCTAGTTAAAAATTACAATCCTAACCTTCCTAGCCATTATCAACCAATTTTACTTACTTGTTCCCTATGCAAACTACTGGATTATATGTAAAAGACGGGTTTCAGAAATTAACAGCAAAATTTCATCGCTTCAAAACGAATTTCGACATCGACGCTGTACTATTGATCACCTAAGTAATATACATAGTGATATTTGTAATGCATTCATTAATCATGAACGTCTCGCTCAAAGGCTTGATATGGAAGAGGCTTATGACATGGTTTGGAGAGATAGAATTATTAACACATTATTCGAAGTGGAAATAACTGGTAATATCTTTTACATCTATAGCAAATTTCTTAAAAAAAAAATAGATCTGTATGTTTTCAATTTTATAATACATTATCTATCAAATTCTTCCAAAATCGTGCCCCTCAGAGGTTTGTCATTAGCGTATTATTGGTTTTAATCGCAATCAGCGACATAACTTTGCAAGTTCTTCTACCCATAAATGTATATTTATATGCCGATGACGTGACTAAAAGAGTTAGTGGCAATACCATTAGCACCACTCAACAACTAGCACACTTAACCCTCAACAAACTTATAGATTGGACGTATGAAACAAGATTTAAATATTTCACTCAAAATCCCTATACATTCTCTTCAATAAAAAATAAACTCTTAAATGATCTTTTCTTCCTCACTATAAACTCACTTCATTGTTGTAACGAAATAACAATTTTAGGAATGCTTTTTGACAATAAATTAACCTGGAAATCCTATATAAGGAACTTGAAAATAAAATGATTTAAACGAACGAACATCATCAAATATCTTTGGTCAACTTCCTGGGACGCCGATACAAAAATTTATTATTCTCACATAGAATGTATTAATACAATCAATATTGGACTGCGGATATATTGTATACCCGTCAGCAGCTTCATGTGTATTAACTCTCGACATTCCTCAAATTATAGATTAGCATGGAATGCATTTCGATCTGTAGTATTTATACAGAGACTAACAGTGAACCTCTCCAATATAGAAGAAGAAAATTATTTTTTAGATATACAAGTAAACTTTCCAAAAATCCAAGTCACCCAATTTACAACTATATATTTCCTAATCATTTTTTTTTTTAGAAATATAAAGAAAAGAAGAACTTTCCTAAACTAATATCATGGATACACTTCAAAAACTGGACATTCCTTCCCTGAAAATACATCCTACTCATCTAATAATCCGCCTTTCATGGCTTGACCCAGTACTCAAAATAAATGCAAGTCGCAACTCTTTCGTCAAAGAAGACATAAACGATACTGTGTATCAATCCCTATCCAACGAACTAAAATATCAATATAAAGAATATCTACAAATTTATACAGATGGTTCTCTCCCAAATTTGGATCTGGGATCGCCGTCAAAATTAACGAAAACATTCTTCGTACTCGTAATTTTCTACTGTGAAGCTTATGCTCTCCTTCCTGCACTCAAATACATTTAAGAAAAAGAAGATAAATATATTATATTTACTGATTCAGTGAATGTCCTTAATTGTCTGATTAATTTAAATAACCATGAAGCAATTATAAATGACATCAATATTTACAGTGATTTGTCATTTAATAATATAGACATCATTCTTTCATCTCATAAAGGAATCCAAGGTAATATCCTGATAGACTCATCTGCTAAGGAATCAAGTAAACTCCTTCAAGGAAAAACAATTTCACATAGCGACACAATAAATCTCCATAGATGTAATAAAGTCCAATGAAACACTACGAGATATAATCATCCTAGTCACCTCGATCAAATCAGAAGAATCTATCAAAGATTCATTATCAAAATGACGCTCCTTCACTTCCAACAAGAAAAGAAGAATCTACTCTCGCACGACTTTGCATAGGACATAGCCGTCTTACCCACTAACAACTCTTTAAGAATGAATCTCCATTTTTTTTATATATTATGTAACATACATTTAACAATTGAACATATCTTAATAGATTGCTAAGTGTACTCAAAATTATGTAAGAAACATTTACTGTCAAAATTTTCAAATTACTTACTAAAACATCCCACGTATAAAATGCCTTCAAATTTCTAAATGATATAAAATTATATGATGCTTTGTAAAGAGTTGTACATATGGTCGCTAATGAACTTTCAGTTCATGCAACCAAAAAAATAAAGCTTATTTAAAAACTCACTTCCACTTCATTTGAGGCAAAATTATCTCGTCACAAATTTTAAAAAGAATAGCATTTCCTGCAAGTTATATGTTCAACAAGTTGGAAGCTTCTGAACAGGTAAGCAGATACAGCGCCGTGATAACGTGAAAAAAGGAAATGGACGCTGAAAGATATCATCATCATCGCTCAAATATGTCATTGGTTTTAACCGAAGTTTTTCTTTTCTGTGCAGTTGAGTGCAAAATGCAAAATAGCAAATATTTTATAGGAAAAAATATTGTATAAGATTCTGCCATATATTTATAATTACTTTCACCAGTCCGGGAATTTTTACCAATCTCTTGAAATTTTATAATTTTTTTCTAAAAATATTTAATATTTACAGATATAAACATAAACAGTTTTGACTCCACCAAACTTGTTAACTAATTTACATATTGTGACGTTTCTATATACAGTTCAACATACAGTAGAAAAAATCCGTTGAATGAAAAAATACCCCATCATGAAAGAAAATCGAAGTACTTACAGTTGATGTTTTTGAAGTAAACTCTGCATGCTTTTGGGGTGATGGGGTAAAAACAATTCAATTATTCAGTGGAAAAGCACACATTTAATAATGCAGCATGTTACACGATGAGCCCACTTCCTTTACTAACAGGAACAGATAGTTTCTTACACGCTGTCGTCACTCCAGCCTTTGGAAAGAGTGTGCCGTGCCATGTTTCATCAAGCCATAAGCTGTTGTAAAAATTTACTGAATTGGGGTTTCTAAGAAACTTACACGTCCATGCAACGTGCGTTGCTTTCCATTAAAATTGTACGTCCATTGATGTGTATGTACTTAAATCCTAAATCATTCAATACTTTCTGAAGGAAAAAACTTACTTCCTTTAAAAAGAGGATCTTCCTCAGTGACACCAGATTTTTGCTGAAGTCGGATGATCCTTTCTTGTGTAATACGAATACATATGACGACGAATAGCATCTCTCTGAAAGTTGTTAATGTTTTCTTACGAGGACATATTTTTCCTGGCGTTTCTGTGTTCGATGGACGTGCTTCACGGTCCTTCTTTAAATATTTTTCTTTGCTAATGGAAACCACTATATTTTGGCTCATTTTTAATGCAGCAGCAGTGTAGATAACCACTCGAAATAATGGGAATAATGGTCCGCCTTTTTCTTTTTCGAAATTTTCGCGCAATGAACACACAAATTCACGTGATTGGCTCTTAAGTGGGTCACCCTGGCTAAAACTCCGCTTGTTCGGTTTCATTTCACGTTTGTGACATACGCCACTCTCCGACATTGTCGATAAAACAAAAGCATGCGTAAGACGAAATGTACAAAGCACAACTACTGTAAAGAGTTTTCAAAAATTTACTTGAACAAATATATTTCTTTTACCACTCCGGAGACACCTTTGAAACACAGTGTCTGGGACAGACTTGGTGTGTCCCGATGCATATTACTGAAACTTATGGACTGAGCTCTTCCCTAGCTGTGTGGTTGAGTGAGATTCCAGTTTGAAAAGATAAGCTTCATCATTTACAATCTATCAGAGCTTATGTTCAAGCCTGAGCGCGGCGCCCCACGCTCGTGACGCAATTGTACCTTCGACCGTGCACGTAGTGAAGTCGGCAACGTGTGTAGGCGGATGCTGACGTAACTGACACCCGATTGGCCCAGGGCATGCCGTCGCCATGGAAACGAACTGTCAATACGAAACTAAACATGGACATCATGGATAAGAGCCAAAATTCATTGCCTTTTTATCCTTGAAAATAGATTTTATTACATGGGAGCCTATTTTTTTTTCAAAATTTAAGTAGTATATGACTTAGTGTAGTAATAGATATCGGCATTTTCTGAAAATATATTCCCGTCCTCAAGTCATTTTTGAAAAAAAAAACACTGATTCGTAAATCAACAGACAAGGTAATAGTAAAATTCCTAGATTAATGAAGAGAGGCCTACAAGAATCACGTGGGTGGGATTTGGTTATTATTCGCACAATTCGTTCTTGTAATCTAATAGTCTGGGAGATAGATATAAGACGTATTTCCCTAGAATATTATGCCATATCTCAGGCGGGAATGAACATTCGCGAAGTATATACAACGAGCAATATGAAGGCTGACTGAATTTGAAAGAGTTCTGAACGCGTAGCATAATGAACTTAATTGCGTGTTCAATTCATTTAAATGGATGTTCCATTTAAGGTTTCACTGAATTGAGAGACCTAAAAATGTTCTTGCCTTGACATCAGTCAATGGTACACCTTTCATTTTCAATGGAGCACGGAATTGTTTATTTGAAATGGAAAACTGCATTAAAACCGTTTTCTTTTCGTTTACTATTAATTTGTAATTTCGGATCCAACTTGAAACATCTGATATTGTACTATTTACGGTTTCTTTATTGCAAAGGATGTTCGTTTCATCCGAAAAGAGAACCGTTCTTCCGTTTCGAATCGTCGAGGGCACATCGTTTTCGTAAAGTAGGAACAGAATAGGGCCTAAAATCGATACTTGAAGAACTCCACGTGCAATGGCCAAAGAGTCGAAAAGGTGCATACGTAATGTTCCATCATTCCAGCAAAGTATTTCCACACTCTCAGATCGTTGTTTAAGGTACGAACATAACCAATCTAGAGACTAGAATCACGGATTCCATATGAATTTTGAAAGTAAAATGTCATGATCAATGACGTCAAAAGTTTTTGAGATATTTAAAAATAATCCAATAGGTGCCTCGTGGAATAATCTAATGATGAGGCGACATCTTTAAGAAAAGAAAATATGGCTGTTTCCGTTGATTTTGATTTTCTAAATCCATGTTGACAATCTGAAAGAGCGTCGTGTTTACTGAGAAAGGTTTCCATTCGTACGTAAAAATTTCTCTCTAATATTTTTGAAAACACTGATTGAAGAGGCCAATAATTTTGAATTTCATATTTGTTGCCTTTTTTGAGGAGCAGCCTAATTTTAGCTGTTTTGAAAATATTTGGAAACTTTCCAGTGCATAAGGAAGCATTGAATATGTGAGTTAACGGGTGTATAATGGCATACGCACAGGTCTTTAACAAAAATTCCGGTAATTCATCTAAACCGGACGAATATTTATTTTTTAGTTTACGGATTATTTTGAGAATTTCATAGGAAGAAGTTTGGAAACGAACATCGTGTCTAAAATTTTGGGTGAAATGTCTGTTACTGAATTTTGTGGCTGAAGACCCTTTGTGAGATCGGCAGCAATTCTCGAAAAGTATTGATTAAAGAGACTACCCACTGTTTCCGGAACGTTCACATTTATATCGTTATATTTTAAAACAACATTCTCTACAAGGTTTCTAGTTGATTTGTTCGTATTTTTTATTATATTCCACATTGCTTTTTATTATTTGAGTTCAAAATATCCTGATCGTTTTTCATGATTTTAGCCTGCCTTATGACTTTTCTTAACAATGATTTAATTTTTTAAACTAGATATGAAATCTTTAGATACGCCATGACGTTTAGAAATGAAAGAAAGAATTCGATGGTTTTTACAAGATGTTCTAATCCCTTGTGTTATCCAAGAATTGTTTTCCTTTTTTTAAGGAATTATATTTTCGTTTGATCAAAAGTATTATAAACCGCTTCCCATGACCCGCATCAAGTAATCAATGAATAATTTTATTTTACTTTTAGTAAACAATCTAGTCATTGGTGTATTATTTATTGTGTCAGTGTTCGCATATGTTATAATGGTAAGAATTTGTGCACCGTGGTTACTGTATCCTACATCTTTTGTTTCAGCTTCATATCGAGTAGTAGTTTTGTTAATTAATTTTGTTAAAAATATCCATATTTCACTAAGTATGATAATTTTTGGTTTATTTTTTGTTGTTTAAAATAGCCTCTATTAAACTGAATTTGATCAGTTGCCTTCATCGAATTTTGTGTGATCCGTGCATTAATTGTAATGTCTAAATTGAAGGAATTAATTAAATTGAGAAACTTTTATTTTTCGCAAGATTCGACCAGAAAATCAAAGTTAAAATCTTCGCATACAACAATGGATTCAAAAGAGCGATTGCTAACTTTGTTAAGTGTTATATCCAGTTTTTTAAAGAACTAGTTATAATCTGCAGCTCTCTTTGTTGGAGGTCTGTAGATGCAAATTATTATCACTTTTAGCGAAGTAAGAAGTACAACAGAAATTTTCAAAACATTTTCAAGGGAATACACATTTAATTCCGCCAAGGAGATAGAATCAATATTATTTCTAACGTAAATACAAGATCCCCCATATGTAGGACCTTTATTCGATTGTCTTTCTCTCTGCAATAAGAGCCTGCGTGGTAATAGTTTGGAATTTGAAAAATGTTAAGTTCATTAGGAGATAACCAATGTTCTGTAAAGCATAGAACATCCATTTGATTTAAATCGCTCTCTAGAGCTGCCTCGATAAACTCAGTTTTATTTGAAAGGGATTGGTGGTGCATTATGGTGCAGAATGTTTTTCTTTTGCAAGTACCTACATGAATGTTTTTCTGCTGCATCTGACTGTAGTTGCTATATATTTACTCCATTATTACCTCGAGTGCGTTGTCGAAGTTTGTAGTGTGTCCTGGCAGTAACTGGTTGTGAGGAAAATGGGGCATCGGGTGTAGATGAATTGGTAGTGGGAATGGAAGAAACGGGAGTAGGTTCAGAGGAAGAGGCAACATGGTTCGAAATAAGGGCGGGGGGTGGAAGGAAGGTGAAAGGGATGGATTTTTGGCAGGAGACTTCGTAGGACTGGAGTTGATGTATTGTGCAAGCTTGTTTACCGACTGCATGTTTTCCAACAAGGTTCATGTAAAGACCATGCCGGGTGAAGTGTTTTGCTGAGAGGAAATTAATTTCAAAAATTGTGACATTTCTTTCTCTCAGGTGCAGTTTTAATTGTTGGTTTGCGTGCTTAATCTCGCTGCATGTCACATTTTAATCTCGCTGTGTCACATTTTGATTTCCCATTTTTAGTTCTAAAGTTACACAATCAGATGTATTAATATCACATAATTCTGAGTTTACTTTAATTGAGTTGTCAACATACACCATGACTCCACCAGCTGGATATTTGTCATTACATTTACTATAGACTTACCCTGGTAGTTTATACAAGTTGATTTCGTTCGAATTTGTCCATAATTCACTAAGTATGATAATTTTTGGTTTATTCTTTATGTTGTTTAAAATCGCCTCTATTAAACTGAATTTGTTTCTGATTCTCCTGATGTTACAATGAATATATGAGAAGCTTTCTGAATTTTGGTAGTTCAAAAAGAAGTTATTTTCAATAGTGCAGGGAACAGGCCAGTTTGTTGATTCAATGTGATCAGTAATTTTAGTTTTGAATAAAATTATTATTACTAAGTATCTTTTATTACTTTGTTTTAACTACAATACAGTTTTAGATTGATATGCTATAAGTAATTAACTTTTTTATTTTAAAGTTTCTAGATCATATATATTGTCAACCTTCATGCATTTCTGGCCTGCTTCTTTTCTTATAAAAATCTTACCCTCTTTACACCATATGTAGGCGTAACCCAAAACCTTTGCTTTATCTTCAGTAAGCCTTAGCAGGTTTTTTGTTTTTGGAATAAGATGACCATTGATGTACACTTTGTTGGCAGGAAACGAACTGTTTATTTCACTCGCGGTTAGGTAATTCTTTTTCTTGTAGGCTTCCATCCATGCATTCTTCATTCTTCTATTTGTTAGTTGAATAACAAGCGGTGGAGTTGCATTGGGTCTATAAGTTGGTACTCGATGAGCCGCCATTACATCTTCAGTTTCATGTTTAATGCCGATAGTAGAAGCTACATCAGCAATGATTTTTATAACATATTCATTGTTTGTTGATGGAATGCCCTGTATTTCAATGTTAGAAATTTTTGAATATTGTTCCAAATTTCTTTTAAGTTTAGTATAGAATTTTTCATTGTAGTTTCATTTTATCTGAAAATACTTCTAATGAAAGTTCTTCTTCAAGTTGTCTTTAAAACCGCTTTAAAAGCTTTCATTTCATTAATAAAGATTCTTTAGTTAATTCAACACAAGCAGATTTGTCTTGAATAGGAGCCGGTTTACATTTTTCACAGAGCTGCTTTTTCGCTGTTTTCTTGTTAATGTCTAAGGCAATATTTGCACAGTCATAATGAAATGTTTTCTTGCAGTTACCCGTACATATTATTTTCTCCCTGTTTATGGACACCACCTCATTGCATACACCACACAATATAACCATGACAACTTCTTCACGTTAGTTGACCAGTTAAAGTCACGAAACTTGTCAAAAGCAAAAGCACTGATCGCACTTGATAACCGTAACTCGCGGGCGGCAGCGACACATGTCCTAACAGCTTCAGCGACTGGAGAAGACTGAGCGAATATATCGCCTCAGTGCCACAAATTCCAACACTAAGCAGCTCGAAAAAAAGATTGTCGACCAAAGATCATAATCTAAGAAGTCTCCCCTGACGTGTAGGTAGCGGACCCGTAATGAGCATCATACTGATGACTAGGGAACGGATTTTCATGTAAATACATATTTTTACAGGGACAAGATACCTGTATTCACTAATATATTTTTACACTTAACACGACATTCTGAACTAATTGGAACCATTTTTATTTCACATATTTTGGTACAATTACATATTTTTACATATTTTATCTATATATTTCGTTACATTTTAATATATTTATAGATCGAAAATGAACATTTCACTTGTGATGTTTGAAATATGTTACTTGAAAACTAACTTAGTTACTGATATACTTAAAAAAATACGCAAAGTGCTTGTATTAACGCTGGACAACGCTATTAATTGCCAAACTTATCTCCCCCCGCCGCACTGCTTCTTGGGAACAGCGTGGTCGGGATCAACGATGAGCGGATGTAGTATGTGAAGCAGAAGGAACTTCAACCACGCGCTTACTCGTGTTTCATACACCCCATGCGTAACTCGATAAAAAAATCAGATAATTGTCTCATACCTTTTCTGGAGTTCGGGTGGGGGTATGCTCCCTTTACCCCCCCTTCTATTACAGGCTACACGATACTATTCACATGAGCTCCGGCTCCTCGTAAACAACATTGTATATAATACGAAAGTATTATGTTTCGGAAGAAACTAGCGAATAATTGCTTCTGTAGATGTAAAACTTTCATTCAGCCTTTCTGAATCCATGTAAATTTCTGATCGACAACGTACTCTGCTCGGAAAACGCTTGAAGAATGGAATTGTAAATATTATAAATATTATTTATAAATATTATTTTATACGAATATTTATTTCACATATTTTCTATTTTTTCTTACATATTTTTGAAAAAATAAGTACATATATATAATTACATATTTTGCTTTTTTTATTACAATAAAGTCCGTTCCCTACTGATGACTTTATGACACTCAGTTTCACTGCGGAAATAAAGGCCGTGTCCTACGAGCGCTACAACTGGCCGCGGCGACCCGCGATTGTTTCCTTCAGTTTCAATCTTGATATTACTTGATATTCCGCTGGATAAAGCGCGTAGGTGACAGGGTGCACGCGACTGCCTTGGCCTTGCGAGATCGGCCGAACAGCGCGGAAAAGCGATCGGTTTCATTAGCCGCTTGCGCCATCTCGCTGCCGAAAGAATTTGGTATGTTATTAGGCGACTAAAAGGACCTTTGGAGAGTTGGGCGGTGTTCCAATAGTGCAGAACGCTCCCGATGCAACTTTTCTGGCTGCAGGAAGCGTGGAGGTCGTGGAATGTCTTGATGAAAACGTCTCTAAAACACTATTTCTTATACTCCATCGCACTCCAAATTTCAATAGTATATGGGTTTTGCATGGTGTTCTAACAGCTGGTGAAGTGCTGAGAATGTTTGGTGCACTCGCTTCCGACACCGAAAGTTCCGCGAAAGGGGGGCTGTCTTTCCACGGACGAGTGAGAACGACATCTCAGGGTTCCGCCAGTCGTCTGTGAGTGTGAAGGTTGCGGAGGACAAAGTTTTTTTCTACTTTTGTGTTAATAAGCAAGACGGGATTTCGGTAGGTGGTCTCAACCTTTCTTCATATCTTACGTACCAGTTACAAGTCTGGAGAAAATTCGCTTGAACGAAAATCACTTCAAAACATTTTAAATTGATAGCATAATATTAGATATTAAAGATTTTCGTAAAAATCTAATGAATTGAATGATTATTTAAAAACAGACTATAAAATGAGAATTAAAACTGAAATATCAATAGCAAAACAAGCCGAACTCCAGGTGAAACATTGTTTATCCATAAACCACTAATGAGACTCGAATTATTGTTTTGCACGACGTTCATATCAAAATTAATGTTACTAAATTTCAGTCTGAAGTCATTTTACACGTCCAATTTATTCATATATTATACATGTTAAATATTTGCGCGTGAAACAGGATGGACGAGCCGAATAACACCGAGCCTCGTGAATTGGCAACACAGCTTGCGGTAGAAAGAGTCTTATGTGAAATTGTGTTGGATAGAAAGAGAGGGCAATAGTCCATAAAGCTCCGTACTGCAATCAGATGTTTGGAGTTTGCCCTACTCCAGTTGTGTAAACACTGATCTTGATTTTTCCTTTCGCGAGGTGCAAGCTTATCACTCGCGTTTCCCTACTAGAGTGAAGCACAAATGCTTTACTCTGCGCGCTTTGTGTGAAATTCTGTTTAAGTGAATATTGTTGTGTTTGTGATTATTGCAATGCGTCCGGTTCAGATAGAATTGCTTCAGTCAGACGCGTGATGACGTTATATTGTAGACGTTGCAAAGCATAGCAATTTATGAAGAGAAAGCAAAAGAAGAATGTCAAAGCAGTTCTTAAGAAAGTGGCTGTGTAACTGGTAGGGCTGCCAACAATGTTCATGTAAAAGGGAGGTCACTCGATAAGGAAAAAAACGCATCAATACATTTATTTTTAAAGGCATTTAATGTAGACTAACATCAGCTCTATTTCTTTCTTCTCTCCATTGCCGATTCCAGTGAAAAGATTCGTTCACAAAATGTAAATGAAGATTGTCTGAGTGTCTATTTGATTTTGCTCTCTAGACGCAGACACTATTAGGCATTCATGTGTCACGTGCGTGTTTCAGCGTTCAGAAAAAGGATATTTATGTTTTGTACTCGACAGTGCTCACCTGGACGCCGTCGTGTGCGGATCGTGTCCGCCGCTCCGTAGCCTTACCTTGCTCGACAGTGAACGCGCCAAGATAAGGGGAGGCCAAGCGATAACAACTTGTGTTTCGTGTTACACATTTAAAATTGTGCATATGAACAGTGTTATTGTCTATAATAATTCAGTAAAGACAACAAATATTGTGATCCACTCAATATTGCAGTGTATTAGAGGCACGGCAACATGTAGTGAGAACGCCGTTGCTACCAATACCCGGTCAGCTACATCTCTCAACGCAATGTCAACAGAAGAATCAAAAAGCAGCGGCAGCCACAACATGGATCAAGATTCATCTTCACCCGTGGATCTGACCCAGAATGCATGGCAAACGTACAAACCAGCTCGACCAAAACGACCGAACTCAGATGACATCAACCTGAATGAAAATAAAAGGGTAAGACAAAAGACAGCGTCTAGCGATAATAATGTTAATACTTTTACTGTGCCCACGCACAATAAGTTTGGTGTACTCAGTGCAGAAGATACAGTAGAAAATACAGAGGAAACTTCCTCGAAAACCACAGTGCCGCCTATATTTGTCCCAAATGTTCATAATGTCCCGGCCGTGGTAAAGTTCATTCAAGAAGCTTTAAGAACTGAAGATTTTGAGATAAAATCAATGTCAAAATCAAAATAGCACCAAAAACTCCAGATTCTTTCCAGAGCAATAGTAAAGCATTTATCAAGCCACAAACACGTTTACTATACATATCAATTGAAACAAGAACGTGCGTATAGAGTTGTTCTACGTCATATACATCATACTGTAGACGTCAAAGATATCAAAGCTGCACTTTTGGAAGAGGGTCATAAAGCAAGAAATATAATAAATGTCCGCCATAGGGTAACGAAGTTACCTCTCTCTTTGTTCTTCATAGACCTTGAACCAAATCCTAATAACAAAGAAATATTTCAAATTAACCGACTGCTAAATTGTGTTGTTGCATTTGAACCACCGCGTATGAAGCGACGAGACATAGTTCAATGTAAAAATTGTCAAAGATACGAACATACCAGAACCTACTGTGCGTACCCATATCGGTGTGTTAAGTGTGGAAGAGAACACGCCCCTGACCAATGTGAAAAAAAAAAGCAAAATGAAGCAACATGTGCTCTGTGTGAAGGCAATCATCCTGCAAACTATAAAGGTTGTAAAATATACCAGGAAATACTAAAAAAGAAAGGCTATTATAAACTTAATAAACAAGAGGTAATTTTCAAAAAGAGATGACAATGCAGGCACAAAATCACGAAATGAAAATATTTATCATGAAGAAAACAAAAGACGTTCACAAGCTAACGAAAGAACGTGGGCCGATATTGCTCGGTCAAAGCGTACAGAACCTCAATATCTTGATGGAACCACTCATTCTGAGCATTATCAGCACTCATTTGAAAGATTGAAAAGTTTCCAACAAAAACATTAGGACTAAATTATCTAATGTGTAATTTTTTTCGAATTGCAGCATGGAATGCCAATGGCTTGGTGCAACATCGCCAAGAACTTGAAATATTTCTTTCGCAGAACAAAATTGACATCATACTAATATCAGAAACACATTTTACAGTCAAGAATTACTTCAAATTAAAAAACTATATACTTTATGATACCAAACACCCTGACGGTCATGCACACGGAGGCACTGCTATCCTCGTTAGAAAAAATATAAAACATCATGAAGAAAAAGAGTTTCAAGACATCGATCTGCAAGCTACTACTATAACAATCACTGACTGGCGTGGGCCTCTTACAGTAAGCGCTCTCTATTGTCCACCAAGATTCAATATTAACAAAACACGCTTTGAAACCTACTTTAACAACTTAGGCTCAAGATTTATAGCAGGAGGAGACCTTAATGCAAAGCATACACAGTGGGGATCAAGGCTCATCACTACGAGAAGACGAGAACTCCAGAAAGCTGTAACATCACTCCAGCTTGAAACCATTTCAACAGGAGAACCAACGTATTGGCCTACAGATCCAAACAAAATTCCAGACTTACTAGATTTTTTCGACGTCAAAGGTATATCATCTGGTTACTACTCCATAGAAGCATCCCATGAACTATCATCTGACCATACTCCTGTTATTGTCACTATTAGTAATACAATATTACTACGACCCGCTCCCGTCATTCTTGTAAATAGAAATACCAATTGGAACGTGTACCGAAACTGGATCTCCCACAACGCCCAAATTCGAATGCCATTAAAATCTGCTGATGACATTGATGAAGCAACTGAGTATGTTACGCAAAGCATACAAACTGCAGCATGGCATGCAACAATTCAACGAACTTCCGTTAAAATTGCACGATGTGGCCTGCCGAAGTCATCAACAAAGTCACTGAGAAAAGAAGGTTAAGAAGAATATGGCAAACTTCAAGACTACCAAGAGATAAAACCAACTATAATAGAGCCACTAGACAACTCAGCAGGCTTCTAAAGAACTTCAGAAATAACAAGTTTCAAAATTACGTCTCCAGCCTTTCCCCGACAGAAGCTACAGATTACTCCCTATTTAAAGCCACAAAATACTTAAAGCACCCAATCAAACCTGAACCCCCAATTCGAGACAAAAATAGTAAATGGGCCAGAAGTGCTACAGAAAAAATTCAAGTATTCACACACCATTTTGCTAACGTTTTTCAGAGCTTCCCGCCTACGAATATGAGAGATGAAGAGGAAATCGAAGAATATTTAGATTCACCAGCACAAATGGCCCTTCCTATAAAATTTATTACAACTAAAGAATTATGTAAAGCAATACAGAAGGACCTGCCTTGCAGAAAAGCACCAGGCTATGACCTCATCACTGCACAGTTGATAAAAGAACTACCACGCAAAGGGATTGCACTACTCACAGCACTCTTCAATGGGATAATTCGCACTGGGCATTACCCCGCCCAATGGAAGGTTGCTCAAATTCTACTATTCCTTAAACCAGGCAAATCCCCACACGAAGCGTCATCATATCGCCCTATAAGCTTACTTCCAGTTTTATCTAAGTTATTTGAGAAACTTATCCTAGCAAGACTGCGACCACACATCCGTAACATCGTTCCCGATCATCAGTTTGGATTTCGCCAGCAGCACTCCACCATCGAACAAATAAACAGGATCACATCATATATAGAGAACAACTTCCAAAACAAGCAATACTGTTCTGCTGCCTTTCTTGATGTCACGCAAGCCTTCGATAAGGTATGGCATAAGGGCCTCCTGTATAAATTAAAACTCTATTTACCACATTCCTTCCTGGATATTTTCAAATCTTATCTTACAGATCGACAGTTCCAAATCAAATATCAAAACGAACTCTCAGACCTTTATCCTATTCAATCTGGGGTACCACAAGGTAGCGTACTTGGTCCAGTACTATACCTGTTATATACAGCAGATATTCCTGAAACAGAAAATACAATAATTGGACATTTGCTGATACAGCCATTTTAGCTTCAGACCCTGATCCTAGAAGAGCATCGGATAACCTGCAAGACCATCTCAACACACTAGAAGAATGGTTTAAAAAGTGGAGAATAAAAGTAAATGAGAACAAATCAGCCAAGAAACAACAGCTCAAAACATCACACCAAAGATAAAGAAACAACAGCTCCAACTGCAAACAAGGAAACTCTACTGGCTTATTGGCTACAGATCCAAGCTGTCCCTGGAAAATAAACTGCTAATTTATAAAACCATCCTACTTCCTGTATGGACATGGAATCCAAATCTGGGCACAGCCAGCAAACAAACTTATCAATTCTTCAAAGATTCCAGTCAAAAATTTTAAGAGTCATCTCATCAGCACCTTGGTACATATCTAATGCAGCACTCCATCGAGACCTCAATATTCAAACAATTCAAGAGAAGATACAAGAAATTAGCCTAAACTACAATAAACGCCTGGAAACCCATCCAAACCATCTAGCCCTAAACCTTTTAGACAATAGCCAAGAAATATCTCGCCTCAATAGAACCTCCTCTTTGCAACTTCCTTACTGCTTTAGTATTTGACATTGACATACACAAAACAAAAATAATTGACCGTTTTGTGTTCTTATTATTCTAATTTTTTCACTTTTAGTCTTTGTATATTGATCCTGGAAAGTACCAATGGGGGACTTTTCTGTAATGTATTGTTTCATTGATCATTTATTTTTGAATTATCATATTTACTTATTATTTCGAATTGAAATAGATTGTAAATTTTCATTGTGTTAATAAAAAAAATAAAAAAATGTTTTGTACTCTAAATTAAACAATAAAAGAATACAATGTGGCAGATAATAGTCATGTGATAAAATGAATGACAACAAATGTTAAAAAATTACTAAAAGAAGGACATTTAAAATACAAAGGTGGACGAGAAGACAATTGACGTCAATGAAGGAGGGTTGGCAACCGTAGCTACAGGTGTTTGGAAAAGATCTATTCACAAAATTAATAAGGAAATAAATTCTATTGAATAAGGAGAATCGTTACAACTCCTAATCAAGAAAGGAAGAACGTGGAATCTGCTCTCGACAGTGTGATTCGCCGCACCATGATTTAATGCACCATATGAAGAAATCGTTATTTTTCAGAAAACGAAGCAAACGTGATAGTGATACTAGCTATGATAGTGATGAAACCGGTACTAGTGACAGTGGAGAAGATGTGGATGACGAGAGTAGAGCCGCACCATCACGTGAATTAGTGTTTCTCCACTACCGAGCGAATATACTTTACAAAATTAATTTAGCGAGCAAATGCGGTTTAGTATGTTGATTTTTTGGCGAGGGCAGCCGAGGTAGACGCGAGGGCGCCGGCTTGTGGCTCCCCACTACTTTCAGATACTCGCGAATCCCAGCGGCCACCCTTTAAAAATTAACGTGTTTCTAAAAACCAATTCCCGTTTTAAATGTTCCCTATACTTTGCTTGTTTCAACGTCAATAAACAGTTTACATCTCTTTTTTCATCCAAAATTTTTTTCTTGGCAGACCTCTGATAAAATTTGTAGGAACTTGTTCTCAATTTGTTTTAGAAATCCCAAGAAATAGATAGATATTTATTATTCTGCAGATAGGTATATACCTCCTGGTGGCAGAACTCTACAATTAACATATTACTAATATTAACTTTAAATTACTTAACAACGTAACATTAAATTCTTTAAGGACATAATAATAATAATAATAATAATAATAATAATAATAATAATAATAATAATAATATGCTAGCAATAATAGCATTAACTACATTTTATGTTTGACCTGCACAGTTATTTTAAACTATTAAATACAAGATTACACGACATTTTAATTACACTTCACTTTCACTTTCACTTCACTTCACTTCACAACATTTGAAATTCACTTCTCTTTCTACTTCTATATTGCACTACACTGCACAACATGTCACAACACTTCAATACAATACCACTTTGAATATAATTATATATTTAGAATAGGAACGCATTTAATAGAAATTAACACAATAATAATAGCAATAAAACTATCAATAATAATCAAATAATAACTGATATATGATAACTGATATACAACTTACTAAATTAATGAAGTTTACAAATACCATTAGTTAATTTATTTTTAAATCTTTGAACACCTAGAGGAAAGGGTTCCAAGGCTGTCGCAGGTAACTTATTCCAGTCCGTTATTGTTCTATTTGTAAATGAAAATTTTCCAATATCTGTTCTCTGTGGCCTAAACTGAATTTTGTGTTTGTGATCCCCCCTACTAAAGTACGAAGGTCTACCCAATCGGATGTAGATATCTTTCCAAGCTGGATACGCTTTTTACAGGGCACAGAGTCTTGCCTTAACTCTCCTAATTTCCAGACACTCCCATTCTACATTCTTCCTATTCCCTCGGAAAGTAAATTTATACGCTCTTCTCTGTACTCTATTCAAATACTCCTTTTGGGAATTTCTATACGGTCCCAACAAACAGCCCCGTATTCCATTAATGGACGAACTAGAGAATTCGCATAGTAAAATGCAAGGACCTCCAGGCTTTCCCTACGACACAATTAACCTGATTTTCCCAACTCAATTTGCTATCAAAAATTATCCCCAGGTACTTACAAGACATAACTCTTGGAATGTTTTCGTTGCCTAAACGGTATTGAGTTTCATTATATTTGCGGCCCCTACCAAACGTGATGGTTTTGCTTTTCGAACTATTTATTGTCATGTCATTTTCTTTCGCCCAAAAATGCAATCTGTCTAGATCACCCTGCAAAATATCCTCGTCTACATTTGATTGAATAACTCCAAAATACCGTCAAACTTTCCATACGTTTTTTAAGGAGCATCTAATTCTGCACTGAAATCAATTAATCCTCTACAAATTCCTGAATTTCTCGATTGTTCAGGTCCATGGTGGCCTTTTAAAGATAAACGACCACAGAAATAATACAATTAATTATTATGTTCAATACATATCTATTTTGTTTCACTTGTTCATTTTGAATTGCAATGTCGTATACGCATTATCTGCAAGGTCGTCTGAACAGTTCGATCAATCGACACAAGAACAAATAAACCAAAACGTGGGACAAATCATCTATATTTGCCTTCAAACTAACATCCGTTGGACACAGTTCACTTTTGACAACGTTGATAAAGCTGCTAGGAGTAGGCCAAAGGCCTCTGTGGGAATCAAACGAAGCAGACATGCCTCATGTCGTTGAATGTCCGTTATGTCTACAAAACCTCTGCCTTTCAGGAGCGCCCTTGCGACGAGGGAACAAAAAGAAATCCGCAGACGCCAGGTCAGGCGAGTACTGTAGATGTGCAAGACCAATTGCACTGCGTCAGGTCGGAAAGTTGCGAACACAGATCGTAATATGTGAGCGTGCGTTGTCTTGCAACAGACTCCCCTTGTACATCTGCAGGCGATCTCCGTAGGTGCCCAGTATTTAACGCTTCAAAACAACTTCGTAGAATTTGCCATTGACTGTTTTCCCGCCTGGGACTTTACACTTACATGCACGTAGAGCCGTTGACCAGCCGGGAGCTTGTCCCGTCCGGCGCAGTGCCCGTTGATGGGAGATATCTGGTTGGAGAAAAGCCCTCTAGCCGACAGTTAGTCGGCACCGGATCTCACCATCCAGCGAGGGAAGATCTCCGCCACCTCACGAGGGAAAAATACACTACACTTACGGGACTAATGATCTTAGCAGTTGACACACCCGGAAATTTCTAACCAATAAACAAATTTAAAGAATTGAGCCATTTTGAGATAATTTTGAAAATGTTTTTGAAGCTTTATGTAAATTACACCCAAAATCAAAATATCACATTCAAACTAGCGGGTCTTGAGTTCATTTAAATCGATCGGGGAAAATTAATTTTGGAGAAAACCATCTAAACGATTTAGAAACTACCGTTGAACAAACGGACGAACCAACATTTTGTCTTCAATTGATTTTTCGGTATCAAGAACAACAAAGCAAGGATTCTGACATCACATTTTTCTACACATAGAAACAAGATTTTTCCACTCGTTACCATGGTCCAATAATAAGAGTTTTTCAGAAGAAAAACCGGCGATATCCAGCGCACAATTACAATACATTTCCTTCTTACGAAGGAGGCGAGAAAGAAAAAAAACAAATAAAATAGCTATCAATATCTACCTCGTACCAATACTGACGTACTATATAGATATGGTCAAGTATATCATTACCAATCTTCAAGTTATAAAACAGTGGTTTTCAAACTTTTTGCTTCAGATAGCAAATTCCACGCGTTTGCTCACGCAAAGATATAGTGATTCTTCCAGCTGACAAAGGCAACGCGACTGTCATCATGCGTCAGGAAGAATACCACAACAAAGTGGAAACGCTTCTCGAGGACGAGCCCTACACATCTCTCCGGCAGAACCCCTTACGGAAACTTAGGGGAGAAGTCGCTGCCAGGGTCAACACTTCATCCAGCATTAAGCCTGAAATAAAACCCAAGCTAAAACGGGGCAACAGCGCTACACCACGCTTCTACGGCCTGCCCAAAGTTCACAAGACAGAAGTTCCTCTACGGCCCATTGTGAGTGCTGTAAATTCACATACACATACACTGGCCCGTTATATTGCAGACAAGCTCCGCCCGCTGACAGATGACATCGCGTCGGATGTCCGGAATTCCTGTCACTTCATCGAGTTGCTGAAACAGAGGCGCCTGGTGAGCTCAGACATCCTCGTCAGCTTCGATGTTACGTCGCTTTTCACCATGGTCCCGGTCGAAGAGGTAGCGGATATAATGAGAAGAAAATTGGAGGCACGGGGGCTCCCTACAGAGTGGGCCGATCTCGCGCAATTTTGCCTGGCGTCTACCTTCTTCCAATTTCTGCGGAAGTTCTACGCTCAGGTGGAGGGCGCGGCTATGGGTTCACCCCTGTCACCGATTGCCGCCAATGGAGGCATTTGAAACCGAGGTTCTGGATAACGCCAGCCTCAAACCTACAATGTGGGTAAGGTACGTCGACGACACCTTCGTGATATGGCCTCACGGACGTGACTCCCTACAGAAATTCCTGGACCACATAAATAGTGCTCACCCCAAAATACAATTCACGATGGAGACAGAGAAGAATGGCCAGCTACCTTTCCTGGACGTCTTGGTTAGTAGAAGAAACGACGGCACCCTGAGGCACGCGGTTTACAGAAAACCCACCCACACGAACCGCTATCTTCATGCCGATTCGCACCACCACCCAGCGACAAAGAATGGCATCTTAAAAACCCTGGCCATACGCGCAACCAGAATCTGCGACCAAGACAATCTCCCCGCTGAACTCGAAGTTCTGAAAGCGACCTTCACCGCAAATGAGTATAGCCAAGCCACCATCAATAGGGCTCTGAAACTTACACAAAACCCGCCTACACCAAGGGACCCCCACGACACCGAAAACAGAAGAATTGCCACACTACCATACATACAAGGCGTCACGGATCGGATAGGAAAACTCTCGAGGCGGTTCAAGATCAAGACTGTTTTCAAGGCACACCAGAAACACGGCCAAACATTAATGCGCGTCAAAGACCAGCTTCCACCGCTCCAAGCCGCCGGAGTATACTCCATTCCTTGCAGCTGTGATCACGCTTACATCGGGGAGACAGGATGAACCATAGAGGAGAGACTACGCGAGCACATTCGAGACTTCAAATTTAAGAACGTACACCGCTCCGTGGTAGCTCTCCATGGGAAACAGGCCATGACTTCCTGTTCGACAAGACCGAGGTGCTCGCGAGAGAGGATAGGTGGTGGCCAAGGCGGATAAAGGAAGTTTTAGAAATAGCAAAACATCCCCACAACATCAACGGGGACGCGAGATTACGTCTCCACGATCCTCCATGGTGTCAATAGTTTGGACGGTCTGCTCCGGGGGGGGGGAGCTCTTCCGTTTTGTTTATTTCCAGTGGATTGTTTGAGAGTTCTTTCGCGGACGTCCTATGATTGTCTCATTTTTGGGCGCCCGCGTGGTTTTGATTAAGTCACAGTTTTGGTGTTGTCATTTCCCGTTTCGCACACGCTAACGGTATTCTTTTTTTCTTTCGTGTTTATTTATTTTTTGTTTATACATTTATAAGTGTATGTATTTACAATGGCACTTACTGCTACAATAATCATTTTTCTTATACTCTATTTCTCTCATGTTTGGAAATATATACACGAACATTTAAACTCTGATCGCTAAATTTTACAATGTTTGAAAAAATATATACACTATCATTTGAACTTGGGACACTACAATTTTACAATGTTTGATAATATATACACTTCATAATTACTCATGAACTTACAAAGGTTTCATACTACTGATGGGTGGCAAACAATATACATATAATACATATTATATACAATGCAGTGTATGGAAATAGTGGAGTACAATAGAACACTCAATATCTACTGGGGGCTGTTCCTTACCTGCGGCGCATCTGCTGTGGGAGCAGCTGGAACTTTGGAATGTGCTTCTTGTGTAGGGGTTTTCATGGAGGTTTGAGGATGATAATGTCGGAGGGGAGTTTTTTTAGTTTTGTGATCTGTTTGTTTAGTGTCGCATTTAAGGTATGGGAGAAAGAGGGGATGTGTGTTTGTGTCAGTGAAGATGGCTTGGATTCCGTGGCAAATGCGTGGATAGTGGATGTAATTGTTTTGGTGTTGTGTGAGAGTAGTACATTAGCGTAGGCGTCATCAGGGGTCGGTTTTAGGGCTGTTCTTATAAAGTAGTTTTCCACCCTAGTAAGAAGTCCACGGGTTGTTTCAGGCGCTGTCGCCCAGACTTCGCATGCGTAAAGCCCTGCGCTTCTGATGCAAGAGAGGTAGAGATGAATTTTTGTTTTTTCTTTTAGTGAGCGGCTTCTGAATAGTGGTGAGGAGTGGTATAAGGAGGTGATTCGCCATGTTATCTTTTTTCGAGCTTCTTTGATATGGGATTTCCAGGTGAGCCTGCGGTCAAAGATTCATTCAGGAAGAGAGAAAATAGAAATGGCGAGAGAATGGCGCCATGGGGGACGCCGGCTTCAATTGGTCGGGCTGAAGAAGTGAATAACTGGTATTTAACTGAAAAGTGGCGATGAGATAGATAGCTAGTGATTAGGTTGAGTATGTAAGATGGAATGTAAGGGCGTAGTTTGTGAAGGAGTAGTGGGTGATGGACTGTGTAACAGGGCAAAAGAGGGCAGGGCAGGGCAAAAGGGGACAGGGCAAAAGAGAAGTCAAAGAAAAAAGCAGGAAGAGAACAGTGGCGATTTAGAGTTGAGGAGGCTAAAAAGGCGAAGTGGAGCGCCAGCATCGCAGAGGAGCGTTATTTGCGGAAACCGAATTGCGTCTCCCTAATGATGCCCTTCATCTCGAGGTCCCGTTGGATTCTCTTGAGGATTATCTTTTCCAGGAGTTAACCGAAAATCGGCAGGAGAGATATGGGCCGATAATTTTCCGGAAGACGCGAGTTTTTGTTCGGTTTCGCAAGCAGTATTACAGTGGCCGCTTTCCAGATGGAAGGAAAGTACTGCACGGATATGCAGGCAGTGTAGATTTGTGATAGGAAATGGGCGGCCCTGAGAGGTAGATGCTTGAGCATGTCACCTGAGAGTTTGTCCGGGCCTCCCGATTTCTCTGTGTTGATGTTTTTTAGTTGGTCGTGTACCTCATCCGCTTCGATGTGCCAGTCGGACATTGAGCGGGGAGGTGAAAATTTCTGCTTTGATGGCTGGTTCGTATGTGGGTGGGTTGGCCTTGGGGGAAGGATCGAATGAATTTCGGCGCGGGGCGGGAGCTGGGTTTGCTATGGTTGGGGGCAATACGTTTTTCAAGTGAGTCGGGAAAATTTCTGCTTTGATGGCTGGTCGTATGTGGGTGGGAGTCCATTTGGGCGTTCCAGGGCTGTTATAGCTGGGGTTTTATTTCGGAGGGTCCGCTGTAGCTTCCATATGTCTTCGGCATTGTTTATTTGCGAGTTTTTAACATACTCTTCCCACGTCGCAGACCTATGGTCCCGCAGAAGCCTGGAGGTTTTTCGCCGTATGCGTTGGTATGTGTCCTTGGTATCGGGATCGCGGGAATGCTGGTAGATGCGTTGCGCCTTTCTGCGCTCTTAAATAAGGCGGATCAGCTCAACAGGGGTTTGTGATGAAGGGTTGGCGGTATCAGAAAGCTTTTGGGTTAATTCATTGAAGGCTGATTTAATTTGTTATTTTGGATGGTTTAATGCTCTGTCGATTTCAGGGGTTTGGTAAAGTTTCCAATCTGTTTTAGTTTGAGGTTTAGTAGATAGAGGCGAAGGGAAGATATAGTTGTGGAGAGCAAAGATTCTGTGCCAACAGCTTCCTGTGGTCTGAGGTTAGGTCGTGAAGTGGTTTGGGAGTTGTGAGAGAAAGGGAGGGGGAATGAAGAACTACGAGTATATCAAGAATATCTCCTTCGATGGTATTGGTGATGGGATTTGTTCTTAGGTGGGTTATGGATGTGGGAGGGGAAATGTTGAGCTGGTTGCTCCTATTTAGACATTGTAATAGACGAGCGCCTGCCGAGTTTTCCGCTTATCCCCAATCCGGACGCTTGGCGTTGAGGTCGCCCGCTATTATGATTGGCGCCCCGAGCATTATTAACGCATCAAGGTCAGGTTCAGCGAGTGGTTCCTGAGGCCGCTTATAGGCGGACACGATGGCAATTGGTCCGCGCGGCGTTCCGATTTCCACTGCTGTGGCCTCGATGTTGGCGAGAGGCGGAGTTCCTAGGGGCGTATGTGGGATGGTTCGTCTGACTGCAATTAAGGTGCCACCGCCGCGGTTTGGGCCAGAGCAATCATTCCTGTAAATGATGAAATTACGGAGGGAAAAGTTGTCGCTCGGGAGAAGGTGACTTTCTTGTATTAAGATTAGGTGGGGGCAATAATCAGAGATGAACTGATGTATTTCATCCTTCTTTGTATTTAGTCCTCCGTTTGCATTCCAATAGACGATTTTTAGAAGGTTGTTCATGGGAAGGCCTGCTCAATTAAGGGGGCAAGCAGAGTAGGTTTTGTAAATATGTCACCTGAGGTTTTTAAAATTTGGACGGCGTTTTTTACTAGATTCTTCTAGGTTCATAATTAGGTTCATAATTTCAGTGCCTGGTAAAACTTATCAGTTCAAAGAGCTCGCCGAAACCGGAGGGGGAATTTCAAGAGGATGTATTAGCTGTTTGTTGTTCCATTTGTCGGCCTACCGTAGCATCAGCGAATCCGGAGCCGAGAGCAGTGGGGGCGACTTCTTCCAATCCGGGCAGGGTAGGAAAGGCCTCTCTTTGTGGTGCACCCTGGGAGAGCGTCTGTGCTGTGGCGGGGATTATATTTCTATTTGGTGGTGTGAACGCATTTTTGCGGCGAGCGGTGTCTGCATCAGCGCGTTTCTGGCGTGCTCCCTGGAGTTGACGTGCTCGCGCATCTTTGTACGCATGGAGGGCAGGGCATTCGCCGTAGCACACGCCGTAGCCGGGCACACGCCGTAGCCGACGTGAGCATCACCGCAGTTGGTGCACTTTGGTTGGCCATTTCTGGGGCAGTCGTCGAAACTGTGGCCCTCGCCACAGTATAGACACACTGGATTTCGCCGGCATCCATTGTGGGAATGTCCCCACATTTGACACCTCTTGCAAAGCGGCGTGCGTTGAGCTCCTCGGTGCTCCTCCAATCTAATTAAGGTGTTGAGTAGTACAGGGATGTTTTTGATCCTAGTTATTTGGGAGAAGTTGAACTCTACGAGATAAAGGTTAAGTGAGTCAAAATACTTGTCTCCGCTTTCAGTTAAGCGCGCCCGCTTCATTTCGGATATGTGGTGGGTTGTTATCCCGTTTGCTTCAATTTCTTGTTTGATGTTGTTTAGATCAGCTCCACCGTGAAGGCCTCTGATAACTAATCGGTGTCGGCGTTCTTTGTTGCCCGGCGGAAAAGTATTGGGCGTGCCAGTTTAAGGATTGCATTTTTTTTCTTTAATTACGGTAGTGTGATCTCTGATGCATCCTTGTTTCAGTGTAAAGAAGGCTGGGGTTACTGTACCCCGTAGGATCTGCGTTAGTTTAGGTTTTAGTACGTTTAAGATTGCTTGTGTATCGACTGACATCTGGATACAGATTTCTCCTACAACTTCTCTGGGACGAATCGCAGGGGCGCGAATTTGTTGCTGCGTCTGTGCGGCAGTTTGAGCGCCAGAGGGTAGTGGGGCACCTTGAGCGGGCATATTTTGAGGCGCGGTAATTGGAGCACCGGTGGCCCTTTGGGTGATTTGAAGAGGTGAGATTTGGGGCACGCGCGAGGTTCCGTCTCTTGGTGTTAGAATTTGATAGCGGTTACTTAATGGTAACGCGTTTTGGTGGAGCCAAGCCTGGGTTTGTGGTGCCTGCTAGGGCCTAAAAGCTTTACTACATTTCCCATCCTTGGGCACGTTCTCCTCCGTCAGAACAATGCAGGAGGCTGCTCTTCCTTACGACCGTTTGGTTTTGCGTCCATTTCGGTTGAGTTTTTGGTTGCCCGATTTTTCGGAGTGGTTCGCGGAGCTCATTTTGGCAGAAGGTCACTGATGCTGAAAGGGACGCGTCCACTGGCTTGTGGGCGAAGTGGGGGTTTTGGCGGGAAAGAGTGTCACAAGCAGTTCCACTTAAGCTTGGAACAGACTCACCACTCTGGTTGTTACAGCTCGTAGTGGGTTGAGTTGCACCATGTTGACTGCGTGCTGCTACAGCAGCTTCAGCTGCATCCCAGAGGATTTGTTCAATGTCGTCTAAAAGAGCCGGATCGTGTTGGCGTATGTTACACGTATGGCCTATGTTATCATCTAGGTATTGGCAGGTCCGACAACGATTTCGTGATGGAGGTACTCTAGTTTTTGAGTTATGACGTGTTGAAGTTGCCTGCGTTCTAGCGCGAGTGCGTATGGGGCTTCCGTCAGGGAAACTTCCCCTCCTTGCATTTAACTGAAGATGTTAACGCACATTAGGAAAATTATACTTAAATGGAGAAATACTTTAGTCAGTACGCTCATTAAATACTTTAAACTCAGCATGCTAATTTTAAAACAATTTAGTTAATACAACCAAAACTATCAGATTGGATAATACACTCTGATTACCATAATACACTATAATTACTATACGTCTTCACGATGCGTGGATTGCACCTTTGCGGAGTGTGCGGTCGCGGGAGGTCGCCCGCCCGGACCGCACCACAACGTCCGACCCCTGAGCTTACCGGACCACCCCACGGACCGCTCCCGTCCGTCCGCTTCCCCCGCGTCCTTTCACCTAGTCACGCTCGATTGGCCTTTCACAGCCTGCCCCATTCTCTATATAAACCTGAGCGCCCAACATCCTGGCGCAACAGATGCGTGGAGTGTATCCACTTTTATGAATAAATTCCCGCCTCGCCAGGGTTACTGGCGAGGGGAAAATGAAAAAAAAATCCTGGCGCAGTACAGCTCTGAAGAGGACCGCGATATGTCGGTCGAAACGTCGGCACCTCAGCCTTCGACGCGGCGTCACTCGGACCGCCCAGATCATTGTAACAAGTTTTGTATCGCAGCTTGAGTCAATGGTCTCGATGAGGTTTTTCGTCCAGTTTTCCTGATTCATTGAGCAAATGCTGAGATGGCCTCTTGTTTTGCCTGTGAACATAAATGTAACTTCATTATCTGTGCACGTCTTCTAGAATTCAGTGGGAAATATAGTTATTCAAATTTCTCGTTTCCATGTTGTCGCGGCAGAAAGTATTATTCCTTGACGAAGGACATCATGGATAAGAGCCCAAAATGTATTGCTTATTTATCCTTGAAAATATATTTCATTACATGGGAGCGGTTTTTTATAATTCAAAATTCAAGTAGTATATGACTTAGTGTATTTTGAAAAAAAATAACAGAGGCCATGGTAAAGAATAAAAAAACACATACTTTTGAAAATGTGCACAGAATTCGCTTCTCCCCATAGCACGTCATACACAGTTTTAACTGTTTTTGACGTAAAATAAATAATAAATAAATGTAAATAATAATAAAAGCATTAAAGCACCATTTTATTCAATTGTTACGAAGTTCTGCCCATTCCCTAGGGAGGCGCGCTTCAAACTGTGGTTTGAATAACACTGCTCTAGAATGATCGATGAAAAAGCACATGACTCGCATTAGTTATTATCACCTTCAAGGACTATACTCAGAGGGTCAATCTGACGAGGAAAGGGAGGCGGGGTATAATCAACCTACAAAATCTACACATCAAGCAAATGAGTGTTGTGAGAGAGTATTTTAGAAATAAAGATAATTCATGGCTTCTGCACAAAATAATTAAGGCAGATAACTTAACAGGATTAATAATTACTCTCATAATATTAGATACATGAACCTCCAGCATTCATCAGTCTAAGAAGAAGTAGAGAAAAGGAAGTCAATCTACATCTTAAAAGATGTAGCTATGCTAAAGCATAAGCTAATCAAAGTGAAGTCGTTGACATTGAGAGACTTATTCTGGGGTCCCTGAACCTGACGACCGAGGGACCGTGTTATCACAAACCAAGACGAAGTAATAACAACAAAAATTGTCTCAAACATATTTATACATCTTGGAGTTGTGAATGGTAATAATTGCAGAATGTGTGATAAAGGACATGAAATGGTTCAACCCGGAGACTAGTAATTAGCAGACTAGTGTAATTGAACCTGTTCAATACGGACGAGGACCTGTTCAATATGACGAGGAGCGTATAATCCGACCCAAACTCTCCAAGAAATATGTCTCCTGATGAGTACTACACCTTATTACAAGTACCATCCCCAAACAGTTTTTTAAAAATGGAAATTATAAACAATTCTGGGATCGAAGCATCCTAACAGATAAATCCGTCCATCAGCACTATCTGATGTCTCCGTCTGGGACAAGGTATCCAATAAGGTCTGGTTTGTACACTTCGCTATGAGAGATAGTCACAACATCACGACAGCTTATCAGCGGAAGCTGGAAAAATACAAAGACAACTTTGAAATACAAATAAAACGTCTTTCTTGTTGGAGGAATGATCTCTGGGAGACGCGAAAAATATACCAGTAGTATTGCTGTCCCTTTTGTCGTGCCAAAGGTCACTGGAGGAAATGGACCTACTTGAATCTGCAATTATTGGCATCCAGAAGGCAGTCATAATCAACACATTCTGTGATCGGAGAATTCTTAAGTCCGGGTATTGAATAAAATTGTTTATTCAAAATGTTGGAATTTGTCTTTGTAAGGATGTCGTAGGTTTGTATTTATGTTGTTACTTATTAACCTACTTGCAAAATTCTATCGTAATTATTATAAGTTTTATATATATTTATCAATAAAATGTAGTCGCATTTAATTTGATCTGTTTTATTACTGTAAATAAAGAAAATAACAATAACTGACTGTTTGATGTGTATGTGACCTATAATGGTGTGCATTTCCGCTTAGGGTAGAGCCTATTTATAGCAACCATCCATGCTTAATTCCTACATTTTCGGTTGCAAAACCTTTTATATGAAGTCGTCTTAAGTGTTACAGTATGTGAAGTGAGCGAATTAGAGAATCGGTGATCACGTATGCTGTACGTCGATGTAGACTGTCCCCAAATCCTCCTAAGGATCCTAAGGGATGATTGTTATTGCGATACTTGGGAAATGGTTACTCAATTGTAGTAGACACATCAATATATTCTAAAATGAAAACAATACACTTGAGTGACTGGAAAACTGTCACACACACACACTCACACACACACACACACACACACACACACACACACACACACATACACACAAGATAATAAATGACATAATATTTACAATATTTATTTCTAAATCTGCAGTTTTCGAAAATTCAGAGTTCAACAAAAATGAGACCTGCCCCATTTTTATGCTATTTCTTGTTCTATCGTTGACAAAAATTGGAGAAAAAATTTAATTCCCAAATTTTTAAAGATTTTATAGAAACAAAATTGCAATTTTCGAAAATATAGTGTTCACAGCAAATGAAATAGATATATACGAGGGGCAAAGTTAAAGAAAAAATTGGAGCGGTTGTTTAGAAAAAAAATGTTTAAAAATTCATCAGTTCATATAAAGTACTCGCGTTCATTTAAACGGATTGAGGTATAAGGATTTTGTGGAAAATAGGCTGATCGCTCTCTTAGGCGCTAGCGTTGACCACAGACAGGTAGATATAGACACGTTTTGTCTTGTCACGTCACATCTTTGTCGTCAATCAATATTTCGGTATCAATGGCGCACAATTACAACTAGTTAGAGGACGTAACTTGTAGAGCACTTTTTGTGGAAAATTCACCGTTTTCCGGCGCACAATACAATACTTCTTCTTACGAAGTACGAGTGAGAGAGTAAAAATGAAATACAATATGCACTCTTCGGATCTAGTAAGTTGTGTACAATACAAGTGTAACAGTTGCTTGCAATTACATTTTTCTCCAATCTGACTTTCTTATTATTCAAATCTAATCACTTCTACTAAAATTACTTGGCAGACTTTGCATGACTTTTCGTGAAATATTTACATTGATTAATATTTGAGTGTTAAATACATTAAAGCATATGTTAAATGATTTTACAATTCAAATGGATTTCGTTTATCGTTACTTGACATTAATTCAATAATAAATTACAATAAATATGTTACACATTTTGAATGTCCTTTTTCTTGCTTATGGTTGAGGAAAAATCTAATTACCGTACAGGGGTCACTTACGCAAAGTGCTATATAGTAAGCGATGCACTTGACCTTGGCTACGAAAAGTAAAAAATTTGGTTTATTCTTATCGTTCGACCGTTATGCATGACTATAATTCCCTTTGCCCATGGCTTATCGACCTCAGAGAAAGTGGAATAGTTCAGTACATACAGTAAAGAATTGACGCAGGCGCTGTTCTTTTCTGCTTTCCACCCTCCCACGCTACACTCTCCGGATGAGTCCACGAAGAGGTGTTGCCAGAGTTCTGTGCGCCCAGTGATTGGAGAACCACTATAAAGTATTCTAAGTCCAAGTGCGCTGCCCGCAAGTTGTCTCCTGGGCGATGGAGTCGTGAACCACCCGGGTGCGGCCCCACGCGTTCCGTGGCCCCGGGGAGCGAGCCTCTCCCTCGCTCCTTGTTCCCTTTCGACACCACAAAGCCCAGTTTTCTTTCAGTGCTGATTATCAGAATTTCTTCTTCCCGCACAGACACTATCTAACAGTCTTATTCGTACGCATTGCTTGTGCAAGGTATAATCAAGTTATTGGATCATAGTAAAGGATTTTATTTTCAAAAACAGTCGTTATAAAATCTCTAATCTAACAATCTCTTACAAACTGAGAAACATGGGTTGTTTATTAGAATAAAGTAGTACATTAATTTAAAAAAATAAAAAAGAGAATAATTTTCAGTTTTGTGCAACTTTGGTATTCGTACACTAGATGTAACTACACCAAATAAACTCGAGGTGCTACAGAATAGCACATACTTTCTCGTAGTAAAGTTTTCTAATTTACTTTTTGTGGACTGGTACTGTACAGTCTTGGCCCTCCTTGTCTGCTGCCATCTATCACCGCCCAATTACAGTTTTTAAAAAATTTTCTCAACTTTTCGTTTTCCAAATAGTAGAACCGAAATATTAATTTAAGAATATTAAATAATGCTAAAAATTCATCCTAAATAGTTTTTTTTCATTGAAACATTTGGAGCCGTTTTTAACCAAATGGTGTTAAGCGTTACTGTAAATTGAAGTTTGAAGCTCTTTTTCACAAGAATCTATTGAGTCTTCGAAAAACTTCATTTGAAGTAATTTGAAGCACTTCCACTCTCAAATGCAGTAATGTATACAAATCCATTAAAATGTGCGTATTAACGGCGTGAAAGATTTAAAAAAAAACATTTGTGTAATTTTTAAAAACAAAAGAGTACACCAAAATGAACTTTAGTATATTAAACAGTGCCATTATTACTATCCCTTGCAAAAGTTTGAAGAAAAAATTGTAGCAATTTTTCAGAAAATGGCGTTTGAGCTTTTCTGAAAATGCGGGGTTTTGATTTTTTAAAAGTTCTTGAAAAACTTTATTTGACATTATTTAAAGCACATGTACTCAGAAATATAATACGGTAAAGAAATTGCCTCTAAAGTAAGTATTACCGACGTGAGAGACAAGTCAAAAAATTACATGTTTATAATTTTTGAAAAAACAAAATAATATAGCAATATGGTGTTTATGTTATCGTATAGGGTTTGTTTGGCACTAACCGTACAAAAAAATTAAAGAAAAAAATAGGTTTTTTTTTTACTATTGCACGAAAACTACTAAAATTTTAAAAAATTGAGATGATCGTTATGAAAGAACTATTTATGGACAACACATTTCATTTAATGGAAAAATCTCTGTCTTCAATTTGGTGTTTGAAAAAAATTCCGAAAAAAATCAAATTTTGGTAATTTTAGAAAATTTAGAATTTAGCGTGAAAATCGGACCTATGCCACCTTTATAAGTGTATTTACTCCAGTCATACAAGAAATTTAAAGAAAAAATTTAGAGGAGTTTTTCAGAAAATTTTGAAAATGTTCCTAGGGCGTCATGTAAAGTACCCCCAAATTTTAAAGAAATTTTTTTCAAAATCTCAAAGCTTCAACTAGAGCCAGATGGACAGGGTTTTCTTCAATTTGGAAAAGTTCGTACGCATGGTTTAGGCGCTAGTAGTGTTCACAGCACAGACGAACGGACGGACGGACGTTTTGAAAAAAAAAAAAAACAACACTTTTTTAGTATCAGGGAACCCCAAAACGTATATTTCCATTGAAAACTCGAAATCAATTTTCCGCAGCATTACATAACTTTCTCTATACTACGTGTATGCGTATCCGTATGCGATTCCGTATATGCGTATGTATACGAGAAAGTAAAAATGATCAAAGGAAGTGAACTATGGTTTCAGTATTTTGTTGTATATCCCTTGGCTTTTATCACAGCTAGGCATCACCTCTTCATTGAAAGAACAAAATTCTTGCAAGTTGTGGGTTTTATTTTCTTCCATTCTGCTGTTTTAGTTCTTCTTTGTTGTTCATGTCACCTTTGTAAACTTCTCTTTAAAACTGACCACAAATGCTCTATGGGGTTTAAGCGTGGGCTTTGAAGTGGTGTTTGGAGTAATTTTGGCATCTTCGATATTAACTAAGTGATATTGAGCCGGGTCATGTGCTTTCTGTCATTGTCCTGCAGAAAACGGTGAACAGGTGGCAAGCCCATTTTCACAGCAGTTTGTTTTATATTATTTTTCAAAATGTCGAAATAAACGTTGGTATCCATAATTCCATCAATGAATTGGATCATAGAAGACATACAACCCCACATTACTGATCCGCAACGATACTTCGCCGTGGGAATTGTATTCATGAAACAATCGTCAGTATTTGGCTTCCTCCAGACCCGACGTATCGCATCTGACCCAAAGAGGTTTATTTTACATTCGTCAGATCAAATTACACTCTCCCAAAATTCTTCTCCTTAATTCACAAGCTCCCTAGCAAATGTCAGTCTCTGCTCGCGATTTTCCCTGCGTACGAAAGGCCTCTTCGCGCTATTCGGATCGGACATCACCTTTTTAGATATATTTTCTACTAAGACACGTAATGAAGGAGCACTTTTTACTTTAAACTTGTTGAAGCACCAAATCGTACCTACGTTCCACCTCGTTTTTGTGGCAAATTTTTCGTAGAACCCTCCTCTCTAAACTTTTTTTATTGGTTATTTAAGGTCGCATCAACATCTAGGTCATTACCGACCACTATTGGAGTTAACGTTATGATAACTATGAAGATGAAACGTAATGATGATAATACTGGGTGAAAGGACGACCACAAATACAACCATGCCCGAGACGGGACTCGAACTCGCGACCCTTTGTTGCGAGGTCACTCCCACACTACTGTCTTAGCGATCTCGGCCACCGGGCAGTCTCTAACCTTTCTTACAATGTACTGCACAGTGAGTGGCTTTTCTTAACTATTCGATCTATTTATCGCAAGGAATAGCCCTTAAGTGGTAAGTTGACCTCTTTCTCATTGAAAGTCAACTCCTTCTGGTTGCTATTTCGATGCCGTCTGTTGCCTACTGTTGGAACTATCCTTACAGAGCGCATTGAGACGTTGAAAACCGTCAAGGACGGCGTAACCCGACGCGGAGGAACTGCATATTGCCACTTACTTCGACTGCACGAATAGAAAAGTTGTAACGAAAGATATTTGTTTTATTCAATATTAATATTATGTTAAACATGCATACATGTAATATTTTTCATTGACATGTATTTGCCACTAACGCAAATGCTGCACTATTTCAACAAAGACATTATTTTCAAATATTTTACGACGAGATATGATAGTTTTTTGTTCCTAATCTGAGTGTTCGAATAAGAATGTTAGATACTGTATACAAAAATGGAAATGAAAGTTTCCGATTGAAATCGCAATGCATCACTTTGAAAGAGAATCATTTTGTGCAGTGTCATCACATCTAAACAAAACGTTTTTATGACGTTTTGTGAACTATCGGAGATTAGAGAGAGTATAGTAATAAGTATGTGACTGGCGATAACTGCTTGGTTGTAACACGTCATACGCAGTTTTTAACTGTTTTTTTTTTACGTAAAATAAAATTTAAAAAAATAACCGATTGACTGCTGTGGTTTCGCGCTGTGATGTTTCTTGTAGAATGTGTTCAAGTACAGAGTATACAAAAACAACATATGCACTGGAACGGCGTTTGCGAAACTCACATATAGAAATAAATGTTTTACTTTAATGAATTTTCAACCGCGCTCATATTTTCTCAAAATTAAAAAAGAACACCAGGAAATGTTGTACGATATAAAATGTACAGATCTTTTCAATTAATAGGATTTTTGAGTTTTCTTTCTTGTAATAAATATTATGAAAATTGTTTTTAAAACACACGTTCATTTTTCATTTTTCGGACCCATTATTTATTTCTTTACTTTAGCCGTTACATTTCCTATGGAGTACAACTGGCCTGTATACACATTTTGAGCTATACAAAAGTTAACTTGTGCAGTTTAGTTGATCTCGATAATATACATATTGTTTATACATACACGGTTCTAGTTTATGCAAAGTTATTAATTTTTCAATTCAATGTTCTACCTTTAGTTCTAGTAAAGTCCAAACATACAGATACAATTCTAATTGTCAGTTATAATCCTAATGTTAATTATCTCAGATTAATCATTTTTAACAATTTTCATTTTATGTACAATCTCCACCCCATCCTACCCTACGTTACTGGTGTCCATTTGGGTCCTGTTATCTCTTTAAATCTGTCCTGCCATTTCGTGTTTTTCCTTTGTAGTCGCCGTCAACCTGCTCTTGGGTAACATATCGTTGTTGCATGTTCCCACCGGTTTTCATATTGTCGAGTGATACCCTATTTCCGGTTTAGTATTTCTGCATGTTGTATTGCGTCTTGTGTCTTTGTTCTGTTTCTAATGATTTCGTTGGCTATGTGGTTTTTATATATTGGCATAGACGCGGCCGACGGCCCGGCAGTAGCTCAGTCGGCAGGTGATGCTAATTCTTTTGTAACCTATGGATAGTGGAAGGAAGTTGACATTTCATGAAGTTACACGGCATTTAAATGGTTCAATACTAATTTTCATTTATTTCTGACTGGTGTCAGAGAAGTTATATTCGAAAGGAGAGAAATGAATAATTGAATCCTACCTAATGAGCTCGTTAAAATAAATTTAAATGTTTAAATTTCAAAATTAAGAAACTACAGCTAAAAAGAAATTGAAAATTACTGATGAGTTTAATTCTTAAGGCTAACGACAAACACGCCAGGGCGCGGCAACGTATCGTATCGTAATCGTATCGTAAATATCGTTATGTTCTCGTTGCGTTTGAAGAGCGTAGAATAGAACTCAATAGTGTGAGTTATGCCCATTAAGCGACTTATATGATGAGTGGAGCGCCGGCAGCAGATCCTGGGTCGTTGAACTTGCCAGCTGAGGGTTGATCTCCGAGCAGCGGTCTCAAGAGGACGGCTGCGCTGGTCGTGGCGTACTAGAGGCAGCGGCGTTGACATCTGGCAGCGCGGACCGCAGTGGTGGCTGGCGGCGCTGAACTGCGGCGGCGATGAAGGGGTCGGACGGGCGTGATCTGACCACCCACACTTCTTCTTTCGATCCACTAGTTGGCGGGCGGAGCGTGGCCCAGAGAGTTCTCAGAATTATTCACAGTAACAGCGAGTGTGTGCCTGCTAATAGCTTCGTGGGTCTACTGATACAGTGGCCAAATGCGGCTTTCTTTGGTACTGATTTCGCCTCCCGTGAAATTTTGAATAATAAGAAAGATAAAAGAAGAACATTTAAGTGGCGAGACTTATAAAAAAATTCCCGCAACTCCCCCCTTTGTGCGCAGCTCGCACGAACGTTCTCGCTCAAGTCTCTTAATCGGAAAGAAATTTCTTTGAGGAGCGCTCTGCGCGCACGTCCTCACTCAACCGGCCGAGTCTAAAAAAAATTATTATGACTAACTAAAGGGGTTATAAACTAAACATTTGTCACAACAATTTCCTGACCATTCATCGTTCGCAAACGATCCCAAGAGATCCCAGGGCATTGAATTGTTGTCAGAGATAACAAAAGAAAATGCCGGCTACATTATTCTCTAAAAGGTCTTAAATTTAAAAAATTAAACTTTCCTACCGGGAGATCATTGTCATCAATATAGGGTGTCACGAACTGTTTAATCGTATCCCCCAATTTCTCATCGAGACATCTGATAAAGGCGGTGCCGCTATTTTTCAGTCCGAAAGGCATCCGTTTCCACTCATAGGTTAATCCATTGTACAGGAAGCCAGTGAATTTCCTATCATCCGGGTGGATAGCGATTTGCCAGTACGAGCTAGAGAAATCAAGCGCTGAAAAAATACTCGCCTGATTAAACTTCCATAAAATTTCATCTAAATTTTGTGGCGCTTCATTTTCAGGTACAGTTACCTCATGGATTCTTCGGGCGTCTAGACAAATTCTACCCCCCCCCCATCTTTGTTTTTTACAACCACTATTGGGTTTAAATATGCCGTAACGCTTCTCTCAATAATCCCGTCGTTAATCATTTCCCTGATAGTTTCATCAATTTTTCCCTTAAGTGATTGCGGAATAGGATAGTTATGTTTTTTGAAAGGGGTATCATCAGTGACCAGTGATTTTGCTTTAGCAAAAGTCCTTTATAGAATGAACGGGGCGGGCAAAGACATCTAAAAATTTCATGAGTACTTGCTGTAGCTGGGAGTGCTCATGGTCATGTAATAAGTCATTACGTACAAACACTGGCAGATGACCCCACTCACGTCATCCCCCGAATTCCATGACGCACACAGAATACTTGGTTCTAATTTGTCCCCACCGTCATCTTCAATAACAATTTCCTTACCCCCACCAAAACTCATAATATCCCGCGAAAAATCAATTATTCCCTCATATTCTTTTAAGAAATCAACCCCCAAAATAATATCGTGATTTCGATCCTCCATAATCAAACAAGGTACGTCAAATAAACTCTCACCTACCTGAAAAGAAATTAGAGCCTGTTTCGAAATGGGTTTACTCTTTATTTCCAATACCGACAACGTAACATTTTACCGTCGGTAGGGTAGGTACCGGAATACGTTCACTAATAAGACGCGAATACAGTACACAATAGAACACTTCACTGTACACAAGAAACACTTGCTGGAAAGGAGACACAATACACAGCACTAATACAGGCCACAAAATGCTCGTTTTTGATTCGTGTCTAGGGTTCTCCTTTGCTTACTCGATTTTTAATCGATCACTGCCCCACAAGTATGGGCGCCAATCATCTAACACACCCACCTACTACCTTCCACACGTGGGGAGAGCGTAATAGTATGAATGCTCGTGAAGCGAGCTTAAAATTCTCAGGAAGCAGGATCTTTTGGGGATGAGAAAGGTCTGAACCCTTGACACAATGAATAAGATAAAATACGAATAAAATGAGCATATATTCAATGAAAAATTACAGTGGCACAATAGGATTATGCACGTTGGTCACTGAAAAGAAAAACAGAAAACAAGACAAAACAAAAAATTGGCGTCACCTCGATTGCTTGAACACACTTTCACCAATTACAATTCACAATTTGCTCATTCCTCTTTTTGAGATTTTATCTACCAAATTATTTTACTCTTTCTACTCTCTAGTTTGTCCGTGCACGGCTTTTAAAATGAGTTTTACACTTGTTCTAAGGTATCCCGTTCACAGGTGCTAGCCTTGGGCTTCGCACTCACTATAACACTGAACTTTAAAGAGAAAAGACAATAAAATGTAACATACACGTTACTTAAATCTGACCCCTTTACATATCACAGAAAGCAATTACTTTTAACACAATACAATAAACTATGACTTTTCCAGATAACATCAACTGTACAACATGTAAAACTCATGAAATATTTAAGTAAAATTGCACAAGGTATGGCCTCTTTGAATGAATTCAATAACACGCCCAGTAAATGAAATTGAAACTGCCACTCACATCGTTCGGAATTCTTCTCCAACCTATGCTGGACTTTTCACCCACTTTATGGTACTCGCGCCTGGGGAAATTTTGGTGGGGTTCTCCTCTTTTCGTGACCTCCCGGAAAAACATTATTCGCTAGTTCGGGAGTCAGAATTCGAAAAGCTGTGGGTAGATGGCGCGTTTACAAGCAATCGCTCCGCCGCGTACCCTACCCTACCTCTGTAGTAGAACATTCAAAGAAACATTATGAAATACTTACGAGGTAATTCGTAATGTTTCCTCGATTGTTCTATTGCAGAGGTAATTCAATGTGATAGTAGTTCCCTCACTAAGCACCTGAAGATGTAACAAAACTAGTTACGAAACGTTGTGCAATTGATGAAATAAATGATTGTCATAGAAACTTTGGACACTTTTATTTGTAAACATATATTGACAATCAAGAAGAAATATTGATTTACCAGGCCCCGTTAACCTGTCTGCAAAAAAAAAAAAGAATATATACTTGTAACAACCATCTCTGTTTTTTATTCTAGTGTTTATATATTCTCATTGATCTCCAGCTCTTAATACAATTTTTTATCTTTTTGATACGGCCATGGAGACTCCTCTCTTTGCTCTAATTTCTTTTTTTTGTTGGTTATTTAAGATCGCATCAACAACTAGGTCATTATCAACCCTTATTGGAGTTAACAGTATGAAGATGAAATGATATGGTGATGATAAGGGGTGACAGGACGAACACAAATACAACCATGCCAGAGACGGGATTTGAAACGGCGACCCTGCGGTCCGAGATCACTGCGACACTACTGCCTTAGTGATCTCAGCCACCGGATCGGCTCTAATTTCTTTATTCACCCCACTAAATATATGAACGTAGTCTTTAATTTTCTCCATTCCTTGGCCCATTTTTTTCTTTTCAGGCGAGAGAGCAATTTGCACATCCCATTTTCTAATTTTTTCGAAAAAGTTGTATTTTAGCACTCGGGATATTTAGCACTCGAGCTTTTTTACCAGGGAAAGGGTGCTGACCGTACGCTCTAACCCCCAATCTAGAGCTTTCTTCTTCGAGGTTACCTTCCCCTAGACAGGCTGGCTTCTCTCCCACCTACAGAGGGAGGAATGAATGAAGAACAGATGGAAAAGGAAAAGAAATGAGAACATGCCTGATACGTTTTTGAGGGATACTTTCGTTTGATTCTTCCACCAGAGCTAATCCGGCTAGGGAGACCCTACTAGTAGATAGATAGATTTATTAAAGTTCGCTTTGAGCTAATGCTCGGTGGCAAACATTATTACAACTAAATATACAATTACGAAACTATTACGAATATTTACAAATATAATTACAATTAAAATTAAAGATGTATATCCCAGTTAAAATTAATTTTGAGTTATCTGTAAGTTGACTTACAGCTTAACACTTCACTCCACTCCACTTCACTTCACTTCACTTCACTGCGCTGCACTACACTGCACTCCCCGCCCCTCCCGTGCCCCCATCACACTACACTTCACTTCACTGTATAAGGGACATGACCATATTTTTAATAATACTAACGATTATAATAATGTAACTAAAAATAATAATAATAATAATAATAATAATAATAATAATAATAATAATAATAATAACAACAACATAGAGAAAATATAGACCACATTATCAGTGGATGCAGCTCTCTAGCATCCTCAGAATATACAAAACGACATGACGTTTGTAAAGTGGTTTATCAGCAACTATGCCACAATAATGCATACCGAACACCATACTATAAGTACACACCCGAACCAGTCATTGACACAAATAATCACAAAATGTACTGGAACAGGTCCATAATAACTGTCTGTATCATCTAATAAACCGGACATTGTATGGCATGACAAGAAAAATAAAAAGGTGTATCTGATTGATGTCGCAGTCCCGCTAGCTCACAACATCCCAAAGAAAAGAAGTAAAAAAATTCTAAAATATCAACCTCTGGCAAATGAGATAAAGGAAATTTGGAGCAACGTGGAAATGGTGATGATTGTACCAATAATTCTAGGCGCCACTGGTGAAATTCCTAAGTTCCTACATGAATCCCTAGCTGAACTGCATCTGAAGAAGGGGTTATACATCCAGATGCAAAAGATTGTCATACTGGACACATGTAACATCGTGAGGAAGTTTCTGAACATTGTTGGTTGATCCAGTGCTGATTATGACAGTTGGAACGTGTATCTCGTGTTCATGGTAACCGAGATGCACGAGTGGAAACAAGTTAAATTGTGATAATAATAATAATAATAATAATAATAATAATAATAATAATAATAATAATGATAAAGGTCCCAGTACTATTACTGATAACCTACATAGAATTAAGTATATATTTAAATTTCACTACATTAGAAGGAAGAGTCTTTTGCAGGTAGTTTGTTCCAATCTACTATAGTACGATTCACAAAGGAGAACTTGCCTACATCAGTTCTTTGCTTTCTACATCGTATTTTCCAGGGATGGTCTCCTCTGCTTTTATAATCAGGTTTCCGTAATCTTTTACTGAGATCTGCCCATGCTGAGTCCCCTTGGTATGTCTTGTACATTACGCATAAACGCGCCCGTTCCCGTCTCTTAGATAAGGGTTCCCATTCATCTCGTCCATCAACGCGTCCATGATTTACAAACTTTCCGGCCCGTTTTTTAATTTTATCTAACGCCTCGATTTGCCCTTTTCTGTACGGGTCCCAGCAGGCTGCTCCGTACTCTAAAATAGGACGGACAAGTGTAGTATATGACAAGGATCGGGCATTTGAACTACTGTTTTTTAGAATGCGCATTACAAAGTGCAGCGCCCTCCATGATTTTTTGACCGTATTGTTAATATGATCCGACCAACCCAAGTCGCTACGCAGGACCAAACCCAAGTACTTACAGTTTTTTACACGCGGTATATCGTTAGTTCCTAACTTGTAATTCGAGTGAACATTCGAGCGAGATTTGGTAAAACAAATGAATTTACTCTTTTCCGGATTTAATTCCATCTTATTTCTGCACGCCCAATTCCATAAACAGTTAAGATCGTTCTGTAAAACATTTTCATCCGAAGACGCGCCAATACTCCTATATATTATGCAATCATCGGTGAAAAGTCTAACTTTCGATTTTATTCCGGTTGCAATATCATTAATAAACGCTAAGAATAGGAATGGCCCTAACACACTCCCCTGGGGGACCCCGGAGATTACATCGGCTTTCGATGAGTGTTTGTCACCTATTCTGACTGCTTGAGTTCGGCCCGTAAGAAATTCTTTTATCCACAAGATTATTCGATGATCTAATCCAGTTTTTGACAGTTTTTCAATTAAAAGGCCATGTGGAACCAGATCAAATGCTTTAGAAAAGTCTAATATTACTGCGTCGACCCTACTCCCTTCGTCTAATGAATCTGCAATGTCCTGACATAAAGAAATAGTCTGGCTGTCACACGAATAGCTAGGACGAAAACCGTGTTGATTTTGAAAAAGCCAGTCGGTTTTATTCCAGACTCGTCTAATATATTCCGCAATCATGTGTTCCATCTGCTTGCATACAACTGATGTCAAACTTATAGGCCTGTAATTATTAACAATCCTTTTGTCTCCTCCCTTGCGAATCGGCACTACAATTGCCTCTTTCCAATTTTGAGGAATCGTATTATTATTTAAAGTGACGTCCATTAACCGAGCAAGGTAAGGAATCATGGCTTCCCCTCCCAATTTCAATATTTACCTGGTATTCCGTCAGGACCTACAGATTTATTTTTCCTAATTTTTGCGATTCTTTTTCTAATAATTCCTGCATCGACTCTAAAGGTTTCTATTACGGGTTTGATTCATTTACTGAAATCTGATCCTTCGGCTTGAAAACCGATGCGTAATGCCTATTTAAACAAGCCGCCTTTTCACTGTCATTTGTAATTAACGAACCGTCAGCTCCGCAGATCGCTGGAATATTTTCTTTGTTCCCTTTCTTATGTCTTACATACTTGGAGAAATTTTGCCAACAGTTCAATCTATCGTTTAGAATTGATTGTTAGGTAATTTTCTTGGGTATGTAATTTTAATTCTAGCAAGTCTTTAGATAATCGTAGAAAATTATTTTTGTGTTCCTTGTTTACATTACGTTTACTATACGCTTTCCTAACCTTCCTTTTCAGTCGCCTCACTTCTTTGTTGAAATAGACCGGATCCGAATGGCACCGTAGTTTCTTGGTAGGACGAATTTTTCTAAGCATTCTAAAATTATGTTCCTAAAGTTTGTCCAAATCTGTTCTACTGTACATCCGCTAGAAGCCCAAGTTGAAAATTTGCTTTTCAAATATAATTGCATGTTTGTAACGTCTGTTCTATAAAACTGAAACATTTTTCTTTCTTTTACGGGATCATTTCGCTTACCCTCTCTGCACATTTTTAGAAGGACTCCTTTGTGGTCGCTAATTCCAGGAATTATTTCGCAGGAAAGAAGTTTGTCCACCGGTCGAATAAGGAAAACGTCCAGTAAAGCGTTATCGCGTGTCGGTTTAGTCACTACCTGCGTTAAGCCGTTGTCCCAAACCAACTCGTTAACGAGGCGTTGAGCGGCGCCTTCAGCCCCCACATCCCCCTCCCAGGTAGCGTGCGGTAAATTTAAGTCTCCTCCGATAATGATGTTTTTCCCACTTTTCCTGATTGCACGGGTTCGCTCTACAAGTCTTTGCAACGGTTCATGTCCATCTTTCTGTGACCTATACGCGCCTATAATTTCCCATTGGTTTTTTGAATTTCTATCTCGAATGTGTACACGTATTATTTCAAATTTGTCATCCACCCATGCCTCTACTGCTTCAAAGTTGTCTTTTACGCATATAAAAACACCCCCGCCAATGCGATCTATTCTATCACGTCTGAATGTTAAAAAGTTTAGTCTGAAGATTTCAGCGTTTAATATTTCCGCATTGATTCATGATTCCGTACCTATCACGACATCTACATTATAAGATTCTACAGTGTTCCAGAAATGAACAGTTTTATTATAAATACTCCTACAATTAACCTGCAGAAAGACCAGAGACTCACCTTCTGCGCGATTAAATAGTGAAAGTCCGTCTCTCGCCACCGTTCCCGCGTCGCTGTCCGCCGTTATATCGCCGTTCGTCCTCGCTACCCCCGCGCCGCCGTCCCTCGCCGCCGCCACCGCGACACAATCCGTCGCCGCTGCGTCGCCGTCTAACGCCGCCGTCGCCGCGTCGCCGTTCGTCGCCGCTGCGTCGCCGTCCCTGGCCGCTGTCACCGCGTCGCCGTCCCACGCCACTGTCCCCGCGTCACTGCAGGTCGCAGCTACGTCGTCGTCACTCGCCGCACTGCAGTACGCCGCCGACATTCCCACACAAACAATTTTATGGGATTCGATATCTTTTGCCGCCACCGCCATGCGGTCTCACGAGCTTGTCGCGGAAAGTTTCGGGTCTCCTACGCGCGAGAAGAGTCCACCCAGCTTTTTGGACCCCGAGCGATTTAGATGCAAGCCGTCACGACCGAAATCGCCGTCCTGCAACCAAGAATTCGGGTCCACAAAAAACACCTTTCTGGTTTGCGCCACCCATTCGTACAAGCGGTTGACTACATCAACCCGTCTCCACAGAATGCCGCGACGCCTGAGAATCCCACTGATATATATCACCCATATCCCACATGACGAAGCCCAGATTTCTTCTCCTAAGATCGTTAGTACCGACATGTAATATGACGGTATCTGGCGTTCCGAGGTCCCTATTCTCCACATACCTTCGCAGCTGCTCAGTTCGAATTCCCGGGAGGCAGACAACATCCGTATGTTTGTTGTGATTACCTACGTGCCTGACTATCGAGTCTCCAATTACGAGAATGGGTTTTCTCGCAGTTGGAGCCTCTACGACTGGATGCGCGGCGTCTCCTTCTGGAGCAGCTCGGAGTTTCTCCTCCAGAGCTGCGTTCAACTCCTGCAACTCTTGGATTTGAAGAAGAGCAGCATCCAGTTTCTCTTCCAGTAGCCGGACTCGATTTTCTTTGCACTTGTTGCAAAACCATTTGCCGTTTCCATGTCTCCGTTTTTACCACAACTCGCATGGTACCACAGTCCACACAACTCGCACTGTTTCTCGATTTCAAGTTGCTGTTGCACTCACTGCACAAGATGCGAATTGCATTTGCTTCAACTGCAGGTCCCGGATTAGGTTCGACACCTCCAATTAATAATAGCACCGCTATCGTGGTTGCACGCGATGCTGCTCCAGCAGCTGCACCGTCCCCGCGAAACGATGCCGAGGGTGCCGGCGCTGCGCACGAGGAAAAGCGCGCGGCCCACGCCCCGATGCGCGCCCGATACTCCTGCAGGTAGCAACCCATTGTCTCACCCGGAGCTCCGCTAAAGCACGTCCAACCGCTACGACGAACTACAACAGAATCAAGTAGCTACGATACAGTCGGCATAGCCCCTGTTATCATAGGAGCACGCAACACTCCCCGCCCGCATAGACATGCTTGTACAATGTAAACTATCCGCCGCGCCGCGCCCTGAGCTGCCCGAAGGGGGAGAGGGATGGCGCTGGTTAAGTAGGGAAGCGGATTTCGGCACGCAATTATGATGATTAGCCTTGCACATTCTATTTATTCATTAAGCTATGCACACAAACGTTACAAATTAAAATTGATTATGACTGAATTAATTATTTGTACAAACGTTTTGAGGCAAATGAAATGAAACTTTAACGCAGATGATGTCGATTTACATAACGCGGCTCTTACTCTGTGGAATTGTAACTGTTCTGTTCCTGGCACGTAACTTCACAGGTCACACGGCATAAAAGGCGAAAGGGAAACTTATACCTTACAGATGTAGGTGATGTGAAGTGTACCCCTGCGTTTCACAGACGGCTTGGAATGCTCGGTCCCACAGGGTCCAGCGATGGCCGAGCGTGGATGCAGCGCTGAAACGGGACCACAGGAAGGGACACTACACAAACGGCAGGCAGCGACTTAGGTGTCTAACTTCCAACAGTCGGACGACAAACGAATGCCGCATAAGTACCGATATAGACTCAGTATACGAGGCTAACACTCGAACGTGCATAAATGCACTGCGGAAGTATGCCGGTGAAAGAGCTGCCGAAGACAGCAGTACCTCGTCGATGATGATATCAAGAAACTGCCATTGGCAGCGTAGCGAACATAAAGTAGCGATGAATGAAAGTCTGCTCGACAGCAGAACTGCTGATGGCAGGGTAGTCACTTGAGAGAAGTATCAATAAAAATTAGCCGGACTGGGGGAGTCGCTTATGTGCTCATAGATCGAGATTTTGCCGTCGAGACGTGGGGACGTGAGAGGAGGTCTCTTGGGGGTTGGAGAGGACAACGGCCCGCCGGTGGAGGGTGATGGAGGATGCGCGCAAGTGAAAGGGTGTGGCCATCTGCCGAAGGCGGTGACGACGTCGCGTTGGCTCGCACTTTTGTGACGAATACGGAACATCGACGAGTAGATCGTCTTTGGATCTCACGCTCCAGCGAGGAAGGAATCACAGACACCTTTCTAGATAAAAACATTCACTATTCCACGTATTCACCGTTGGCGTTCGAGAACATCAATTAATAAACCAATTCACTCCAGAAAAGATGAATATTTAAGAAGCAACGGTTCTTCTTTACAAAACGGAAAAAAGATACTGAAAAAGATTGATTGATTACTGATTCCGGTCACGTCAACTGCTAAGGTCATTGGACTCGTGAGTGTAGTGCATCCTTTTTCTCGGGAGATAGCGATGATCTTCCCTGCTTGGTGGTGATATCTAGCGCCGACCTGCTAGTTGACTCAAGAGGTTTTCCTCAACCAGCTATCTCCCACCAGTGGAGCACCGCCCCAGTCAGTACAATCTCCAAGCTCCCGACCGAACTCCCGGCATGTGTGGTAGTGTAGTGAATATGTGTGTGTATGTGTGTGTGTGTGTAAGTAACGGGTGAAGATACAAGGAAGATGAAGAAAAGATCACGCGTGGTCCGTGGTCCGTTTATTAGGGTACTACTCCAGCCTTCTCCTCGCATTGAGAGGAGAAACCACGGAAAACTACCGATCAGAGCAGCCGGCCGCTAGAATTCTCTTCCGGTCAGCGACTGAATCTCGCTATCAGATGATGCCCTGAGTGACCTCACCCGGCAAATCAGGCTATCGACAAAAACACTTTTACGCCGTTCAATAATGATTTCTCTGTTTGTGGTCTCAACTTTCCTTGGCTCAAGGGATCCCCTCTCCTCCCAAGCAGCAGAAATAGTAAAGTCGTGACAGTGATTCATCTTCATTAATTATCGCCATGATTGAATGCGTAAGGCGAAAAATTGGCGGTGCCACCGACTCCGTATGATGTTCATCTGTTAAAGAGAGTTATATCCTTAAAAGGAAGACACGCTTCAAACGCAAAGCATTTAGAAAGCACGACTGGTCGGCATTGTATCAGAATTATATCATTGTATATACCTAATTCTACCACATACAACTCACGATACTCGACAACTATTAAAACAACCACTATTACTATATTTGTGCTGCTGTCTGTGGCGGTTCGCGCTTAGTTCGCAAAATTTCGTAATCCCAGTTATTCCAAAAAAATCTTATAACATATTAGGAATTGTCCATTTAATGTCATTAAACATTATAGAACAATAAAGTTCTATATGAAATCAATTTGAAATTAAAGAGCGCCCGTCGAGCACCCTCTTTTCCGACGCAGCGCCCCGAACACTCTTAAGCTCTTTTACTACGCAACACACGCTCTTAAGCTCTTTTTGTACGTACAAAAGTCGTCGCACATCCCTATGCGTTAATATTGGGCCCCGTACACTTTGGCACTGCAACTCTCTTAGATAGAGCCACCGGCTTGCACCGCCGAGTGGCGTCCTTGTTGAGCGATGGCGGGGATGGGTCTCACCGCAGATTGGTGGAGCTCCACGCCGGCATTGGACTACGATGGGAATACCAATTTGTCAGTTTGACAAACTGGGTCAATGCGGTCATGCATTCTTCACAAGGATAAGGAATAATGGCAGTAACAGAGCATCATTCAGAGCCATACTTCATAAGGGACTTCATGAATAAGGGACATATAAGGGACTTCATGGGTTAGGCAGCTCTAGAAATGAGCCACTCATTTATCTTGTTATATATCTTATTTATTAAATTATCAAATTTCTGGGTAACTTGTCTAATTTTGCTTGTTTGTTTGTTTTTCTTTTCAAACTTTGAAGGGTTGCACTAATTTACTGAGAGAATGAATTGTAACCGACTTCCTGTGATGATGAAAAAAGCTCAATTACTTCGTCTGCAAACTCTGCGGAATGCATTTTTCTTAACCACTGACCTTCTGAGGCAACATTTTTCAAAACTAACTTAGTTTAGCAACTACTTCTTCAGAGCTACAATATAACATTTTGTTAATAGATTCAAAATGCAATTTAGTAACATGCAATATCACAGAGTTGATAATTACCTGGAGTTTGAAATAGAACAAGTAGTTGTATTTCATGGAGGTAGACTTATAGTAATGAGAATATGATATTTTAGTGTGAATGTTAAGATTGAAAATACTTCGTTGAAAAAGTATATTGTGACAAATTTGTGATTAATGCAGAAATCTACTGTCGTATTTCAAATTATCCACTACAGTAAACCGCGATGGCATTGTGAACAAAATGAAGAAACATATGAACAAACAAGGCTACCTGATCTTGGCATAACCTCATAGGGTGACTTTATGCCACTATTTTGTGGTGCGTCGTTCAATGCTGCATGATGCGTGCTACAGTTTAACCCCTTTTCATGATTGGTTTTTAGCAAGACCTGAATCAAACTGTATTGAAAAGTTTAAAACTTTCTTTAATGAATATTTTTTAAATATTAACATTTTGACATAAGAGAAAGCGTGTCATTCCCCCAAATACTTTTTTGCTCTGGGATAGCGAAGCTCTTTTTGATTGTAATTCAGGATTTTGAATTTTTTTTGATTATATCTTCATATTTTGTAAAAACGTACAACCCTATTCTGCGGTCATTTCCAAAACCCCTTGGATTTCTGCAAACATTTATCCGGCTGAAATCACTGTCAGAGGCAATGACTTGTCCAGGAAACAGCTTTCCTTCATTCTGCACCATTGCAACTTCTGTTGTTGTGGATTGAGAAGATAATGGATTGCGAGCTCTATTACGGGACAGTCATCACTGCATTAATTGTTAGTCGTACAATTTCCCGTATTCAGAAGAAACTAAACGTATTATTTAATTAATTTAAATAGAAGTGTAAAAAACTTGAAAATATCACATTAAATATTCAAGAGCTTCTGGCCCAAAGAACCCCTTCATTTATTTATCCATCAGTTTCTTTCCCTCGCATATACAAGAAAATTCAGAGAGTCCAGAATGGATACTATAGCACTATATTAATGAGTAATGCTGTAAAACCTTTACCTTTTTCCTTAAAGTTGTACTGTACTCTTGAGTTGAAACACATTGCGGAGGTACTTAAGCACAGCGTCAATTGATGCAAAATTAAAAACTAAAATCGCGGAAACACAGTAATGAGAATGCAGTTCCCAAAAGATGTAATTGATAGCACAACTCATTAGGTGCATTAAGCATCCATTCACGCCTCTGTAGAGACATCCCAACATGATTTAATTTTTTTTTTCAAAGGCGCAGTGGCACAAAGTCACCTGCCCGCCACAAAGTGACCCCGATTTACGATACTATTTACGTAATTATACAATTCAAATGTGTACTGGACATGTCAATTCAGTGTCGCAATACCAGTCAGAAGTCACTGTTGCCTACGGAGACATAGTAGATAAATTAAATAATATGTAATGTAAGATAACTTTCTTTCAATATTTTCCTTAAAAAGAAACCGTAGACATTTTAGTTCGTGGAGTTTAATATCCCTTAATCGTTACGTGTCCAGGGAAAAATCACCTTCTAATTACGGGCAAGGTACCCGGGTGCCTATGACGACTTTATCTACGACACTTTACCTAGTCCTTTCTAGAACACAAAATGGCAAAGATGAAGAAAACTAAGCAGCAGCAATCGCGCGACACATTTTTCAAAGATATCTTAATTGTCGCCTTTCGAGAAAAAAAAAGGTGCACGCAAGAGTGCGTGTATTTATTTATTTATTTATTTATTTATTTATTTATTTATTTATTTATTTATTTATTTATTTATTTATTTATTTATTTATTTATTTATTTATTTAGTCAAAAACTGTATGTGACGTATGGGGGAGAAAATCATCTGCGCACGCTTTCTTCAGTTTCAGAATCCCTTCCCAACAATTAAACTATTGATAGTTGAAAGATGAATAATAATAATAATAATAATAATAATAATAATAATAATAATAATAATAATAATAATAATAATACATTTGAAAAAGCGAAGGATTAACATTTCAAAAACTAGATATTTTCATTGCCAAATTATAGAAAACTTATTTTTAACGGTAAAGGAACCAACATTTGATTTTTCTGTATTGTTAACAAAATAGAAGCTCACCCTAAGCTCTACTACCACTACAAGCAAAAGGAAAGTTCAACAAAACGTGCGCATAGTGAAGCTACATTTACGTCCAGAAGCAAATCAAGGGGCCATTTCAGCATTTGCTCAATGGATTGGGGAAACTGGACAAAAACCCGATCAAAATGGGGATCATTGACCCGGAAGTACATTATTTGTTACAGACATACTGAGTCTTTGTTTTAAATTATGCAATGCAAATGTAAACTAATTCATTGTACTATATCTTGTTTTTGTTAAAGTAAACATTATTTTTCTTTTTGACGATCAGTATAGTCTCTAATTGTACAGAAACAGTTTTGCAGCAGGAAAGATTTTACCTTTAACTTAAATTTGTGTACCAATTTTAATTGTTTAATTTAATCTGGCAATGCGTTGTAAAGTAACATACATGTATTGTATGTGGATTTCTTGTAGTGAGCTGTTGATACTGACACCCGAACATAATTTCTACGTCGAGTGTTGTAACTATAAATATCAGTATTACATGAAAAGTTCCCACCGTTAAGTAAATCAGTTCTGACAAATACTACAGACTCATAAATAAATAGGCAAGGCAATGGTAAGATTCCAAGTTCAATGAAAAGAGGCTTGCACGGATCACATTTTTTCATTATTCGTATAATTTTCTTTTGCAATCTAAATGTCTGGGAACTATAGGATGAGCTTCCCCAGAATATTATGCCATATCTCAGGCGGGAATGTACATTTGCAAAACGCAAGCAACGAGCTGCATGAATGCTGACAGAATTAGAAAGAATTCTGAATGCATAACATAATGAGCTTAATTTAGTGTTTAATTCTGTTATATGTACATTCCATTTAAGGTTTGATTGAACTGAGAGACCTAGAAATTTTGTTACCTTTACATCAACATATTGTTCATTTTTTATGGAGCATACGATTGCCGATTTGAAACGCAAAATTGCATTGAGACAGTTTTTCTTTCGTTAACTATTAATTTACTACAAAACCAATTTGAAACTTCTGAAATTGTACTATTTATTGTTTCTTTTTTGCAAAGAACATTCGTGTCATCGGCAAACAGAACTGTTCTTCCATTTTTAATAGATGAGGGCATTTCGTTTACGTACAACAGAAAGAGAATAGGGCCTAAGATTGGACCTTGTGGGACCCCATGTTCAATTGGCAAAGATTTGGAAAGATAAGTAAATAATGTCCTTTCGTGTCAGTACGGTATTTTTACTCTTTGAGATCGATGTTTAAGGTACGATGTTATCCAATCTAGGGCAATACCACGAATTCCATAAGAAGGTAATTTTGAGAGCAAGATGTTATTTTGAGAGCAAGATGTTATGGCCAATAACGTCAGAAGCTTTCGAAAGATCTAAAAATATCCCAATGGGTTCTTCACTTTTGTCCATTGATGAAACAACATCTTTACGGAAAGAAAAAATGGCAGTTTCTGTAGATTTTGATTTCCTGAAACCGTGTTGTGAGTCTGAAAACGCTTCGTTTTTCCTGAAAAAGGTTTCCATTCGCGTATAAAAAAGCCTCTCTAATATTTTTGAGAAAACTGACAAAAGAGAGATTGACCGGTAATTTTGAATTTCATTTTTGTTTCCTTTTTTAAAAAGTGGCTTAATTTTTGCTGTTTTGAAAGTATCTGGAAATATTCCTGTGCACATGGAAGCATTGAAAATGTGAGCTAATGGGTGTATAATGGCAGGTGCACATGTTTTTAATAAACAATCCTGAAATTCATCTAAACCTGATGAATATTTATTTTTTAACTTACTGACTATTCTGAGAATTTCGTTAGAAGAAGTTTCGTAAATAAACATCGTGCCGAATTTTTTGGAGGGAAGCATATGATGTTGAATTTTGTGGTTTTAGTCCCTTCGTGAGATCAACCGCAATTCTAGAAAAGTGTTGGTTGAAGATTCTCGCAACTTTTTCTGGATTTCTTGTTTCTCTTTCATTATTCTTTAAAACAACATTCTCTACGAAATGTCGTGATGACGTGGTCGAATTTTTGACGATGTTCCACATTACTTTAGTATTGTTTCTAGCGTTCAAAATATCCTCATTATTTTCATTATTTTTGCCTGAACTATTATTTTCCTTAAAGCTCTTTTATATTCTCGGAAGTAGATGTGGAAACCGGGTGATACGTTATGATGTTTAAAAATAAAGTAGAGAGTACGTTTATTTTTACACGATGTTCTAATTCCTAGTGTGATCCAATTGTTGGACTCTTTCGTGAAATGTATAATTTTCTATTTTTAATAGGAAAGCATGCGTTAAATAGAAATGAAAGCTTTCAGAAAAATAAATTATATTTTTTATTTGTGTCAATTACTTTATAAACTGCCTCCCATGATTCTTTCAGCAAGTAGTCCGTAAATAATTTGATGTTAACTGTAGTAAATGCTCAGCACATGCGTATTTTATTTATTGTGTCAGTATTCATGATATTAGTAATTGTAAGAATTTGTGCATCGTGATCACTGTAACCAAGATTATTCGTTATTATTTCATATCTGGTTGTGGTTTTGTTAATTATAATTTGATCTATTGCTGTTTGTGATTTAAGAGTATACCGGGTACGTACGTTCACTGTAATATCTAAATTAAAAGAATGGATTAAATTGAGAAACTGCTCTTTTTTGTGGGATTCGCTCAGAAAATCAATATTGAAATCTCCACATACAACAATGGATTTAAAAGAGAGATTACTAATTTTGTGCAGAGTTATGGATCAAACTGCGTCTGGCCGAATCTGATTGTAGTGTTCAAGTGGTGCAAGACTGATATTGAATATTGCTTGTAAGATGCAAATAATATAGAATATTTTTTTATATTTATTGGTGTAGATTCTATTTTAGAAATGGAATTAGTAAAAGTACCGCTCATTTGCTATGCCATGACTCGTGATCAATTCAAAATGTATCTAAGATTTATTAAGTGGATCGATTTTAGGCCCTATTCTGTTCCTACTTTACGTAAACGATATGCCCTCGACGATTCGAACCGGAAGAACGGTTCTCTTTGCGGATACGAACATCCTTTACAATAAAGAAAATGTAAATAGCACAATATCATCAGATGTTTGAAATTGGTTCCGAAATAACAAATTAATAGTAAACGAAAAGAAAACGGTTTCAATGCAGTTTTCCATTTCAAATAAATAATTCTGTGCGCCATTGAAAATGAACGGTGTACCATTGATTGGTGTTAAGGCAACAAAATTTTTAGGTCTCTCAATTCAGTCAAAACTTAAATGGAACGTCCATTAAAATGAATTGAACACAAAATGAAGTTCATTATGCTACGCGTTCAGAATTCTTGCAAATTCAGTCGGCCTTCATACTGCTCGTTGTGTATATTTCGCGAATGTTCATTCCCGCCTGAGATATGGCATAATATTCTGGGAAAATACATCTTATAACTCCCAGACTTTTAGATTACAAAAACGAATTGTACGAATATAGCAGTTATAGCACAGCATATATTTAATTTCACTGGTACTAGACATTGTACTAAACGGCGCGACAAAGTGCATCTTTGGGGCCAACATTCCCGTGACTCCACTGATCTGAGAAAATGCATGACTTGTTGGACAACAAATAAATTGAGGACAAATGTTTTCTAGTAAATTTTAAAAAGTTTTAAATAATAATGCCAGCCTAATTGTTTTATTGAACATCCACTTAATATATAACTGAAGACAGAAGGATACCAATCTTCCGAAACACTGTAAAGATGAGCATGATTTGATGTATACTGTGGAATTCAGTATATACTTCTAAAATAACTAGTGGTGCTACAACAGCACATACTTTGTGGCATTATTTTTAAGTTGTAATTTTCGGTAATTCAGAGAGTGAAACGAAAATGAGACCCACACCATTCTTTTAAGCGTCTTTTGTTTTATCCGTAGAAAAATATTTGAAGAAAAATTGGAGAAGGGATTGAGAAAGGAGTTTTTAAATTTTGCATTCATTTCGAGTGGAAATTTCGCAAAAATTCTAGTTTTTCCACGTTGTGCATGGCCTTTTTAATGAGCGGCTTTTTTTAGAATAGATTTTATTTAAAACAATAATCTCTATCTTCCATTTTGTAGTTTTGAAATGTTAAAATTTTGAAATTTGTTTAATATACAGAGTTCGTCGGAAATGAGATTTTTACCAAATTTTTACCCCTTTTAATGAATACGAGGTGAGAATTTAAGAAAAAATGTGCACACGTTTTTTGAGAAACAAACATGTTTTTAAAAAAATGCCTACATTTCGCGCAAAATAATGCGAAAGCTATTCATATTGTAACAAAATCGTATACTCCCTGTATTATATACTTTAATATGCCCATTTACTAGCTAACGTTTAATAATTCTAAAAATTTATGCGGGCGTGAACTTGTGATGGCTCCTGTACAGGGACCGAAACCTCCGATGGCTCCTGTACAGGTACTCGTGCAACGCGCGCGTGGCTTCAGCATCTAATTATCAGAACTCACAACACGTCATTGAGAGGTTTTACTGATAAACACAACTGTGACCATCGTGCTTTATTCTACCCGTTTCTCTTTTGTTGCTATCTGATTCTTTCCTTTCATTAAACAATGACAATAAGCACGTAAACAAAAAAACACCTTTCAATGACAACATAAAAAAATTAAATTAACACATAAATTAAAAGAAAAAACATTCACCCTGAAAAACTTACAAAAATTTCATTCATACTGTGACCTTTCACTTATTTTAGGAATACTATGTGACGAGGTTATATCAATTTCGAACCTCACGTATTCACCAAATATGTGACCGCTCCCTACTATGGGATACAAATGAGCGGATCACTCTAATAACTTAATGTTACTACTTGACCTTTGACCTGGTAAATCAATGTCACATCAACATTTAGGAAGATTTTCTTATGTCCTAATCGTCCTACAGGAGTGGGTCCGTCTTTTATCCTGCTTTTGATTATTAAAATAAATATAGGCAAGTTAGCTTTTAACTTTAACAAAGTTTTGATATATTCTACCAAATCTGATACAATTTCGTTAAGAATTTACACATTACCTAGAAATTCATATTACTTGCTGTAGTGTTCAGCAATTTCCTAAATATTGATCAACTGCAGTTGTACCTTTTCTATTTGTAAAATTCTTTGAATGACCCAGTATAATCTTTCACTTTTACACAAACACAATGAAATACCTTTATACAATTCACAAAAACAACAACATCAAATCACATACACTGCTGAAAGAAAATTTTCATGTGAAATATACACTTTGCATATACCTTTTAAATAAACTGGTACAATAATTGAGATCCCTTTAATAAGCGGTTTTACTGTCACGCAACTTATTAACCTTTTTACTATTTAATTAAAAACAATTTAAATCATGATTTGCAGAAAAGACTATTCATTAGAACAAATATAGTAGATAAACAAAAGAATTAAAAGAATAAATTTTACACCTTTTTGCATGAACAATTTATCTGAATTCTCGTTACGATGGAAAAATACTGAAAAGTTACGCTTAATAGCCGATAATTTAAATGCCTGACTATCTCTGTCTGGGCGTGAGGTGAATTCTATATATTCTTATGCGTGATTTCCCCTCCTCTCAACTGTTCTTTTAAAAGGGATTTTGTCGAAATTTTAAAATCTGGTCTTTTTGACTCACGACGTCGCCGCGATGACACGTTCCTGCCACTCCAGGCGACGGCGATGGTCCCGCTGCGTCCAAGGTCGAATTAGCCTCTTGCGTCGTGAAAAACCGTCCCTCGTCGATTTGTTGCGAGCAGACCTCGCGAAGTAACACAGCTCGACGGCGGTCCCTAACGAATATACGATATTCCTTACTTGGAATGTCCAAGCGAAATATTACTTGCAATCCAGAAAAAAAAGAAGAAAAATAAACCTTTTTATAAAGTTTCTGATGGTTATAATTTGTTGGATCTCCCCTCGTTCAGTATCAGATCGCACACCGCAAGACAGTACAGGTCCGTTCCGTCCGAAGGTTCACAGCAGAAAAAAGAACGTTTTCCCTTCGGTGCTGATCGCGCCGTCATAAATTCTTCAAGGCGATTCCTGATTGGATGTTGATTTCTACTACGTGAGTGCGTTCAGAACTTTTACTCAGAATCTGATACAGAATATCCTTTCTTGCTGGCGCACCCGCTTGTAGTTCAGCGGTACTATTACTGCTTTGGTCGTAGTTTAACATTGTCGCGCGCTATTTAAACAATGTAACCGACTTATGAGTGGTTACAATACTGAATGCGCATTTTGAACTATTGCCTTATCGACTCTTAATCTATAGAAGTTTAACATTACTTGTTCTTCTACATGAATGCGTCTTCGTAGTAACCGAAAAAAAAAAAATTAGCCATTGCACTTCCCTATTTGCCGGTTCGACACCGCGGCGTTCGTCACCAGCTGCCACTTGCGCTCCATCAGTCCACAATAACTGCTAAGCTCCGGCCACCGTCATGTCCATGGACATCACCACCGAAACTTTCTTCATCATTCGCCTTAGCACACGCATGTATATGACTGTTTCGGCGTATCCCGCCTTACAACTCCCGCCGAATGTTCAAAATCACTACGAGCCGATACACCATGTTATTTTCGTAGAATACTTGCATTCCCCCTTTTAATGTCAAGCCAGAATAGCGTTGGCATTCGTGCTATTAAACACAATACGCCAAAATGTCCGACAAATATTGTTTCCATCGCGATAGTAACAAAACTTTCTTATATCGCCACTGTTTATGAATTTACGCGCGCGTTTTTTACACAGTTCGCGCGCCGTCAAATAAATAAAATGTTTTTAAGTAATAAACTCCTAACAATAATTAAAAAATTCTGGCAACATGTAACACGGATCTTGCGTTCACGCTCCGAGCAACACTTTATCTCATCTCTGACTGGCATTGTCCTCTATCTTACATGGTTTCGCGGTGAACAAAAGCGGATCACCCGCTTATTGCGCCGAACAGCATAACGAAAAATATTTATTCTTCTCACTTATCAGCGTTTTTCTGACCCGTCGTTGCTTCTGCATCGTGTCCAAAATTCCTACGATAATTACTGTATCGTCTGATTCACGTCTCAATGCCTTATTTAATTAAATATTGCAAATCACCGCTTGTTATCTTTTCATGACGTCACAACAATATGTCTCTTGTTTCGTACATTTTTCTAAATGAAAATATAGCACTTAATTTTTATCTCGCCTCCTAGGCGTCCTCCAAAATCGTGACTACTTTCAAAAATTTCGATAATTTTTGCTCTTTTATTGCCAAATTCTAACCCGTCCCCTTCAGACGTTCTCTTAATATTTACGAAAAACACTATTTTTAATTACTTTCTTCACGGCAACAATGGCGCCTGCATATTCTTTTTTATTCCGCCAAAATGCACGATTACTAAAATTCTCCAAATTAATCGAACCCGTGGTCCGATTTTGATGATTGTTGTTTCAAAAGATTTCAAAAATTATGCTCTCTCAAATGTTCGTATCACGTTTCCCTTTCTTCCGCGCATCCATTTAATTTAAAAAAAATGTTCGTGCGCAGCGCTGCCGTTATTTGTCTCTTCGAATATAATTTATTTCATTCTTTTGGTATTTTTTTCTTTTTCATTCATTTAAAGGAAATGATAATTGACTTGGATGATCGTAAATCATTCAATATTTTGAAAAATTGTACATGATCTTTTTCCAAAACTTTAAAAAAAAAAATATCTATCTTTAATATTTTAGTTATAAAAATTTTCGAAAAAACAAGCATGTCAACAAAAATTAGTCCTGCACCATTCTCTTAAGTGTTATTTACGCTATCCGAGGACTGTTATCTCAAGAAATTTGGAGGCATTGTTCAGAAAATTTTGAAAATGTTGTGAAGACCATCATATAAAATATTTCCCAAAATTAATATACCCATTTTAAACGCAGAGAGTAGCAAGTTCTTTTAAATCGGTCGGGAAATATCAAGTTTGGAGAAAATCGGTTCAGCGGTTTACGCTCTAGCGTTGACCACACACAGACTGAGGGACGGATGTTTTGCAATAGATATTTCAATATATATTTTGGTATCAAGGTCCGAAAAATCATGGATTCTGGCTACACAACGTGTAAGAGGAAGGAATTTACTATATATGAACAAGATTTATCAATTTTTTCGTTGCAAGGGTCCGGCAATAAAAGTTTTTCTCTCGAAAATTCGCGTTTTCCGACGAACGATAACAATACTTTCTCTTCTTACGAAGTAAAGGTGAAAACGTTAAAAAGGGACGAGTTTTATTTAGAATTTCCTCAAAAGTTTGCGATTAGCTAGAAAGTTGAATTCATGAAATTTAACTTTGGTAGGGACAGTCAGGGATTTTTACAAAAACCATCAAATATGCGGCTATTTTAAGATAGGGTAATGTGATACATTGATTTATCTTCGAGCTATGAAGCACCTTCTCGTTCGTGTGGCTCTCAGAAGGAAAGTAGATTTTCTTCTCTTGTCAGTGCACGTGACAAGTCGAAGACACGTCCACTGTAAAGCTCGAAATCATCAAATATTGCAGAAAAACAAACAACAGAGCGTTGACTCAATTGATAAAATGCATATTATGGACAATACACTTCAGAAGCTTAACCCTGCTGCGTCGTTTGGGTCCTTTTTGACCCAATGTCGTTTTTAAATTTATCCTAAACAATTCGGTTTGAGTTTAGCAACAAGGGATTTCTTGACTTTGATTTTATCAAAATTACCTTTCATATTTTGTATGTGTGCAATAAAAATGGATTATAGTTTTTGAGAATCATAAAAGTGCACACATCAGGTGTTCGGGTCCTTTTTGTTCTTTAGGGTCCCATAACAGGAATTTGATCGTATTTCATAGTGGTGATTACGAAGCGAGGCGACAATGCTGCGATATCTTTCTAGGAAATATATTTATTTATCTACGGAGTGGAGAAACTTATTATCGCTTTTTAGATCATCTTGAGTTACAGAATGAATTCCTTTTTGGAAAAAAAAAACCCTTTCATTGTCGTTAGTCGTATTTTGTAATGTGACAAGCAGAGAATTCGAGGCAATGTGTTCTAAACGACCAAGATACTTGACTGGTATGAAAAGAGAAGTTATTGAAGAAACATTGAATTCTTCAGATGATGGACTATGTGGTCCCAAGATGGTTGGGAACCAAGTGATGAAGAGTGTTCTGAAATAGAAGACTGTGTTTCTTTACCCTCAGATGATGATTCCGAAGAGGAAGAACCAGATGTTCGTAACAGACCTGTCGAAATTATGTTATCTAAAGATAAGAAAATTCAATGGTCTTCAGAACAACCTGCACGTCACGGAAGGCATAAAATATTCAAATCTTGACCCCGGGTATCACTCGATACGCGACTTCAAGAGTGAAAGACGAACTTTCTGCATTAATGTTGTTTTTCTCTCCGTCAATTGAAAACATAACATTGAAATATTCGAACATAGAAGGTCGTCGAGTGTATCAGAAAACATGGAAAGATCTGGATTCAGAAGATTTGTATTCCTATCTGGGTGTATTGATTTTAGCTGGGGTTTTCAAATCCCACAATGAGTCAATAGAAAGTTTATGGAATGCCGAAAAAGGTAGAAGTATTTTTCGTGCGACAATGTCTTTGGAAATTTACAAAAGAATTTCAAGAATCATTAGATTTGACGATAAAGAAACAAGAAATGAAAGAAGAATTCGGGACAAATTTACTGCCATTAGAGATGTATGGAATATATACATTGAAATTTTGCCAACGCGTTACTACCCAGAAGCAATGGTAACTGTTGATGAACAGTTAGTGGCATTCAGGGGCAGATGCCCATTTAGGCAATATATGCCAAACAAACCTGCTCGCTATGGCATCAAATTTTGGGTTTTATGCGATAACAATACGTCATACGAGTGGAATATGCCGCCATATCTAGGAAAGCCACCTGGGGAAGGAAGAGAAAAAAATCAGGGTTTGAGGGTCGTCATGGATTTGTCCTATGGACTGAAGGATCACAATATAACATGCGTTAATTTTTTTACTTCTTATGACTTAGGTCAAGCGTTGCTTAAACGCAATATTACTATGAATGGTACAATGAAAAGAAACAAAGGCTCAATTCCACCAGAATTACTTCAAACAAAAAATGTACCAGAGATGTCTTCAAAATTTGCTTTTACTTCTGATACTTGTTTGGTGTCTTATCGACGTCTGACGAGTCTGGAATAAAACCGACTGGCTTTTTCAAAATCAACACGGTTTTCGTCCTAGATATTCGTGCGACAGCCAGACTATTTCTTTATGTCAGGACATAGCAGATTCATTAGACGAAGGGAGTAGGGTCGACGCAGTAATATTAGACTTTTCTAAAGCATTTGATCTGGTTCCACACGGCCTTTTAATTGAAAAACTGTCAAAAACTGGATTAGATCATCGAATAATCTTGTGGATAAAAGAATTTCTTACGGGCCGAACTCAAGCAGTCAGAATAGGTGACAAACACTCATCGAAAGCCGATGTAACCTCTGGGGTCCCCCAGGGGAGTGTGTTAGGGCCATTGCAATTCTTAGCGTTTATTAATGATATTGCAACTGGAATAAAATCGAAAGTTAGACTTTTCGCTGATGATTGCATAATGTATAGGAGTATTGGCGCGTCTTCGGATGAAAATGTTTTACAGAACGATCTTAACTGTTTATGGAATTGGGCGTGCAGAAATAAGATGGAATTAAATCCGGAAAAGAGTAAATTCATTTGTTTTACCAAATCTCGCTTGAATGTACACTCGAATTACAAGTAAGGAACTAACGATATACCGCGTGTAAAAAACTGTAAGTACTTGAGTTTGGTCCTGCGTAGCGACTTGGGTTGGTCGGATCATATTAACTATACGGTCAAAAACTCATGGAGGGCGCTGCACTTTGTAATGCGCATTCTAAAAAACAGTAGTTCGAATGCCCGATCCTTGGCATATTTTCCTTGGTATATTTGTTCGTCCTGTTTTAGAGTACGGAGCGGCCTGCTGGGACCCGTACAGAAAAGGGCAAATCGAGGCGTTAGATAAAATTCAAAAACGGGCCGGAAACTTTGTAAATCATGGACGCGTTGATGGACGAGATGAATGGGAACCCTTATCTAAGAGACGGGAACGGGCGCGTTTATGCGTAATGTACAAAACATACAAAGGGGACTCAGCATGGGCAGACATCAGTAAAAGATTACAGAAACCTGATTATAAAAGCAGAGGAGACCATCCCTGGAAAATACGATGTAGAAAGCAAAGAACTGATGTAGGCAAGTTCTCGTTTGTGAATCGTACTATAGTAGATTGGAACAAACTACCTGCAGAAGGACTAGAGACTCTTCCTTCTAATGTAGTGAAATTTAAAAATATACTTAATTCTATGTAGGTCATCATTAATAGCACTGGGACTTATATTATTATTATTATTATTATTATTATTATTATTATTTTCATTATTATAATCGTTAGTATTATTAATAATATAGTCATGTCTCTTATTCAGTGAAGTGCAGTGAAGTGGAGTGAAGTGTTAGAAAAGCTATAAGTCAACATATAGATAACTCAAATTCAATTATAACTAGGATATTAATCTCTAATTCTAATTGTAATTATATTTGTAAATATTCGTAATAGTTTTTTAATTGTATATCTAATTGTAATAATGTTTGCTACCGAGCATTAGCTCAAAGCGAACTTTAATAAATCTATCTATCTATCTTCCAGAATAATCCAATAAATGTTATTTTACAAAGTACATAGCACCAAGGGAAAGAAGTCTCTTGAGACTCTTTCTCTTGAGACTTCTTTCTCTTGAGACTTCTTTCTCACCAAGAGAAAGAAGCAAGAAACCGGGAATTCTTATTGATTACAATAAAACTAAAGGTGCTGTCGACACCCTGGACAAATCACTTACATGCTACAAGACCAAAAGAAAAACTAATAGTGGCCCCTCATTGTTTATTACAACATTATTGATGTTAGCGCCTACAACGCTTACGTGTTATTCACAAAAGTAATCAATAAATGGGATTCGAATAATTATCGTAAAGACGATTGTTTTTAGAAAATTTAGGAATGGCATTGGTTAGAGATCATATAAAAAGAAGAATCGTTCTTCCAAGAACAAATGCTGCAAAAGAATTTGTTCAAAAACTAAAAACTCTAAATCCTCAGTCCTCAATGTTAACTGACTCTAGAAAGAGAAGCAGATGTTTTTTGTGTACAAAAACTGACAATGAGTCCTCAAACTACTGCTGCAAGTGTGGTAAATATGTTTGCGAGAAACACCTGGAACAAATATGCACACAATGTTACAAATAAAATTGGCCATCTATTGTATAATATGCTTCGTTAAGAATTCGAGAGTATAAAACCAAATACTGTGTTCAGTCTCATAAATAATTTCACTTTTTGCTTTCTTTTGTATAGTTTGCACATTTAATATTCAAAATAAATGTTTCATGTGATATTAAGTGTATATATTCATTTATATTCAATTTACGAGTGGTATAAACCTAACGGGTCGTTTTAGACCCGAACGCCTTATGTGTGCAGGCAACATGAACGACCCAGCAGGGTTAAGGTCTCCCTGCTCGGACCTCTCGACTGACCCTCGTCGACTCTTTTTCTGTGCCCCAACCAGACCACATTCACATCTTCAAATGCATATACGCGGACGTGGTCCCGGAAGAGAACCTGCATAAAGAGGATGTGATCCTCTTACATGTTTTGTCGCCACTATATTGGAATACATGGAAAAGAGAAGAACTAATCGCTAACTTATTACTCGTGTCTTCAATATTTTGTAAGCTATAGCTGTCACTATCAAGTGTTTGAACGTTTGGCTAATTTAGCAATGAAGCGACTGTTATCCATGTCCTTCGCTAACACCGGTCTGCGTCATTTTTTATGTATGTAATATTTTATTTGTTTCTTTAGGCGTTTTACACGTTGATTTCAAATCAGCAATCGGTATTTCCGCTCGAGTTTTTTCTCTACAAGCCAATATATTTTTTTGACATTTGTGATCTTTATTAGATGTTAATGCTAATATGAAATATTTCTTTTTTTAGACAGATTGTTATAATTACTTCAGTATTGTACATGTTGAAGATAACTAAATTTCATCAATTAATATGAATAGAAAACATAAAAATGACCCAAGTATGTTTTGCTATACATGTGGTAAATTGACGTTGCCAGAGGAAAGATCAAACATTACGAATACAGCATTTGTGGAGGCCAGCTATTATGCTTATTATTAAGACCTTTGCTCCACAGCTATGGTGTCCAACATGTGTTAGATATGCTTAGATGATAGAAGAAAGGAATCGTAAAGGCAATTACCCTTTGGTATACCTACGGAGTGGAACAAAGGAAAGGATCATTTAACATATTGTTACCTTTGCATGACGAAATTATAAGGTAATAAATGTCAAGAGACTTTATTTTATATTTCAGAGGTAGAGGGGTACCAAGGTCGCTGAGTCGTCAATATGATGGCTCAAAAGAGATGAACCTGGAGCCATACATAAACGAAAGGCACTTAAGTAATCATTTCTATTCAATTGTCTTGGGTGAAAAAACTTTAAAAGGAAAGGTGAAAAAAGCTACATTTATTTCAATCATTCACATTTATTACTCATGAGGGACGCTTACACAATGTAAGAGGGTAACAATTTCTTCCACAATATTTATGCTTTTTAAATATAATTTTCTATTAACAAAGGTTGCGCTGAAACGATCTTGTTTTTAATTCACTTAATCGTTAGCTTCATAAATCATTAATCTGCTGTGGTTTTCACGTCTGTTATCATGTTTTTGCTCTTCTATGAAAAGAAAATGTCCTAATGGTAAAAACAGTATGCATAGTAGTCACAGGACCCATAGCACAAAAACGTGACGTGATTGAAAAATAATATTATTTTCGAGTTACGCGCGGTCAATTTCTACAAAAACCGTTGAAAACATTAAACATTATAAACTGATTTTAAAAACGTAGGCCAGCGCAATAGGGTTGCATAAGGTCTTAAAGGAAGATTTAAATCAAACGAGCGCCGAAGAAGATTCCTCAATGATAGTGCCAATCAGTGAACGCCTGCTGTAGATACTGCTGTAACCATTCCAAAAGTAATTAAAAATCATTTCACTAAAACCGTTCAGAAATTAATTCTCGAATATCAAATCAACAGGGAAATAATTGTTAATCGTCGAGAAGATCCATTACGTACTTTTTCTGGACAACGTTCTGTGGTTGGAAGTTGCCATCTCTCATTAGAAAGAAATCACAAGTGAAGGAAATCCAGAAATGTATCAGACACCAATATGTAAAGTACATTATTTTACAAGGACAATTTGTGAAAGATGTAAAAATAAGTCCGAATACAAGAATTAATGTTGCTACCCAAACATAACATACACTGAATAAATCAAATTATAAATAACACTTGTCATTTCATTTAAAAATTCTCCAGATATCAGAATATAATATGCAAAGTGCCTGGGTCTTCTCGGTCCTTTAAGGGTGTAAAAGATTTTCGTCGAATTTTCAAGAAAAGCATAGATGTCATGCTTCATGGATTATCTCTCAAAATACACCATATGTTAGGTTAGGATATGTCACTGAGCGTCGAAGGAAAACTATTTCACGCAGAGTGCCTGACAACTTTTGAAAACATGAAAGTTACCTGCCTTCCTTCCCACCCACTAAAAGGTCGATAAAAGTCACAAAACTCGTAAAAAGTTATTAAGTTGTTAATTTTCTCTCTCTCTCTCTTTCTCTTTCTCTCTCTGTTTCTCTCTGTTTCTCTTTCTCTCTCTTTCTCTCTCTTTCTCTCTCTTTCTCTCTCTCTCTTTCTCTCTCTCTCTTTCTCTTCTCTGTCTCTGTTCTCTCTCTCTTCTCTCTCTCTTTCTCTCTCTCTCTCTTTCTCTCTCTCTCTTCTCTTCTCTGTCTCTGTCCCTCTCTCTCTCTTTCTCTCTCTTCTCTCTCGCTCTGTTTCTCTCTCTCTTTCTCTCTCTCTGTCTCTGTCTCTGTCTGTCTCTCTCTCTTTCTCTCTCTCATTCTCTCTCTTTCTCTCTGTCTCTCTCTGTCTCTCTCTCTCTCTCTCTCTCTCTCTGATCTCGAAATCAACAAGCTGTCAACGCGCTTGATTTTGTCATTTATTCGCGTTGTGTTATAGAGTACATGTTGATATGTATTAGTTTACATATTACGTTTAGACCTCAACTACTACGTAAGCGAATCAAAAAATACGTTACACTAGCGCCATACGATTATCATGTGTTGGGTAAGCTGAGAAAGAATTTCGTTGGATGACGATTCCGAAACGACCAGGACTTGAGAGCATCTGTCTCGAAGCGGTTACTCAGCGAGGGAGGTGATTTCTTCGCATCCGGAATGGAAAAGTTCCGAGAAATGTTTACAGTCTCTCGGAGACTATGTGGAAAAGTGAAATTACATTGTATGTTGTCATGTTGCCGTGTTGCTTATGTGTAGGTGGTTTCGTAAATGGCCATAACTTGGAAGTGTAACTTACTTTTTGATTCGCCCTCGTACTACACAGAAAACATGCAATTTTTATATGTATGAAGGGATCATCTCTAGATAGTCCTATGCCATATTTTTAACAAAAATGAGATAATCCTACTATCATACTCGTCATATCGATTATTATATTTTATGCGAGTATTGAGGTGCTGGTGTAACACGTGACGCTGTAATAGGGTGATTTTTATGTACTCTGTGACGAGGAATGTCGGATTGAAACCACATCACATTATGCCACATCGAGCCCATTCTGAGAAATAAGAAGATAATTCTTCTTATTTCTCAGAATGGGCTCGATATGGCCTTTCATATGGTGGTGGTGTTTTTATTTGCGTAAAAAACACTTTTAATATCAGATCAAATTGGGTTGATAAAGAATTTGAAATGATGGGTGTAGAAATATTTTGTTCGGGAAGTATCTTCGAAATAATTGCTTGCTATCGTCCGCCGGGCAATAGTTATGAAATCTTAGGCGCGCTCTACGAAAGAACAAAAAATATAAATAGCCGTCATGTAGTCATTGCTGGAGACCTAAATCTCCCAGACGCAAATTGGAAAGGGATTGTTTGCGAAGAGAAAGTACAACAACTAGTCAACAGACTTGTCTGGGACAGCGGATTAGCACAGGTAGTAGACCGGCCCACCCGACAGGACGCGATTCTGGACATTTGCCTAATTAGACCGAAGGACTTATTTTTGTCGTGTGACGTTCTAGAAGGCATAGGTGATCATAAAACCGTTTTAGTTGATTAACAGTTAAGTATTTCAAGGATAAATATTGCGAAAGGTATTCTAGTGAGGGAATACAAGAAAGCGAATGTAGCAGAGCTTCAAAATTACTTAAGAGAACGGTATGGCGAATTCCTTGGTATAGGTGGAGGAATGGAAGACATATGGGAAGCGTTTAAAAATATTCTAGTAAATGCCGAGCAGGCATTTGTACCAACTAAATTGTTAAAAACAAAATGCGATCCGGAATGCAAAATAATGCGAAAATCAGACGGTGGAAAAGAAAAACCAGAGAAGCGTTTAGCAACAGACACTGTAGTGAAAACCATATGACATTATTTCGAAAGTATTCAAAAGCTTTGAGGAAGGAAAAGAAAATCGCAGAGGAACATCATTTAACTCATATTCTTGATGCGGAGGGCAGTAAGAATTGGTCGGCATTTTTTAAATACGTTCGTAGGAGGAAGGGAAATGAAGAAGAGATTCCAGTTGTTCGGGTTAATAATTCGCCAATATCGGACGATTGTGGAAAAGCTAATGCTTTTAACGCGTATTTTAGCTCCGTTTTCAAGCAAAAGTCAAATTGTATTCAGATACCATCTTTGTCAGATAGAAGTCTTTTTCATATTAATGTAAATACTTTGCGGAAAAGAATAAAATTAATGATGAGAGGGAAATCACGAGGCCCGGATTCTATTTCCACGGACGTCATTAAATTAGGTGGAGAGGCTATTATACCATATTTAATTAGGTTATTTCATGTATCGATAAACAACGCTTGCGTACCGGAAGATTGGAAGCTGGCTCTCGTCGTACCTATTTTTAAAAGTGGCGACAAGACATTACTTAGTAACTATAGACCGGTAAGTCTTACATCAGTCGTATGCAAGCTTATGGAACATCTAATTTCTAGCTATATCAGGAAAGAATGGGAGGACAAGCAATGGCTTTATCAGGGTCAACACGGTTTCAGGAATGGTTTTTTGTGCGAAAGTCAGCTAGTCTCACTTTTACAGGACCTAGCCGACGTAGTTGATGAAGGTGGTAGGGTCAACGCGATTGTAATTGATTTTGCCAAAGCTTTTGATGTTGTTCCACACGATCGTCTTGTAAAGGAATTAATAGATTCGGGTTTAGACACTAGAGTGGTAGCGTGGATAAACGAACTACTTCGTGACAGGACACAAAAGGTCCGAATCGGAAATTACTTATCAACTTCGAGAAACGTCACGTCAGGAATTCCACAAGGGAGTGTCATCGGCCCACTCATGTTTCTTGCCTTCGTGAATGATTTACCGACAAGTTTAGTTTCTAATGTACGACTCTTGCAGATGACTCCGTAATTTATAGAATTGTTAACTCGGAGGAGGACGAAAATATTTTGCAGCGAGACTTGGACAAATTACATATCTGGGCGGATACAAACGGCATGGAAAAAAATAGTTCAAAGAGCAAATCCATCACGTTTGGTAGGGTCGAAGTTACAATGAAACCGCGTATAAATTGATTAATAATGTTATACCTCGAGTCACGTCTTGCAAATATTTAGGAGTTCAGCTAGACAGTAAATTGACATGGGAAAATCAAGTAAATTTCGTTGTAGGGAAAGCATGGAGATCTTTGCATTTTATTATGCGGATTCTCAAAACGAGTTCAGTGAGTGCCAAAGAACTGGCATATATGTCATTAATGCGACCCATATTAGAATATGGCGCGATATGTTGGGACCCATACAGACTTTTGCAGCAAAGAAATCTAGAAAAGGTTCAGCGTAGAGCTTCAAAATTTGCTTTCAGGGGTACCAGGAATAAAGTATGGGAGTCACTCGAAACAAGGAGAATGAAATCGCGTCTCTATGCTGTGTATAAAGCGTACACAGGCTTTCGACCGTGGAAAGAAATTATTAATCGATTAGGGAAACCTACATATTTCGGCAGAGCGGATCACATGCACAAAATTCAGACAAGAATTCAGAAAACGGACGTTGGGAAATATTCATTCGCGAATCGAACTATTAGAGACTGGAACGGCTTGCCTGTGACCATCTTTGATCCCTTTCCTCATGATGTCAGCAAATTTAAAAATAAATTAAATTCCTACATGTTTATATGTGTCTTATTATCTCCTATGTAAAGTATGTTACGAGTATATTATAACTATTATTATTATAATAACCTTATTATTATTATTACTATTATTATTACTATTATTATTATTATTGTTATTATTATTATTATTATTATTATTATTATTATTATTATTATATTATGTGCAGTGGCGTGTAGTGCAGTGATGTGAAGTTGAGGGAAACGAGTGAGTCAAAATCACATTAAAACGTGATTGGCAAAAGTGATTGGCAGTAAAGTGAGGTGAGACGAGGCGAGGTGAAGTGAAATGAAGTGAAGTGAAGTGGAGTGCCATGGAAGCTTGCACGGTGAAATGTTTATGTTAATTTGTAAAGTGTGTAAAATTTGTAAAATTTTGTAATGTTCTGTAATGTTTAGTTAGTGTATTCTGCCACCAAGTTCTGGAACTTATTTGCAGAATTAGTAATAAATCTAATATATACAAATGTATGTATGTTTCAACATATTCTGGAACGCGCAGAGCGATCAAATTTGCAAAATTTCAATCAAATTTTGAACGAATTCTTTTGAGCAGGCAAGAAAAAAATACAAAAGATTTGCGATTCACAACGTTAGCTGCATTTTTTTTGTTACAAAACTGTATGTAATGCAATCCCGCTGTGCGTGTCGTTATATAGAAATGACGGCGCAGCGGTGCAGGGGAGCCGGGCGATGGCGCGAGGCGGGGCATACTAGGGGGTGCAGAGCGGGGGCTGGTGTGAGCGGTCGAGAACGGGGAGGGCAGGGCGGGGCCCGACGAGGAGCAGAGAAGTGAGGGGGAGCTGTCGGAACGGGACGGGAATTGTAAATAAAAGTATTTCCATTTTACATTATAGATTCCTTCATTCCTAATGGATGATTGCTAAAAGTAAATTCCTACGACTTGCCGGAATACTTCCGCTTCGGAAGAAATTAAAATTCTGGTTGACACAATTTCATCGTTAAATCATTAATACAAAGTTACATTTTCATGAATTTGTTGCACGCTCTTGTCGGTAGGCATAAATATCTAATATTTGACCTTAGATACGAACTGCAGTTCTCATACGACGCGGTTGTAGGCACTACTCGAAACATTTCCTAGTGATAAAATAATATTTATCACTTTTTCAGACTTGATAAACTTGGTTCTTGTAGAAGAGTTATGCCATCAGCATCAATTAATTTGTTGGGTTTTGTAACAGGTAAATCGGCTGTGTACAAATTGAAGAGGACTGGAGACAGCGTTGAACCTTGAGGTAGGCCATTTTTTAATCATGAGTAAAACATTTCTTCATGAAGTGTCTCAGGTTGAAGTTGCACACATTCTTTTATTCCGCTAGAACTTCCGGTGTCTTTAATAGCACGACATGCCATAAAATAGGATCAGAAAAGAGCCCAGGTCTGTGTTGTTATTGAAAATCTCAATAAGCATTCACGCTATTGTAATCAGGAATACATTTTCGGCTATTACGCCAATTTAAAAAAATTGCGTTTGACTTTTGTGATGAAAACCACATTTAGATATGTAGAGAAAAACAACATCAACAACTGTGCAGCACGAAACTGCGGTATGATAGCATTACTGACTAGACAGGAGGGAAAGTCATAGAACAAGCATTTAATGTGCTCCTAAAATCTCCAGTCACCCCAATAACTAATAACAAGGGAACAGATTTCTAGGTAAATACATATTTACTAAATAAGGTTATACCGATTCTAATTTTATCTTTATGTTACACAAGGTGTAGAGTTGAAAAATGCTACTTTTATTTTCCATATTTTGGGTTTTGGTACACATTTGTATAAAAGCCATTTCCATATTACTTATAAAATCAGTCCATACAGCAAATTAAGCAATGCAATTTTATTAAATACTACAATTGCCTCTCTACAAAAAGAGCTTAAAAAGTTTCATTAATATCTTAAGCATAAAATATTTTTGAAAATTAGTGAGAATTGTCAATGAGAAATGTCACGTTAAGAAACTGTTGTTAATTTATGTGAAGAATAGATCCTCCCTGACTGAGGGGTCTGAGAGTTCCGCGAGGTGAAGGGGGGCGCGAAGAGGCTATGAACTATTGGATTTGGTTGACAGATGAACTTGAGACTTCGAGGGTCTGTGGGAAACGCACCTCGTTTCTGTATCCACACTACCCCTTCTCCTTCCCTCTGAGGCTGCTATCCGGAAATCGAATGACGTCACAGAGACTTGGGCATCAGAATTCGACTTATAGTTTCTCATTGACAGTTATACTTTGATTTATTTAGCATGGCACCTCAAGGTCACGAGCTGGAAAAAGAGGGTGACATTGTCATCCAATCGATAGCTCCAATCCCAAAATTTAAATCTAAATGCAGCTCCGTCCCCCTCTTCCCCCAGCTCGTGACCTTGAGAGGCCATGGTAAATCAATCGGAATAAACAATCCAGTAAGAATACTATACGTTGGATCAGTTCTAATAATCTCGCCATTAAACCACTGTAAAATGTCAAAAGTAGTACAATTAGCCAGTGTAAAGGCTCCCACAGACCGGCGCGAATGATTCGCACCCTATGCGGAATGTCTGCAGCGGAAATTGTACGTCACCTGTTGGCTAATGAGCACATTCAAACCGACGCGGCAGCCGAGCCTCGCGGCAGTGGATTAGCTGCGATTTATTCGCGGTGGATTTTGTTTCGTGGTCGTACGCGTTTTTTCCGCTGCCGCTCGAGATCCTCTGTGGGCAAGGCGAGGACTCGTCAGATGTCGATTATTTTCAGCTTGTCAGTGAAATTGTCACGACTGATCGGTCATAAAAATACTTCTAATCGTGTTCAGTAATTTAATTAATACATACATAACATTAAACATCGATTTTTTTAAAATTATTTGTTCTTAAAAATTTGTACATTTTAGTACTGAGATGTTTCAATAGAATTATATATAGGGCTTGATTTCTGGCGGAACGCGACGGAACGGCGTCCCGGTACCACGGGAATAATTATTAAATTATATTGTACCGGATATCCCATTAACTATGGACCACTCCCATAACTTCTAAACGGTTCAGGATACCGAAATGCAGTTTTCACTGAACAATGGAGAATCATGAAGCAAGTAACATGCTGTACAGAAATTGTCCATAATATTTTTAGTTGTCGAGGAATTTAATCGTCTTTGATTTTTAAATGAAACTATATATTTTTCTCGCCAGCAATGGATAGATCATAAAAATAGGAATAAAATGATATTTCATATGTTAGTATTTTGATAGTAATTTGAGTATAAAATTATATTTTTTGGCATGAAATTTTCAAGAGAAAGGGCAGCCTTTGCAACAGTCGCCGTTGGGGGAAGGTGGCCTTCGCGGCGTCAATTCTGTTTTGTGGAGAGAGGAGTGTGAGAGGGGTGGCCGTGCAGGATGAAGGCGTAACTGCAGCAACTCATGTTCTTGACAAGAAAAACATATGAACAAACATCAATTTTAACAATGAGAATGTGAGACTTTTTCTATTTGTTCATCTGAATTGTACTTTTCTTCTTCTGAAATTTCAAACCAAAGATAATCGAAAAGAACGAAATAAAAAATATTATAGTGAAAGATTCAAAGGTGCCTCCTATGAAGTATCAGCGCCAGACTGCGGCCCTCTGGCCCTGGCGTTCTGTAAGTCGCAAGAAAGAGCTCTACCTTTACCTTACCTGCATCTTCTGTCTTAGACATTGTTGCTTTAAATGTGTTAACAAAAGCGTTCCGCCTTCCCTTTTGACAATGGGTGAAAAGTTGGAGATAGAATATGGTGTATCCCGTTTTCTAAACTGTGTCTCATATCCACATGTAGATGGAATCTCAGTTTGCTGACGAAAAATCACTCCCAAATCTCTAAACTGTGATACTGTTTCCAATGTATCAAAAAAGTATCATCTATTTTGTAATCAAATATTGTTTTATCAGAAAATATAGTGAATGACATCGACTTACATTTATTTACATTAGTTTAAGTCATCTCAGAACGCACCATTGGAAAAATTTATTTCATTCAGTTTGATGATCAAAGCAATCCTAGAGTTAATAACTTTATACATTTTTAAATCGTCAGGAAAAAATAAAACGTTTGAATTTTGGAGATACAGCTTAAGGTCATTAACAAAAATTATAAAAAGTAAGGGTCCGATGATGAGAGCCTTCAGGAATGCCAGGGAAACTTTTAAAATTTTTGTCAAATAGCTCTGAAATTTTAAGAAGGAACCTCCAATACCTAATTTTTTAAATTAATTACGCATTATACAATGGTTAACGATATCGAATCTTTTAGAAATCTGTTTAAACTAAATCAATCTGTTTTTTAATTCTAAATTTTTAAGCAAAAAATGTTGTAGTTAATAAATTAGTAGCAGGAGATCTGATTTCCTAAAATCATGCTGTTCGTCAATAATGAATTGGTTGAATGGAGAAAATCGTTTAGATGTAATTACAGATTCCATAATTTTAGCTATAATGCATAATTTAGATTTAGGTCTGTCGTTCATGATGTTGGAGCGATTTTCTTTTAAAAAAATTGAAGTTATGAAGCTAGTTTTCCAGATTTTAGGATTTTTTTGCATTGATTTCGCGAAGAAAAACTGAAGCATAGGAGTTAAGTTTCCAATACAATTTTTCAACAAAGAATGAGGTATGTCATCAGGACCAGGAATACAAATTATTTTCAGATTTTTTATGGCATTGTAAACATCCATTTGAGTAATTTCCATATTATCAATATCAATAGTTTCATTATGTCTATTTATACAAATATCATCACCTTTATCAGCAGGAACATAAACCTCAGCAAAATAACTAGCAAACAAATTAACAATTTCCTGTGCCGAGTTGCCACAATCATATCTAAGAAACATTTCATTAGGAAGTCCGGATACTTTTCTTTTCATGTTCGCATATTTCCAGAAAAAGCGAATATAATTGCCAATGGAAGATTCAATTTCAGTCATATATCTGGAATAATCTTCCGTTTGCTTACATTTACAATTTCTTCGTAATTCCGAAAATAAAAGATAATCACTATCAATAAGAGATATTTTACATTATGCATGTGCAGACGCTTTCAACTTTAGCATCTTTTTCAACTCAGTAGAGTTCCAATGAGGATATGATGATGATGTACGCACATTTTTGGGGACATAATTTTCAATAATCTCATTCAATTTATATTAAAAAAATTTGGTTGAATTCTCAATGTTATTATTTCAGAATAAAGGATACCAATCGAAATTTACAAGTGCGTAATTAATAGCAGGTAACTCAGCAAATTAAAAATCATATATCATTTCCCGACAATTTTGTGCGGGAGTATCATTATCAGTAGTCAAAAACATCACCAGTGCGGGGTGATACCCATCATATGGCAGATGAGGGAAAATCAGATGCAATGATTTTTAACGTATCATTTGCAAAAAATAAATCTAATATTTTATCATTATAAATCACAACTGTATTAATTTTTATAACATTTAAATAATTAAATATGTTTTGAAGTATGGTGCCAAATTGAAGATTATAATTTGAATCTGTCAGAATCAATAGTACCATCAATAGTCAACCACTCAATATCTGGGAGGTTGAAATCGCATGTAATTAAAAATTTTGCAGTCGGATACATATCAAAAATGTCCTCTAGAGTTTCGATATAGTTAATAAAATTCAGAATTGGCGACCTCGGAGGGAAATAAACAGTGCTAACAATATAAACAGTGGAATTAAATTGTATGAGTGAAGATTCCGTTCAACATCAGATATTCCCTCTTAAAGCCATGTTTCTGTCAGGATTAGTGTCCAGGTGTTGAAAAGCAGTGGAAATTTTGTTTGAGATTGTCAATTTAGCCCGTAAGCCTTCTCACATCCTGGTGATATGTTGCCAGATTTGAGCTTTGCCTGGTTGTCAGTTTTGCCGGTTCGAATCGGTTGCATAATGTCTGGAGGGAGCACCAGAAATGTATTTGTAACGCAGTTTCTTCCCAGTAATTACCTTATCTTCATCAGATTTGATTTGCGAAAGTATCTTAAATACATTATTTCGGCGTACGATCTGCAGGAATCTCAACAGTATGTAATTTCTCTTGTTTTCCAAAACTAGTGTACAGCTTTTAAACGTGACCTTTAGTGGTTTGGGCTTGGATGAAGAATTAGATATTTAGAATTACATTTTGCTTTTGAAAGCCAATCTCATCGTAGAAAAGTCGCCCAAATTAGAATTAGTAACAGCTGTTAGAATTTATTTCACATGTTGCTTATCAGCATTCAAACGTTGTTGCGACGAATAGTCACCGTGGTCTTTCGCAACATCAAATAAAATCAAGTTATACGAGCGTCTATCTCTATCGAAAAATTCTGAATTAATCTCTTGAAAATGTAACGAAGAAAGGGACAAATTGCCTTGATTACCACTAATTTTGAGATCTTAAACGTTTTTCAAGAGAACATCGTTTGAGAGTTGCAAAATTTCAATCTTTCTTTTGAACTCGGCCAGGAGATGTTTAAGATCACTTTGGTTCTTGGGTGCTTCCCATGTAACACAAACCTACTTTAGTCTAATTGCAGTTGTCTTTAGTGAGAAAACTTTCAATTCTGTAGCACAAAGATTCGAGCACGTGCAATGAAGCTTGCCGTTACACAAACAGCATTCGATAAAGTCTGCTTCACCAGGTTTATTATTCACCCGAATAACTTCGATGCCGAGGACACAGTTCAAGGTCATAGTTAATACTAATTAGTTATGCTCCGTGTATAAATTAATTAAAAATAGTTTAAATTGATATAGAAGTACCTAAAGTTTAATATAATCGAAACTGTTATCAGTCCGTGACGTGTCCAATATTATTGCAAGTGCCTGTTTTTCAATCTGTAAATAATTCCTTTGATGAACATTGAAAGTTTTAGAAGCACAAGGTACAGGGCGTTTTACCTTTGAAGCATCTATTTGGAATACGTCTGCTCCTATACCATAGTCTGACTATTCGCTATGATGGCAATTCTATCTGGCCGGAAATGCCATAACCTGATCGTTTATCATAGTTTTCCTTGAGGTTCCAAAATGCTCTTTCACAACCTTTCGTCCCAATGAACTTAACATTTTCCTTTTATATTCTCACATTTAAAAAGCTGATAACATTTTATCAACTAGTTTATGGAGTAGGCTTAGTAATACATAGCCAGTAATCAATGTTCACTCACTTAAAGATGTACATTACCTCCTAAACCTCTACAAGTATAAAGGTTTGATACACAATTGCCACGGCCATCCCGGTTAGTATAAAGGTTGCGGGAGCATAACCAGGGAAAGAAATGGCACTTCCTGCTCAATCCAGCTTAATGTGATACACCTTGTTGTGATAGCGGCGCCCACTTCGCTGAGCAGTTTTTTGTGAACCGACTTGCTTACAGCAACCTCCGCGCCCAAAACATGTAGAATTAAACAACTTACAATCTTTTTTATTACGCTTAATGCTACATGGTTTTCACCTGTTGCCGGAACACCCAATGACGTGCATTCAACTCCAGTAACCCCAGCACTGCTGGGGTAAGCAAGAATGGGAATTAATTGAATATTGAGAATTAAAATTACGATGAACCGTATGTTACTTAATCCAAAATTATTGCCCTCACTGTGTATTTTACTGTGATCTTTGCGCCGCCCACTGCGTAATCCCAGCTGTGAGACCTTCGCTGGGACACGGAGCTGCGCGCGCACCTTATTCACTAGTTCAGGAGCAGGCGGCGACCGGGGGTAGCTGTACCAGATAATATACTGAACCCAGCTAGCTAGGGATATATGACGTTTTCTCCCTCTCCCTTGCTTCAAAGCGAGGCCTCGCCTGCCTCGTGATCGCAGTACTCCCCGCCAGAGAGCAGATAAGAGCAAAACAAGGCATCTCACATTCTCGTAAGCCAGTGCTACCAGGATTCATCGTTAATTTAAATGGTATGTTTTGTCAGTATAAATTATCGTAGCGTTTTTCGAGAAGTTTATAACTTATATAATGATGATGGGGCACATATTAGCACATATTAGGAAGGTTGTTTTGGCACACGTGATCAGAACACTATATTCCCCAAACTTTCGAATAGCACACCGAATCCTGACACCGTAGAGAGTCAGTGGCAGGACTGTGCGTGATGTAAAAAGAATAAAATCCTTTGGTCGAAATAGAACTAGTGAAAGAAGATTATCCAATTTACGTATATTGTAGCATTTACTGCTTGAGAACATATGACATACACATTCATTTTTCGAAAAAATATGCAGTATTTTGCTAGTCATGAAAGAAGAATAGTTTAGTTTCCATTGATTACCGCAACATTTGCACGAAGCAGGTTTAATTTTCCTGTCCTGTAAGTTATTGTTTATTTTCTTTTTATTAAAATACATCTTGTGTAGGAGTGATAAATTATATGTTGGAATTGCTTGTTTTCAAAAAAATGTGTCTGTTCATGGCTGTGGTAAAGAATCTCCTGTTGCGCGCATACTATGTAAACGGTAGGAGAGGAAGAAGCTGGTTGGTCGCTAGCAGCTGGGGTGTACAATTTAATCACCGCACGCTTCTGGTAGAACCGATGGTCTTATTGACAATAACTTCGTCATTACTTTGCTTGCTAAGAGCGCTACTCGCTGTCATGTTTGATAGTGTTCTTATTCATGGCCACTTTCATGTCTTCCTTCCTTTGCTACGTTGTCTGCTCTTCTAATTGTGGCTTGCTTTGCTTAAGAGTTTCCTAGCGTGCCTTCTTGGAAGTGTGCAAAATCGCCTTACCACGAAATAATGAATCTGCATATCTCTACAACCTCATTTGGAATATTTAAAGTTACTAGTATTAGCGAGGCTTCTCATTTCCGTAACCCATTCAAGATGTAACTGACTGGCCTGTTGCTACAGCATGCGACGATCTCCCAAAATACTGCAACAGCCTCTCCATTAGTTGGTGAAATAAATACTGCTCAAAATTATGATCCCGCAGTTAACGTAGTAACTCGCACGTTGCATTACCAACATTACTTAAGAAAAATGCCGGCTTACTCTTTTCAACACTTACTGTCGCCTTGTCAGGGTGGTACTTGTACACCCCACTCTTCATACTCTCAAAGTTCTAGAAGTTCCAGAGCTTCAATATTACTTGTGTCTTTATTCCATTTGATTCGTAAGTAAATTTTAATGTTGATTAGTCTACGGGCTTGTTTGTATTTTGTTCTATTTACTTTCAACGTCATTACCTCATTCCAGGCACAAGCTCTTCTCAATAATAAGGGCAGATTTTTTCTTTGTAAACTGTTCTTAAAGCGTCGTTGGAAAGTCTACTATATAATCTGACTAAATATGCGAGGGTATGAATAAGTTTTCTGCGCCTCTCTGTTACATATTCAACACGATGTTAAAATTGAGCTGGTCGTCAAATATGATATGAAGGAAAATTTTTCATTTGTTCCAATTATTGGTTTGGCGATTAACGAGTAATTCTTTCCTTTTCACACGTGTTTTTCTTGATATTAGCATTACTCTAGATTTGTATTGTATGAAACTCGGTTCATTATTACTTCCCCATCGGTTTATTATTACTTCCCCGTATAGATATTTTATTTATTTCCATATTTCTATATTTTCTTTTTCTGCTGCTGTTTACCCTTTACAACAATAAAGAAGTGATCTGCAACAGCTATTACTTGGGACCATTTATTGAAATTCAAATTTAGAAGAGAATTGTACTGTTTGTAGAGAGACCCTCGATATTTGATTCTCTATTTTAAATCCATTGAAAGCCAACAATGAGTAAGTGAGTAAACTTTTGAGTAAAATTCTTTTGACAGGTTGTATAAGAATTTTGGGGTATTGGAAATCTTTAAGAGATTTTAAGGTGCTGGGCCATCCAGCTGCATCGAACGTTCCTTTCACATCTAAACTGGCTAATCCAACTTTCTGGTCGCGAGTAGTTTTAATGGTTGCTTGGGGTAAGATTACTGTATATCTAGTTGTTTGATGTTAGTTAGGTGTAAAGTATCCCCCAAATTAATGTCATTCTGCACATGTATGATGACTGTTTCCCGATTCGTCGTGTGAGTGCTGCTGTCACATATAAACGGATTGTTGTTCATTTGCGTGTAAATAGTGCTAACGATTAAACTGTAGGCACTATTTTTATCAAAATTGATATTCCCTGAGCGATCTGGTATTCTTCACATCTTCTCGAATTTGAAACATGTTTTAATTTGTGGGAATACTTTACAGGAAGCCTTAAACATTTTCAAACTTTTTCCAAAACTACTTCAATCTCAGATTGATCAATTATAAATTGTCGCTGGCCCAATTTTCGTTGTATTCTCGGATTTTTCAGAAATTGTAAAAGTTAAACTTTTTCGGCGTCTCCTTGCATCTACAACACTGGAGATAGCGATTTTGTTCTTGAAAAATCTGTTCTTAAAAATTAAAACTGTAAATAAGGTCATGTACATTTTTAAATTGTGTAGTTTTCGATAAACTTGAATTACATTGAGGCAATTTTAAGAACATTTTCTTAAACATGGATCCAAAATATTGTTTAAAATTGTCACTCCAACATAGCAATGTAAGCTTATCAAAAACGCGCAGGTTCTATTTTCGCTAAACTCTTGAATTTTTTAATTTTTCGCTGAACTCTATTTTTGCTGAACTCGCTGAATTTTTGAAAATTGTAAACTCTTTTAATTTCTTCCGCATCTTCTTACAACTATAATATTGAGAATAGAGAGTTTTTCTTAATGAAACCTGTTCATCAAATTTAGAACTTGAAAATATATCAAAGAAAATTTCTGAATTTTTGAAAATTTGTAAATTTTTGAAGCGTCGGGAAGTTTTTTTTGTCTTTGGACCTGATGGTGTTGGGATAAAGTAAATGGCGTGCTGATCATAGTTTCTTGAAATCGAAACCCAGCTTGGGAAAAAAGTTCTCAAAATATCAGGAATGTTCCCGATAGTAATGATTGTCTGTGTTATATATATATATATATATATATATATATATATATATATATATATATATATATATATATATATATTGTAACACCCCCACCTACCTACTTTTACCACACGTAGTGGGTCGTAATAGCATGAATGCTCATGAAGCGAGCTTAAAATTCTCAGGAAGCAGGATCTTTCGGGTATGAGAAAGGTCTGAACCCTTAACAAAATGAATCAAATAAAATACGAATAATATGAACATAATTCAATGAGAAAATTTAGTGACGCAATTTCATAACAGGTTATTGCACTTTAAGTAGCCGGTCACTGAAAAAAATGAAACAAGACAAAAACCCAAAAAATATAGGCGTCACCTCGACTGCCTGAACACACATTCATCAACTACAATTTACGATTTAATCACTCCTTTCTGAGTTTTTCCACTGCCAAATTATTTACACTTTTGGCGTCTAGTTTTCTGTGCACGGCTTTTTTTTCAAATGAATTTGATACTTCTTTCAAGGAAACCCTTTCACAGGTGCTAGCCTTGGGCTTTGAACTCTCTATAACAGTGAATAAAAAAAATACGTGGCATTCACGTTACTTAATTCAGACCCTTTTACATGTCACAAAAGCAATTACTTTAAACACAATACAACAAATTGATCTTTCCAGATAATATTAACTGTACAACATTTGAAAATCCTGAGTCATTTATGTAAAATTGTACAAGGTATGGCCTCTTTAAATGAATCTAATGACATGTGCAGTAAATGACCTGGAAACTGCCACTCACACAGTTCGAAATATTTCTCCCACCTATTCTAGATGTTTCACCCACTTTTAACACTGATCGTCGTGTATTTACCACTATCCTCTTTCCCCAGCTGATCACTGCATAAACGTTGCCAGTTCCTTTACCTCAAAAGCTCCGCGTCGCTCGCCTGTAGGTAACCTTGGGGATTTTCTGCCGCTCGCCCCGCGTTGCTGCTTCGTCTTCGCGTGCTGTGCTGCGACGATAGCAGTTTCCTTCGCTCGAACACCGCCAAGCCTCTAATTTCCACACCCTTCTCTCGTTCCGAACCCGTATTATCCTCGCTCCAGACCAAGTCCTTCTCGCCTACGCTTCGCTCATCCTGGGGTCGTCCTTCTTCCACCGCCTCGTACACGTTTGTTCGCGCTTCCAGCCTCGAAATTATTAATGTTGCTGAAGTTATGCTCGAATGCTCGGCCGACCTACCACACTTTAGGCATGTGTGGTCTCAGCGTGCAATGTGAGATGCTGGATTTAATTAATGTCCTTGTGCGCGAATTTTACGGCTTTGAAGTTATTTCGACGTCAAACAGTTATTTCGCTTGTTCTCCGAATTATTGGGAATGCGACGAATGATTGCGCACTCTATTTCTTAATTACTTCACTTTCTAAGATACGCTTTCCAAGCTAACTTTTAACTACAAAGTTAAAATAAACTCCTATACTATCTATTTGTACTCGCCGTCGCTGCTGTAGTCAAAGAGGGTTTCTTCTGGTCGCCGTCGCTGCTGCCGTAAAAGAGTTCCTCCGATGCGCTCCGCGATACTTATGGTACTCGCGCCCGGGGAAATTTTGGAGGAGGGCATCTTCTCCTCCTTTCGTGACCTCCCGGAAAAACATTACTCACTAGTTAGTGCGTTATAATTCGAAAAGCTGTGGGCAGATGGCGCGTTTACCGGCCATCGCTCCGCCGCGTACCCTAGTCCTCTCTGTTCGTGGGCTTCTTTACATAGCTGATGGTGGCGTTATGGGGTTGTCTAACCCCGTGACGTCACTATATATATATATATATATATATATATATATATATATATATATATATATTGTGACGTACCGGGTAGGCCGGCTTGTTCTCAGTGAATTTATTTGTAAGGGACAGGTGTTCTTTCTCGTGAATGGGCTCGGGGTCATTAATCAAACACCACTGTTCCGTGAACAAAATAAACTGAACTATTTATTAATTCTATACAAATCACTAATGATACAATATCTATTGTGGTCTTTACCCTTTTCTTTCATATAACCCAGAATCACTGTTAGTCTCTCGATCTTATCGATCGAAGAAATATTTACCGTTACTTCTTCCACTACGAGCGTCGGCGGCTTCGGGGACCCTCGGGTTGCCTCGCGCTCCTTCGCTGCTTGCCGGGGTCGTTTCACTTGGGACCAGCCGAGGTGAGGCGCTGCGCTTCCGAAGTGCGTCTCCTTTCCAATTCTCCGATCCACTCGACGTCTTTTGATCTGTGTTACTCCAAATAGCAGCTATCACTTTGGCAATATGTCCGATCGACTATTGATTGTTATCACGCACAAATTGTCCGTCAATTAATCTTTCTGCACTCGTTCGTTCGCGATACTAGTTTGCTTTTCGATCGCGGAGCAGCCCCAGATACGTCCTTCCTCGCCGGCGGCCAGCCAGAAACTGACTCCTCGCGGCCTCGTTCCCACGGTCGGCCAACCGACGACACCTCGCCGCCCGTAACCGTTTTTCGTGGCTAGCGAGCGCCCTCTTGCAACCGTTCTGCCGTGTTCTTGCTTGATGCCTCGCCGTTTCTTTGGGTGGAAACGCGGTGCGTTTCAATATATATATATATATATATATATATATATATATATATATATATATATATATATGACTGGTAGTTTTTGTTTTTAAGACAATCAGTTATTCCGGAAAAGGAAACTTTATTAATTTATTACATAACACACACGTTTTTTGTTTTGAAATAACTGTTTTGATAAACATCATCAAGTAAAAAATTGTTGATTGAAAATATTTGCCCGTTCAAGTAGTATTATAATATAATGAAATCTTTTAAAGTAATGCGATATAGTACGTGCTGTTGTTGCACCACTAGTTGCCAAAGAAAATGAATGTTTGATTTAGGTCCTTATATTGCATATTTAATTCCACGTTTTATAAAACCATTGATTCTTTGCAATTCTCCTTTGGAATTTGTGCAGGGATATCAACAAATCGATATCATATGAGCATTTCTGAGATAAAATTCTGTAACCTCAACATTGTCTTAGAGGGCTCGTTCATTTTTCTCCTTAATTTCTGTATCTCTTCCCTCGAATCGGTTTCGGTTAATACTCTGTCATTCCTTTGCATCTTAAGAGCACTCACATTAACATTTATAGCAGAGGGATTAACTTTAGACTTCACAACTTTCGCAAATTCATATCTTTCTACTTTACTCTTAATTTTTTTTCCTAGTTTAGAGGAAGTATATTCCCCGAAAGAACACTTGACATTGTCTTTGCCACGTTTATTTTCTCTTTCTCCCGTGTCAGTTATAGGTAATTTAACTTTGTTTTGTATTTAACGTGATTTCAACATTTAAAGCTTGTAGTAGCTCTACAACCTGTTTCGCTCGTAAGGTATACTGTCTAAAACTCCCTTACAGAGCTTCATATCTTAAGCAAATTACCACTTCCTTCTGAATTTTTTTTTTTTTTTGTTTTTCCAATAAGATCAGCAGCGGGTTGCTGCTTTACATTATTTTGTAGACAAGTTTACATGTTATATACACTTTTCTAATGAAACGAGCATTACAAAATAAAGAAAACAAATTAGAATATAATTTAATAATTTATAATACAAAATAAATAACAATGGTTCTTACAATTACTTTTATTTACAACTACAATTATTTACAAAACTACTATTATTACCATAATGGGATTGGTCTTGTGCATGGGAGGTGTTAATTTCCTCATGCCAGCAGATTTACATACAGATTTTCATTAGGGGGGAGAAAACATCTTTGGGAAATTTAGATTTAATTCTAGGATATGTTGGGCCATTTCTATTGAGATTGAAGATGTTTGTGCTTGGAGATTGGCTTAGGTTACTTAAAACTTTTTTGAGAGTTTAGATAGAAATTCAGATAGTGGAGGAATTTTTAATTCATGATGAATTTGCTCGTTTGTAATATACCAAGGGACTTTTATTGCTAGTCGAAGGAATTTGTTCTGAATACTTTGTAATTTTTTGAGTGATGACTTGGAAGCTCCTCCCCAAACCGCACAAGCGTATGACATTGATGGTCTTTCAATAGATTTATATATTGATAGGGCAGTTTCTGTTCTCAAACGAGACTTTTGCTGATAAGTGAGTACAGTTTGCCAATGTTTTGTTTTGTGGATTTTTCTATTTTAATTATATGTTCTTTCCATGTTAATTTTGTATCGAAATGTAAGCCGAGAAATCTGATTGCTTTAGATTTTTCTGTCCAGGGTACTGGAGTGTTTTAATATTTAGTGGTGGTAAGGTGGGTATTTTTCTTAGTGCAAAGACTTTCAAACTGTTTTAGATGCATTTAGAGCTATTCTCCATTTCTGAACCCAAGTTAGAAATTTTGTAAGATCTTTTTGTAGGAGCTTTGTTTCTAGTTCGCATTTGCTGGAAGAAATGAATAGGGTGGTGTCATCAGCGAAGGTGGCCATTTGCGATTTTTCTGGTGAGGGGAAATCTGCTGTGAATAGGTTGTATAGCAGGGGAGAAAGCGATGATCCTTGCGGTACCCCTGCAGAAATATTTTCAATATTAGAAGCTGTGTTGTTTATCCACACTGTAAACGTTCGACCTAGGATGAAGCTTTGGATTATTTTAAAAAGAAATGAAGGTGTGCCCAATATCTTGAGTTTGTATAGTAAGCCTGCATGCCAGACACGGTCGAAAGCTTGTGATACGTCTAGAAAAGCTGCGAGAGTGTATTTTTTGTTTTGGAAGGAATTTTCTATATGGTTTGTAAGTCTGAGAAGTTGGTGGGTTGAGGAATGCTTTTCTTTGAATCCGCATTGAATGTTGGGAATTGCGTTAATTTCGCTGAGGTATTTTGTTAGCCTAGTTAGTATGAGTTTTTCGAAGATTTTGCTGATTGAAGGAATTAAGCTAATGGGTCTGTAATTTGAAATTAGTTTATGATCCTTTCCTGGTTTGGGGACCGGCATTAGTTCGGCATGTGCCATTGCTGTGGGAAATAACCCCGCCTTAAGCATGCGTTAAAAATTGCTGTTAAAACACTAATGACCTGATGTGGGAGTTCTTTTATAATGAAGTTTGGAATTTGATGTGACCTGGGTTTCTTTGGACGTAATTTTTTTCTTTTTAATTTCCTTTGGTGAAATAAATTTTGTAGGTAACTCTGCTGTGTACCAATCTTTGTTGTTTATTTTCAACTTTATTTGTGAATTCCGTGTCAAAAGATATTATAGGGCTGAATGCCGTGGAGTAGTGTTTTGCAAATGCTCGTTTTTTTCGCTGTCAGTTATGGCTTCGCTATTTCCTGATTTAATTGTTGTGATGTTAGTTTTTTCTTTAGTTAAATGCCTAATTATTGACCACTGGTTATGTGAAGCTGGAGTAATTTAAAAAAAAATTTTCGAGTTTTTTGTTTATTTGATGGCTTAAGTTGTTTATTTGTTTTTTTAAGTGAGGGAGCTGGAGCCTCTGCCATTTGCATCTTAGTTGGCGTTTGGTGGCAATCATTTTCAGAAGTTTGTTGGGATGTTGAGTTCCTTGAAACCTGATCTTGGGACAGGTGTTTGGGTTTCTTTAATTGCATTGTGGATGAGTGAGGTAAAGTGTTCCATTTCGGTTTCTATTCTTATGTTATTAGTTGATTTTTGGGGGGGGGAAATTCTCAGAATTTTTGCCAATTAATTGTGCCTCTGTCGATGCGTGGTCTTTGTGTAACGGGTATTTTATTTATGTTACTTATTATTACCGGCGTGTGATCGGAGTTTAATTCTGGTTGAGGGTTTTGTATTATCGGGAGGTTAATATTTTTAGTTAAAGTTACATCTAGTATGTCGGGTTTAACGTTGGTCTGTGTTGGGTAATACGTGGGGGATGTAGGTGCATTTACTGTACAGTCATTTTCCGTTGCGATTTGGAGGAGCCTTGGGGCGAGGTGGTGTTGCAACCCCACAACTTGTGTTTTTCGTTAAGGTCACCACTAATTATTATTGGAATTTGAAAAGAAAGTAGCTGTTTTAAGAGGTCGTTTGGAAATAGGCCTCCCAATAGGGAGGCCTATACGCCGCAATTACGTGAACGTCGGGTTGATTTGCCTGAGTTAATTTGATTCCTATCGTTTCTAATTTTTCTGATGAGGAGTATTTAAACTGCAATGTGCAATTCGTTTGTGGATTAAATTGATACTCCACCTGCAGCTTTGTCGCATAGCTGGTCATTTCTGTAGGATACGTATCCAGGGTGTTTAGCTTGCATTTTGAGGAGGGGCGGAGATGAGTTTCAGTTAGGCAGGCAATATCGATCTTATTTGAACGCAAGAAATGAGAGAAGTAGTCAAACTGTTTTTCAATTCCATTGCAGTTCCAATTGAGGAGTGTTAGACCGCTTAATTTATTTAGAGCCATTGGGTAATAACGAGGAGATTATTGATTTTATTAAAGATTGAAGTTGTGGAACTAATATTGCCATGACTTGAGATATAACATTGTTGACTATTTGAGTGGTGAAATCTAAGGGGTTGTTAATGGGAGTGGTTGGCGAAGCCACTGGGCGTAAAGAGGGGTGTTGCTTTTTGCTTTCTTGGGTTATTGATAGTTGGTAGTGAAGGAACGTTAGTGTTATCAAAAACTGGCGGAGGCGCGGGCCTTGAAGCTTGAGGTATCGGTAGTCGAGGCTGTTAAAAGTTAGCGAAGTTCGTGGCAGCATGACTTGAGTTATGACCTTTATAACGTAATTTAGGGCATTGTTTGTAATTAGCCCGGTGCCATCCGAGACAGTTTACGCACCTGGGTGGCGCGTTTGTAGGCGAAGGGCAAGCATCGTAATGGTGGCTGCCAAGGCAGCGCACGCAGCGAGACTCGCGCCCACAGTTGTTTTTTGAGGACCATAGCGTTGACAGTTTTTGCATTGCACTGGGAATACCGATTTCCTTTTTTCCTCGACTTTAATTACAGCATTGAAGAGATTGTTTAGCTTATATATGGTTTTGGCCATGTCGTTGTTGAAAAGTTCGACCGCGCACAGGATAGTGGGGGAATGAAATTTGTAAAGTCTATTAATTTTTTGCACCGGAAAGTTCAGACGAATAAGTTCGTCGCATATTTCCTTGTCAGAATAAGCATGTTGGTACACCACGTAATATTACCATTAGCGGCCAATTGGTTGGGTCTCTAAATGAATGGAAATCTAGATGCATGCAGAATTTGACAAGATTTCTAAAATCTACAATTGTTGTAGGTTGAACTTTAATTGTTGAATCTATAATAATAATAATAATTATATATAAATATAATTATATATATATATATATATATATATATATATATATATATATATATATTAGATGGGTCTTTTCTCTCATTTTGGTATTGTTTTGTAGAGAACTTGGAAGTCATAAACTTTTTCAAATTGTTTACTAATGAAGTATAGTTGTGTGCATTATGAATGAACACTGTTTTTTTTTGTTTTTTTTTTTTTTCAAATAAGTTTTCGGAGATAGCTTCAATTGGGTCATCACTATCGTCTAGGTCGCTGAATAAAGCATATTTATTATTTGTTGATATGCTCACAATCCCTTTTTCACTGCCACTAGCTGGTCAGTTGTTTGGTACTGACCTTTTGGAGTTCTCACGGTCCTCTGTAAAGCCGCCGTCCCATTTTTTGCCTGCCGTTGTTGGAGCCCTTTGTTTGGAGGTCTGGCCGATTTCTAGTACTTCGTAGCGGTTGGTTGGTGGCTGATGCGGCGGTAGAGGCGGAATTCCGTGTGGGAGTTGCAGTTGAAAACCCTGCTGGTGAGGAAGTTGTGAGCTTCCGAGTTGACCTGGGGCGTGTTCGAGCGACTGTTGATGGGCTGGTGTTTCATTGCTATAAACAGTTTCCATTGCACCTCTCACTAATTCCCCAGTATGAGAATACTGATAAGGAAACATTTTGGTTTCACTTGTAAACACTGAACACTTTGTACTGTAGCACGGAAAACAATTTAGGTTCTGAATACTCCGGAGCGCGGCGGCCCTCGCAGATCGAGAGCTCGCCGCTGACTAGTATGCTCTACGGAGGCTCTACGCGAAGTGTGGTTCTCAAATAGAGAACAAAGAATCAAATATGTATGTTGTACACGTGCGTCTGTATCAACTGCTATAATGTCCATGTGTATACGAAAAAGTAAATTTTAAAAGAACACATTAGATATAGAAACGTAGGATTCAAGTACAGAGATACCAATATATCAACAACAATAACTCCACGTTGCCGGGGTGTTTATTTATCACAGTTATCTCTTACAATGGTCAGCAACCTTTTACTTTTATTGCGACCACTAATTCGCAATTCAGAATTTTGCGGACCATTAATATAAGTGTTAGAAGGAAGTATTGAAGACCTTGCATCCAATTTTCCTTTGTGTCAAGATTGAAAGAGTAAAGCGTCTATATTTCGAATGTACAAAATTCGGACCGTCGATAATAGAGATTCATATATTGTGAAACAAATCGCACGATCATGTAATATGTTTACTGTATGTATACATGAAGGTAACTCAAAAAGTACTAGCAAATTCACAGTATTTCACAAATTGAACACTGCGAGTATTTGAAACTCCCGCGAAGGAAAGGTACATGCTTTGAGAATTGTTGGCACATGCCAACAGATGACATGAGCTAAGTGATGCGAAGGGCAGTTGAAAGAAAACGGCGGTGTATTCGCTTTGTGCAGCGTGACCGTGAATAGTACCCGGTGCAGCACAATGTTGGGGAAGGAGCTAAAGCGCCGCAAAAGCCTTCTGTCAAGAGGCGTGTTTTTTTTCCTTCCAGACAACTCTCGTCCTCACGCCTTTGCTTCAACTCTTGAAATTATTTAAAAACTGTTATTTGAGATCCTAATGCTCTTTTGGATTGTCATGCGCGTGGATCTCTGAAGGTTGCTTTGAGAGGACGGCGATTAGACAGCGATGCGACAGAAAGAAGTAAAGGATTCTTGTTTGAAGGCACAATCCAAAACAAGTTTTGTGTGGGGGAATTAAAAGTTTGGAGCAACGGGGTGAAAAGCGTAATGATAAATAAATGTTTTGTCAGAAAGTGACATTACTTTTACATTTGTTGTTGAAATATATTGTTCAGAAATATTCAATTACTTGATGCTATTTTTATCTCCTTCGGATTTACAATTTTCATCCGTTTCTCTTCCGCTACTGTCATAATGAATTGTTTTAGCGAGTTCTTTTTACCTTGAGGATGTCTAACGACTCCTATTAGTTCATTTATAGATAATTAGGAATTATTCGTAATTAGGTGTCCGGTCCCTATTAATTCGGATTAAGGGCGTTCTATTGTATTAAATTTAATTTTCGTAATCATTATTTATGTATCGAGGACGAAAAGTTAATGAATTTTGGAAGAGTTGTTTATCAACCGAGGCGGAGTGTAGCATAGCCGAATTTGGTAAATTACGGAGTACAAAATTATTTATTTTTCGCCTGAGGTGCTTATTCTCGTATACACACATCACAATATTAAGTTTCAATTTTTAGAGAGAACTCTTAAACCGTCCGTTTCCACCGTATAAATGCAGATGTTCTGTATTATCATCTCTGAAGTCATCAGTTATAATTGTTGAATTACTAAAGTTGTCAACGATTATTTTAATACAATTATTTCTAATCTGTGTGGCAGTTGAGGCTAGTTTCGGTGATTCTATTGATTATGAAGAGCTCTATTCCAGAAATTACATTTGAAGAAGCAGAAGCTACTCAGAACCTGCTTCCGCAAAAATCAAAAGATCAATACGAATTGTGGGACAAATTTACAATGGGCCACAATGTTCTTTATTGAAGCTGTTGATCAACGTGTATAAGAAAAAAGCACATTATACCATTTGGTGGGATTAGTTTAATTTTTGGCAAATTTTATAAACATTATCTGTTGTTAATAGAGAAACGCAGATAAAATTGCAGGATGCTTCTGTCAGCAATATGGACACATGTCAAATACAACTAGCTGAAAACATGAGAGTCATTGCCGGAAGTGCAATATTCCTAGACTTTTTGATGTGGAAGTGAGAAAAATTGAACATACTGATAATAGAGTAATTATTTTAGCGATGGAATATCTAATGCGAATGTATATACTAAACATTGTTTTAGACTGTCTTCGGCTACGCCATTAGCAGACGCTGGAGCTATTTTAACAAGAATTAAAAGGCATGGTGGATGGAAACGTTCAAAGGTAGCGGAATTATGCCTGGAAGATTCGGTGGAGAACAGAAACAAAGTAGCAAGAATGATTTTGAAAAATTTTCCTAAAGTTGCAGTCGAGATTAAATCAGTTCATATTGATACACCTAGCATTAGAGCGAAGGGAAAAGTAACAGTTCCAGGAATATCATTAAAAAGCATATCTAATTGTATCTTTAAAATATATGTAAATAAGTAGTAAACTAAATACATTCTGTATTCTAAAAAGAATAAATATTATTTGTAAATGTTTCGACATTGATTTGTTTACATTGACATGGATTACGTTACCATGGTAATCGGCCGTCAAAACACTTTCTCAACTTGCCACAAAAACTGAACTTTGACAGCGGAAAAATATTCTGCTGCATTAGAGGTGATTGTTCGCAAAATTATATTTTATTGAAAACAATATTTTATATTAATATTTAATTATTATATTTTATTTAAAGTTCCCACAAAAATTATCACACATTTATGGTACCGTACGTCTGTGGAATTAGCTTCAAATTATGAAACGATTGCATAATTATGGCGCTATCTAGTACAACTCCGCGAAAACCGTAGAAAAAATAAAACAATGTCAAAATATACTTCAAAGAACGTTTCTACACAACCCAGTCGCGCACAGCGCCTTGAGATACTACGTTTTCCAAGTGACAGTAGTAGTTTGTAACAAATCATTTCGCAGTATAATGTTACTTTTCTATTTTACAAAGTGGTCCGCAGGTGGCCGACCGCTATTCTGTTTTCACGAGACAAGGAATGAAATTATATATGTATTGTAAAATAAAGACAATTTCATTTACATCTTTGACACTCCGCAATGCCCCGCTTCGTCTTCACCACACTACTTAATTTTCTACGCAGAGTTTGTATTGTTTACTTGGTTTCTTGGTTTACATTTTCCCGGTACTGGGCTCAGACGGAGCGTCACATACCATGTGCATTGCTGAGTGAGTAGATGTGTTCCGATGTGTGACACTAGCAGGAGCGCTATTCTGTACATGAAACCGACAGCCGTCGGAATCGGAATGCTACCTGAATGCTACCGACAACTGTCGCTTGCACCGACGGGCTCTACCCTTGAGTGCAATTCTGTAATTCCTTCTTAGCGACATCTATCGGTGCAAGCGAAGACGATCGCTTGCGTAAATTAAACGGATTTGAGGAAGGACCCTGCGCGAGGCTAGTGGGGTTTCAACCAATCAGCGTGGAGATTCGGATCACCTGCTTTTTTGTCTTTTACAATTATGACCAAATGATTTTAATTTCTATTTAATTATGATCCCTGCTTTTTTAGAATCTTGAATTTAAAAAAGACATGGATTGAAGTTAAATCATAATTTAAAGTTTATTTTAGACTCTTTGTAAAATGAGATACGTTTTCAGGCCTTGATCATGTGAACTGCGAAACTACGCTGTAATTGTCTAGTCGACTACGAATGATTCTTGTAGACATTTACATACAACAGGCACATATACAAGCATTTTTTATATATCATTAGTTTCCATCTATGCCGTACAACCTTATTTTACAAGGGTTAGTAACACCTTCATGAAAAAAGTCCTTTCAATAAATATACAAAAATATTGAATAATAAAAGAGTTACATTTATCTACAAATAGATGGAACCCCTATTGATGATGCACATTTGGAAATGATAATCAGACAGCTTAAAAAAGATAATGAGCCAAAATGATCTATTATTATACAGAGATATGTGGTTGATTAATTACTTATAACATATGGACAACACATCACTAATATTTTAAAACTATTCAATGATTATAATCTCAATATTAAAGTTCCCTCAGTAATAGAACAAAATAATAAAACCCTAGCTATGTATTTTTTGTATATTCAAGACTCACAAAAAAGCAGGGAGCCATAATAAACATAGAAATCAATATTCCGTACATTTAACCTCAAAGTATTACAATCAAGCAGCAATTAAATTATATTGTAATTACTTCAAAACCTTTTTCACAACTGTCAATACAACGGTGACAGCTTATTCTACACAGCACGTTCTACTATAGTAGAATACGTTAATGTAGAATACTATAGTGGAATCGACTGTAGAGGAAGGCAAAAAGCGGGATCACGTACAATTCACAACTCGTCGACTCACAGAAACACGTCGTTAAGAGGCTACCGACGTGGACCCAAGCCGTCGGTGGCGATAGCGATTCTCATCGTTTCTACCGACGGCTAGAAGCGTCAGGCTGTCGTTACAGGAACGTACAGAATAGCTTCTACCGACACTTGTCGGTAATCAGGCCTACCGATACTGATCGTAGTCGGTTCGACTGTACAGAATAGCGCTATAGGTGCTGAGCGGGACCGTTGCCGGGAGTGGCGGCGGGAGGGAGGGGGAGAATGCCCACCGCTGCAGCATTTAGTCTGCCGAAGCGTAGTCCTCAATGCTGGACTGTCGTTTTATCCATAATCTAGTCACTCTATATCTCATTGAACTCTAGTCACTCTACGTTCTCTCTGTATTCTTGTCAATGTCTGTCTGCATCTTTCCTCTCTCAGAACTCTCGTCACCGTTCCCTCTGGTCTTTTGTCAACGCCTCTTTTCTCGGGCGGTCGCTCTATCTTGTTCGGAAAATTTTGATGCTGCGTTAGCTCGTCATTTGATTGGTCAGTCCGAGACACATGGTGTGTGAATCTCGAAATTTGTGAAGTGGTAGTCTGGTAAGATTACGTCAGAATCCTCGAAGTTTTTGGTTACGTTTGTGCACGGGGGAGCGAGCGACCGTGTGACTAGTTGGCCCCTCTCTAGGGACGGGCCTCCGGCGGCTTCATGAATCTCCGAACTTGCAGGCTGCGGCTTCTTGCTCATAGCGAACTGTCACAGTATGCAGATTCATTTTTTAAAAATTAGTTGTAAAGTAAATGTATAATGTGAGCACGAGAGTATTTTACCTGTCTGACGAATTCCTTTATGTCTAATCCTCCGCGTCTCTGACGAATAAGCGTTACAGACGTTGCTTATTTTATTTAGCTATCTTGTTATAATTTTAGTAAAGACCCTGTATGCAGAATGGAGTCTAATGGAGTCTTATGAGTCTAATTTCTCCGTGATTGTTACACTTATGTATTTGTTGAAAACATGACTCGTTACCGTCTTCCATTCATTTGGTGTTTTGTAAGTATTCCAAGTGTTCCGTTGTGTTCCACAGCCAAAAACAATATTATTATCTCTTTGTTGTACGTATTTAAACAATGCTATAATTAGCCTGTCACTTTCAGGAGAGATGTTTTAAGTGTTCTAATTACTTCTTCTAATTCCCTACATTTAATTGGATCTTCTTAATGAAACTCTCCTAGGTTACTTTCCTCGTTCCATTTTTTCTATTATTCTTTACGATACTTTTAGCCACTCTTTTTCGGATACGTTATTTAGGCGTAAAGTGTCTTTTTCTTTAATGCTAAAAATTACTAATAATAAGCTACATATGCTAATATTTTTTGTTGCTAATAATGTTAATGCTAATGTTTTAAATTTGCAAATGTAATGACTTTTGTATTTTATTAAATTAATATGATAGCTATTGAATTTTTAAATCCCGATGATGACTATTAAATTTAAACACTCCCTTATATCCTTCTTTCACTGATGTACATACAAATAATGTCAATCTACCTTAAATTCAGCTTCCTACTTAGTAAGATGGCCAATTTAGGGACAATTTTAAAGTTCCATTACGACACTTCCAATCCAATCTTTCACGTTTTGCTGTCTGTAAATTTCGTAACCACCTAACTGAGAGATCAGCGGAATGTAATGAGCCAGTGTGGGGTCCATTGCCAAGTTACGTCTGGCTGCGTTGTCTGAGGTGTGTGTATCATGCGGTACTAGATGCAGAGCATCCTCACATGACTTCAGTAGGGTGGTTTGATATTCGCCATTATAAACTTTCATTGGGCTTGGAAATAATATTCATCTTTTCCATTTTTACTTTAATATATTGAAATAAGGGGTGCTTCCTTTGCATATTACTGAATGTTCAATACCTGGTTCTATTTTCTTAAATATGCTTTATTTAAAAAACGCATTTAAAGCGCATGTACTTCCAGGTAATGACCTAGAAGTTCATGCGCTTTAAATGCGACCACAGTAAAAAAATAATACACGCAAGTACAACAGAACATACAACAGAATTTGAAAATAAAACAAATACATAATTTGTCAATATAAGAGTAACATTACATGACAATCATTGGCGACCACATTCAATATCAACCGAAATAAAAACATAGTCACAATCATCAAAATACACATTGTGCATTACTAATGCATTATTTGACATAATATTTAGACAGTAGTGATGCTAACAAAATTCTTAGTTTCTTAGAGTTTATTGTTAAGGTTAATTTCCTTTTAAAAAATGTGAAGATATGGAATGGTGAAAAGAATGAAATGATTACTAGTTTTTGTACATATATGATGATATAATTATTTTGAGAAAATTTTTAATTATAAATCATTTGTTTTTTTAATGTATATCCCTCATCCACACTGAGGAGAATTTCAGGCACATCACTTAAATTTACAATTACCATGTTATTTTTATATTTCCTATACATATTTTTTCCTTTTTTTTTTTTTAAAAAAATTTATTATATAAAAGTGATATCATGAACTAAATGTTTATTTTCTGATTAGTCATTTTATAGAGAAAAGCATGGTGAATTCTATTAATTAGTTAGACTTACTACGAAGAAGAATTGTGATTCAATAATGTAGGGCTTCATAAATAAAACGTATGAAGGTAAATATTTCATTTTTAAGTTCATTTTAAAATTCTTATAAAAAAAAAGTCATTGATGAAGTCAGTAAATAAAAAAAAATTGAAGCTGAATAGTTGTACACAAGGATATGGAACTTCTGATGGAATCAACAATTGCAGAAAACCATAAATATATTCATGAGATTTAGAATTTAAATGACACTCATAATGAATCATTTAATAATGCGTAATAATTTAGTAGCATGTGATAATTGTCAGAAGATGTCAGACAAAAAAACTTCACCAAGTAGTAAGGGAGTAGATTTTCTGTAATTTTGACTGTAATTCTAATTGTGCTCTTCATTTCATTTTCCATTTTGCTTTGATGAGCAAAAAAATTTATAAAATGTTAAAATAATTTCATCTTCATACCAATGCACGTACTCAAAATAACTATTATTCAGTATATTATGGTTCAATTTTCCATATAAAACGAGAAGTTGATACATTTAATCAAAATCATGCACACACAATTATATTAATCTGTTCTGAATATTATACTTTCAAGGTAATTACTTTTGTAGAAACAAATAAAAAAATACAGATTATTAGAACAGAACATAAGTATAATATTTCTTCCACTTCCACACAATTTTGATACAAGGCTTGAATTCATGAAAACATTTCCATGACTGTACAGCAGGTTTCAATTTCAAAAGTTCAATAATTTTTTTTATCTCTGCCTGTACTCCACCCTTCAATTAGAGCAATAAAATTCAATAGTTTAAGATGAACTCTCTTCTACTAGACATGTGGTAAGATGAACATCAACCAAGTTTTAGGTCATGGGGGAAATGAAATGAGATTTTTACTGATCTGGTACATCCAATCACTATTGTCATTTTAAATCCATGCCATGTCCTAAAAGATTATAAATAAAGAAGAATTATCTGCTTGTTTAAAATAATTCATTTCACAAGTTCAACAGGATTGAAAATATCCTTCATTGCTGTGCAAAGTGTAATGAAAGAAGAATACAATGAAACAACTTTACTTCCTCTCACTCGAGAAACATAAAATACATTATATCGTTCTATTAATTCAGTAGAATGTTCAGTGGAACATTCCCTGTGTAGGTACATAGAATTTAAGGAGGTGAAATGCTTTAACTTGTGTCACTAGAATTCTTTGACTTATTGATTTCAAAGGGTTTTTTTAATTTCTTTTTTAGATTTGTAAATCTTCTCTTCATATTTCTATTAGTTTTGAATATTTGGACAATGGAGTTACTATGGGTGTAGAGCTGCTTCAAATATTTCAGCACTGTTTTTTGTTTTTTCAAGGAAACTTGAATTGAATAAAATTTAAGGGATATTTATTATTCGGATCTGATAACATTTCCTTCAGAGGGGGCAGTTATGTATCCAGTTTATCATATTCTTCAAGATTTGTACTTTCTAGTAGTGACTTTTTATAATTCTTTTCCTTATCTTTAGCAATGAGGTCATTATTGAAGTGTTTATCAGGTTTTGATGCAGGTTCAATAGGTAGGTCCGAAGTTGTTGATGATGAGTTAGGTCGTTTCTTGATCAAGATTTTTTGTTATTTTACGGTTGTTTGAAGAGTAGGGAAGTCATCTATTTGAGTTTGGATTAATAGAGGGACGTTATAAGTGTTCTCAAGCTATGCGTGGTTTTGTACTTCCATTGCTGCACGTAATGTTTGTAATGGTTCATTTCCAGTTCGTTCAATATATCAATGTTTTCGGTTATTTCAACTGTTTGTTTGTTGAGACACTGGTTGATTTTTTTTATTTATTTTACGTCAAAAAAGAGTTAAAACTGCGTATGACGTGCTATGGGGAAAAGTGAATTGTGTGCACATTTTCAAAATTCTGTGATTCCTACACTAAGTCATATAGTACTTAAATTTTGAATTTTGAAAGAGAGAAAAAAAACTCATGTAATAAAATCTATTTTCAAGGATAAATAAGCAATAAATTTTGGCTCATATCATGTTGTGCTTCGGAATAATACTTCCTGCCGCGACAACAGGGAAACGATAATTTGAATAATTGTATTTCCCACTGAACTCTAGAAGACGTGCACAGAAAATGAAGTTACATTTATGTCCAGAAGCTCCATTTGCTCAATGGATCAGAGAAACTGGACGAAAAACCTGATCGAGATGGGGGTCATTGACCCGGAGGCTGCAATACAATACTTCTTACAGGTTGTTTATACACATTTATACAGCTCAAATGGTAAATAATGCGTTATTTATCAGTGTTAAAATTACTTTTCTTGTGATGCCAGTATAGTCTCTAATTTATTGAAACAGTTATGCAGCAGAAACGATTTCACTTTGGATTTAAACTTTTCTATCGAATTTAATCGTTGAATGTCATCTGGCAAAGTGTTGTAAAATAATGTACATGTATTGAATGTGAATTTTTTGTAATGAGCTGTTGATACTGTCACCAGATGAATATGATTTCTACGTCGAGTGTTATAGTAATAGACGTCTGCATTTTTTGAAAATATATTCCCGCCCTTAAGCAAGTCATTTTTGCCAAAAGCCACTGATTCGTAAATAAACAGACAAGATAATGGTAAAATTCCTAGATTAATGAAGAGAGGCTTACATGAATAACGTGGGTGGGGTTTAGTTATTATTCGTACAATTGGTTTTTGTAATCTAAAAGTCTGGGAGCTATAAGATGTATTTCCCCAGAATATTATGCCATATCTTAGGCGGGAATGAACATTCGCGAAATATATACAACGAACAGTATGAAGGCTGACTGATGATGGTTTGCTATGTGATCTGAATTTTTACAAATAAAACATGCCATATTGTCAACAGAGCCATAGTATATAGTTGTAGTATATGGTGTCATCGTGAAAAATAGTGGTTGATTCTGGAAAATGCTTGATATCGCCAGGTTCTATGTAGACTGGTGTTCTGAATCCCATTATATGTGAAAAGACAGCGTCATGTATTTTAGCTTTAATGAAGGTTAAATATAACCTTCATTAAGAAGTATTTTGTTCATTTTAGTTCTTTAAATTTAATGGTCAGTGAGGTGATTGCAATTTTATTGCTACTTACGAAAACACACATCGTATTATTAGAAATATGTGATTCGAATCTGATAACTTTGGGGGTAGTGGTAGTAGCTAATTTGTTGATATAATAGTCTTTAACAATTAAGGAATCTTGCGATTCTATTATTATTGATCTTTGATCATGATGATCTTTGAAGATGATCTATCATCATCAAAAACCATGATGATGAAATGCCAGCAGCAAGGCAGCTGACTGAGCTAATAACTTGTTTCGCCCATACGTGCTGCTCACACCACGGTTGCAGCGAGAGTGTGACCTGGTTCTATTTCTCCACGTGGATTCCATGATTCTTCTGATAGCGGTATATCGCTTATAGCGCTAGTCTGCAATTGATTACAAAAATATCACTATAAGCTTGCTTTGTTCTGCCAATTTGCCCAACTATAAGAAATATTTGGGAAATTTTTCATTTGTTTGAAACACACTCTAAAGTTTGAGAGTGATTTGACAGCTGTTATAGTGAAACTAACCCCATCGTCTCTGTAATTGCATAATGTTTTTATTGTGCGCTTTTCGTCAAATACCTTCTGCATCAAGCTTGAAATATTCCATATTCGTAGTGGTTTACACTCTACATTGATACTGTCTTCACTGACGCTAAAGAGGACCTATGCTTCCTGATCCTTTTTATTATTTATTGTGAAAAAATCTTTACATGATGTAAGGGACAAGTAAAATCTTCGTTTTCTTGACCTCAATCATAATGATAATAAAAATAATCTCTATCATAAGGGGTCGTGGATACTGTGTGGAAGGGCGGTGGGCCAACTTATTTGAAACATTTGTCCCATATTGATTGCATCATATTCCAAAGAAGAATTCCCCATGAATATTTCACATTTTTCTAGTTAATATTTTACAATATGCGTCGGAGAGGCCTTTTGCAACTTTTGTAATACCTCCATCAGGCCGCCTGCTGCTGTTATTGAAACGCTGTGGCTGCTGAAGCGGCCAGACTGTCCGCTATTTGCACGGAAATCATCTTCTGACTTATCTCCTTGTCGCAAATTGGCATGTTCTGTAAAAATGAAAAAAAAAAAAAATGTTCGAAAACAAGAGGCGAGGGCTTTCATAAACCAAAAATCATGAACCCTAAGAATTGATACAAGAGATTCCACTGTTAGGTCTCAAATTCTGCCGTGTTCCTACAGCCATTACACATCGAAATATATTCTTGTTAAATTTGAAAAATTGCAATTATTGCGCAAAATATGGACTGTTCCCAATAAAGCAATGTATTGCACTTCTCAATTTTCCCAATATTTTGAATGACCAGAGAGCTTAGCCCAGTTCTTACACAAATTTTACGGAACAATTTACGGAGCACCGGTAACTATCGAGATGACCTGTGCTTTTACGCTCCACATTCGACTGATCTCGATTTGCAAACGCTTGTATTTAAGACGTTTCTCTGCCTCCTTAGTTACGACATTTTCATCGCACTGCCCAGCAACGTCTAAAAATAGACCCGTTTTTCCCTCCAAATCTCGGATAACAATATCCAGTTTGTTTGTCGTTATCGTACAGTACTAGAAACATAAATTGATCGCGTCCGTCTGCGACTAAGTTCAGCTTTTGTATGGCTTGGCTAGCCCTTGTCATGACGAAACGTCGCAGGCGGAGCCTCACAAATCATCGTAGCCAATCTCAACGCAGGGGGGAGTGCCCTTACAAAATTACGACGTACAAAATGGCGGGCGCCGCTAGTTCAGATGTGGAAGTATTTTCAAATAAAAAATACATGAAAGAAACACTTCTATGAACAGAAGTAAATTCATTGAAAATAAAACACGTACAATTAACCACCGTTAACACAATTCTTTTTAAAAAAATTTTAGAAGAATTACTTTTCACATTTAAATTCCAATATTCTTGTCCAAACACAATTTATGAACTTTATCAAATGACCAGTTTACTACAGAATTTTGCGATAAGAAAAACGATTATAATTGCATATTATCAATTGTTCATATGTATATTACATTTGCAAAAATGCAAAATACTCTCTTTCTCGAATCGTTAGGACATCTAGGAAAACATTTCAATAAAAGAAAGTAAAATTCAAAGACCAACTGTATATTTATCATTAAAGTAACAATTAAACTAGATATTAAGCATCTCATGTCAAAATTGTTATTTTGCTATCATCAAATTAGGGACAATTTGGGGACACTCCCGGGCAGGAATAGCGCACATTTCTGAATTGTTTATAAAATTGTTAATTGTTGCAAAATTGTTAATTCGCAGTTTTCGTTTTTTTTGATACCAGAGAACAAATCTCACTTTAGAATTGCAAAATTTGAAATTTTTATAAATTTTTAATTTTTCAAACAAAACTATTCTTTTTAAAATTGCCTAATGTATTTTTTTTAAACGAGATGTAAAATTTCGCAATCCGATTAGCGCTCTCTTTCGTTTTCGAGATACGTAATTGTTTATAAGAAATAAGCATTTCATGACAACTATTTTTTTGGAAGTTCCAACGCTAAGCTATTCTACAAGCCGTTTTGTAACGGCTCGCTTAGTTTCTCCTGCAAATACATTTGAAGTTCCTAACGGGGGTGGAGGAGACAAGCGGCCACAACGCTTGCATATATTCCACGAAAATTGTTGCTGGTTAGATATTCCTGGTTTTCAGCTCCCTAATTTTTCATTTTATTCTAAATATTTTAAGTTCCATTTGTTTAACAATTACAGCATAAATTTTAAAATAATACTCGAGTCGGCTACTGAAGAATCTTCAACTTGGGAGCAAGAAAGAGTCATCAATTGGCTTCCAGAAATACCCCCCCGGTGAAAATTGCGTCCTTCCCCTACACGTTTCAAGGCGAAATAGGCTGAGCTTGTGAGCTCGCTTTCCCTCGTCAAAACCTTTATCCACCTTCTTAGGAAGCCAATTCTTTACATATAAAATCGTGGGAAATTTTTCAAATTAAGTATACAAGAAAACAATAATTTTGCATTAATTGTCTTCACGTATAAATATAGACATTAAAGCTTCCGACTCCATCTGCATGGAATATGCGAAAAAGTAATAATACTATTATAATATAGTATTGACATATGTTTATTTATGGACATGTGTAATTGAAGGAATGTGAACTTATGGATGCAGTTAAGTAAATTTCAATGAAGGTGCAAAGTTTGCAAATAAACATGTTTTTAAAATTCAATTATTCCAAGTTCAGAACAATTGCTAGAAGCATTCTTTTCCATTCGACACCAACACGCCAATGCTTTTTGACACTACCCTCTGAATCTAAGTGGATTGGTTGAGGTCATCGCTTATCGCGTCAAAATCATGGAAGTTTACACGTCTTCGAAATACGTATACGCCAAGATCATTTTCATGAAACACAGAAAACCTCATATGAAAGAATCAGTCGTAATTTCAACAATGAAGTTACTACGACATAATAATCATAATATCCCAAATTCCGTTTACTTATTGTGTTCTTTCGAGCGTGCTCCGTGTCTCTGAATAGCAAACATTAACATAATCGTTAAAATTAAAAGTAATGATTTAGGATGAAAATTTAGGATAAAAAGTTTACATCTCCTCATAATTGTTTGTAGAAAGTCATATCAGGTTAGTAATATTGTCAATAAAATTATATATTTAATTTGAAAAAACTGCTTGGATATTTTGGGGTTTAATTAAGAAAATATAGCTACCCGAATTTGATGCTATGAAAAGTAAACATTTCGAGGTTTCCACTACGAGACGAATTTCGTCTTCCTTATTCATTCGCTCAGTATACTACAACCACTTTCATCGATCATGTTACATAGGGTTTCTAATGTTTATATCATACCGAGTGTCCCACCAAAATGGACCACCTCCATAACTTTTAAACGGTTCAGGGTATCGAGTTATAGTTTTCGGTGGACAATGCGGAATCATGGGGCAAGTAACAAGCCATAGAGAAATTGTCTATAATAGCTTTAGTTTTCGAGCAATTTAATCATCTTTGATTTTTTAAGTGGAACTCGATATTTTTTTCACCATCAATGGATAAATAATGAACATTGGAATAAAATGATGTATCATATGTTAGTATTTTAAGAGTAACTAGCTGAACCCGTGCGATTACATCGCACTGAAGGGAAACCTGTAGGAAGTTACAACAGAACATATGAAATGTTGAAACCCCAAAAATTTAGTTTCATTTCATTTGTTATATATACACAATAAATAAAGAAATGATATAAGTTTTAAACAACTGAATACTAATTACTGTGAACTGAGTTAGATGTTTTTTAAAAAAATGGCGATATGCCATAATTTTCATCATAATCAGGCGATGTGATATCGTGTTGTCAATAAGTGGCTAATAACATAACTGGCAATGAAGAAATCAATAAAAAACTATGCTCAAGTAGCATTAGAACAAGAAATCTTGTTTAACTTAAAAATTGTATGCATCACTTATGAGTGTTCAAATGGAACACTTCCAAACAAATATTTATTTTTCCCCACATTCGGTTGCAATTCGGTTGCAATTCAAAAGTAATGTTTGGTTCAATGTAAAAGCACTTATATTTTGATCAAAATACTCTCCGTAGTTTGTGATTATGTTAAAAAAAACTTTTTCTGTTTTGTTTTTATGAATTTGTGACGGTCAAAAATAATACTTTGCACAAAATTAAAGTTTTTTGAGAAAGCATTGTTCAATTACTCAAGAGAGGATAAGTCACCAATTAAAAGAATAAATGAATGAACTAAAGTAAACAATACATTTGTTATATACATTCGAAGTTGTGATGTAGTTTAATACATCACATCACATAGATTATATCTACGCCCATCAAATGCATTACTTGTAGAAAATATCAGTTGTTTGTTTTGAACATCTAGAGATATATTTTTAACAAAGGAAAATAATTGTGCATATGGATTTATAACCTGTAACATGTTTTGAAGCCTTTCCATTACAGAAGCTTCACATGGATCATTTTCCTTCCTTGACATTCTATGTTGAAGTGCTTCGCAAGAATCAATAAAATATAATCCAGCATAGGACGGCTCAGAGTCCTCTGCGGGAAGCAAACTGCGAGCTACATGATAACTTTTACCATGAATTTTGAAACAACATGGTCCGCGTGGAGCAAAGTTTGCCCTGTTAACTCGTACTGAAGCAAAAGCAAGAGCATTGTTGTACCATCGAATATTTTCAGCGAAGTGAATGGCTACTTCAGTACCATTTTGTAACTTGCGTGCAATTTTATACGTTACACATTTACTGTAATCCACTCAGCGGAGTCTCTGCTACTGTCTGAACACTACAACCTGGTCAGCAAGCTGTGGACTGGTTTCATCAGTTTACCGTCTTGTTTATCCTCACCAACGGTTTTTCCAACCCACTACCAAATTGAAAAACACAAATGAGATAAACGCAATGGAGTGTACAGCAAATAATTGTCCAAATGCAGGTGCAGCGAGTATATATTGTAATTAACAACTCTGCCTGTGGATATTTTAAATAATTAATCACAATATACATGGAAATTGACCAGGAGTGATAAATATAGCAATACTGATTATATATAGAAACCTATTACATTTAATAATAGCCTAGTAGTTCTGTACTCAATTAAATAAAAACCTGAAAAAGCGAACAGTGTATAAACTTCTATACAGTGTATTACGTACAGACGTATTACGTAATTCGTAGATAACACATTAAATATATATGTATATAAGACTATATACAAAATTACGTTGAATACTTACAATACAATTAATAAATTGTTCACACAATCGTCTTAACGAAATGAACAATAGGGATGCTTTCTACTTCCAGCCACATGTAGCCGTTGGCCACGTGGGTACCGCGTGCACAGGCTTCTTGCCAGCTGGTGTATGCTAGACGAATTACATAAATCCGTAGGTATCGCATAAAAGATATATAAGAACATACACAAAATTTTACATTGAACACTTACAACACAATTGATAAATAGTCGCACACACGTTCGTCTTAACGGAACACACAACAGATTCCCGCCGCTTCGATCCACATGCGGGAAACATGTGAGTTCTCCTGTCGCGGATGGTGTGCGCATAACCGCCATCTTGACAGGCAGCGCGCGGAGGGCACGCTAACTATCGCAGCCGCAAATTTCAAACAACAAAAGTTTCCTAGCATTTTATTAATAACGAAAAGCTTCGTGATTTGCAATATTTAGTGACCTCCATTCCTGATTTTTTTATCTTTTTTTTGGTACCTCATTTGTTAAAATCCGTTCACTATGAGCCGAGTAGGAGGGACAACAAATTCACGGTTTTAACGAAAATAATATATATGATTTTAGCATAAAGTTAGATTTTGTAACATGAGATTTTCAAGTAAACAGACGCCGTTTTGGGAAGGTGGCCTTCGCGACGTTGATACTGTTTTGTGAAGAGAGGAGTGTGAGAGAGATGGCTGTGCAGGATGAAGGCGTAACTGCAGCAATTCATGATCTTGACATGAAAGACATATGAACAAACATGAATTTTAACGATCAGAATGAGAGATTTTTCTTATTTGTTAATCTGAGTTGAACTTTTCTTCTTTTGATATTCCAAATAAACGATAATCGAAAAGAACGAAATAAAAATTATTGTAGCGAAAATGATAATAAATAATAATAATAATAATAAATAATAATAATAAATATAATAATAATAAATAAGTGCAAACCTGAGCAAGTAATCAGCAATGATCGAGCTCGAATTCTGTGGGATAGTGTAATCTTCACTGACCGAACAGTGGGAGCAAATAGACCGGATATTGTTCTGTTTGATAAAATATCTAAAACATCATGCATCATTGATGTTGCGGTTCCTACAGATTTGTTTGTAACAACTGTTGCTGAGAAAAAGAGGAAATACCAACCCCTGGCTGTTGAATTGAAGGACATGTATGGATTGCGTACAGTGGAAGTGCTCCCAGTAGTGGTCTCAGCGAATGGATTGGTCACCAAGGAATGGCAAGAGATCGCGAAGAAGTTAGAATTGACTGAAAGGCATATACGGACAATTCAAAAATCCGCATTATTGGGAACAGCAAATATAGTCCGTAAATTCTTAAGTCTCACTTGACTGATATAAAAAACAAAATATATTCTTGTTTCACTTTACGTGCAAACCATTGTTGCCGTGGGTGATTTTGAGAACCACGGCATAAGTGTATATCTACAGAAATTGGGAAATAATAATAATAATAATAATATTATTATTATTATTATAATAATAGTCATTTTTAAACGTACAAAAATCGAACTCAGTGATGAAACAAGCCATCATTTTAAAACATGGGAAGCGAATGCATGCTTAAAGATTCTCATGGCAATATCTTGATTAATTTATCAAATAATAGATAGGTAGACAGTTTCTGTTAATGTTCACGGTAAGTAAACTTCCTATTTAAACACGTGGTACCAGAAGAACAAAGTAATAAAAAAAAGAAATACTCTTGAGAGTTCTATCAATATAAATTTACCAAACTTTATCAAAAATGCATATCTGCATTCGCGACTGCTCATACTGATTAGAGAGTTTCTCATTTCATAGCGCCAAGTGCTGCCACAAACATGAAAATGCAGAAGACGGAAATGCACCGCTTTCTTTTCCATTTATGAACAGCAGTCGTATGGTTGCAAAGGGGACGAGTGATCATTTTAATTAAAAATGACATTTACCAACGGAGGGACGGTGGTTTTCTTCTTCTTCAGTTTGAAAATGATATTTATTATTATTAACATCTTTACGCTACCAATTTTTTTATATCGTTCTTTGCAACCATCAATGTTTTCAAAGTTTAGTAGAAGGCAAGTTAAATCCAAATAAATAATGGAAAAAAATCTCCCATTCTGATTGTTAAAATTGGTATTTCTTAGTGTGATGTCTGTGCCATCACCAAGAATTGCTGTAGTTATGCCTCTTATCCCCCACTGCCACCCCTCTCAGTCAAGACGCAACAGTCTAGACGCCGTGATGGCCACCTTCCCCAAAAGCGAGAGTTGCAAGGGCTGCTACACCATTACCCGTTTAATTCAAAATCACATGTCAGAAAGTCTAATTTTATACTCAAGTTACTATCAAAATATTAGCATATGATACATCATTTTAATCCTCTTTTCATGGTCTATCCATTGCTGGTGAGAAAAATATATAGTTCTATTTAAAAAGTCGAAGATGATTAAATTTCTCGAAAATTAAAAATATAATATACGATTTCTCTACGGCTTGTTACTTGCCCCAAGATTTCGCATTGTTCAGCAAAACCTGCATTTTGTTATCCTTAACCGTTTAGAAGTTGTGGGGATGGTCTATAGTTGGTGGAACCCCCTGTTTATGTAATAACATTACAACTGCATTCTGACGGGCAGGAATTCGGGCTCGAGGACGGCCAGTTAGTTAGTGGTATCAACTGAGTGAGAGTGAGGTATTTCGTAATATTTCCTTGAATGTTCTGCTGTAGAGGTAATTCAATGTGATAGCGTTCCCTCACTAAGTTTAGCACCTGATGATGTAACAAAACGAGTTACGAAACGCTGTGCAATTGCTGAAATAAATGATTGTCATAAAATACTTTGGATACTTTTATTTGTAAACATAACATAGTAACTTCAAGAATTTGTTTCTTCAGTTTTTGTTGTAAGCAACAATTTACTAAATTTGCAATTTACAAACTTTTAAATTTAATTTATGTGTTTCTTCCTATGGAACGGTTATTATGTGAACAAATTTCAGTGTCTCCTTTTCTTTCTAAAATGTACAATGTACGTTTATTGTATTTGTATATATGTTCTTTACAATGTATATATAACACATGCTTCATAGAAATAGAGTTATGTAATTGTGGAAAAGTGTGTATTGTTGAGAGAAAAAACACTATATGGGCCCCTAATATCGAACGCGTGCTTTCCTATTAAAAAGAGAAAATTAAACATTTCACGAAAAAGTAATATTTGGATCACACAAGGAATTAGAACATCGTGCAAAAACAAAAGTACGCTTTACTTTACTTCTAAACATCATGACCTATCACTCGGTTTCCATGTCTATTTCCGAGAATACAAAAGAATTTTAAGGAAAGTAATAGTTCAGGCAAAAATAATAAAAAAATAATGAGGATATTTAGAACTCTAGAAACGAAACTAAAGCAATGTGAAATATCGAAAAAAATTTGACCACGCCATCACGATATTTAGTAGAAAATGTCGTTTTAAAGGATAATGAAAGAGAAATAAGTAATCCAGGAAAGTTGCGAATCTCTTCAACCAACACTTTTCTAGAATTGCGGTTGATCTCATGGAGGGACTAAAATCTCGAAATTCAACATCATATGCTTCTCAAAAAATTTCGGCACGATGTTTATTCCCGAAACGTGTTCCAATGAAATCATCAGAATAGTCAGTTAACTAAAACATTAATCTGGTTTAGATGAATTTCCGGATTATTTATTAAAAACGTATGCAGGTGTCAATATACACCCATTAAATAACATTTTGAATGCTTCTTTTTGCAGAGGAATATTTCCAGACATTTTCAATACAGAAAAAATTAATCCACTTTATAAGAAAGGAAACAAAAATGAAATCAAAATTACCGACCGGTTTCCCGTTTGTCAGTTTTCTCAAAAATGTCAGAGAGGCTTTTCTATACGCGAATGGAAACTTTTCTCGGGAAAAAGCGAAGCGTTTTCCGACTCACAACACGGTTTTAGAAAATCAAAATCTATGGATACTGCCATTTTTTTACAAATAAAAGTATCCAAAGTTTTTTATGACAATCATTTATTCAGTAATTTCACAACGTATCGTAACTCGTTTTGTTACATCTTCAGGTGCTAAACTTAATGAGGGAACGCTATCCCATTGAATTATCACATCAGCAGAACATTCAAGAAACCATTACGAAAAACCTCACTCTCGCACAGTTGATACCACATAACTGTTATGTGGTATCAACTGTGCGAGAGTGAGGTAACAAAACGAGTTACGAAACGTTGTGAAATTACTGAATAAATGATTGTCATGAAAAACTTTGGATACTTTTGTTTGTAAACATATTTTGACAATCAAGAAGAAATATTGATTTGCCATTTTTTTTTCTTTTCTTAAAGATGTTGCTTCATCAATGGACCAAAATGAAGAACCCATTGGGATATTTTTAGATCTTTGGACAGTTTTTGATGTTATTAACTATAACATTTTGCTCTCAAAATTACCTTCTGATGGAATTCGTGTTATTGCCCTAGATCGGATAACCTCGTATCTAAAACATCGATCTCCAAGAGCAGAAATACTGTACTGGCACGAAAGGACATTAATTACTTATCTTTCCAATTCTTTGCCAATTGAACATGGGGTCCCACAAGGTTCGATCTTAGGTACTATACTCTTTCTGTTGTACCTAAACTATATGTTCTCATCTATTAAAAAGGAAAAATAGTTCTGTTTGCCGATGACACGAATGTTATTTGCAAAGGAAACAATAAATAGTACAATTTCAGGAGTTCCAAATTGGTTTTGTAATAACAAATTAATAGTTAACGAAGGAAAACAGTCTCAATGCAATTTTGCGTTTCAAATCGGCAATCGTATGCTCCATAGAAAATGAACATTATGCAATTAGCTGATGTTAAGGTAACGAAGTTCCGAGGTCTCTTAATTCAGTCAAACCTCAGTTGGAATGTATATAACAGAATTAAACACTAAATTAAGCTCATTATGTTACGCATTCAGAATTCTTTCAAATTCTGTCAGCCTTCTTGCAGCTCGTTGCGTGTATTTTGCAAATGTACATGCCCGCCTGTGATATGGCGTAATATTCTGGGGAAGCTCATCCGTAAGTGCTCAGATTGCAAAAGATTTTTTTTTTCAAATAATGAAAAAATGCCATCCATGTGATCCCTGCAAGTCTCTTTTCATTGAGGTTGGAATCTTACCATTGCCTTGCCTATTTATTTACGAATATGTAGTATTTGTCATAACTGATTTAACGGTGGGAACATATTTTCATGTAATATCTATATTTATAGTTACAACACACGACGTAGAAATCATGTTCATCATTTGTCAGTATCAACAGCTCACTACCAGAAATCCACACACAATACATGTACGTTACTTTTCAACGCATTGTCAGATGAAATTAACAATTAAAATTGGTACACAAATTTAAGCTACAAGTAAAATCTTCTCTGGTGCATAACTGTTTCTATGCAACTAGAGACTATACTGATCGTAAAAAAGAAAAATAAAGTTTACTTTAACAAAACAATGATATAGTATAAGAATTAGTTTACATTTGTATTATATATTGTATAAGAGACTTAATATGCCTGAAACAAGTAATGTACTTCAGCTTTCGAGTCAGTGACCCCATCTTGATCGGGGTTTTCTCCAGTTTTCCTGATCCTTTCAGCAAATGCTGAGATGGTCCCTTGATTTGCTTCTGGACGTAAATGTAGCTTCATTATACGCACGTTTTGTTGAGCTTTCCTTCTGCTTGTAGTGGTAGTAGAGTTAAGGGTGAGTTTCTATTTTGTTAGCAGTACTGAGAAATCTAATCTGCAGTTCATTTACCGTTACAAATAAGTTTTCTGTAACTCGGAAGCAAAAATATCTAGTTTTTGAAATGTTAATCTCTTGCTTTTTAAAATGTATTATTATTATTATTATTATTATTATTATTATTATTATTATTATTATTATTATTATTATTATCACTATTATTTTTCATATTTTAACTATTAATAGTTGTTGGGAAGGGATTCTGAAACTCAAGAAAGCGTGCGCAGATGATTTTCTCCCCCATACGTCACATTCAGTTTTTTACTGTTTTTTGACTAATAAATATAAACTAGTGGTACTACAACAGCACATATTTTTCTCGTATCAGTTGTGGGGTCTAGTAACCCCATCTATTTTTTCTTCTGTTTTAGTACATTCTATGGAACTATTGGAAGAAATTTATTATTTACAATGTCTCAGAAAGTGTCACGAGTGTATTTAATGAAAAATTCATTCAGTATGTATTGTATATTTGAAGGATTTCAATTTACATAATCATATTGTCAAAAAAAATCATTTGTTTGACTTGCCTCTCGCGTCGTTAATATTTGCATTAAAGGCGATTTGTTTACATTATTACATTTTATGTGTATATGTGCTTTAAATAATGTCATATAAAGTTTATCGGAAACTCAACAGTTTTCTATGAAAATGAGATCAAATTTCCGCATTTTGAGAACCGCTCAAACGCCATTTTCTCAAAAGTGACGCCATTTTTTTCTTCAAACTCTTCCAACGGATAGTGCTAACTGCACTGTTTAATATGCGTAAATTTAATTTCGGTCTATTCATTTGATTTTTTCAAAAATTACACAAATGTAATTTTTTTAACATCTCTCACGCCGATAGTATGCACATTTCCAGCGATTTGTATACATTATTGCATTTGTAAATGAAAACTCAATAGATTCTTGTGAAAAAGAGCTTCAAATTTCGTATTTACAGTGACGCTTAAACGCCATTTTCTTACAAAAAATTCTAAAGTTTTCAATGAAAATTGCTATTTAGAACGAGGTTTTATTCTTCTTTAATATTCGTAAAGTAATATTTCGCTTAGGAAACCGAAAAATTAAGAAAATGTCAAGAAATTGTAGTTTGCAGCTGGCCAGAGGATGGGACAAGACCGTAATGCTAATCCACACCAAGGAATTTAGAAAACTTTACTACGTGAAAGTCTGTGCCGTTCGTAGAACCACTATTTTATTCTTCTACAACGGCAAAGATTAGGACCGAAGTCCTGTTCCGTCCTCAAAGTATTCAATGATTCTAGCCACCTTGTCCGTGGTCTTCCAACTCTTGTTCCAGCGGGTATATAATTTATTATTTGTTTTGGGAGTCTCTCGTCATTCCCTTTTGTAATATTGGAGTAGCAATTTTGTTTCATATTTTGGACTCTTTCTGAAATATTAAAAATATTTAGTTCTTGCGGTATATCCATATTTTTGTTGTGATCTATTAAAATATAATTAGCTACACTTCGCAGGAACTTCATTACACTAGTTTGAATATTTCTTTTTTACATCGCCCATGTAGGTCGGCGCTAGGTCTCGCCTGCCAGCGAGGAAGATCACCGCCACCTCCGCGATGAAATGATGCACTACACTTACGGGACTAATACTCTTGGCGATTGACGCGTCCGGAATCGCTAATCAATCAAAACGCATACACTTCTATTCGTTAACGATATGCCCTCGACGACTTAAAACGGAAGAACAGTTCTCTTTGCAGATTGTACGATATTCTGTGTAATAATGAAACAGTAAATAATACAATATCCAAGGTTTCAAATTGGTTTAGTAATAACAAATTAATATTAAACGAGGGGGAAACGGTTTCAGTGGAGTTTTTCGTTTTAAGTAAACAATAGTATAATTTCCTACCTGAGATACGGTGAAATATTGTGGAGAAACACATCATATAGCTCCAATACTTTTCAATTACGGAAAAGAATTGTATGAATAATGAGCAAATCTCTACACACGCATTTCTTGTAAGCTTCTATTTATTAAGCTAGTAATTCTACCAATTATTTGCCTTTTGATTTACGAATCAGTGTTTTTTATTAGAAATGTTATGGGTCTCAAAGATGGGATGGGAACATATTTTTAGCGAATTCTGATGACTACAAATATACCACTTACGTTTTAGTAATCACATTCATCAGGTGTCAGCATCAACATCTTACTAACAAAAATAATATACAATACATGTAGATTATTTTACAACACATTGCCAGATGACAAGAAACGAGTCGTTACATAAATTGTATTTTTTAGTCAAAGAACTCTAAAAACTGTATGTGATGTATAGGATAGGATAGGAATACAAAGAAGTAAATTTAAGTGACAAAGAAAATCGTTTCTGCTGCATAACTTTTTCTATATAATAGAAAGAGACTATACTGAGAATCAAGAAGAAAGATAATATTGATTTTGCTGATGTTATTTAATGTATTATTTACTATTCGGACTGTATTATTTAGACTCTAAAATTTTAGAGACTGAATATGCATGTAATAAGTATTGTACTTCAGTTTCTAGGTCAAAGAGCCCGTCTTGATCATGATTTTTGTCCGGTTTTCCTGATCCTTTTAGAGCAAATGCGAAGATTCCTTGCGAAGGTTCCTTGATATGTTTCTGGACATAAATGTAACTATACTTCATGATATTTTGATCCCTTGTCCTTTTATTCAAGTTTTGATTTCCCGTGAAAAGTTTAATATTCTTTTCGCAAGAAGAAAGCACATATTGACGCGAAATGAAAGCACAGAAAAAAAAAAAAAGATTATGTATCGTAAGGTATATCCCACCAGCGGGGCACCGCCTCGGTCGGGACAAGCTCTATCCTCCCGACCGGTCTCCTAGCATGAGTGGTAGTGAGTGCAAGTATGTGTGTGTGCAAGTCAGGGATGAGGATAGGACAAGGAAGAGGCAGCAAAGTTTGCGTACGGTCCATGGCCCATTTGTTAGGGTACTGCTTCGGCTCTCGTAGGTTTTGATATGGGAGACCACGGATATCCACCGATTAGAGCAACCGGTCCGCGAAATTCACCTCCGCTCAGCGGTTGAACTCGTCCTAGGTATCTAGCTGGACTCAAAAATCCTGCCACCGTCGGGACACGAACCCTACGACTTCAGTATCAAAGGCACTGTAGTGACATCAATTGATGTTCTGCGCCATCTAAGGCGGTATTTTATACTTGAGATAATAAAATGAGTCTACTATTAGTTTTATAATTTAACACCGGTTCTTTCCTCTAATTAAACTGACTACGCGAGGGGTAACGTGGAACATGTATTTGTCTTTGGTCCCCACGTTCTGTCAATTCGCCCCCTTTACAGGTCACCCCTCCATTCTGCAAGATCGTTCTCTCACAAAGTTGTCTGCTCTCTACTATTCGTTTAGTTATGTTCCTCTGTCATAAAAATATCTTACTTCCAACGGTAAGACTTATCTTCTAATGCTTCTGCTGCAGCAACGATTTGCCGGCTCTTCACTCCAGAATAGTTCACATAAGGCAGTACAAATTTCCAGTAATTTTCTCTGCTTACTCGAATGTAATTACTTCAATTGGAGTTACCCGAAGCAGAATTGAATAGTTTTTGTTATAAATTATAAGTTTATTCAATTTCTCATCTCGTCGATATAATCTTTTCATGTTCAATTTGGTTGGCGCTTACTTCTATTCTTAAGTGTCGCTTTGGAACATGAATTATCGTCGAGTTAAATTTCCAATGTCACTTTTCGAATGTGGCTGCCATCAGCAGTTCCATTGCCCTTCAATTCGGTTGCCTCGATGGATACTTCATGTCCTCATCCTTCACGTCTCAGTCGACGCAATCTTCCGCTGTGTGAGTTGCTTGCGTGGATAGCACAGAACGTTGACGCGCTGGCTGGTAGTTGACGGAGGAAAGTGCCTCGCGTTTTGAAATGACGATATGCATTTAATGTGCCACCTGTCTTCACAAAGAAAACAAGTTGTGCTACAGAATAACTCAGACTTTCTGGTACTAGTTAGTTTTCTAATTTCTTTAGTCTGGGTCTTTTCGGTTTTACCTCACCCACTGCCTTGCTGCCATCTATCGCCACCCAAATACAATTTGTCACATTTCTCAGTTTTTCGATCCCCTAATGGTAGAACTAAAACATGACATTAATAATATTATTGAAGAGTAAAACCTCGTTATGTATGACAATTTTCGTTGAAAAATCTAGAGCTTTTTTTTGAGAAAATGTCGTTTAAGCATTTCTGTAAATGCTATTTTCTAAGCTCTTTTTTACAGAAAACTTTTGAGTTTTGAAGAAACTTCATTGGAAATTATTTGAATCACTTCTACTCACAAATGCAATAATGTACACAAATTGATGATAACATTAAGAGCATGATAAATATTTCAATAAAATTACATTTGTGTAATTTTGGAGAAAACAATCAAAAATTTTAATCGTGTTATTTTGCCATTTTAGCACTATCCGTTCAAAAAAATTAGAGAAAAGTTTGAAGTCATTTTTGAGAAAATTTTGATTGTGCTCTACGAGCTTCAATAAAGTACCCCTAAAATGTAAAGAATGTTTTACAAAACTTCAGATCATTGAGTCGAGACAGATAGAATAGGAATATTCATTTGCGGGGAAAAGTCCCACGAATAATTTAAGCGCTAGTGTTGTTTACAAACGGACGGACGAACAGACAGAGAGACGGCCAGACTGATTGACAGACGGACGACGTTTTGAAAAAAAACACTCTTTCCTATCAGGGGACCCCAAAACGTGTATTTCCGTTGAAATCACCAAATCAATTTTTCGCAGTATTACATAACTTTCTCTGTACCGTGTACATCACTCCATATATAAGTACTATGTATGCGAGAAAGTAAAATGATGATCACAGTATCAACAGTGTTGTAAATCGCGTATTCCTGCAGCATGTACTCTATGCATAATTTTATTTTATCTTTAGTAAACAAACTACACATACGGGTATTATTTATTGTGTTATTGTTCGCATTTCTTGTTTATTGTGTATGTATTTTTAAGAGTCGGGTACAGCGCTTTTGTAACGAAGTGCTATAGTTGACGGCCACTTAAATTGGAGGACCTGAGTTCGGGTCTCGGTGTGGAAAAAAATTACTTCTTTTGTAAACACTTTTATGGTAGAGCAGTTAGAAATAATGCGAGAATATGTTGTAGCCCCCTAGTTTTTTGTTTGGTACTCCACGGACGTCTATAATTTCAGATCGTATCCCATTATACACTATTTCTCTCATTCATTAAAGATTAAAAACTGAATGTTTTTCTCCAATTTCGTAGTATTATATTACGGGTTGTGATAGGCTGAGTTTATACCTGTGAATAAATACAATGTTTGCAATGTGACCGCTCTACCTTTTCACTATATTCACAAAAAACCTACAGCGGGTCACTCAAGTAACTTAGTAGTATTACTTGACCTGTGACTTGTTACGACAATATCACACCAAAAATTAGGAATGGTTTTATATGTCCTAACTGCCCTACAGGAGTGGGTTCGTCTTTTAACCTGCTTTTGTAATAAAATAAACATAGGCAAGTTAATATTTTAACTATGAACAGAGTTCTAGCTATATTCTGTTGAATATTTGATTACAATTGTATCTAGTATTTACACATTGCATTGAAAATTCTATCACTTGCTCTACCTTTAGCAATTCGTGATTACCTAACAACTGCAGTTGCGTTTTAACACTCACATAAACACTTTACATAAAATTATATTACCCTTCACTTCACAAAAACATAATAAAATACCTGTACACAAGACAATAATACATGGAAACACAGAATACTGAAAAAGAATCGCATAACAAAATACCCTTTACATACACCTTCAAAGAAATTGTGACTTGAATAGTGGATGAAATATATGCAAGACGTTGTTTCACTTTCACGTAGATTATTACTTTATACAATTTAGCGAGCAAAAAATGTCGTTATGCAATGAACGTACAATTAATAATAACTCTTTTACTAATTATTGGTATTGAACAATTTGAAAACGATTAAACAATTAATTGAAAACTCACTCCAAAAGAACAAATATTAACGTTAATAGAAAAATGAAAAAAATTGGTTTTTACAATTCTTTACATGTATTAGCCATCCGGCTTCCTTTTAAGACTGCAATATGGTAAGAGATTACGTTTAAATGATTTTAATTTAATTACTCGACTATCTACGCCTGTAAGTGAGGTGAATTCTATATCTGTAGAATAATTCTCACTTATTTATACAGTTTTTTAAGAGAATTTCTAGTGAAGTTTTACAGTTTTACCTTTCTGACTCACGACACGTCGTCTCGAAGAAATATTTCCACAGCTCGGAGCGGCGACGGCGACCCAGATCCTTTCAACGTCGTGGCAACCTCTTGCTTCGGTGGACACGTCCCTCGATGAATCGCTTCCACAGTCCTCGGAATTTTATACAATATGACTACAATATCTCCGCGTAAATAATTTCTTGCGTGGTAAGCCAAGACGAAAAAAAACTGGAAATAGAAAGAAACATTTCCTATAGCACATGCTTTCTACTTCACAATACGTTCTTGAACGTTGAAATGTATTATTTCCTTGTTGATAGAAAAATAGTATATTTCTACGTAATGCGTTCACGTGAATTTATCAGAATGTTCACGATTTAAAATTCTCAATTCTCTCATACATGGTATCGTTATTTCAACATGATTGAGACTAATTACCTTTTTCAAGCTTCTTATCGTCGAAATACGGTAAATTCTCCTCTCCGTCCAACACGAACAGTTTCGGTGCGTCCAGATCGGCGGTCAGCAGCAAAAGAGAGAGCTTTTCGTAGCGGTGCTTTGCGCTGGTGCTGATATTTTCAAGGGTGATTTCTGATTGATTCTCGTTCTATTCTACGCGAGTGCGTTCAGTAATCTTAATAAATTCTCGCAAGGGATACCATTTACTGCTGGCGCGATCTCTTGCAATTCGGTAATACTATAATTGCACTATAATTGCATCTTGTCGTGTCTTGACGTTCTCGGGTGCTTCTCAATCAATGGAACCGACATATGGGCGGTTACATAAGCCTACCCTACAAATATATTTTTTCTTCGGTAATGAAGATGACGAAAAAAAATCTTCATAAGAATTTGAGTTACAATTTATTCTGGAAAAGGTTTCAAATTATGAAAATTATATCTTCCAATATTTCTACTGTTGTCATCCTCTAGCTCTGCGACATTAGGATGTATTATATGCGTGATGGTATATGGTCTCTCATATAATGGAAAGAATTTCGATAATTGCTTTGCTTGTAAGTCAGATGATCTGGGAACTCTTAACATAACCTTTTGGTTTATTATAAACTGGTAGGGTGTATACTTCATTTGGTGAGCCCTCTTCTTGGCTCCTTTTTGTAGTTTGTCGATGATTTGCAGATCAGTAACATTTGCACTAGTTATCTCGGGTCGTTGTAATTGTTCGAAGATGTGCGACATCTTACGCTTATAATAGGCTTCATAAGGGGTCATCTGGATGGTATCATGGTAGACTTCATTCAACCATCTATTTATATATGGTACTAAGAGGTACCAATCCGTACGTCGGTGCCTACAATATTCACGGAACAGGCGTGACAGTTCCCTCATTACTCGTTCCGACGGATTAAATTGAGGGTGCCTGATGCCACAAAATGTGGATCAGGTTCTTGGCTTCCATTGCTTGCGTCCCGTGATCGCTAGTGAATTGTGATCCATGGTGAGTTAGTACCTTTTCGTATTCTCCGGATATTTGAAGAAATTAATTGAATTGATGAAGACAATTCTTGGCACTTGGTCTGTTGATACAATACACTTGTACGAATTTTGAAAACACATCCAAACACACTAATAAATATTTATACCCATATTTGGTTTTTAGTAATGGCCCGTACAAATCTAAAGCCATTAACTCATTGCTTTTCGTAAGCAAGATTGCCGTACGTGTGCCAGCAAAGTGACGGTTTGGAAATTTAGTGCGTTGACACGAAATACAAGTGGCAATAGTATTCCTGACTTTCTTCTTGCGTCCTCGCCAATGCGCGATTTCAGAAATTGCTCTGTCGATTTTATCGGCTCCAAAATGGCCCAGTTTAGTATGCAACAACTAAATTATGCCATGAGTTAGCACTTGAGGCATCCAAATTCTGAATATGTCAGGATTCGTTCTCGTTCTGACTTGTTCTTCTTCTTCTTCTTCTTCTTCTGTCGCACTACGGCCTCTTCTGTTATGTTAGTAAATTTACCATTGATTCTAATAGAGCATAATCTTTCGTTTACTGGATTAAATTTAGTAATAAGATGTTTAACACTTTTGTGGATTAAAAATCCTGTACCAAATTCTGCCAATCTTTCATGACTACTGTAACATACTGTGTAATCGCCTGAGTCCGGCATTCCTTTACCTGTCCATCTCATTTCTTGTAAAGCAGCTATCGCAATTTTATATTTAGCTAGTTCCTCCTTCAATATTGCCAATGCACCCGGTTTAAACAAGCTCCTCACATTCCAAGTTCCCAGAATCATATCCTTTTTCCGTTTAATATGTCGTCTTCCAAAAACAGTCCGGCACTTTTCTTCGAGTTTCTGAACAGTATTTTTTTTCTGGAGAAGGGTTGTTAGCCCATCGTCCAACCCCCAACCTGGAGGACTGGGATTTTGTACAGGGTTTACTCCACCGCGTTTTTCAGCTCCCGCCAGCTACAAAGAAACGGAAGAAGATAAAGGGGGACAAAGAAGAATATGATTAAAATAGAAGAGTAAGATAGAAATGACTCCCTTGCCCTCGCAACCTAATAGCGTCGGGGTCGGAAACACAAGAGTTGGCTGATACGAAGATTAGCCTACAGGATAGAAAACAGAAGTGTGCCACAAGTAAGTGGAAGCAATGACACACGAAGTTAGTGGGGATGACAGGATGTTTAGGGGAGGGACAGCGGACAGCTGCTTCGATTAGTTGCCTTCTACAACAGGGGGAGGTCCCGTGGTGCTATTCTACTAAAACCCCCGACACCACACGGGGGACTCGTTCTGACTAATAATACATTATCAATGAGTCCCCATCGATCATTTTCTAATCGTAAACGAACGGCAACTGGATCATCTGGGTCAAGTTCATTACGTAGGAACATTTTAATTCTCCTCGTAAATTCCTCGTCCTCTTGACATTGTGCTAGAGTGTGCCAGTTAAGGTAAGGCATTTCCATCACATTCAATTGTATGGGTGAAACATGGAATACATTTTTTAAACACTTGCCTGTACTCTAACAGTAATTTTGTGAAAATTTCCTTTTGTTGACCGTCTAAATTTTCGTTACTTTGCACAGTTTGTTTTATTAACACAGGTAGATTACTCGTCTCTACGCAGTGCACATGGTAATCGAGATCTTTATCCTCGACTGTATGACAGTTTATAGGATCGTTTAGCGGGAACTGTAGAGTATTTCTTGCGATATCAATAATCACTTCATAATCTTGCAGAAAGTCAACTCCCAAGATTAGTGGTTAGAGCAGTTCCTTTGCTACTATACACACACAGTTATACACCCGTCATTCAATTGTCAACTGCAACAGAACTTGGCGGTATATGGGTCGTGACCTTTTGTTATTCGCGCCCACTATGAATGACTTGCGCATAGGGAACTGGGGTATTGCCGCTTTTATCTTTGTGAGTTCTTTTAACAAACCTTCCACGATGATGGAACAGGTGCATCCCTTGTCGACCAATGCTAGAATTTTCTTCCCTTCACATTGCACTTCAACTAACGGACATTTGCGCCTAGTGATATTTTTATTTATCAATGAAATTTTCTTAGGGTCCTCGCTGTCGTGTGGAAATAACATGGACTGAATAGGCACCTCATCAACATGGTTAACAAGTGGATGATCTTGGCTGTCCGGGTGACGCCGCGTCAAAGGCTGTGTTGCTGACGTTTCGACCATCTTTTCGTGGTCTTCCTTAGGGCTGGTTTCACCAGCCATAACCAGCCCCGAGGAAGACCACGAAAAGATGGTCGAAGCGTCGGCAACACAGCCTTTGACGCGGCGTCACCCGGACAGCCAAGATCATCCACATGACTCTGGCCGCGAAGGCCTACGACTTCACAACATGGTTAACAAGTTGGTTTCTACCGAGGCGACCGTTCGGAACAAACCTTGTAAGTTTAATTCCACTATTAAAGGTCTGGAATCACGTGACGTTGACGGTCGTTGATCAATCTTGTCATTTCTTGTTGAATTTGTAGATGAATGATACGTTTTCGATGCGACCATTGTTGATTCATTCGACCACTTGGATTGTTTAGGTGTCGACGAACAATTATCTTCATCTCTTCTATGTTCTCTTCTTTTACCCTTCTGCTTGTTAATGTTGGTTTCATTGTATCGTTCCATTGCTGTTACTAGGGTTAGGGGCTAAGTTGGTGTTGTCTTGGGCTTCAATTTTTCGGTCATTTCAAACGTGGCATCGTACAATCCTAGTTGACACACCAGTTTTCCTGCTGACATGGGCAACTGACTTCTCGAATATCAATGGAACCGGCATATGAGCGGTTACAGCAAGGCTGCAGAGGCGTAGTCTCGGAGCACTTGTTGCGCATTTTCGTGGTGTCACCCCACGCCGACTTTCGCATCGCAATCTTTCCTACCCCGAAGGACCAACGCAACCCAATGGAGCGTCCTGGTAGCGGATTTTTGTGCATTAGTGGCAAAATAATTAGAGTCGGCGTGCTTGTAAAAACTATTTCTCAAAAATAATGTGATATAGAACAAGATACATACATTCGTTTCTTCACTCTCTTTTTCGTGGGCTACAGAAATATATAGTACTTGTAGGGTTCAATATAAAAATCGTTTATGCATTAAATAAAGTAAGCTATAATGTAATATTATGTGCCACGCGCTCGTTTGTTTTAGTGAAAAAACTGATCACAATAACTGCCTCGGTTTAGGGGATATTCGAAAGGAACATCTTTAAGTTAGTCATCCTCTATATTCCACTAAGGGGGCAAATTCTATTTCAGCCTTTGTGTGTAATAAATCGTGACGTAAATATCTACTTTTAAGAAGTAACATTTGAAATACCGCTTTAAATATTAGTTTCGTATTTAAAATTTTCTGAATTTAAAATTCTCGGTTAAAAACATGATGTGTCCTGTTTCTGGAGCTTATCAACAGAAAATGAATGCGGCACTCAAGAGTTCATACATAAAGAGGCATTTGTATCATGCGCTGCGAGTAACTTACTGAAAACCAGGTTTGTTGATTGTCCGCTTACTGCCTTGTTGGCTCGGGCATGCGAGATAGAGGAATTTAAACAAACTTTAGAGATATATCTTCCGTACATACGTTGTTCAGAGGAACTTGATAGCCGATGACTCCGCCTCACAAACAGACGGCCCTTATACTAAGATAAGAACAAACATGAACATTTTTACATTATTTTTGGGTTCAAGATTGACTTAAACTAAAAAGCATAACATTTTCTTGCCAACAGTTGGCTGTTGTGTTATTTTTGTTTTAAGCACGTGGTATAGTTTCTAATTATTTATGTAGTGTGACCGCTCTACCTTTTCACTATTCTCTAAAAAGCCTACAGCGGGCCACTCAAGTAACCTTGTAGGATTATTGGATCTGTGACTTTTTTTTCAATTTGTTGCGTCTACTTCGACGCAACGCGTCTCCAAGCCCCTTGGGGGGCGTTGAGCGCTTTGCGCTTCTCGGAGTAATCCTCCCATTACTGCGCTTGTTTTATGGAGTAATCCTCCGTTAACATTGTCGCGTCTCGTCGTAGTCGGTTGTCAAGAGGACCGCCAGGTAGGATCTCCGCGTACGCGCCTCCCACGTCACTGCTCAGCGGCCAGAATTAGGAAGGAATAAGGATAGGGGTAGGGTTTAGGGCACTTCACAGGGGTTGGACTAGCCCTTGTGAAGCAGCCGAACTCGTTTCGTTGGAACAAATTTCAAATGAGATTCGACGGGAATTGAACCCGGATCTCAGGAGTGAAAGGCTTGCGACTTTGCAATGAGCCACGAGTTCAGCCCAGTTGTTATGACAATGTCACACCAAAAATTAGGAATAGTTTCATATGTACTAACTGTCCTATAGGAGTGGATTCGTCTTTTATCATGCTTTTGTAATAAAAGAAACATAAGCAAGTTAATCTTGTAACTATGAACAGCGTTCTGAATATATTCTGTTTAAATATTGGAATACAATTCTACTCTAGCATTTACACATTGCATTGAAAGATTCTATCACTTACTCTACCCTTAGCAATTACGTGATTACCCAACAACTACAGTTACGTTTTAACACTTGCATAAACACTTTACATAAAATTATAATAATAATAATAATAATAATAATAATAATAATAATAATAATATTATTGTCTTTATTAATGGCGAGGCTCAGGCCATAGGGCCTGCTCTTCCGCCTAACCACTGAGATTACATTTATACAGAGTAGTAACATATAAGAGGGGAGGGTACATTTACGTCTGGGAGTGCAAAACTAGGGACCATCCCGGCATACGCCTTAAGCGATTGAGTAAATCCAGAAAACCTCAATCAGGATGGCGGCTTAGGGCCGAACAGCAATATGATATAGAAATGGAAGAGAAGAAAATGAGAGAGGAATCATAAATGAAAATGAAGTAGAAAATACGAACGAGAAAGAAGAAAGGAGAGAGACTAAAGGGGACAAACTGTACATTTATGACTGGGAGTGCAAAGCAAGGGCCATCCGGCGTACGCCTTAAGCAATTGAGTAAACCAGAAAAACCTCAATCAGGATGGCGGCTTATGGCCGAACATTAATATAGAAGAATATGGTATAGATAGTAGTGAAGGTGAAGAGATGAGGCGTTTAGGGGAAAGGGGCGTAATGACATAAATGGGGGAAGACTGTGAAGGAAAAGGAAGGAAGAGATAGAGAAGAAAGGTAGGAAGAAGTAGGTGGAAAAGTAAAGTTTATCCAGAAGCGGTACAGAAATGTTACGTTTGGTATACATTAGAACTTTACATAAATATACAAACATTTGTAACAGCAGAGAAGCACAATAGGCTCCAAGTTAATAGTACCAATAATTTATAATATAATATTAACAGTATTAAGAAACAAAGTAAAAGTACAATAGGATATAAACATCAATTGTAATTATTATTAAGACCTATATATTGTAGATATGACAATGATGACAGTACAAAATAGCTGTAAGTATTTTAGCATTTATTTGGAGCATGGCTAATCTCTTTTAAATATTTATTTGAAACAGTTTTATTAGGATGCACAGAAAATATGGGTTGTTAATAATTTAGATGGAGTGAGAGGGAGTGAAAAATGAGAATAAAGTAGTGAGGTATGGGGTGGACGCTTTGCTGAAATCCAGAAGGATTAACATAGTTATATTACTGTGATCTATAGCTGTTCTCGCATCTTCAATAACATTCAGTAGCGCAGTACCAGTATTCCTGCCGGAACGGAAACCTGATTGCTGATCGTTTAAAAGTGATTGGTTTTGGAGATACAGTTCAGTTTGCTTACGGACGACTTTCGAGTACTTTAGAAATAGTCGGAGGATGCTAATTTGGGCGGTATTCAGTAGGGTTTCTGGTTGATGCTGTCTTGGGAATAGGATGCACGAGCGCACTTTTCCAAGATAAAGGATATTGTCCGCTCATTAGAAATTTACTATTTCGTAATGATTGGATAGGTCACATCTAGGCTATTTTTAGCAGTTTGGCATTTATATCATCGTACCTAAGCATTAGATTTGAAACTTTGAACTATTTTATTATATCCTCATGTTCCACGGATGAAAAGAAAATTCGTCGTTGAATTTTGTTTCTGAGTTTTGAGAAGCGCAGGATTGACTCTTCAAGTTACAGTCAAATGAAGGAACGTTACTTACAAAATTATGATTTAGAGATTCTAGGGAATATTCATTTCAATTTGGGGAGGAGCTTTACCTATTCTAGTTTTTTCAAATTTTTCCAAATCGTTTTCGAGTCGCGGACTCCGCCAAGGTGGTGGTAATATTTTATTTTAGCGTTGCGCATTTCTGCGTAACTAAATTTCTGAGCATTTGTACTGTTTTTAAGTAGTTCGCATTTAGTTTTCCGGAAAATAGCATGCACTGCATCTAGTTCTTTCATTAAATTCGAATTTCATCAGTTAACCATGGTGCAGGAGGACGAGTTACGCGTGATATTTTTAAAGGCGTGTGCCGGTCATAGAGTTGTATTATTAAGTTACTGAAAATCGCTACTTTAGCTTCCAGCGATTCTTCTTCGTGGACAAGGTGCCATGGAAGTGTCAATCCATCTACATTAAATGCTTGTTTATTGAATTTTGAAAAATCGCGGTATTTGATTAAGTGCGGTGTGTATTTAGGACATTTCAGATTGTAAACGAGATAAATTAGATCGTGTTTGAAATCCGGGAACGGGAAATTGACCGTGATTTCGAACTTTGTTTTATTAGACACTATTATGTGATCGATCCAAGTTTCGTGCTCTTTGAGTGGTGTGTAGGTGCAAGAGGTAAAATTTCGAGGCACATGCTGTCGAAAAAGCGCGTAAACTGCTCTGCAGAAGAGAGGCTTTTAATAAGTTATGATTAAAGTCACCCATTACAATAATATGTTCATAAGAATGGATCACAGATGCAAAGGTTTCGTCCAACATATCTATGCTGCCTGACTTAGGAGCCGATATATGACAGCCAAGAGACATTTTTTTCCTAAAAGTCCGACTTCGATAAAAAGATATTCACTTCGTTGACAATCCGTATTTGTTGAAGAGAGTACAAGTTTATGTCTAAGATCGTCGCGAATGTATATACCCACACCTCCACCATGTGCGGCGACACTGGCTTTTATCAGCTCTTATCAAGCGGTACCCTGGAATTCTACTAGCGCGGAATTGAGAAAATTTTTTCAACCAGGTTTCGCTTAAGAGAAGCGCATGAAAACGGTGTTTAGATATTATTTCCGTTACTTCATCGAAATGGCAGGGCAGAGACTGAGCATTTAAGTGTGCAACGTGCAGACAGAAAGAGCGAGGATTAGGCTTATTTCTAGCATCAGACGCTTGTACCGTCGGAGAAAGGTGCCGGTCACCCACAGGTAAAGGATTTACAGGATGTGAGGGAACGAGAGTAGGTAGCATTAACTGAGGGTTTGAAGGCGTTCGCAGAAGACGAGAGGAAGGAGAATTCTCGGAAATATCCGAAAGTGGTTGTGAAAGAGGGGTGTGGAGTGGGGAGGTGGATGGGTGGGGGCGCTCCTACGCTAAGCTTGAACTGCCTCCAGCTGGTCCCTGGTTTGCACCCGGGCACGACTATTACCACGTTACCACGTTTGATGACGATGGTGCCGTCTTCTGTCCACACGTTCTTGAGGCCAAAGCGGTCGATGGCAGCTTGTAGCAGAACAAGGCGCGATTTCGTGAGATCCTCACGAATCGTGATACCAGAATGCTTCAGCAGCCGTTTCGAGCGAAACATTTCACTCCGTTTCCTATAACTAATAAATTTAACAATAATTGGCCTGTTTTTTCCGGGTACTTGACGACCCATCCGATGGCTCCTGTCAATATCTTGCAAGGTTAAGTTAACACTTATCTTTTTGGCGACTTTTCGATGACCAGCTTGTCGGTGTCTTCATTATCATTTTCTTTCACGCCGAATATCCGCAAGCAGTTTCGGCGTGAGTACATCTCGAGCTGGTCTGTCTTTTCTTCTAACAGAGATTTGAGATTTGAAATCTCACGGTCACATTCAGCCAGTTTTTTCTCTAAACCTGCCACAAGATTAGCATTGAAATTCATTGAGTCTTCCAATTGCTTAGCTACCAGTTCAGGTAGTACAGATGCCAAAGAGCGAGAAAGTAGGCGAAGTTACTGCCTTATCCAGTGCCTCATTCACTTGCTCCGTAATTTTGGTTTCAAGATCAATATTGACACTAGATGCGTTCTTGTTGCTCTTCGTCATCTTAAGAAAAGTAATTAAGCAGAAAGTCAGATCAGAAAAAGACACTAGGAGAGAAGTTTCGTGGAGAGTGGTCGAGGAGTAGAAAACTAAAAGAACAGTAGAGCGGATCTCAGATCAAGTAAGAGTAAGATAAGTAAGAATACAAATGAAACTCAAGAAGAAAGATGCAATATAATTTCACTGAATGGTAAAGTACAGCAAAATATACTTATCTTTTCGGGCTTCTACAGCGTCAGGCGATCGTTGACTGCGAAAGTTATAACGGTGGCTACCTGCAAAAGAAACTACCTGCTGCCTAGCTCGGAGCGCCAAGGGACGATGCTTACACCGCGACGGTCATCCACAGACGACCCTTCACTCATATTACCCTTCACTTAAAAAAAAAAATTTAATTTATAAAAATAATATTGTTATGCAATGAACATACAATCAATAAAATTTCACTAATTATTGGTTTTGAACAATTTGAAAACTATTAAACAGTAAATTGAATGCACACATTAAAAGAACAAATATTATCAATAAGAGAAAAATGAAATTAATAGGTTTTTTTACAATTCTTTTACGGGAATTAGTTATCTGGCTTCCTTTTTACGACTGCAATATTATATAAGATAATGTCTAAATGATTTTAATGAATTTAACACGACTATCTACGTCTGTGTGAGGTGAATCTATCTCTGTAGCATAATTCTCGCTTCTATAAACAGTTCTTTTTATGAGAATTTCTAGTGAATTTTCTGACTCAAAAAACGTCTCGAAGACATATTTCCACAGCTTGGAGAGGCGACGGCGACCCAGATCCTTTCAAGGTTGTGGCAACCCGTGCTCTGGTGAATTTCTATCACAGTCCTTCGAATTTTATATAATCTGACTGCAATATCTTCGCGTAATGAATTTCTTACGTGGTAAGCCAAGTTGAAAGACAAAACAAAAAAAGCTGGAAATAGAAAGAAACATTTTCTATAGCACATGCTTTCTATTTCAGTACACGTTGAAATATATTATTTCCTCGTTGTTAGAAAAATAGTATATTTCTGTGTCATGCGTTCACGTGAATTTATCAGAATGTTTATGATTTAAAAGTTCTAAATTCTCTCATACATGGTATAGTCATTTTAACATGATGAGACGAATTACCTTTTTCAAACTTCTAATTGTCGAAATACGGCGAATTCTCCTCTCCGTCCAGCACAAACAATTGCGGTGTGATCAGATCGGCGAGCGGCAGCAAAAGAGAGAGCTTGTCCTAGCGATTGATTCAGTGGTGAGGTGTAGTTGACATTTACATAATTGGAATGATTGAAGGCGTTTTCATTGTCAACAATATTATTTATTTTACAAATAGCAGCTTTCGATGGCTTAGCATCATCATCATTTTCTGCCTGGGCCACAAACGGACTGTCCGTTTAGGACAAGGCATCCGTTTGTGGCTCCCAGACGGCAGAAACGATGATGATGGCTAAGTCATCAAGCTCTATTGTAAAATAAATAATATTGTTGACAATGACAACGCCTTCAATCATTCCAATTAATCCCAGCGAGTCTTGCTCTAGGGCGTGCGTTTCAAGGGTGATTTTGATTCGTCCTCGATCTCTTGTACGCGAGTGCGTTCAGAAACTTTTGGTAAATTCTCGCAAAGGATACCATTTACTGCTGGCACGATCTCTTGCAATTCGTTAACACTATAATTACTGCTTGTCGTGTCTTGACGTTCTCGGATGCTTCTTAAAAATCAATGTAACCGACATATGAGCGGTTACAGTAGAGGCAGATGGAATAAAATCTGGTATTTGAGCGGTATTTGAGCAGATGGAAAAAAATCTGGTATTTGATTATATCGGTTTTAATTAGTCCATGACGTACAGTTATGTGTAGTGAAATTTGATTTAAGACGTACATGTGGGTTTTTCTGTAGTGGGCTGTTGATACAGCAAACTCTGCCCTTCCGAGCTGTTGCCCTTCCGAGCTGTTGCCCTTCCGAGCTGTCAAGTAACTGCTATGGTAATTTCCGACCCGTAGTAGATTATTTAAGCGGCCTCGTGCTAGTCTACAATATTTTGTATTATCCGTAGTTAAGAAACTCCAGAAACAAACTGCACTTATTTTCCATTTAAAGAAAGATAAGTAAGTTGCTGAAATGTCTGAAAATAAAAGTAATCAGGGAATCAGGGAAGTGCATCAGGGATCGTGATTCATCAATGGCCAAGTTACTATATATGTATCTCGGGTATAAAATCACTACATAGAAAAACAAATATCACTAATGACTGAAATATACAGTAAATACCCTGAAAAGAAAAAAAAATTCTTGGGGAACTATTACTGTAAACTAATTGGCTAATGGATTAAATTTTCAATTTAAATAATGGAAACTGTTCTGTAATATTGAGTTTTAAATGAACATTTGATCGTCTCCTTGACGTGAAATACTCAATATCGATATTTCACTTGGTAATTGATACAAAATAAATGCTATTAATTTTTACGCTATGAAACTACAATTCTAGTTATATCTCAGTTGTTTGTAACAAAATATGAGATATTCGGTATTTAAGTTTCGGCAATTCATTTGCAGTCATTGAAGTCTTTACTGTTAAACTCTAGAAAGTGCTTTGGCGCAGTGTCCACCCACTGGAAATATTGTGTATATTGTCATGAGATTTCCGTTCGAGGAGTCGATATCCGTTATCTCGTGTAACCTTTCAATATCAGAAAGGAATTATTACAAAAGCTTCATTATTTATACTAATTAATATTCTTTAAATTATTAAACATGACTTTTAAAAATAGTTGGAAACACATAGTAAACAAAACAAATGCATGCAAGCACAAAAATTAGGAAATTGAGCCACTTAGTAGTGGATATCATAGTTGTGAAATTAATCTGAACTAAGCAAATAGTCCAGAAATCCATACTTTTTTATATTCATGAATGAATAATTATTCATAACAATTGTTGGTTTAGTTAAAACAGTCGTAATGCAAAAGGCCATTGTGCTGCAGTTTTGCAGGAAGTCAGCACCGTGCGATTGCCCGGACCATCTAGCTATTCGGAACTTGAGACTTGATGAGGCAAAAGGATGAAATATCTGGCCACCACGCGCCCTAAGGATGTACAACGATGGTGATTAGGGAAAAGCTAGAGGAGATCGATTGTGAAGGCTTTGTCTCGTTCGACTAAATTCACTATAGATTAATAAAATAAAACAAAAATACAGATTTATTACGAAGAACATACGTCATAGTACAATACTATTTTATAAGAGCAAATAAATAAGGAAATGACACAATAAAAATACGAACGCCATAGGAAGACAACCCTGAAGAAATGGACCGAGCTCCCTGCTCTCGACGCAGAGGACCTCTGTTCCTTGCAGCCTTGTGACCCCCTCTTGCAGCCCTTTTGCTCTTCAGCCAGGATGTTATTGTCTTCAAGGTGCTGATATATCTTATCTGTTATTATGGAAGTTAGTAGTTTGTATAAAGTTGGTAAGCATGTAATAGGCCTATATTTCCCGGAATCAGAGCTGGGTATTTTGGATTTTGGGATAAGATAAGTTAATCCATAAGTTAAAAATGATGGTAGGGCTGCTTGATTATTCAGGGCTTTTGTGAATAACCCTGCCATTGTTTCGTGAATGCTGGGAAAGTTCTTAAACCAGAAATTATGTATGTTATCCTCCGGTTTCCCCTTCCAATTCAAAGTTTTCTTTACAGCTCTTTTAACATCTTCAATGTGTATACTACGGTCATTCATCATGGGTATGTCTTCGCACTCATCTTTAACAGTTTGGATCCATTCAGCATTGAAATTGTGCTGCTTACTTTGTGTCCATATGTCTCCCCAATACCTATTCACTTCTTGCGCGTGTGGCATTTCACCTTGGTTCAATCCTTGAGCATTATCCATCTGGATAGAGCGGTAGAACTGTTTTTCATTTATTTGGAAGAGTTTATTTTGTTTCTTACGAAGGTTGCTTTCGCGGTATCTTCTTAGCCTGTTACTTTTAACAGAAAGAGTTTGTTTGAGATGATCAAGTGCCGTGATGATTGTCTGATTTCCTTCATTTTTATATTTGAACATAATTTTCTCTGCTTCTCTTTTAATCGTGGCACTGCAGTTGTCTTTGAGTGTTTGAGAAAGTCTACCAATGCTCTTACGCAGTGTTTCAATTTGGTGTTGAAGTCGCCGTTCCCAAGGAGGCTGCACAGGCTGAACTTGCTTTCTATCACTCATTAAAATTAGCTTCTGGCCATTAGCTTTAAGTACTGTGACAGCACCAATGAACACAAAGTTATGCAGTAATTCTATATTGTGCATATTCTTTGTTTCATACTGAAGAATTCTATCGACTTCGCTCAAAATGAGATTTGTTTTAGCCCTTAATTGAAGTTTTGGCAGTTTCGGTCTTTGGAAAGGGTCAGATCCATAAAATTCGGCATACGATTCCTCCCAGTGTTGTTTTACTAAGTTCTCCAGTTCATTTTTGTTGTCAAATGGTGGGGTTTCGCTGAGGTTGATTCTAACGTTCCCATTACTAGAACAAGTTAAATCTGTTAGATTTTCATTTTCTTCCGTTCCCAATTGATGCAGTCCCAGCTCTTTTTTTATTTTTTCCTTAATTTTGTATATTTGCGATTCTCGGAGTCGCTTGTTGACTAGTATAGAACGTTTTTGATCAACAATGTTTTGAACTGTCTTTGTGGAAAGTTCTGGGTATTTGCTAATAACCATTTGGTACAATGGTTCTCTATATGCTGTTAAGTCGGATTCCAGTTTAGTTATTTTGAGGTAGCAGTAAACGATGTATTCATTCATTTCTTCAGTCCATTTCGTTTTCTGCCTTAGCTTGCCAACAAGAGTAGTCAGTGGCTGAGTTTCCATTGAAACATCAATTGCTGGTTCTGCTGGAGATGGTGAGTGTTGGATTCTCCTTCGATGGTAGGCTGTAGGTTCTTCGGGTTCCCCGGCAGGTGCCCGCCCTGTCAGCATCCTGCCACCATCGGTTCGCATACTGTCACCTCCAGCGATGGCTCCAGAGGTGCCCTGGCGCTCCCCAGGCAGCGGCTCTTTTCCGAGGCTTCTCAAGTTTCTTTTCTCCATCACATTATTATTATTATTATTATTATTATTATTATTATTATTATTATTGGCGTATCTATCATTTCTGACCAAGCTACACGATTAACGTGTGTAACTTATATGATCCGCTTTTCAGCTGTGTCCCTCGGCACGACAAGGTTGTTATGCCGTGAAATGTGAATTACGAGGCGATAGGATGATGATGAGAGGTGAAGGGACAATCACATATACGACCATGCCTACACAGGATTCGAACCTGCAGCCTCCTCGGTACAGATGACGGCTGCCGCAACTGTCTGCGCCACGGGGCCGGATTACCGGATTATTATTATTATTATTATTATTATTATTATTATTATTATATTTTTAAGTCTCTCGCCTATCGAGGTGCCAAAGCTTCGCTTGCAAACTCGGGCGGTCAGGATTCGACGGTGAAGTCAGGTTATGTCAATAAAATCATGTTATATCAATAAAAAGTTTCTCACGATGCGTGCAGTACTCAGGAGAATAGCCTTTTGCATTGCATGAATGTGCCAGTTGCGAGTTGTTAAGGCCAAGCCTTGCAGACGATGAAGTTAGTTCTTCAGAGACAAGTCCATTTGCAGAGATAACCACAGGAACTACTTCAACAGATAATAATTAACCTCCACATGTCGCTCAGTTCAATAGCCAAGGCCTGATATTTTCGTTTCTTCTCGGCAATGGAAGCAGCTATATTTCGGTCTAGAGGGACAGCTATGTCAACTATAATCCCTTTACGTGAAAACTTGTCGAACCTTATTATGTCAGGTCTGTTGGCTTCGACCCTGCGATCAGTGGTGATTGCAACATTCCACAAGAGCTTCCACCGTTTCGTTTCCAGAACTGAATCCGGCTTGAACTTGTAATATGGGACCTCTTTCTCTACCATCTCTGACTTTGCAGCCAGGGCATGTTGGACAACCGCAGCAACGTCATTGTGCCGACTCAGATATTCTGTCTGTGCCAATGCAGAACACCCGCCCATTATGTGTTGGAGGGTTTCACCGGGTTGATAGCAAAGTCGGCAGTGGTCCTCTACACTCATATCCCCAATCACAAACCTTTGGTAATTGTGAGTGGAGGTTACTTCGTCCTGAATAGAAATGATAAAGCCTTCTGTCTCAGCAAAGAGGCCAGATTTTGTTAGCCAGGAGACTGACGATGCAATGTTTACAGCGTTCCCTTTGAGCTCAGCAGGAAACCTGCCATGTAAACGCTTCTTTTCCGTATTTGCGAAGATTGTTGATTTGCTTTGCGCAAAGGGACTCAAAATCCAGAAGACCTCTACCTCCTTCTTTCCGAGGTATGTACAGTCTTGCCACTGAACTGTTGGGATGGTGCATGCGGTATTTGGTAAGAGTGGTCCTAACTTTTCGATTTAGTTCCTGCTGTGCAGTGCAGTGTCCAGTGAAGAACACCAAATGTATAGACAGCCACAGGTACTGCCCAAATGTTCGACACGAGGTTCTGACATGAGGTTCTTTCCATTTAAAAGAGTTTTACAAATTTTTGCGTGTCTTTGCAATACTTTATTTTGAATAGCATGCCTTATCTTTGCTACACTTGTGCTCAAAAGTTGATGCACGCCTAAATATTTATATGTATCATCTTGCCCAAGTTCTTGGATATTGGTGCCACACATCAGCATGAGTTTGTCTGGATCAAGGATTTTTTGCCTTTTCATGTGCACTGCAGCCCATTTATCAATGCCAAACTCCATACAAATAGAGTCGCTGAAGGTCTTTATAAGTTCAAGCAGCGAGGAAAGCTGGTTCTTATCTTTGGCGTATAACTTGAGATCGTCCATGTAGAACTGATGATTAATGAGGATATAAGGATATTTGGTGATATTTGATCCCGTACCCGAATCTCTTAACATTCTGCTGGGAGGGTTTAGAGCTAGAAAGAACCATAAGGGACTTAAACTATCTCCCTGGAAAATTCCTCGTTTAATCTTCATTTCCTTGGTGGTATAGCTGCCTCCGGAGAGAAGGTGACTAGCAGGTGCGAGTTGGTAAGCTGTTCCTCTTTGTACGCCAAGTTCCCATGCAGTGTCGGATTAGGTTCACATACTGGGCATTTACTTTGTAGAGGCGAAGGACATACAAAAGACACGAATGAGGTATTGAGTCGAAGGCCTTGGTCGATCCATCCAACAGAAATGTTGGGGTGTCTTTTTTGGCTTGATTGACTACAACACAGTCTACTATCAATAATTCTTTGCAACCTTGAGCACCCTTTCTACAACCATTTTGCTCCGGTGCCAAAAGATTGTTGGCTTTCAGATGGGTATTCAGCATTCTGAATAGCACAGATGTAAAAATCTTATATACTGTGGGGAGACAAGTGATGGGTCGATAGTTATTCGGATCCTTAGTATTGTTAGACTTGCTTATCATAAACGTAACTCCTTCAGTAAAAGACGTCGAAATGATACTTGGATCGTTGAACTCATTCAACCTGGCCAAGACCGCGTTGAAACCGCATTGAAACCACCTGGCCAAGACCGCGTGAGTACATGGGAAATACTTCCACCAAAAGTTTTGTATCCCATCAGTACCTGGTGCTTTCCAATTCTGCTCTTCCTGATTGAATTGAAGATATCTTTCCGTGTAATATTAGGCGAGCACATTTGTGGTATATCACAACACTTCTCTTCCTCTCCTGCTATCCAATAAGCTCCATGATCATGGGTCTTGGAAATGCTCCATATATTACTCCAATATTCTTCCATTTCTGAGCTTTTAAGAACTGTTTCCGACAACATTCTTTGATCTTTGAGTTGCCTGAAAAATTTCTTCTGGTTGCATGAATACATAGCATCCTGTTGTCTTCGTTTCATTGCTTTATAATATCTTCTTATACGACACCCAAGGGCTGCGACGCGCTGTTTCATTTACTCAAGTCTGTCTCGAAGCCTCTCCTCAAAATTCGGCTGGATTATTCGAACTCTCATCTTTCGTCCAATCGCCTTCACTGCATTGGAGACCTTTCTAGTTGCGTTCTCAGGAGCTGTTAAGAAGGCTGTCAGGGTCCCTATGTCTCGCCGGAAGCCTTCGATCTTGCATTCAATACGTCTCAACCATGGGGGTTAGTTGGGTTTAGCAGTCTGTACTGCGTCTTTCGATGTTTCCAATTGATCCTTTACATGTTTACCTAGTCCCTGCACAACAAGGAGGGCTGCGCAAGACACATCCTCAAGCAATGTCGATTGTTCTACATCAACCTTCAGCAAGTTATTGACCGCTTCCATCGCTGCATTTGCATGCAGACCATATCCCACTCGTGGGATCCATGGTCGGGAGGATAAGGGTATATGGTATATGTCTTCATGCCCAGCCCAAGTGAATTGTTCTGACACTAGGAGGCAGGATTCATCAGAAATCGTCTCCATAGACTCCTGATTAACTTGCGGATCTTCATTATTTCTTCCTTCAACAGTCACATTCCTATTCTCAACACATATGGATGCTCTTACATTCTCCCTGATCGTATTTGTTTCTGCATTTGAGAGAAAGTTCCTTATTATTATTATTATTATTATTATTATTATTATCTACCACATTTTAACTTGTTTCCACACATGGATCTCGATTACCATGAACAAGAGACACATTTCAACTGTCATAATCAGCACTGGATCAACCATCAATGTTCAGAAACTTCCTCACGATGTTACATGTGTCTAGTATAACCATCTTCTGCATCTGGATGTATAACCCCTACTCCAGTTGCAGTTCAGCTTTCATGCAGGAACTTTGGAATTTCACCAGTGGCACCTCGAATTATTGGTACAATCCTCACCATTTCCACGTCGCTCCACATTTACTTTATCTCATTTGCCAGAGGTCGATATTTTAGAATTTTTTCAGTCCTTTTCTTTGGAATGTTGTGAGCTAGCGGGACTGCGACATCAATCAGATACACCTAGATTTTCTTGCCATAACATACAATGTCTGGTTTATAAGATGATACAGACCTATCTGTTATGATGGTGGACTTGTTGATGGTGGACTTGGTGGTGTGATGGACTTGTTCCAATACATTTTGTGATTATTTGTGTCAATGACTGGTTCGGAAGTGTACTTATAATATGGTGTTCAGTTTCCCGTCAAAAGGTTATTATTGTGGCATAGTTGCTGATAAACCACTTTACAAACCTTGTCATGTCGTATTGTAGATGAGGATGCTAGAGACCTGCATCTACTGATAATGTGGTCTATATTTTGTTTATGTTCTCCAGATAGCCGACATTTGTTATCACGAACGTTGAAGTTTTTCAGGATAAATCTACGGTAGTTTTTAGTTGATACTACTTGGTCCTGAATAGCTACCATGAAACTTTCTGTTTCAGAAAAACATTCTCCCAAGCACCTAGGTGGGTGGAATCTCTCAACTGCCCTTTTAGGGTGATATGTAAATATTGTACACAAAAATCTGCAATTCGTATTGAATGCATTCAGTTCGGTTTGTGTCCATCTGACAAAACCAAAGCTGTTGGTCAGCATTGGAATTATATAGGTATTTACAGCTTTAATTTTCCGGCCAGCACTGAGTTCACAAACAGCAAAAATATTTTTAGAATAAATTCGTTTGTTCAAATAACAATCAATAAAGAACATTTCAATACAAAATAACAAGAAGAGTGAATCATGAGTTATCCAGTAATATTTTCATATAGATGGATATCACTTTTTCTACCAATCATCAATATTTACAAACAAACCATTTCCAAAGCCATTGTAAAACAACAAACATGCTTCGTAATTGCGGATAATCAACGAAAATTTCACTTCGTAGGAAGTGTAGACCAGAGTCCTTACTTTTACCTCCCTAGAAAAGAGTTTTGTTGCTCCTGGATCCCACTAGAATATCGCAGCGCTGCAAAAGAATTTTTACAATTTCACTGAAAACCCCGCGGAACAAATGTTAAGGTCAAAGATAATAAAACCATGACTAATCTTAATATTATTGCCTCCTGAGTGACTATCTCTCTTTCCGGTTTTCGCCTTCTATTACAACTAGCTAACACCCAACCGAGCGGAGGTTTGTTATGTACAGAAACAAATTTTATCAACTTTTTCGTTACTAGGACCTGGCAATAAGAGTTTTAATACCGAAAAATACATAGCTTTCTCTTCTTTACGAAGTACCTTCGTAAGGGCGAGAAAGACACAAACATATGACGCGTTTGAATTAACAAAGATTTGTGATTGATTGATTGATTTTTTCGTGTTTCCGGGCGCGTCAACTGCTTCGGTCATTAGTCCCGTTAGTGTAGTGCATGTTGTTGTTTTTCTCGGGAGATGGATGGCGAGATCCGGCACCGACCTACCGTCGGCTAGTGGGGTTTCCTCCTAACCAGGACTCTCCCACCAGCGGGGCACCGCACCAGCCGGGACAAGCTCTAAACTCCCGACCAGTCTCCCGGAATATGTGGTAGTGTAGTGCATGTTAGTGTGCGTGAGTGTATAAGGGGAGAGGATAGGACAAGGAAGAGGAAGGACAGATCGCACGCGGTCCGTGGCCCGTTTGGTACCGTACTGCTCCGGTATTCGCCTGGTGTTGATCGGAGAAACTACCGAAAACTACCGATCAGAGCAGCCGGCAGCTAGAATTCTCCTCCAGGCAGCGACTGACAAAGATTTGTGATTGAAATTTGAACATTAACGCCTAACTGATATCACATGTATTAACATTTGTGAGACTATCTGGTGATTGATCACCACTATTTTTTTTCTACGGCTTTTATCCAGCCAACAGCCGGTTACCCTTTTACGTCCTGATGGAACGCATATTGACCATACACTAGACAAACACTTGCGGGCTCCTCTGATCTGGGGTCAGCAGAACGCGAGGCCCTCCGCGACAACACATATAATACAAGGGACAAACAACCATGCCCAAGGCGGGACTCGAACCCGCGACCTTTCGGACCGAAGCGCTGAGTCGGTACTCGCTCTGAGCCACCTCGGCCATCCAGGTCGGCTGATCCCCACTATTGATACAAATTAATCGAAAACAGTTTATTAGAAACTGGTTCTCTTCGTTGTTCTTCAATCACCATGGCAGTCAAGCTACTACAGAACGAGTTATTGCGTTGGTTGAGGGGAAATTTGTCTGCAAAGAAGCGGGAGACGGTTGGTGAAAGAACAGCACGGCGCTGGATTAGACGATATCGAGAGACTGGAGAAGCGGAAAGAAAAGTTGGCTCAGGTCTCTCGAGGGTGTCAAGTGCTGCTCAAGACGCTGAGCTGGTGCAAGATGCTCAGGAAAACCCGTTCCTGAGTGCAGGACAACTGGCAAGAAGTACCGAGTTCCCTGGCTCTGAGGAAACCGCCCGGAGACGCTTGAGAGCTGCTGGTCTGCGATCACGACGTGCGGCGTTTAGGCAAAAGCTCACGGACGAACATAAAGTGTACAGAATGGCATTTGCTGCGGAGAACATGCATCGGGACTGGACAAATGTAATTTTTTCTGACGAGAGCGTATTTTCCTCAGTTAAAGATGGGCCAGTGCGAGTATATAGACCACGTGGGAGCCGTTTTGATCCAAGATATTTGCGGGAGATAATGAGGTCTGGACGTGTCTCAGTTCCCGCGTGGGGATGGATGTCTTCTAGGGGTATAGGCATGCTTCACAGGATAGAAGGCTATCTGGACGCAGATCAATACCTGCATATTTTACAGAACGTAATGATACCATCGGTGAGACAACTTTATCCTAATGGCCAAATAATTTTCCAACAAGACCAGTCCCCTATTCACAAACCTGTGGCAGTTCAGCGTTGGCTTGCTAAACAACCGGACGTTGAGGTGATTGAATGGCCTCCATGTTCCCCGTATTTAAATCCGATAGAGATTCTCTAGTCAGAAGTGAAGAGGGTGATGAGAGAAAATTGCCCAGATGCCCCACCGAGTAACAGAGATTATCTGTGGCAACTGATTGAAAATGCATGGGAAGAGGTTGCACACGGAACAATTATGTAGCTGCATTGATTAATTCTCTTCCACGGCGAATGTTAATGGTATTAGAATCTGAAGGATCATGGATTCCGTATTAAATGCGACGAAGAAAGATCTGCACCCTGTTCCTCGGCGTTGTGTCTGTAACATATTTGCAGAAATATTAGATTCATAAAGCTAATTAGTCCCGCATAAATATTGAATTACATGTATATCTGATTCATTTTTTGACTAATATAAGTTGTGTTTTTAAAACTATATGAGGAGAAGGTAAAGATTCAGAAACTATTTTTTATCCACGGGTGATTTTCAGTTATATATTATTTACGAATAAAAAGTCTTAGGATTCATTTTTAACTCTAGTACATCATTTGCGCATTTTACAATATTTCGAAACTGTATTACGTATTTTTCGATGTTGGAATATAATTTTTCTTTCGTTTAACGGTTCGTAAGTTATGCTTTTTTATTGCTATGTCTGTTAATATGATTGTTATTGAATGTTATTTGATTTAAGATTGTCTACATACCCACTGCATAACTTATAATTTTATATAATTAGCATTAAGTAAAAGTGTACCCAGAGTTAAGAACATTTCCGTAGTTTTTTTTTCATAATTCTTCTGCTACAGTGTTAACTTTATGAGAAACTGAAATAGCGCACAGCATAAACTATATGCCCCCCCCCCGCAATGTCTTGAGAACTTGAAAGATCAAAATAAAACTGGTCAATGTTACGTTATTGTAATGCCAACACTAAGGAGATATCTTTTGTTAATTTTTTAAGTTGATAATAAGAGAAAACAAAAGTATCTCCATTCTAGTAATCAGAACGAGAAGTCTTAATCTCCAATTTGGTGAAAATTGAAGTAGCGAGTCAAATCCCATTTTTCAAATTTTGTGGTGTCGAATTCGTGTCAACTGACGTAGTGTCTACTTTTGGGAGAGTTATTTGATTTTCCCCATAGTTACTATGAACACAGATACAATGAAAATAATCTTATCGACATATCATCCCGAAAGGTTGTAATTTATATTATTTATAAATCTTCATTAGTTACCACATTATTCTCAGTACATAGGAAATATTCTTCTTATTCAAATTGAGAAGAGACAGAAAACACGATAAAACTTTTTAAGACAAACCATCCCTTTCAAGTTTGATCTAAGTGGACGTATCAGAATTTAAAACATACAATTACTTCTTTGAAAAATAACAATTTATTTTTCTTGTTAGGAATACTGACGAATTTAATTAAGCTATACTTTTTCCGACACCTTTGTTCAAATACATAATGAAATCCAAAGAATGATTGATAGTCTAACTCTGTGCATTATTGGCCAAATTCACAACAACAAGTCGTAAATATCAGCACTTATTCCTCTACAATACTGGCATGAAACTTTCCTCTTCAAAAAGAAAAGTTGTTAGTGCGAAGCCGGCTACTGAACACGTGACCTCCGTTCCCTGCAGTTTTCTCCTGGGCTACCTCGTGCTAGGAATATCTTGACGCAACGCGTCTCCAAGCCCGTTAAGGGGTGTTGAGCGCTTTGCACTGTGAAGTAATCCTCCATTAATGTGCTTTTATTTTTGGAGTAAACCTCCGTTTCAATAATTTCAAGTCAAGTCTCGTCATGTCGTAGTCAGTGCCTTTTATCCCTTCGGCCAGGGGCTCGGCGACGTTAGATCCCGGGGTTCCTGGCCGGTCACCCAACCAAGAACCCGCAAGTCTCGAATTCGCTTAACCTGCGTGACTTCACGGAGCGTAGTAAACGAATTCGGCTATCGCTGCCGGCGCTAGCCGAGGAACCAGAAAGATTTCCAAGGAGGTGGGATTTTCAGTGCCTTAGCCCCAGAAATATTTTTGAGGAGACATTTAAAACCAGTTCTTAGCTCTAATTTTTAAAAAAAATATTAATAACAATATTAATGGTATAACTCTATTGAGATGTTGTAATCGTTTAAAATAAAATAAAGTAAAATTACAAAAAACTTGACTGTGGTGTAGGGTATGTCCCCCCTCCGTCGTACCCCTACGCGAGCGATTGCCCATTCGGATTTCTGAATTTGTAAGAGACTACGAATGAAATACACCTCACAGTTTGTCAATGCCGTCAGTATCTGTTCTGTACTCAAATCGAAACTTTCGTAGCTTGCAAACAACTTACTACAGAAATGAGGGATAGTCGCAGACGTCACGACCTGGACTCGGGCGATCCTCTCATGAGTAACCTCGGACAGGAAGATGAAAAGCTTCAAAGGAAATAAAATAACATTAAAAAAATAATTGTATTCTATATACATGCTTATCTCTACATGTTGAATACATTATATACAGGTGAGTTACGTAATTTTAGGACCTCCAGTAACTTTTGAATGGTTGAAGATCTTGCAATGCAGTTTTCACGAAAGTGCACGAGGGAATGGGGCTTTTTGATACGTGATTTTATTTATATTTTATAACTTTTATTTTACGAGTTATTTGAGGTAACTTTTTTTTCAAATGGAACTATACATATTTTTTCAGTCTACGATGACGAGCATAAAAAGACGAATTGAATGATATACCTAGTCATATGTTAGATAAGCATTTTTTAAAGTAATTTTGATTTTTTTGAGTTTCATGTTTAACGGGTATTTTGAATAAAACAGCCCGCGACGCAAGATTACGCAGCACTCCACCAGCAAACGCGCCGGTGGAAGCTGATTTTAGTATTTGATAATACCAAACATATTCCAAATATTCACAAAACTGTTGCAGTTTTTTTTCCTGAACTCTGCTTTTCATCCTTCCGCATTTTGAGATTTTGGTCTTTCGTTGTTTGAAGGATTGAAAATAAGGGTTTGTCATAAGTATGTATTGTAATAAACTTGTTTATTACTACAACTTCATTATGGGGTTTTATATCGCAGGATATTAATGGGATCTTGAAACAAAACACCATAAGAATAAATAATTAACACTGTACAAAGGATATTGTATATTTTGCGCAAACAATGTTAATGTTAACCCCAGAGTGCTCGCAATAGATCTGCGAGATCCAGGCCACGGCAATTTTATGTTCCATAATTATTGCGTTGCATTAGTCGTCTGATATTTCATGTATTCCTTCATTGTACTTTTCTGAGATCGCCTGGCCTTTTATTTTTATTCTTTCGCTGAATCATTTCCGTAGCATGTTAAACTTAATCGCTGGTCTATTGGTTGGGTGCAATGGTGTCAGTGCATCGGGAACTCCTAGCCTGCATCTTTACCTTTATCTCCATATGTAATCCGACAAGAATTCTGCAGTGTAAAATTCATTAACAATTTCATTGGGGGACTTGTACAAACTGAATAAAATACGCATTTTAGTAAATGGACCCTTAGATATTGACATTCACAAAACGTTGCAGGTATATCTGAGATATTCTTTGCGGACACTGGCGTGAGTCTACATATTGCGGGCACGGGTTAATAAGCATAAAAATAACTTCGCAATAGAGACATAGGGATAGTTGTTATCATTATCTTCCTGGTATTTTTCTTTACATAAGGTATTATTATATTCTCATTAACAAAAAACATGCAAATTTCTTTGTAAAATCTTTGGATATTTAAGGTTTTTTAATTTAAATATGCAATTTTTTAATAATTTATTCTTATAGTGTTTAGTTTCCAAGATCCCATTAATATCCTGTGGAATGACACCCCTTTAAATGAAGTCGATATAACAAACAACCTTATTTCTGTACATACTATTTATGACAAATCCATATTTTCAATCTTCAAACCTTAAGTAACACAAAAAATCTGAAAACGAGGAAGGATGGAAAGCAGAGTTCAGGAAAATACTGCAACAGTTTTGCGAATATTAAGAATATGTTTCGTATCTTCAAATACTAATACCTGTTCCCCTCCCCGAACGCGCTTTTGCTCGTGGAGCGCTGCGTGACCTTTTGTGGCTGACTGTTACATTAAAAATATCCGTTAAATACCAGTCGCATAAAAATCAAAATTACTCAAAAAACTTTTTCTCTAACATATGACAATATGTATATCATTGAATTCGTCTTTTTACGTTCGTCATAGTAGACTGAAAAATATGTATAGTTCCATATGAAAGAAAAGTTACCTCAAATAACTCGTAAAATAAAAGTTATAAAATATAAACAAAATCACTATCAATAAGCCCCATTCCCTCGTGCACTTTCGTGAAAACTGCATTGCAAGATCTTCAACCATTCAAAAGTTACTGGAGGTGCTAAAGTTACGTGACTCACCTGCATACTACTAAGTCACACAACATTAAAAATTATGCTTATTTTTAAAAAATATGAAAACGAATTTACCTTCATTCTGCTGCATGGAGCTCCTTATAAGCTGTTTCTAAATGCACAGTTCAATACGGAATCCATGATCCTTCAGATTCCAATACCATTAACATTCGCCGTGGAAGAGAATTAATCAATGCAGCTACATAATTGTTCCGTGTGCAACCTCTTCCCATGCATTTTCAATCAGTTGCCACAGATAATCTCTGTTACTCGGTGGGGCATCTGGGCAATTTTCTCTCATCACCCTCTTCACTTCTGACTAGAGAATCTCTATCGGATTTAAATACGGGGAACATGGAGGCCATTCAATCACCTCAACGTCCGGTTGTTTAGCAAGCCAACGCTGAACTGCCACAGGTTTGTGAATAGGGGACTGGTCTTGTTGGAAAATTATTTGGCCATTAGGATAAAGTTGTCTCACCGATGGTATCATTACGTTCTGTAAAATATGCAGGTATTGATCTGCGTCCAGATAGCCTTCTATCCTGTGAAGCATGCCTATACCCCTAGAAGACATCCATCCCCACGCGGGAACTGAGACACGTCCAGACCTCATTATCTCCCGCAAATATCTTGGATCAAAACGGCTCCCACGTGGTCTATATACTCGCACTGGCCCATCTTTAACTGAGGAAAATACGCTCTCGTCAGAAAAAATTACATTTGTCCAGTCCCGATGCATGTTCTCCGCAGCAAATGCCATTCTGTACACTTTATGTTCGTCCGTGAGCTTTTGCCTAAACGCCGCACGTCGTGATCGCAGACCAGCAGCTCTCAAGCGTCTCCGGGCGGTTTCCTCAGAGCCAGGGAACTCGGTACTTCTTGCCAGTTGTCCTGCACTCAGGAACGGGTTTTCCTGAGCATCTTGCACCAGCTCAGCGTCTTGAGCAGCACTTGACACCCTCGAGAGACCTGAGCCAACTTTTCTTTCCGCTTCTCCAGTCTCTCGATATCGTCTAATCCAGCGCCGTGCTGTTCTTTCACCAACACCGTCTCCCAGCTTCTGTTGCAGACAAATTTCCCTCCTCAACCAACGCAATAACTCGTTCTGTAGTAGCTTGACTGCCATGGTGATTGAAGAACAACGAAGAGAACCAGTTTCTAATAAACTGTTTTCGATTAATTTGTATAAATGATAGTGGTGATCAATGACCAGACAGTCTCACAAATGTTAATATATGCGATAATTCTAGATTGTCAAAAAATCTAAAAGACCTAACTCACTAGAAATTCAAGACACACTTCAAATTCAATTTTTTAACTCTCGAATTTGCTCTACACTGTGGGTAATACTCTGATAATCACTGGGTACGGTCTTAAATACTACGTCGTTTTGGAGGGGTAGATAGCTCAAGTGATATCATCTGCCGGGATTGGTGGCGGTAGTCATGCGAAACTGGCTAGATGGTTACATAGCAAACCGGCATGTCCCAGCTTCTTGCTGCTAAGCGGTGGTGTTCAGGCGTGACCGTTCGTAAAATGGGGTAGCCGCACTGCTCTGAGTTTCTGGGGTGGATGGGACGGATTGCTTTCGTCTTTCGATTATCTGATGGTGTTCGCACAGCAAATAAACTTCAACAAAATTTAAGTGGTGAACACGCAAAACAAAAAAATAAAAGTCTCACAATCAAATTCTTATGCCATTGATATTAAGTTCAACAATAATAGATTAAATATATCCCAAGATAAAAATTATGCCTTAACTCATATTATAATCACTATACATCACATTCATACAATTGGTGATAATCTTAATATTACTGGTTATAACTGCTTGATAGTAACACTTCAATTTCTGTTTTGTGCGATCCTCATTCATAGTATAAAATCTAACATAAACAGCCGTTAATTATTCAAAAACTTTATTGACTTTTCCATCATGGGGTCACTGAATTGCCACCTTATCTGGCACAGTTTTACGGTTTTGTATTAGAAACGCTTTCCAAATGATTGGGAAATGTATTTAGTGATTAAGAGTCACATATAATACAAATACTAATTGTTCATTTCCGAGGAGTTGGAATGCTAGAACATTTATTGAAAAAATATTATTACATTAATAATTATTGGTTATAATAATATTACACTACACTTACATTACATTTTAAAAAATTGTTGACAAACTATGCATTTGTATTTTTTAAATTTCTCGTACATAAGCATTTGCAACATGCGTTGAGAATGTTATGTAATGCTGAGTAAAATGGATTGCGAGAGTTCAACCAAAATACACGTTTTGGGGCTCCTTGACACAGTTAAAGAGATTTTTTCCACAATAATAGGAAAATAAAGTCTATAAACGGAACAGAAAAATACTTAATAATTCCACTTTTTTACGCCAAAAGAGAAAAGTGTATTCGAACTTTCTTTCGAACTCCTCATTCACAACCTAGACCTCTTATGTAATCTGAAAAAAAAATTAATGTTTTGCTCTTGTCAATATGCAAATCAAAAGAACATGAACAGGAAAATATTGAATAATTCCCGTGTTTGACGTCGGAACATAAAAGTGTTTTCGAACTTCCATTAGATGTCTTTGTTCACGACCCAGAAATCTTTGACACAAGTGTAGAAAACGTCCTTTTATAATGCCCATGAGCAACAAAAACTAACTCGTAATTATGTAATTTATCCTCCGTTTGTCTTCATATGTCCAATAGGTCATTAAAAGTTTTGTCAGAAGTCGTTATTTGCTATTGAGAACATTTATCTTTTTCTATAATTCGGTTAGTCCATTTTCTAAAAATATTTGTGTGATTTCTTCACTCTTTCAGAACTCTTACAATATTTTGATTTGGCCGATTTTGCCCGCAACAAGTTCTTCGCTTTTCAATGTAATTTTTGTGATATTTTCATAATTTTGTACAACGTTTTGTTTGCGCCTCACAGCTCTCAAAATATTTAGGAGTTTTAAAATTCACCCACTCAACTTCACACACCTGCTGTTTTTAGAACGAAACGAAATATTGTTATTCATCAGTCTCGTGAACACGGACGGGTAAAACTGTTCTGACTCCCGAACGTGTCACGGCGTCGTTACTGCTGTTTCATTTAGCACACGTAACTCTAACCTGAAACAGTAATATTTATTATCTGCCCACATTTTGTGGATTTATACGAATCATGTGTACTATGTAATTCACAAAGAAGCAAATGTATCAGAAATGAGGATTTAATAATATAATACTCGCTGACGAATCAACGTTTTATTGATAATTTTAATTTTGAAAATTTTCATTAGTTTGGATGTTTAAATGTGGTTATCACATGTAATTACATGTCTGTTAAACAAGATAGCATTACATGAAGCAAGTAACATTGTTCTTAATTTGATCATTCAACTTCATCAGTCACTCACAATTACTTTAATTTTCTCTGCTTATCAGTTTTTTAATCTCAGATCTTCGATGAAGACATGAATCAAATAACATCGTAGATATCTGAGTGTTTTAAAAATAATAACGTGAATAAATGCTTATATTTATTGAATTGGTTTTATAAAAACATGGGTTTTTTTGGGGGGTTGAAAACATTCAAATAGTAAAGGCAATGTTAAGCTGGTGCCTTTTGACTAGAAAAGTTCCAAATACTTATTTATAGACAGTCAAATTATAAATTTTTTATTTATTATTTCATATTAAAAACATAAATCGTTTACAAGAATTTTTGGCAACGTTTCGGAGGGGAGGTGTACCTCCATCATCAGGCCGTGGCCTTACATTGATATTACATACGTTGGGGAAACGTTGACTACGAACTAAAAACCAAGATGGTTGACACCATTCCGAGGTCAAGTCTAAAACAGGCATTAAAATAAATATTAGAATAGGTGTCTAATTAGTTGGACTGTAAAAAATAAAACACATTTGAGGTAAAAAATTAAATATCTAATGTGATCCAAAACATACATTAAAAGAAGTTATAGGATATGTGAAAAATTAAAAACACAATATATAAGGTAAAACAGTAAAATGTTAGAATGATGCTAAAAAGCTAAATAGAACAAAACAAAAGAGGCAAGCGCACAGATGAGAAAGTCCAGTACTCACAACTAAGAAATCACCTATTGCTGCTGGAGGTGCGGGAGTTCCGACTACGGAGGTCGTAACGGCAGGAATGACGAGGTTGTGTGTGAGTAATGGGAGGGGGAATGGTGGGAAGAAGGGGTGGGGGGCGGGGGGGCTGGGTGGGGATTGTGAAAAGAAACGGAAGAACGGCTACGTAAAAAATATGGACATGGCGGGTTCTTTGGATTTAAATGAGAAGGTTGAATTTGGAGCACAGAAATCCCATTGTTGGTATCGGGTTGCTCGTCTAGGTTTTGTTCGCGAACGAAGCTTCCATCATGAACACTGTCAGTAATGACAAGATCAGAATATCTATTGGATTTATTTTTGAACTTAATCAGTATTGAGTCGTAACTTTTAGAAAAGAGGTTGCATTCTAAATTGGAATTCATGGATAGGTTTGTTTTAATGAAAAGGGATTCAAGTATCAATCTGGAGTTCCAGTTGGGTTCTATGGCTAAGATGGAAGGGTTATCAAAATCAATAATGTGGTCATGGTTAATGCGATGAGCTGTTAGGGAATTTTGTTTTCAAAAGGAAGTCTTATGTTATTTTTGTGTTCCTTGACCCGGTCACATAATCTCCTCCGAGTTTGTCCTATATAGGCTAGTTCACATTGTGAACATTGTAAGGCATAAACGGTGTTGAGTTTGTGTAACTTTGGTATAGGATCTTTAAGATGACGAATAAAGTTTGATTTGTGAATAATAGTATTAACGAATTTAATGTCAGGAAAATTGTTGTAAAGTTGCCTTTTATTTTATTATTAATGTTATGGACAAAGGGTAAGGAAAATATTACCTTATCTGAATTGGTGGGAATGGCTTGGGTTACATCTACAGGAAGAATGCCATTGACTGAAGAACTTTGAGCAAGTTGTTTAAGTTTTTGACAAACAAATTTAGAAATAAAATTAATGGGGTAAGAGTTCCTAAGCAGAAGTAAAAATATCTTGTGGATAATTGCCGGATAGAAAATTGGATTGGACAGATTAATTGTTCTTTGTACAGATTCTTCACCAGGGCAATTTTCATTGAGGTGGGATGATTGGATTGAAAATTAAGAATGATGCCCGCATATGTGGGTTTGGTGTACCACTTAGTGAGGCAAAAAGTAGGAAATCTGAATATGGTAATGTCGAGAAAGTTGATGGTGCCTTCAACTTCCTGTTCAAGCGTAAACTTTAAATTTGAATGATAGGAGTTAAATTTTTGAAGTACATTCAGAACTTGGTCATGCTGCACCAAAAGCAATGTGTCATCAACATACCGTGTGAAAAATTTTAAATCCAAAGATGAGAGGAAAGGAAAAAAAACTGCGAACATAACATTGTTTACTATGCCGTGGCGCACAGTACATAGTTGTAGATGATCTTGGCTGTCCAGGTGACGCCGCGTCGAAGGCTGTGTTGCCGACGTTTCGACCATCTTATCGTGGTCTTCCTCAGGGCTGTTGTGCGCAGGTGTGGTAGGCGCTCGGGAATATAGTAGTGGGGCCGGTGGATTGGCTGGAGCAGCCGGCCAATCGGAGGCCGGCGCTCAACGGTGGGAGGTCGCGTCGGCGGCGCGGCGCGTGATCGGACGGCAGGAACGGTCCGGAGTCGGGCGGTGAGGGCGCTCCGCGATCGGACGGCACCGGCCGGTCCGGGTCGGACGGCATGGTGCGGCCCCGGTCGGACGGCATGGATCGGTCCGGCCCGAAGGTGACCGCGTGGGGCCCGTAGCAATGGCCGCCAGGCGTCGTGGAGCGCAACCCGCGTCGCCGTTGATGTTTTGGGGTGTCTGGCTATTTCCATCGCCTCCTTTATCCGTCTGGGCCACCATCGCTGTTCCTGGCGAGCACCCTCGTGTCTTCGAATAAGAAGTCGTGTCCTGTTTCCCAAGCGTGCTGGGCGACAGCGGAGCGTTGAAGGTTCTTTAATTTAAAATGGCGGATGTGCTCGCGTAGCCGTTCTTCGACCGTTCTGCCCGTCTCGCCGATGTAGTTTCGCCCACAGCTGCAAGGCACGGCGTATACTCCTGCTGTTTGGAGTGGCGGGAGCTGGTCTTTGACCCGCACTAGGGTTTGGCCTAGCTTATGGTGGGCCTTGAAGATGGTTTTAACTTTGAACCGTCTCAGGAACTTTCCAATACGGTCTGTAATGCCCCGTATGTAAGGAAGTGCCACCGTTGCCTTGTCTTCGGACTCCGCGTTGGTTTCTCTGTGGGTCGTCGGGTGGAGGGTGAGTTTTATGGCTTTCTGGATGGTGGGTCCGTTGTACCCATTAGCTGCGAAGGTTGTCCTCAGAATTTCCCGTTCAGCAGGAAGGCTGGCTTCATCACATATTCTGACTGCTCGGGTGGCGAGAGTTCTCAGAACGCCGTTCTTCGTCGCAGGGTGGTGGTGCGATAATGCGTGGAGGTAGCGGTTGGTGTGCGTCTCTTTCCTGCAAACCGCGTGTCCTAGGCTGCCGTCGTCACGTCTGCTGACTAAGACGTCGAGGAAGGGTAACCGGCCATCATTTTCCACCTCCATGGTGAACTTGATTTTGGGGTGGGCGCTGTTAAGGTGATTCAGAAATTCTTGTAGGGTGTCTCGTCCGTGGGGCCATATGACGAATGTGTCGTCTACATACCTGACCCACATGGCTGGCTTCAGCCTGGCGTTTTCCAGTGTTTCAACTTCGAAGGCCTCCATGAAGAGGTTGGCAGCTATAGGTGATAAAGGCGAACCCATGGCCGCCCCTTCCACCTGAGAGAACACGCGGCCCCGAAACTGGAAGAAGGTGGATGACAGGCAAAAGTGAGCGAGGTCGGCCCATTCTGTCGGCAGTCCGCGGTCTTCCAATTTGTTCCGGATGACCGTGACTGCTTCGTCGACCGGAACCATAGTGAAGAGAGATGTTACGTCAAAGCTGACCAGAATGTCAGTATCCTTCAGCAACCTACCATGTAGCAGGTCGATGAAGTGGCTGGAGTTCTTGACAGCCGACGCAATATCCTCTGTCAGCGGGCGTAGTTTGGTTGCGATGTGGCGTGCCAGCGGATGTGTGGGAGAGTTTACGGCGCTCACAATTGGTCGTAGAGGTGTATCAGGCTTGTGGATTTTGGGGAGCCCGTACAGTCGTGGCATGGCACTGTTGCCCATCTTTAACTTCGGTTTGATTTCCGCTTCAATAACCGTGGAGTTGTTGACCCGGGCCGCGACTTCTCCTCGAAGTTTTCGGAGAGGATTATGTTGAAGCGGAGCGTAGGCCTCGTCCTCTAGTAGGGCGGCCACTTTGCTGTGGTATTCTTCAGTTTTCATGACCACGGTAGCGTTGCCTTTGTCCGCAGGTAGAATGACAATATCATCGCGCTGGCGTAAAGTGCGCAGAGCAAGGCGTTCTTGCCGGGAAATGTTGCTGCGAGGTAGCTTGACCCGTGTGAGAATGCGTGCTGTCTCTCTGCGAATTTGGTCCGCCTCCTCCCCGGACAGGCGCGTGATGGCGCACTCGATCCCTGCGGCGATGTCTGATGTTGGCACCCGTGTAGGTACAGTGGCGAAGTTGAGCCCTTGCTTAGTATAGATAGGTGGGTTCATCAGGTCTTCTTCTGTTAGATTAACCACTACGTTGTTGGCCTGTAGTGGAACCGCCTCCGGATGTTGTTTCGCTTTCAGCGCATTAAATTTCCTCGATTGGCGGGTCTTTGCATCGTCGTGAACATGGATGGCGTGCTCTGCAGTAGCCGTGTCCAGGATGTCCCAATCGGCTCTGTTTAATGTGGTTGACAGCATCAGGTGTAGGTGAAACATTTCCTTCTCACTGTGCGCTAGGTCGGCTCGGGTTTGTTGGATCCTCTCGCGGAGTAGCGCAAAACCGGATCTACGTAGAATTCGTGCTGCTCGTCGTGTCTGGATATGATGTTTAACGTTGAGGAACGCCGGAAGGACGTCCTCGTCTCTGCATCGTAGGAGGAACGCAAGCTGGCAGAGCTTGCGGCTCCGTTTGTCCCGTAACTTGCCGAATATTTTGGTGGATTTATAAATTTCCTCCCCGTAGAGGCGTGCACATAGTTGTTTGTTCAATTTGCACTGATTCACTGTGTCCGCACTGCTTGTGTTACAAGCGCGTTGCCAAGGGACGTACGTCTCTCTGCAATCTCGGACATTGCTTGGGGCTCATTCTCATACATGCGACTTAGAATGTCCGCATTGATATTCTGACTACCTTTTCAATAACTTCTCCCGGTCCCATCCACTGCACTGATAATTTCTTTGTCCTATTCGGCGCAAAGATCAGAACCTTATCTCCTACATAAAAATTCCGCGAAATCGCCTTCTTATCGTAACACAGCTTCCTTTTCTGCTGTTCACTCGAGAGTTTCCGGTGCGCGGTTTCTCGGATTGCCTTAATTTATTTATCAATTCAAATACATATTCTGTGACTGAATTATTCTCAGATTCGATTCCTGCAATATTCTCATACAATAATGTTACGGGTGTTCTCAAATTCTTTCCGAATACTAATTCACCTGGCGTATACCCTAACGATTCATGAACTGAAGTTCGCATGGCAAATAATATTGCCGGCAGATTAGTCTCCCAATCGCTTCCTGCGTCTAGACACAATATTTTGAACAGGCGATTCATAGTTCGATGAATTCTGTCAACCGGATTGCTCTGCGGGTGATATGCCGAACTGTGTACTACCCGTATTCCAAATTTCTCCGCAAATTCTGTCATAAGATTGCTCGTAAAGCACGTTCCTTGATCTGTCTGAATTTCGCGAGGAAATCCCGTTCGACTGAACAATTCTAACAAAGCATCGATGACGGTGCTAGTCTGCAAATCTTTGATTGGAATAGCCTCGGGGTACCTTGAAGCTACACAGATCGCAGTTAGCCCCTGAATTACTCGGCGTAAATGGGCCTACAGTGTCTAAATTTAATTTCGAAAACACTTCGCTAATGGCACAATGACTAGAGGAGCCTTTTTTCTGTCCCCGCCATGGCCTACCTTCTGACAGCTATCGCAGGTTTTTACAAATTTTTCCATCTCTTGGAAACAATTGGGCCAATAAAAATAGCGCGACATACACGATTTTGATTTAGAGCAACCTAGATGGCAAGAAGCGGTTTCGTGGCAAACACGCAAAACTGCTCCTCGATAAACCTTCGGAATTACCAACATCTCGAACTCCTCGCCTTTCTTCGATTGACGATTCTTAAAGAGAATGTCATTCCGCACAAAATACGAGTCCTTCCCTGGCTCTGTATTTATTTCTTTATACAATTCATAAATCGGTCTGATTTCAGGGTCCTCCTTCTGCGCCGCGCAAAACTGAGTCGCATCTATCTTTAATAAATTTACTATTTCCTCCGGTAGTTCGTTTTCGATCTCGTAACCTATCTCTACGGTTTCTACTGGTTCCTGGTCACCTACTAAATTCCCTTCACTCTGCACTTGCGCGCCTACGTGCGTAACTGGGTCAAGTTGCGGCGTCTCCGCCTGCTTTGAAATTTCCCTATGCTCCTTCTTAGCCGCCATAGCTCTAGTTACCACCATATTTATCATCTGTGGTTCCACAAAACCGTCCTTAATCTCCTCTAAGAGCGAAATCGTCCTATTACTCAATATATAATATTCGAGCTCACATTCTCGGGGTACAATGGCGGCTCGTGTAACCACGCGTCCGCTCGGAATTTCTAAATCGATCTGCGCTACTCGCAAGTTCTTGGCGCTCCTATCCAATGGCTGACTAATCCAGATAGTTTCTCCCGTAAAATGTTCTTCGCTAACCAGATTCTCATTTACTAAATCAAACGTAGCTCCCGAATCAAAAAGAACAATTGTTCCTTAGCCGTTCACGGTTCCCATTACAGTATGCTGTTTTAGAAGCTCTCTAGCATCCGGTTCACATGCATGGTTGATTGATTCTGGGTTCTTATTAGGACATTGCTTAGCTAGATGCTTCGGCGACCGGCAAACAAAACATTTCCTAATAAATGGCTTATCGAATTCTGAACGTGCCGCTGATTTACTCGTCGCCCCGCTCCTAGAACTCGGTTTCTCGGGTTCGGCAGGAACTACTGCCTGTGCCTTAACCTCGACTGGCTCCCGTGGCTTTGTATGGAAAGAACCCGGCTTTCTCCAGCCTTGTCTATGGTTCTCATACGCATACAATTTCTTAGCTAATTCGATCGGTTTGTGAATTCCGCCCACGAATCAACGAAATGATCCGTATTTCCCGACACCTTCCTTTCGCATAATTCAACAGTTCTCTCGCGAATATGCCCCATGTAGAATTACTGCCTTTACTATGTTTAGTGAATAATTGACGGAATTTCTCTGCATCAAATCGGAACAATTCTAACAATTTTGCCTTTAATACATCGTAAGTCCACTCTTCTTCCTGCTCATCTAAAATAATCCAATTATTTACATTATGGAAGTAAACTATTAAATGAACTGCCCATTCACTTTCATTTATTCTTAACTGCCTACATTGGCTCTCAAATGCGCTCAAATACGCCGTAATATCGTCATTTTCCCCTCTAAATCTGCCTATAATCTGGCCTATTTTAATCGCCTCCCTATGCGATTCTACACGTGTTTCGGAGCTCTCTTGCGAACGCGCTCCGCCTATATTCGCTTCAATTCGTAAGCGTTCTAGCTCTGCCTGCTGATTCCTCGCTCTCTCCCGTTCTGCTCTATCTCTTTCCTCCGTTCCTCTAATTCCTTTCCTGTTCCTCCCTCAGTGCCCTCTCTTTCCTATCCTGTTCCTCCCTCAGTGCCCTCTCTTTCCTATCCTGTTCCTCTCTCTATATATCTTTACAATGCTGCTCGCCAAATCCCTAAAAAAAATCTGGATCATAATCCTCATGGCTAATAATTAAATTTTTCAGTTTAGGGATTGTTTCGGTCCCGTCTAGCCTGGCATTCCCAAATCACTGGCAGTCCTAATCATCCCCCCTTCTTAAATCTGCTGAGGTATGCCATGACTCCCAAACAATGGCGAACTTTGCAGAAACGTACTTACCCTGGCTTCCGCTGTCCGCAAGCCGCTTCCTTGTTCGCGTGCTCGATGCTGGTTCTCTCGAGTTCGGTGAAGTCGTGCTCGTATTAGGTCGTAATGGACTTCCTTCCTGTCCGTCTACTTCTTTCTTGAAGCCGTCGCTCCGGATCACAGTTACGTGCGCGAACTTACGCGTCCGTCCTATGATTCTAATTCTCGAGTGTACTGCCCTAACTTTGGCTTGGCATTGCACGCCGCGCCTCCTAATTTTATCACTCCGGACTGCGCCACGTGGTGCTAGGTGAAACATACACCGCACCTACAATACGGCCCCGTTTACACACTCGGTGCCTACAAAGTCACCCGTGGACTCGCTAGAGCCCCTTACCGGCGAGCTTTCACTGCGCGTGTCTCCCCAGACGTGGTTCGTGCAGGCGACGCCAACCTCAGGCGTGCACTACACAGGTCGCTGCCACCATTTTATCACTCCGTCGTCTGTGGCGTCATGCATTTGCAATAATAACACAGACGAGTGTGGGTTTAGTAATTTAGAGGTTTATTAACAGACCACCACCTTATTACAAAATAACGTAATTACTAATATCCCTACACGGAGTAATTTCCCGTTACGGCTACCACACCACTACGCACTAATCTCAAACATTAGATGGCGTGAAGCGCCGCAACCCACCTACGACTCAACATCGAGTCAGCCTCTGTACGGCAACACATTGCCAGCTCTTGCCCAGCCCGCTGCCCGCGCCCACCCAGACCGTCCGTGTCGCACCGCGTCCAGTAACCAAAGAGAGCGTTCCGCCGCTCGTCAGGGCTGACGCTCGCCCTTCTCCACCACGCTGCCCAGCGGTTCCCGCAGCCATCCGCTCGTAACAAAGGCTGCCGCGTGGTGCCTTAGCGTCGCCTATGCCACGTGGCCGTTCGTACAATTGCGTTTGTGCATGACGCTACAATAGATAACTTTATTAATATGATAACTTAAAGCAAATCCAGGAGAAATAAAATTTTATGCAACAAGAAAAAAGAAGGGTAAGAACCCTTTTACACCGAATTACTGAATTGTAATAAATTTGTCGGGCCACAGACCTCTTTACAAAAATAATGTGTTAAGAAAATTACACAGAGCTAGACAGACAGAGGTCAAGGAGCATTACCATTCTAGGAAGCTGGAAGAAGAGACATGTCATTTCAAGTAATGTAGAAAATTGATGGAGTTCTTAACCTAAGAAATTCGCAATAATATTAAATGGAAAGTTGAATTAATACCAATTTCAGTCATTCATAATAATTAAATAACAATTCTAATGTAAATAGCTCTCAAATTACTCATGGATTGCGCTCATATACCAAAAATCTTACTGAACATTACCAGTTTTAATAATAACATGACATTTACTTCACCTTGCTATTAATAAATGCACCGAGGCGCTGTATCTACAAATAATTCAGCTTTATGAAAACGTTGAGGTGGACCGCAACCCTGCTCCTCTGAACTGACGGCCATACGTCGTGAATGCAGCAACATCCAGCAAACTTGAGGTTCAGAGGTTTTCTACGAGTCCGAAAACGTGTTAGTAGAACCTGTAGACAAAATCAACTTGGGCTCCCACGTCCAATTCCACGACAGGTTCAGCTAGGCGGTCCAGCTGTCGCGGAATCAAAAACCAGAAAAAACAACAACTAGAAAATCAAATATTCTGCAACAGTTTCAAAAACATCATGCAATGTGCAATTAAATGTGAGACTGAGATGTAACTTTTGACAGATGCCTAAAAATGTTCTGCGAATAACAAAAAACACAATAATTAGAACTGAGAAATCAATAAGAAAGTAGCTAGATGAACATCCAATAATAATTAAATATCTAAACAAATCAATAAATAATGAGCAAATCCATGTAATACCTGCTCCGTCCTGCGGACCGTTAAAACTTAAATATTATTGAGCTATTTACATACATAAATCATTGGCACAATTAAGTATTAAGTATATTTTTGTAATTTTAAACTGACTGAAATGAAGACAACTTACTTGTACTGACACGACTGAATAAAGAAAAAAATAAATACAAGTATACAAAGATGTCAAAAATTACACCTTATACATACGGCAAATAAATGCCGGGCAGTGCTCCTGGTTATTCCATCAGTTAATAATAATTTTATAAGAAGGGAAACACAATGTAGGCAGATAGCAAAATTAAATGCAAGAACCAGAGCTTAAGGGCAGCTTAAGGGCTGGAATAACCAGGAGCGACTTGCGAAAATGCTAGTGCTCATATGTCTTTTATAGTTTTTCACAAATATCCCTGCGCGGGATTATTTCTTATAAGCGCTGTACGGCAAGCGGTGATAAAATAAATTAACATCGCAAAAAGCGCCATTGGTAGCGAATTACGGTGCTAAGAAGTGGTAACATTGCTTCACGAAGTTGGGTGCGGTAGCTCAGTGCATCTGATGTCACTGCAGCGCCTCTGTCTGGGAGGTCCCTAGGTTCGAGACCTGACGGCGGCAGGATTTTCAACACTAGCTTTTCTGCTAGGTCGAATTCAGTCACTGCATGGAGGAGAATTCTAGGGGCCGGCTGCTCTGATCGGTAGTTTTCCGTGGTTTCTTCGATTAACACCAGGCGAATGCCGGAGCAGTATACCAAATGAGCCACGGACCGCGCGCGATCTGTCCTTCCTCTTCCTTGTCCTATTCTCTCCCCTTACACGCACACTTACACCAACATGCACTACACTACCACATATCCCTGGAGACCGGTCGGGAGCTTAGAGCATGTCCCGACTGGGGCGGAGCCCCGAAGGTGGGAGAGTCCTGGTTAGGGGGAAACCCCACTAGCCGACGGTAGGTCGGCGCCGGATCTCTCTACCCGGCGGGGGGAAGATCACAGCCATCTCCCGAGAAAAAACATGCACTACGCTAACGGGACCAGTGACCAAAGTCGTAGCGACATATGTTCTATTCTCATTCAAACTTCCAATTTGTCGAAAATTAAAGATGACGCATCTCTGTCAGACCTGTCTGATGGTCTCTTTGTCTAGGGGTCATAGACCTAATAAGCTCACAGATCTATGTGCTTTATTTCATACCCTAGTGAGGGTAAATACTTTTGCTGTAGAGTGTCTCAACCTTAGGCCTAGTGGGAGATACCTTGTTGGGGATATCCCTGGTAACCGAGGGTAGGTCGGCGCCGGATCTCACCATCCAGCGGGGAAAGATCACTGCCCCTCTCGCGATAAAACATGCATTAAACGTATGGGGCCAATGTCTGTAGCTGTTGACGCGCCGTGGATCACTAATCAACCAACCGACCTTAGATGGCAGTACGGGGTTTTATGGAGCTATCTCTGTCCCTTTCTTGTTCGTTTTGTTGTTCTATATGACTTTCGTAACATAACCGACACTGTTGGCATTTCTTTTCTTGTATGGAAGGAATGTTAAAATATCGAATGAAATAACAGTTGTACATCTTATTACGCTCAAAATTATCTTACTTTGCATCTACAGACCTCCAACAAAGCAAGCTTTAGATTATTTCAATTTCGTAGAAAATCTAGAGAAAACTCTGAACAAAATTAGTGATCTCTCTTTTAAATCCATTTTGTATGTGGAGATTTCAATTTTTTTTTCTCAATTTAATTCCTCTTTTAATTTAGATATTACAGTGAACATACCTACACGGAATACTCTTAAATCACAAACAGCAATAGATCAAATTATAATTAACAAAACCACAACTAGATATGAAATAATAACGAATAATCTAGGTTACAGTGACCACGATGCAAAAATTCTTACAATTAGTAATAACATAAATACTGACACAATAAATAAAATACGCATGTGCCGAGCATTTACTACAGTTAACATAAAGTTATTTACGGACTACTTGCTAAAAGAAACATGGGAAGCAGTTTATAACGCTATTGACACAAATGAAAAATATAATTTATTTTTCTCAAAGCTTTCATTTCTCTTTAACGCATGCTTTCCTATTAAAAAGAGAAAATCGAACATTTCACGAAAAAGTAATACTTGGATCACAAAAGGAATTAGAACATCGTGTAAAAATAAACGTACTCTCTACTTCATTTCTAAAAAGTTTCTTATCTACTTTAAAAAATACAAAACATTGTTACGAAAAGTCATAAGGAAGGCTAAAATCATGAAAAACGATCAGGATATTTTGAACTCAAATAATAAAACAAAAGCAATGTGGAATATAATAAAAAATACTACCAAATCAACTAGAAAACCCGTAGAGTTTTTAAAATATAACGATATAAATGTGAACGATCCGGCAACAGTGGCTACTCTCTTTAACCAATACTTTTCGAGAATTGCTGCCGATCTCACTAAGAGTCTTCAGGCACAAAATTCAAAAACAGACAGTTCACCCCAAATTTTAGACACAATGTTCGTTTCCGAAACTTCTTCCTATTAAATTCTCAAAATAATCGGTAAACTAAAAAATAAATATTCGTCCGGTTTAGATGAATTCCGGATTCTTTGTTAAAGACTTGTGCGTATGCCATTATACACCCGTTAACTCACATATTTAATGCATCTTTATGCACTGGAACGTTTCCAGATATTTTCAAAACAGCTAAAATTAAGCCGCTTTTCAAAAACGGCAACAAAAATGAAATTCAAAATTATCGGCCCATTTCTCTTCTATCAGTTTTTTCAAAAATATTAGAGAGACTTTTTTACGTACGAATGGAAACCTTTCTCACTAAACACGACGCGCTTTCAGATTGCCAACATGGATTTAGAAAATCAAAATCAACGGAAACAGCCATATTTTCTTTTCTTAAAGATGTCGCCTCATCAATGGATCAAAACAAGGCACCTATTGGATTATTTTTAGATCTCTCAAAAGCTTTTGACGTCATTGATCATGACATTGTACTATCCAAATTACCTTCATATGGAATTCGTGGTATTGCTCTAGATTGGTTATGTTCGTACCTTAAACAACGATCTCAGAGAGTTGAAATACCTTACTGGAATGATGGAACATTACGTACGCGCCTTTCCGATTCTTTGCCCGTTGCATGTGGAGTTCCTCAAGGATCGATTTCAGGCCCTATTCTGTTCCTACTTTACGTAAACGATATGGCCCTCGACGATTCGAAACGGAAGAACGGTTCTCTTTGCGGATGATACGAACATCCTTTGCAATAAAGAAACCGTAAATAGTACAATATCAGATGTTTCAAATTGGTTCCGAAATAACAAATTAATAGTAAACGAAAAGAAAATGGTTTTAATGCAGTTTTCAATTTCAAATAAACAATTCTGTGCTCCATTGAAAATGAACATTGACTGGTGTTAAGGCAACAAAATTTTTAGGTCTCTCAATTCAGTCAAACCTTAAATGGAACGTTCATTTAACTGAATTGAACACAAAATTAAGTTCATTATGCTACGCGTTCAGAATTCTTGCAAATTCAGTCAGCCTTCATACTGCTCGTTGTGTATACTTCGCGAATGTTCATTCCCGCCTGAGATATGGCATAATATTCTGGGGAAATACATTTTATAGCTCCCAGACTTTTAGATTACAAAAACGAATTGTACGAATAATAACCAAATCCCACCCACGTGATTCATGTAAGCCTCTCTTCATTAATCTAGGAATTTTACCATTACCGTGTCTTTTTATTTACGAATCTGTGGTTTTTCTCAAAAATGACTTGCTTAAGGGCGGGAATATATTTTCAGAAGTCTATTACTATAACACTCGACGTAGAAATCATATTCATCAGGTGACAGTATCAACAGCTCATTACAAAAAATTCACATACAATACATGCACATTATTTTACAACACTTTGCCAGATGACATTAAGCGATTAAATTCAATAGAAGAGTTTAAATCCCAAGTGAAATCGTTTTTGCTGCATAACTGTTTCTATACAATTAGAGACTATACTGAGCATCACAAGAAAAGTAACATTAATTTTAACAATGATACATAATGCATTACTTACCATTTGGACTGTATAAATAAGTATAAACAACCTGTAACAACTATTGTACTACAGCTTCCGGGTCAATGACCCCCATCTCGATCAGGTTTTTCGTCCAATTTCCCTGATCTATTGAGCAAATGCTGAGATGGCCCCTTGTTTTGCTTCTGGACATAAATGTAACTTCATTTTCTGTGCACGTCTTCTAGAATTCAGTGGGAAATACAATTATTCAAATGATCGTTTCCATGTTGTCGCGGCAGGAAGTAATAAGAGCCAAAATGTATTGCTTATTTATCCTTGAAAATAGATTTTATTACATGGGTGTTTTTTTTTCTCCTTTCAAAATTCAAAATTCAAAATTTATTGCTTATTTTATCCTTGAAAATGGTTTTGGGGTTTTTTTTTTTTTTTCAAAATTCAAAATTTAAGTAGTATATGACTTAGTGTAGGGATCATAGAATTTTGAAAATGTGCACACAATTCACTTTTCTCCATAGCACGTTATACGCACTTTGTAACTGTTTTTTTGACGTAAAATAAATAAATAAATAAATAAATAAATAAATAAATAAATAAATAAATAAATAAATAAATAAATAAATAAATAAATAAATAAATAAATAAATAAATAAATAAATAAATAAATAAATAAATAAATAAATAAATAAATAAATAAAAAAAATAAATAAATAAATAAATAAATAAATAAATAAATAAATAAATAAATAAATAAATAATAAATCACGTGTACTATGCGATTCACACAGGAGCACATGAATTACAAAAATGTATTTAAAAATATAATACTTGCTGATGAATCAACGTTTAATTGATAAATTTACTTTCAAAAATTTTCATTAATTTGCATATTTAAATATTTATCACATGTAATTACGTGTTTATTAAACAAGGGTTTTTCATTTGATCATTTAACTTCATCAATTACTTACAATTACTTTAATTTTCTCTGCTTATCAGTTTTTTTTAATCTCAGACCTCCGATGAAGACATGAATCAAATAAAATATTAGATATTTACAAAGTAAAACGTGAATAAATGCTTATATTTATTGAATTGGTTTAATAATAACCTTAAAATGATATCGGTTTTCTGTAGGTTTTGGAATGTTAAAACATTCAAATAGTAAAAGCGATGTTAAGCTGGTGATCATTAACATTTTTTATTTGATATTTTTCTTAAGGGTTGTTTATAATGGTTAACGTTTTCAACAACTGCACATTAGATACCTTGAATGGCCCGTTTTCGTTTAATAAACAGCTATGTTCTCCCTTTACAGATGGTCGTCCATACTTCAAGGTTTCGGTAGTTTCGTAGGATGGAAAGTAGCGGTCAACAAACCACCTTCGAACTCTGACGATACTGAAATGTCTGGGTTGGGAAGGTGATATTACTAGACCACCAAGTTCATTTTCACTGGAAATGCTAGAGCATTGATATTTACTAAACTGTAAACAAACGCTAAATCTCTTTGAATTGTTATAACATTTTTTTTGTTTTCTTTTGGTTGTAACAACTCGTTTTACCAAGTACGTGTCTTTGTTATATTTTAAAACGCTACAATAATTGGAATTGAGAAGTATTTATTTTCAAGCATTTAGGAATTAAATTTTTAAATTAACCAAAAAAAAAAATAGATTTAGCACATGTACTCTGATTTGAATATTATAAAATCAATCATCAAATTAACCGATTTAAGATGATCCTCAATTATTGAATGATAAATTGAATTGAAAATATTAACTCAAGTTTATATACGTTCATTTAGAAATTCCAGTACTTGTGTAAATAAAGTAGCATTTTGTGATTCTACTGGTGATCTTTCAACACACAAAATAAATATTTCTCTATTAGGAACTTTAACATTCCATTTATCCAATCCAATACAGTTTACAACGAACAGGTAATATAATGTTTCCATATTTTTTAATGGTAATGGTTAAACAGGAGGAACATATAGTTTCTAACTCTCGGTTTAACTAGGAGCCTTGGAAAATAATTAATAATACAGCTATTCGGTTGCTGAACATCCCTTTTATAGACAAGCAGAAACTATCGTTTCGACGTAATGCACCTTGAAAAATAATTTGTTTATAAACAGTTTCCTTTCTATTTGATAAATAGACTTGCAAATTGTAGCAATTAAAAGATAAGATAAACACAAAATAAAAGTTATGTTCATATTCGTCATGAAAAGACGGATTTAGCGTTATTAAATGATTACAGAATTTGTTTATAAACTAAGTGTTTTTTAAGCGTAGCAGTCAAAGCGCGACATTGAAGAACTGTTTTTGCAGTATGCTTGTGTTAAGTGAAAACTAATGGGGTTTTTTAAGATTTTAATTTCTTACAAAATATGAGTTAGGATTCCGGGATTTTGTATCGCGTTTAAACCCATTCAGATGCAACAATAATTTTTTGCAACATTTGCAAATTTATAAACAATTCCAACTTTGAAATCTGAAGGGGGAGAGCCTCCTGAGTCCCATAGCCGAAAATCGCGAATTAACAATTTTAATTTTTAATTTTATAAACAAATTCGAAATATGCGTTAGAACGACCGGGAAGGGTCCGCAAATTGTGCCTGAAATTATCATCTCAAAATTGCAGTGTGACTGGAGTTACAAATCGATTGCTAAAATTTAGAACAATTGTTGCTAAAATGGTAAATATTTACTGGTCTATTGACAATAAATCTGGACGGAAACCCCCGCTGAGAAATATTTTTTCGTCGTGACGTACGCGCATTCAAAATCTCTCCTTCGGCAGGGAAATATGACGATATTTTCGCCTCGTACGTAAACGAACTAGCCCTCTCCCCCTGAAACAGCGTCCGTTCCACCCCTTGGGATGTTGCACCAATCAGAGACAACTGTGGTTCTACTTGTTAGCGATTGGTCAACGCGTTCCTCCCCGTGCCCTCCTCCTGGCCGCGGGGTGTCCAAGTTTGACGATGCGGTTTGGAAGATAGAATTTTGGCCGACATTTTTTCTGAGGGAGAGGGTACCTCCTATCCACCAACAGTTGTTCAGGGATCTGAAACACAGACAGAAAACAAAGGGCAACACGGTGTCATGAAGAGCACAGACTGTTACAAAGACACTATACGGAATTCAGACCGAATTTCCTCTTCTGTCACAGTTTCGTTATAGTTATTAAACTCGTTCGCAATGTCAAAATTGCTTCTTCAGTACACTTCCAATCTAATATGCTCATAGACGAACCGACATAAGACTTATTATAACTACTATAAAATTATCCAATATGAATAGTTTAGATAAGATTTGAATATTAGGAAGATTCGTAGATATTTTAGTGATAGTATAAAAAATAGTTGTGAATTGAGAACTCGCCGCCTCTCGCGGTGACTCATCCGACCGCTTCGTACTGTATTGCTGCAATTAGCAACGCGGTAAAAACTCCAGTCATCGTAGTTTTCGTAGAATCTTGGCTCTTGCGGGCCATGCGGGGTGAAATGCCCCATTAGGATGTAGTTTGGGAGGGAAACGGTGCATTGTGTTTTTGTGAGACCTGATTGGCGTGCGCTTACTACGTTTATTAGTGCTTTTAGGTTTTGGTTTCCATAGGCTGAGAAGGGAAATGAGGATATCGAAGTTTAGCTGAAACAAAATTATTCGATTCACTTACATTTGAAGAGCTTATGATTGATAGAACAATTTTGCTTCTGATTGGAACAAATTTTTCACTGGGATTTAAAAAAAAATAACATTTTAAGACAAATCTGCAAAACAGTTAGTTTTCATCATAAAATTGCTGAAAGAGGACAATTACGGCTGCGTATTTAAAAAAGTTTTCCGTTTAGGTATATTAATATGCACAATACCAGCTTAAACAGCTTCCTTAGGAGTTATTCTGCTTTAAAAAAAAGATAACTATAAGAGATAAACGCATGGAAAAGAGTGAATGTGCAGCTTGTCACTTGTATTATTTGAGAAAAACTCTTGAAAGTCATAGGAGATAAGAGGATTCACACATAGTCCAGCAACATTAATGCGACCACCGTCTATGTTCGACGTAAAGTGCGATAACGACTCACGGATGGGAGGTGGCAGCTCTAACAGGAGGGTATATAAAGTGTGACGGGAGGAAGTGGAAAACAGCACAGAAGTTCTGGCAATACATAAAAAAGGAACGATTTATCAGACGTCCAAAAGGGCATGATTATTGACTTTTGGCCCAAGGGCGGAAGCATTTACGGAACGGTTAAGTTTGTAAAGTGATCACATACCGCCGTGATTAAAGTATACCGTGCATGGTAAGAGGGCGATGTCAGCAACTGGCGCCGAGGCAACTATGGCCAGCGAGGCCGAGGTCATATGACGGCTGTGGAGATGTATAGGGGCTGACAGAGATGCAAATGTAGAGCAACTGACTGTCCGGATAAACCAAGGGGCTACCAACAGTGACTCCTCAACAACCGTTCAGCGAACGTTGCTGCGTGTGGGCTTTCGCAGCAGGCGCGTGGTTCGTTCACCCATGCTGACTGTTATCAATCGGTGACGAAGGCTGGAATGTGCATGCCAATACAGCAACTGGACGTCCACTGAGTGGCGAGAGTGAACTTCTTAGACATATCAGGTTCTCTGATTCATAGGACAGATGGTCGTTGGCGAATATTGCGTGAAACAACTGAACGCAAACTCTCTGCAAAATCGCCGGACGGGTATATGCCGGAGGTGATGGTGTGTGGTGTGATAATGTGATAGTGTGTGGAATGTTTTCTTGGCATTCCCAGGGTGATCTCGTCATACTGGAAAGCACACTGAATTAACAGAAGTATGCAGCCAGCCTCGGCGACCATATCCATCCCTATAAGTGCGTCCAAGCATTTGATTGCAGTACAGCGTCGCCACTTCTCAGCAGAGCAACACTCGCCGTGCTGGATACTCGGATTGACATGAAATTTTGTCACCTTGTTTAGCACCTTACAAAATACATAAATATTGATTTTTATGTGCTATGAAGTATTGCAATTTGGTGTTGTTGTGACAATTAGTATTCAGATCTTTCATGACCAGCTGACTGCTGAAACGCGGAAATCGCCGCGCGCCACCGCTATCTGCCTATCTGTCATCAAGGTCACGGAGGACAAAGTTATTTTCCTACTTTTGTATTAAGGTACACATACAATCATGGAGATATGTTAATGCATACCGTGTGAACGAAAATCACTTCAGTACATTTTAAATTGATGAGTTAATATTAGAAATTAAAGATTTTTTATAAAAAGATGCATCGAATAACTTGTAAAAAAACAGACTTTTAAGTGAGAATTAAAACTGATATATCAATAGCAAAACAAGTCCAATTCCAGATGAAACATTGTTTATCCATCAAACACTTGAAAGAACTTGAATTGTTTTGCACGAATGACGACATCCATATTAAGATCAATGTTACTAATTTTCAGTCACAAGTCATTTTTCAGGACCAATTTATTCACATGTTAATTTTGTATGTAAAATAAAGGGAAAATACCCATTCACAAAGGACGTCGATGGTATCAGATACTGCAAGGCTTTGTGCGGACAATGCATAATATTCTTTTTGAACATTCAGCTAAAAATTCGCCACGTCTTTGCTTTTGAAAGCACATTTTAAGACAGAATTACTGGTTGAATGACTTTGGCATTAATATTGTTAACTAAAATTTCTAATTTATTTGTAGATATTTTATATGTATTTCACTGTTTTTAATAAGTGAAATTCAGAAATAAATACTCTATTTCTCCACATCGCCAGTTAAGAATCGCTGAGAAGTATTCAAGATCACCCAACGACATGAGATTTTCGTTCCGAGCGCACTAAATATTATTTTTATTACCATCTATCTCAAGAACCATGATTCATACAGAAATGTGGTTGTCTCATATCAAAATTTGGACATCCTATGTCATTTAATCCTCTGGATGCTTGTGCATTTCTTCAATAATATAAAAGTTTCTCGCGTGGGGAACTCTTGTTTAGAACGTCAAAATGTACAAGTAAACAATTGAATATCATATAATTAATCATTTATAATTAATTTCTGCGAAATAAAACCATCAAATTCAATTACAAAATAACAATCACAGTCATAAGAGTATTGGGAATAACTGGTAAAAAGCTCTTTAATTTGTGGCGTCTAATGACGCAATGCGTCGTAAATCTCGGGCATTCAGTGCTAAATGTGGAGTAATCCTCCGTCACTTTATATACGTGTGTAGAGTAATTCTCCGTTACTTATACATAGAGTCATAGTCCGTGCGTCATTGTCAAGAAGACCGCTGAATAGCATTTCCGCGTACTCTCACAGGGGCTCCTGCGTCACAATCCAGCGGCCAGAATGGGGATGGAATTAGGATAAAGGTAGGGTTTAGGACACAGGACAGGGGTTGGTCTAACCCTTGTGAAGCTGCCAAACTCGTTTTGTTGGAACAAATTTCACATGAGATTCGTCGGTAATCGAACGCGAGCCTTCTTGGTGAAAGGCGAGCGACTTTGCTCTGCGCCACGAGATTTTTAGCTTGTAATTTGGAATTTTGAAGGACAATAAAATAGCAAAATTCCATAGTATTACGAAAAACTTTCTCTTTCCATGTTGGAAGTGAGTATTTAAATTTATCCCAAAACTGTCCCAAAGTATCCCAAAATCCCATTGTTTCGATAAGATAAAAAGTTAGTTTTAAGTAAATGACTGTATGGAAGAGCATAAAAATGATTGTGGTGTCACTTATTTACCCACAATTATGACCCAAGCATTTTTAAGTTTTGAGGAATTGGACGGAGTATATTGTACCCATTTACACAGATACACATACGTATATGTGTGTATCAAAAATTTCAGGGGATAAAAGCATCAGCGTGTTTCTCGTAATCTTCATAATAACTATTTGTTTACCTTTTAGATCTCAGAAGCGTAGATTCCCGTAGAAAGTGTTCTTATTGTTTTTCAATTTCGTCACAACCTGGATATCTACTCAATTTTATTCGCATTTTCATGACTCGAAGCACTGTTGTAGACTCGGAAGATCATTAGTGTCGTTTGTGAACAGCAAATGCCCTGGAATTCTGACGCCCTGCTGATGGTTTAAGGTTCTGAAGGCAAACAATCTAGGGCAATTGCAGGGCCGGTTGCGATACAGGACTGTGACAATTAGCACCCCAATCCCTCTTTTCCCAAATTCTTCTTTTGTATCGGTAAAAAGGAAAGTTTTCTTCGACAATACTAACTTGAGAGCGTTGATTCACTGCACAATTTTCCAGACATTCCATACAAGAAGCGTCAAGAAAATGTGGTGTAGAAATGAAGCTTTTGTCAGTAAAATACCGTAGAAAATCGTTGGAAACTAACGAGGAGAATACTGTGGTGACTTGTTTAACACCTGAAATGAAATTTATTGAATAATTGGTCGTTTTAATGAAATAAGAATTACCTACAGCTTTGCCGGGTATAATTAAGTTTGTAATGTATTCAGACCAGCAGTGTCAACCTGACGTGAGCTAGCATCCACAACTCGAAAAACACAAATTTTTAGTTACGACCTTAAAGGCGCGTTAAGTACGTCATTTCCATGTAAAAGCAGTCTCACATCCTTGATTTAATCCTAAGAGTGGCGGTGTTCCTAGTTGGAACGTAAGATCTTACCTACACCTCGACTTTGGGTTTTTTCCTCCTTTAGCCGGGACACGCACTAAGCTCCAGACTGGTCTCAGAAAAGTGTGGTAGTGTAGTGCATAGTGTGTTTACTTAAGGGGACAGAGGACGTAAAGGGTGAGAAACAAAAGATCGCGCGCAATCCGCAGCCCATTTGTGAGGGTACTGCTCCGTCTGCTTCGCTTGGTAATAATTGGAGAAAACACCAAAAATTACTAATCAGAGCGGTCGATCGCTAGAATTCTCAATCAGATAGTGATTCATTTCGACCCAGGTTCGTAGCTAGTGTTGAAAATCCGGTAAAGCCAGGAATCGAACCTTAGGACTTCTCGATCTACGATGGAACAGAGGTAACGGAGTTGCCACTGAGCTATCGCAGCCGGTGTATTGTTATGCCACGCCAATTACATACGGAGGGAATTTGGAAGATAACATTTTATGATCAAGGGCGTCAAATGCTTCTGAAATATCTAAAAGTATTCCAATAGGTAATATATTTTAATTCATTGACGAAGCAATATTTTTAAGAAAAGAAAACATGTCTGTTTCTGTAGATATTGGTTTTGTAAATCGATGTAGACACTATAAAACGTTTCGTTTTGGTAAAAATAATACTGGGAAATGTAAGTACACGTATGGTTCCGTTCTCTTTAAATGTTTTCACTTTAATGTTGAATTGTTGGAGAAACTACATTATATTCAGGAGATACATGATTTTATCGGTTATTAATATTTGTGTTTGTAAATTCTAGCCGAAATCCAAGGAGAACTTTTCTGAATAAATACGAGAAGTATCATTGGATTATCAAGCTAGTTTGATTTATGTACAAATTATACAGACTTTTTTTTCATGTCTTTCAGTGTATGAAACATCATTCCAGAATGGCATTGTATCCGCGACAAAGGTTGGTATGTTTTACATTATTTAATTTTAATTCAGAAATCGATGCAAATTACCGCAGTTTTAACTTCTACTATAAGCATGAGCTAATGAGAATCCGATTTTTAACCTTTCGCTACCCGTGCTCAATTTAGTAAAACGAATGCCCGCGAGTTATGTTTCTGTGTACTTGTATCTAAATAAATGTTTAATCACGAATAATATTTTGAAATTATTATACACATCTGCTTCCATTAAAATATTAATTTGAGTGCCATCTTATGTTCAGTTTTCTGACGCTGTATCTTTTGTACCTGACATAATGGTAATTTTTAGTAGGATTTAAATTACAGTTCTCGAAAAGACACTGTCTTAGCTTTGTCTTGTAAATTTGTGACAAATGTCTTCAATGTACTTGATATTATTATCATCTATTATTTTCAGGCCAAAACGTTTTAAAATTGCTCTTTCTGCTACTGATATGTAGAAAACCTTTACCACATTCTTCTTTTTGTGATTCAAGTCATCTGCTGAGGTTCTCTCTCTCACAGAAATATCTTATACATTCGACTCATACTCGTGACTCCAAAGTATTGTTCTAAATTAAGTTCATATTCAATGGCACTGCAACTTAAAAGTTACCTGTCCCTGTGTGTTCAATATCTAGTTATTTTCGTAGTTGAAATAGCTATCGAGATTTTTTCCATCACTACATTTGTGCATCTCTGATAGTTTTTCCAAGAATATTTGATTGATGTGAACGGTTTAAATTTTCAGTCGTAATATTCACTTATAAGTGAACTGTCTCATGGAGGGCTGAAAATAGTTGTAATTTGACAGAAATGGAAATGGTATACGATTTCGAACATAATAAGATTTTTTATGACGTCATCGTTCTTCGTAACAGCTAGTATATTTACTTGATATGTAAAACCCTCTGAAAATGCACAACGATAAAATATATTTCAGAAAAGATATCGTTTTACCAAGAATAAAGTACACGCTTTGGAAACGTTGGTGGAAAAAACAGCTCTAACTAATAGACGTTTACCGATTTCCCACTATTTTATACTACTATTTAACTAATTGTATATGTTAGGTTACCCCATGAATACTCACGGACGCATGCATATGAATAGTTCACGGCCATCTTGACGGGACACTTCAGGCAGGGTTCAAGTGACTGTGGAACAGCCTAAGCGCTGTTGCCACACGAGACGCAGCTAGAATCGTACTGCATAGACGATACTGAACATAATTAGTATCGTCTATGAATACCAAATGTGCATAAGCATTTAATTACCAAAAGTAACTTCTTATAGCTTAAGTATTTCCTTATACTATAATTGACGACCCAATACGGCCCAAGTAAAATCATTTCTGCTGCATAACTGTTTCTATACAGTTAAAGACTATACCGATCATCGAAAAGGAAAATAATATTAATTTTAACAATGATATATATATATATATATATATATATATATATATATATATATATATATAACAATGATATGTACCGTTTGAACTGTATAATTCTAAACAACCTGTAACAAGTATTGTACGCTTGTGGGTCAATGACCCGCATCTCGATCAGGTTTTCGTCCAGTTTCCCTGATTCTTGGGCAAATGCTGAGATGACCCCTTGTTTTGCTTCTGGACGTACATGTAACTGCATTACCTGTACACGTCTTCTAGAATTCAATGGGAAATATAGTTATTCAAGTTATCGCTCTCCATGTCGCGGCAGGAAGTATTATCCCTTTACGAAGGACATGGTAAGGGATAAGAGCCCTAGTCTATAGCTGGTTTAACCTTGAAAATAGATTTTATTATATCAGAGCGAATATTTTGTTAACAATCCTTGCAAAAAACGCTCATTTCTTCTCTATTCAAAATTCAACTAGTATATGGCCTATGGTAGGGATCACAGAATTAAGAAATTGTGCACAAAATTAACTTATCCCCGTAGCACGTCACACGCAGTTGTTAACTGTTGTTGACGTAAATAAATAAATAAATTAGTAATATACATTTGCAAAATTGATTGAAAATCAAATAATTGATTTTTAATTGAAATTTAGTTTGATGATTGATTGACTGATTGATGTTCCCGTGCACGTCAACTACAATGGACATTAGTCCTGTTAGTGTAGTAAATGTTTTTTATTTCGTGCGGTGGTCGTGTTTCTCCCCGACTTTTTTTTTCTTTATTGCTTTTGTTGGATGTACATAGGTCAGTTTTAGTATAAACTTTACATATGTTTGATAGGCTTACTTACTAACTTACATTTAAAACTTATTTCTAAGACTTAAATCTAACATAAACATCTAACAGAGGATGCCCTATTGGGTCCTCTGTATCGATTGGTTATTAGGATCGGGTTTTTAGAGAGTCTAAAGGTTGCAAGGGAAGAGATTTGAGGTAAATAATAATAAAAGTTGGTGGCTAAGTATGTGATATGATGTTCAATGAGTTCTAAGTTGAGTTCTTTGTGAAGCTGATGATTCGTGACAAACCACGGTGCATTGGTAATGGTTCTGAGAAATTGGTTCTGAATGATCTGTAATTTCTTTAGATTGGTTTTTGCGGAATTTATCCAGATGGGACAAGCATACAGCAGTAGCGGTCTTAGAATGGCTCTGTATATTGCAATTGAGGAATGATATGGTAATGGACAGTTTCTATAGATTAAAGGTTTTAATTGCAGTAGTTTTATTTTAGCCTGTTTTATTTTTTCGTCTATGTGCTGTTTCCAATTTAGTTTAGTATCTAAGTTTAATCCAAGGTATTTAATAGGTTTGTTAGGGGGGTACCAGTTTAGTTTATTGTTGTTTATTGTTAGGGGTTTTTGGATGAATTTAGTTGTATTTTAAGTTTGGATGCCCAGCTATCGAGTAAGTTGAGGTACAGTTGTGTTCTATTTCTGATGTCAATGATAGAGTTGCCAGAAGAAAATATTGCTGTATCGTCCGCAAATTGGGCTATGTGAATATTCGTTAATTTAGGAAGATCTGCGACGTATAAGTTGAATAGTGTGGGTGAAAGTGGTGAGCCTTGGGGGAGTCCTGCGTTAATTAGTCTAGGGTTGGAGTGATGATTATTTACGTTCACTGAAAAAGTTCTGTTGTTGAGAAAGCTATTAATAATTGATTTTATGTAGTATGGGGTGCCAATTTGTTTGATCTTGTACATTAATGCTTGGTGCCATGTCCGATCAAACGCCTGAGTGATATCTATGAATACGCCTATTGTGTGATGTTTTTTCTGGAATGCTGTGTATATGTGTTCGGATATTCTTAGTAACTGGTGTTGAGTAGACACTTTTTCCGTAAATCCAAATTGTTCTTTAGGAATTATTTTCGTTATGTGTAGGTAATTTTTTAATCTTTTAAGTATAATTTTCTCGAATATCTTTGATAAGGATGGTAATAGACTGATCGGACGATAGCTGTCAACGTTTGCAGGATTTTTTTTCGGTTTACAAATGGGAATAATAATAGCATGTTTCCAAGTAATTGGTTCTGAGACACGAATTGTAGATGTTTGTGAGGGTAGCTATTGCTGAGGCAGGTAAATGTTTTAATACGGTATTATTTATATTGTCGTGTCCAGGTGATTTTTTAAGAGGCAGTTTATTAATAATTTTTTTGATTTCAGAGGGTGAAATGTATTGTATTTTTTGGTGAGGTCCATATTCTTGTTCTGATGCTGATTTGGTTATAGTGATGTGTCCAGGATGGAAATTAGTGTTGTTGGCAGTGAAAGTTGAAGCAAAATAGCTTGCTAGTTCTTCTGACTTTTGGTAGGATGTGTACGCTTTATCTGTTGTTGAGTTTATAGGAGGTATCGTGTTTTTCTTCTTAAGTATTTTTCGTGTGAATTGCCACAGGGTGTTGTTACTGACGCTGAGCAATTGGATTAAGTTATGATAGTTTTGGATATTGAAGTTAATTATAAGTCTCTTAACGATATTTGTTAATAGGTTTAGTTCCCTCTTAAGTTCAGGTGTTCTTAATCGGTACCAAAGTCTTCTAGTTTTGTTTTTTATTGAAATTGCTTTCAATATTTCTTTGGGTAGTATTTTATGTATTTTTGTATTTGAGCCGGGTGGAGTAGTTAATTGTGTACTTTTTAGAGTAGAGTGTATTATTTCGTTGAAATGAGAGATGGATTGGTCTATTTCCAACGGGGTATTTAATGTTTTTATTTGGGGGTAAGGAATTTATTACTGTTTGTTGAAAATTGTGCCAATTAATTTTATTGAGTTTGGTTTAGGGCGGGGCGTGGTGCGGTATAAGTTGGTGTAGTAATAATTACCGGGATGTGATCAGAGCCACGTTCGAAAGTAGGTGTAGAGTAGAATTTGATATTAGTATTTGTGATGCCTATGTCAAGGATGTCCGAATTACGAGTACGATCTTGGGGGTGGTAGGTTGGCTCCGAGGGGGTGAGTATTCTTAGGTTTGAAATGTTTATTAGTTGAGCTAGGACTTTCCCGTTGTGATTATTATTTTGACACCCCCAGCTTACGTGTTTTGAATTAAGGTCACCCAATAGCAAAGTTTTCTCGGTAGGTTGAAATAAATTAGGAAAGTTTGCATTTATAATTTTGGCTGTGGGGGGCTTATAAGCTGTTATAATTTTCCATGGTTCGCTATTTATAAATATTTGGATAGCAACAGTTTCGATTCCTGGTGTGTCGGGTAGATTAATTTGGTGGTGATAAAGATAATTTTTGACCGCGATTAGTACCCCTCTTCCTCTATTTTCCGTTCGATCTGTTCTATAAGTGCTGTAACCTGGAATAAATAGTTTATTTTTTTTATTGAGGTGTGTTTCAGTTATGCATGCTACATCAATTTTATGATGATGCAGAAAATGAATTAGTTCTGTTTTTATTATTGATGCTATTGGAATTCCAATTCAAGATGGATATATTATTAGTGGGTTGAGTTGACATTATTATTGCTTAGATAAGCGGTGACAGAGTTTTGAATGGTGCTGATGATGGTAGGGATTAAAGAATTTATGAAATTAATGATGCATGAGGTGATTGAGTTAATTATTGTACTGATAATTGGATTGTTAGAGTCAGAATTATTTGGATGGGAAGAGGACTGGGAGTGGGTGTGAGAATTTTGTGAGTTGGATTGGGTTCGATTTTTGGAGTTTGAGATGTGGGTGAAGTTTCGAGAGTACTGGTTTGGGGTAATTTAGGGAAATTTTCTCTAGATTGATTTGGAGGAGAGGGTGGGGGAGGGATTGAGAGTTTTGAGGGTTTTCATTTCTATTAGTTTTGTTGCGTTCGTTGTTTTTTTTTCAAGGATTTCTTTAAAATAAGAGCAATTTGGATTACGTATGTCCGCTCGATGATTTCCGTTGCAGTTCGTACAGAGTGGGGTTTTAGTTTTGTTGGGGCACGTCACAGAATAATGATTTCCGGCACAAAAAGCACAATTGATAACATGATTGCAATTATTCTTCGTGTGACCGTAATCTAAACATCTCTGACACTGCAAGGGGCCTTGAGGTTTTCGACGTCTTTCTGTTTTCACACGATGATTGCATATTTGCGTTATTGCTAAGATTGTTTCTATTGGATCACCACCGTTAAACTCGGCGGCCACAACAGGAATTGGATTATTGTCTTTTAGTAGTCTTGTAACTTTGGTGATTGATGGGTAGCGTTGTTTTAAATCTGAGAAGATTTCGGTTCCGTAATAGACTGATGTATGTTTTTAAATACAACTGAATACTTTTTGTTAGATGGGTCTTTAAACGAGTGAAAATTTCTCTGAGTTTGTATTAAATATTTGATTATGTTACGAAAGTCTGTAGATGTGTTGGCACTGATTTTAACCTTGTTGTTTTTTATGCCTGTTACGAAATTTTGGGTAACATTGATTTTTAATTCCTTGATAAAGTTATTAACTTGTTCGGGCTACAAATATTGGTGGGATTCTATTTGATACACTAATTTGATCTTGTTGATTTTTTAGATACTCGAACCTTGTGTCCTCGGGCATGGAGTCTTTACTAGCAAGTGGATGAAATCTGTTATTCACTAGCACGTTATATTGAAGGTCACTATCATCAGCAGATGGATCACTATAATTGCTGGATTCCGCACTTCTTTTTTTATTATTAAAATCATCAAGTTCACTGACTGACCTTTTTCTCACTGCACTGATGTTGAAGTTTGATGCTCTTGTAGCGCCTGTTGACTGAGCAGCCTCCGCGTTTCCTTGAGTGTTGGTCAGGGGTGGGGCCATACCGGGTACCACGTCCATGGCTTCCTCTGATGGCGGAACTTGCGGCGTCGGATTTTCCTCACCGTTGATGAAATTGTTGATGTCACTGTTGTGAAGCGTTTGCAGGGCTTGACTAATAGCATGCCCTATTGATGAGTTTGTGTCGCATGACAGACTGGTCACTACGAGCACCAGTCTTCGTTGCTACGCACTGCGGGAGCACAGTCACTCGGCACTATGATCCCTGGTAGACGTACAAGCCGGGACTGAGCGCTAGCAAGGTAAGCACAGCGGAGCTGGGCACGTCCGCTCACCACCGCTGCTGAACGACGAATGTCTCCCGACTGGATTGTTAGATCCGGCGCCGAACTTCTCGTCGGCTTGCGGATGACTCACCACCAGTGGGCCACCGCCCCAGCCGGAACGAGCTAGAGCTCCCGGCTGGTCTCCCGACATGTGAGATAATACAATGCATGTAAGTGTGAGTGTGTGTGTATGTGTGTAAGAAGGAAAGATAAGAGAAGAGAGAGGAAGAAAAAATCGTGCGCTGGCCGTAGCTCGTGTGTTAGAGCACTGCTCCATCATTCGTCTGGTACTGATCGAAGATATCACAGGAAACTACCGATCGGAGCATCCGTTTGCAAGAATTCTTTCGACGGGGGCATTCATTCGACACAGCCATGTAGCTAGTGTCGAAAATCCGCCGCCGTCGGGACTCGCACCCTAGAGCCTTCTGGTCGCAATCCAGTCAGCGGCAATGCTGGTTCGGAGCTAAACTCATCTGGCCTTTGGTTTCACGGTAAAGTGTTAACTGAAGTATTCATGAAATAAGAGTTGGAGTTCAACTTAACTATTGTATATTCATTCTCTCGTTACAATTTTGAAAATACGTTTTCCCAACCATGAGGCGCCTTTTTCCAGCATAGCCCGTGCTGGCATAGGCACGGTAGGTTCCAGGGCCCGATCTCCCTGCAGCACTGAACCACGCGTGTGGCACAGGCTCTCCCCAGTCACGTCGCGTAACGCTCTGTCAGCCGTACGTCGATCTCGCGACTCTCGGAGGTAGCACTGCTCAGTCGCTCAGTCGCTCACGGGCTGGCGGACTCCTGAAACAGGGAAGGTGACGCTCAGTATAAGCTCGCCTCTCAGCCTTCAGATCCAGCGAGCGGTTCCAAAGACAGCCACAGCATTAACAATATATCGAAATTAAATTCATTTTTGTGGTAATTCTATTCTTAGGAGATGTTTTTCTCAAAATATTCTTATTTTTGTCAATTAACCACAAATTAATAAACAAGTTTGCAACTTTTTTGTCCTTTTCGCATACCGCCTAGAGAGTACTATACTACCTTGAGAGTACCGGGAGAGTACTATATGTATGTACGAAGTACATGCATATAGTACTCTATTACTTAGTACTTTATGTATGTACTTCGTTGTCTCGAGAACTATGTAACGCTGCAGTAAGAAACGGCGAATATTCTACAGAAAGACTTGTTTTGTGGATCCTTGACAATGAAAAAGTGGATTATTCATGCTCCGATATGGAATAAATTACTTTCAAAATTTGCGCAAGCAGAATCCACGTTTTGTGGATATTTGTCACCGAAAAATTCCTATCTTGATTGACCTCATTATGAGATTTCATGACTGGTCTAGATGTTATCTTTTCAAACTGTTTTGAAATGGCATGCTGGAGTACTGAGCGCACTTTGTGAACGTGCGTGACAAATAGTTATTTTAATAGTGCTCAAGGGATTTGCTCAAGAGCAGGCTGTATAGATTGACCTAGTGTTAAAGGGTCTTCTTTTGTAATGGCTTTTTTTCTTTGTACAAGGGCCAAAGTGGGCAGGTAGCTCGGGAGAATTCACGATTTACGACTAGCTGTGGTTCGGGTCTGCCATGACAAGCATCTTCCTGCAGCCAGAGGGCCGCCTATGTCTAAATGAGTTTAGGGGACGGAAGGCGTCGGTCGCGTTAGAGGATTGGAAGGGTGCATGCAAATGCAATGCATTGCGCTATCCGTAAAAGGTTTAAAGAAGCAATATGCAGTAGTTTCTCATAATATGAAGTTTTAAATATGCAAATTTCTCACCTAAAATTGCGAAAACACAAGAATATTTCCAAAACGTGTACTTTACTTTAAAAAATAATTTAAAAAATGTCATTTCGAAAAAACCTGTGCCTTGAATACTAAAGCTGTATGAAGAAACAAGCAATTTAATGAACTTTTGTAATTTTCAAAACTTCAGAGTTATCGGTGCCATCTTTACAAGATATTTGTAAGACAGACGGACAGAGAGGCATGCAGACGGTCAGACAGTCAGAAGGCGGTAGAAGACAGTTCAGAAGACAGGCAGTCAGACAGATACATGGAGTGAACGACAAACGCTCAGAGACACAGACGGACGCAAGGGCAAACAGACGGACAGACAGACGAACTGATAGACAGAGATAGAGACAGACACGGAGAGAAACAGACAGACAGAGAGAAACTGCGACAGACAGAGACAGACAAAACAGACAGACAGAGACCGACAGAGGATACAAAGACAAAGACAGGCAGTTGAGACAGAGGAGCAGACGACGACAGACAGAGGCAGACACAGACTGGCAGATTGGCAGACAGAGACTGACAGACAGACTGACTGACAGAGACTGGCAGACAGAGACTGACAGACAGAGACTGACAGACAGAGACTGACAGACAGGGACTGGCAGATAGATAGTGACAGACAGAAACTGACTGAAACTGGCAGATAGAGACTTTACTTACGAGGGTAGGTGGAAATCTCCAAAAGGCCATGTGGCCTCTACCACATGGTAGTGTGAGTTTTTTACTCACTAAAACCACCTCCCTAGACTCCTTCACTCCCACTGAACCACCGTTAAGTATTTCTTAGCGGGGGTGAATAGGGCATGGGCCCTCTTACCTTTTAGCATCATTGTAGGGCGCCATTCTCGCCCGTTCCTCAAGTCTTAGCTTCTGTATTATTTCGTTCGCGAAAGCCGCCACTGCTTCTAACTTCTCCTTATAAACCAGCGTTCACCGTACGATGTTCCCGGGGCGCAAGTTACTGTCCGAGTTGCCGTCAGAGATGTCCCGTCTCTTCTTCGAACCGAGGTCAGACAAAGGAAACGTGTTCTGCATCCTCCGCTACTGGGGAACAGTGAGGGAACGCTGAGTCCGGTGAAAGCGGAAGAGATACCTTCGGAAGCAGCCGTGTTCAGTCAACAACTGTGTAAGATGGAAGTCCACCTCGACATAGATTTGCCCTTCCGATCCTTCTATAATTGGGATAATTGCGATGCGTCCATCTCCCCTTTTGCAAGCTGTCCCCTAGTATCTACCTCTGAACTCTACTTGCGTATCTCTTCTGCGCGGCCTGTGAGGTCTTCCTGTCCTTTGTTCTGGCCGCGGTAGAGACTGTGGTCACTAGGAGCTCGATTGGAGGCATGCTTGTCACTACACACATTGCATCATACGAGGCCGTGCGGTAAGCGCGAACCACCCTTATTGCACTTGTTCTATACACAGAGACTATCTTCTGCCTGCTCGGCGCCGTATTTATTGCTGCTTCCATACTGGAGCAGCATAGAGCTGGATCGAAGTGGTGACATATGACAGCAGTCGTCTCCACTCCTGTCCCGGTCCTCAAACTTTTGCTTTAGTCTCGTCAATGCCATCGTCGCTTTTGCCGCCTTAAATCTAACATACTGTAGGTGATCGCTAAATCTTAGCTTCGCGTCGATCATAATTCCTAAGTACTTCAAATACGGACCCGAATAGATGTTTCTGTCTGCCACTGAAATGGTGATGGATTCTCTAACCTTCCTACTTGTCACGAGAATTGACTCAGTATTGTGGTCTGCTAAATGTAAGCCCACTGAGGTTCACCACCGGCAGACTAAAGATAAGGTTGCATTGTCAATTTCAACTACTTCCTCAATATGTTTGGCCACTATAATGAGTGCTACGTCGTCCACAAAACCGATGACCTTGGCACCTTGCGGCATCTGTATTCTGAGAACGCTGTCGTAAATGTCCACGGTCCGAGGCCTGTAGAACGCCTCCGGCAACGTATGGGTTCGTTGACCATCCTCCGTGCGGTGCAACAGCGTTCTTCCTGTGAAGTAGCTGACGAAGATCTTAATCATATACTGTGGTACTCTTATATGCTGCAGAGCTCTTAGAATGCAGTTCCATCTCACCGAACTGAAGGCGTTCTTGACATCTAAGGTGACAATAGCGCAGTACTTTTTCCAACCCCTTCTCCATCTTTTGCCTTGTATTGCCTTCCGGGGTATGTCAACTACATGTTGAGCGGCATCTATTGCATATCTCGCCTTTCTAAATCCGTATTGGTTCTCCGCAAGGCCTCCTGCGCGTCGCTTGTTCCACACGACTGTACATTAATCACTCCTGTACGTTCCCACCTGTGTCGATCATGCATATAGGCCGATAGAACGATACTTTCTCTATTGGACCTTTTCCCTTAGGAAGTAGTACCAGTAGTTCAATCTTCCATTTATCAAGAAACACGCCCTCTCATAGGCACGCGTCATATACGTCTCTAAAAAGACTGGAACACGTTTGAATTGTTGCTTTGAGGGCGATATTTTGAATGCCTTGTTTCCTGGAGCCTTGTTTCCCACCCTTTGACGAGCGAGTTCGTATTCTCCCTCTGTAACCGAGGGTATTTCGTAATTGTTCTCTCTAGGTCTCGCCTCGACCACCAGGAGCCGCTCTTGGACTTCTGTGAACAGCGTGGTGACTATTCTTTGAAATGTGGTTGCGACAGGCACACACGGGTTCCTCATTTTACTCATTACAGTTATATAGTGTCTATATGGATCATTATTAACTTCATTGACAGAGACTGGCAGATAAAAGACTGACAGGCGGATGTTTTTCTGTCAACAATATTTTCGGTATCAAGGGCGCAAAAAACGTGGTATTTGACAATACATCGGATTAGAATGTAATTTACTGCATACTACATCAGCACAAATTTATCGCATTTTCAATGGCTACGCAATATTACAATACTCATGTATTTGCAAAACTGTTTTCGACGAGTTAAAAATTTGACTCCGCATTCGGAATTGAACCCAAATCTTTAAATTTAACATTTAATCTTTATCTTTAATATGCCCCTTCAAGTCACCTTTACACAACTATCTTTAGAGATAAAGGCTTCCCGACGTTTAAAAAAAGAGTTTGATTACCGTTTCAAATTTGCAGGGATTTGAGATCGACCACATCGTTTGCGGACTGTCGGATAGACTGACCGTAGTAAAAAGCTTGTCCAAAGGAAATCTATTACCAAAACATATTTTTTGTAAAATAGAATTGATCCCCTTCACACTTGAAATCAATTAACTTTAATTGGAAATTCTCTACTGCATCAATGTCTATTGAGTACTAAGTACAAAATTACATCTGTCATACTAGTATACTTTAAAAACGAAATTACATTAATGAAGAATACAATTTGAAAATAATAATGTAGGGACTGTATTTTGCTTGCTTCTGATTATACCCCTTCGGTGCACGTTAGAAGGGGCACTTTCAGAAGACTGAGTTGTTAGAGCGACATAGAATTTTTTCTGAAAACCTTTCTCAATACCTCCACTATTGTTACTTTCTCGCCTACTAGGTAATTAAGTAGTAAGAGAAAATATTTTAATGCCGCGCCGGGAGAGGTGGCTCAAGGCATCAACTGATGTCACTGCAGTGCCTCTGACCGGGAGGTCCCAGGTTCGAGTCCCGACGGTGGCAGGATTTTCGATACTAACTAAATAGCTAGGTCGAATTCAATCGCTCTCAGCAGTACCCTAACAAACGGCCCACGGACCGCGCGCCCTTCCTCTGCCTTGTCCTATCCTCATCGCTCACTTACACTTACATACACAACACAACCACACTTGCCGGGAGACCAGTCGGGAGCTTAGAGCTTGGCCCGCCTGGAGCGGTGCCCCGCTGGTGGGAGATACCCGTGCCCCGCTGGATCTCGCCATTAAACTGTGGAACATCACCGCCACCTATCGAAGAAAAAAGGTCTACACTTACGGAACTACTGACCGCACTGACCGCAATCATCAATCAATCAATTGTAATTTTAGTACGGAAAGCGTCTACTGAAAACTACTATTGTGGGTCCCTAATATCAATTGTAGTGGTGATACCACAGCACTTCTAGCTTTATTTGCAATATTCGAAAGTTCAGACTACAACGAAAATGGAATTTGCGCCATTCTTATAAGCGTACTTTACTTCATTCAATCTATATCAAATTTATGGGAAAAAATAGACCATTTTTGGGGAAAATTTTGTTTCTAAATTTCCTTTAATTCAAGCAAAGATTACTCAAAAACTACTTCAAATTAGTATACATTAAATTTATTAAGATAATATAATAAAAATTGAATAAATCGTATTTAACGAATCGGTCTTTTAGATTTCACGCATAATTAAGCGAAAACTACTCAAATATTCCAAAAATTGTACATGGACATATTTCAAAATCTATCTTTCAGGAAAAGATTTCATTAAGGAAAAAAATCTTAATTCTCAATTTTAGATGTAGGACGACTTTTTCCAAAAGCAGTATTCCAAAAATCAGGGTTTTTCACTTGACGTGAGACCAGAGCATTCTCTTAAGCGTTCTTCATACTACCAAAAGCAATGGTGCCTTTTTTTTAAATGTCCCCGGGGCTTCTTGTGAAGTACCCCAAAATTAAAATATCGGTTTCAAATTCAAGGGGTCACGATATCAACCAGATCGATTGGAGAATATCAATTTTAGACAAAATGGGCTGAACGGTTTAGCCGGTAGCGTTATTCACAGACGGACACACTGTCTGTGTGTCCGTCTGTGAATAACGGTCGGACTGACAGACGTTTTCCCGTCGTTCGATTTTTCGGTGTGAAGGACCCACAAAACATGAATTGCAGCTACACGACGTGTTTAGAGGATTTCCCCCCTAAATTTAGCAACTAGATTTATCCATTTTTTTCGTTACCAGGGCCTTCTAATAAGTGTTTTTCTGCCGAAAATTCGCCGTTTATCGCGCAGCATTACATAACTTTCTGTCTACTCCGTCGTGAGAAACGAAAATCTCTGTAGCAGTTTAGCGACGATAATTTTTTTTCAATTTATGAAAATAGAGTTCTACGAAAGTTTCAATATTTTTTCGCGTCTTTCTACAACTAGACTGAAGGCTTTTTTCTTGATGCAATCTGTTCCTTAAAACTAGTCCTTTTTAATATCAATGAAAATCTCATAATTTAGGAAAATTGCAAATGCATTTATTCAGCTATTTTAATGCTTTTAATGATTGTGTTATCTGCGAGGCTGTTGGTGTAAGTATAACGTGAATGACGTTATAAGAACGTGAGATCGAATACAAGCGTCTTAAACAAAGAGTATAGCCGAATAAGGCGGTGAAAATTGTCCCCAAACCAAATCGATAATCGCCATGCTCAAATGAACGAGAATAAAAATTTTCGTATATTCACAAATAAATCAGCCTTACAGGACTATCTGTTACAGAGATACGAGAAACTTGCATTTCATGTTTTATTTTTTCTCGCCGTCTGTTGCATGTATCAGGCTATAAAAAATAAAGAAACGGGGAAAATTGTTGAAGAATTTTGTCAACCAATTTTGACGCCAAATTCATATAGAAGAAAATTAATAAAATTTTGAAATTTATTTTTGACATAACGTTGGAATACTATCTCAGTTTTTCCTCTAGGATGTTACATTGTATATCATATATTTTTTCAGATTTTTAAACAATGTGGACAATACTGAAAAAATATTTTAAATACCAATTTTATCAGCTTAAAAATGTGAAATTCGCGCCAAAATGTGATTAATCCAAACAATTTGGTGGAATTTTTTAGAAAATTTTTAAAATGTTTTTCGGACTTCGTGTAAAGTATCCAAAAATCAAAATATCAGGTTGAATCTCTCAAAGCCTCAGGTTCATTTAGATAGATCGGGAAATATACATTTTGTAGGAAATCGGCTAAACGGTTTAGACGTTAGCGTTGACCACAGACGGCCGGACAGATGTTTTGCAGTCAATCGATTTTTCGGTATCAAGGACCCACAAACCATGAATTCTGGCTATACCACGTGTAATCAGTAATTAACTATGTATAGTGAAATGATTTTTCGACTTTTTCGTTACCAGGGCCCGGCAATAAGTTTTTTTTATGGTGAAAATTTGCGGTTTTCCGGTGCAAGATTATTACGTACGCTTCTTACGAAGTACTAAGTACGTGAAAATACAAAATAATAAACTTAATAATTGTATTCCGATATGAAGGAAGAGACCTATAATAATAAATTACAAATTCGCTCCTCATTCGTATGTTGCCGGATGCGAAGTCAGCGCGGTACGCACTGAGTCACTTCGCTCGGTTTTTATTATTGTTATTATTATTATTATTATTATTATTATTATTATTACTACTACTACTCTAATTCACGACTAAACATGTAATGAGTCAGATGTTTGTAAAGTCTACTTCAGGTAGCGACCAGCATTCTAAGGATCATATCTAGGGACTATTGGTGCCTCTACAATACATCTCGCAAAATGTTCCCAATAATGTCTTGCATTTGCCAGTCTTTTGAATGACCAGGGAGTTTAGCCAAGTTCTTAAACACATTTTTCGGAACCAGGCCCAATGCTCTGATAACTATCGGGACGCTGTACTTTTTCACATTTCACTTTACCACATTCAGCTGTTCTCGATTTCCAAACTTTGCATTTAAGACATTTCTCTGCCTCCTTGGTTACGAAGTTTTGATCACATGGCACAGGAGCATCTACAAGTAGACATGATTCTTTCTTCAATCCCGGATAACAATATCCGGTTTGTTTGCCTCTATTGTGCGATCAGTTTGAATTTATTGGTCGTACAGTATTGTGCATAAACCAATAGATGTCACCAGTTTGGGAGTTTGTGTAATACTACTTCGAGTATGTGTTTAAAACTTCGAGGGCGGTACAGATCTGCCAATGAATGTTACTACACACTCTATCATGACTTGTCAAATATTCAGCCTTTGCTAGAATTGAACAAGATGAAACAACATGATCAATGGTTCTACGTGTTCCTGGCAAATGCGGTATTTATCATCATGGGAAATTTTGAGAATCGCTTTATCATAATGCTGTGTTTTCAACGCCTGATCTTGGGTTGTTGTTAAAACTGCTTCCGATTCTGACTTCATTCTTTGCCTTTCAAGCCACATAAATGATTGATATTAATTGATCTGCAACTTTTCCATTCTTTTTAGATATTGTCCATGGCGTAGTTAGTCTCTCCACGATTACTTTAACAGTGTACTTTCATGACAGGTAGCATCAGAAGTTTAGAGTTTGTGTTATTCTGCATGTCTTGCGTAGTCCTCTTTGCAATACTTCTTGTTATATTTACAAAGCCTTTGTTTCCAATTCTACGTTCACATTTCATGACCAGCCTCATTAGTGGGTCTTCTTGATGACTGACATACTTTCCCATCCCCACTAATGCGTTGTGCCAGGCGGTTTCAAGTTGTCTGAGGCATCTTCCTCCTTCCTTAAGTGGCACATAAAATCTTTGCACATAAACTGGAGAGTGGGTGACATGATGCATTATAAGAAGTTTACTGATTTTTCGGTCCATGTTCGAATTTCTAGTCCAGTGTACTAGTCCGAAACTGTACGTGGCTACAGGAACCGACAAACTACCACATGCAGATTCCTGGAGTTCATAACGGGCTGCAGGACAAGTCTCACTCATCTGTAATACTCTCTGCAAATTTTCTTTCATTGTATCGTTCGATATGTTCTCGCATTTTCCAATGCCCAGAATGCCCAATTTTTTCTATGCCCTCAATGTAAGTTTTACCTGGCTCAGAATCTTGAATCATAGTGTGAATATCAATTTCAATTCCCTCTGATGTTGCCACTTTACCTCTCTTTAAATTGACGTTTGCACATTGGTCAAGAACATATTTCATGCAGAGGTCATTGCTAAAATCATTGACGAAAGACAGCATTTTGGAGAGAATCACATCATTCTTAGCAAGTACAAGGTGGGAATGGACTCCCTGATTTAAAGGATGAATTGTGAAAGAACAAATGAAGATAATCTCAAAACGTTTTTATTTCCCAAAACTACATTCAATGCCATTTTATTCTCATTTGGTTGTGAAAATTAGTTCATCCAGGTGACGACCTTGGCGAGCGATGCACATGTTGAGTCGTTCAAAAAAGTTTCCGAAAACTCTTCTCAGCATTTCTTCTGATATTCCAGCGACGACATCTGTAATTGCCTCCTTAAGGGCTTCCGAGGTCCTTGGTCGAACTTTGTAAACCTCAGCTTTGAGATAACCCCAAAGAAAAAATCGCATGGGCTCATATCCGGGGAGCGAGGGGGCCATGGAACATCGCCACGTAAGGAGATCAGGCGGCCGGGAAACAATCTTTGCAGGATTTGCCGTGAACGAAGGGCGGTATGAGCCGTAGCACCATCCTGTTGAAACCAAAAGGCTTGTGTGTCATATTGCTGACCATAGTCTTCCAATTTAGGTTGAAAAAAGTTCTCATGTCACAATAACGCTCAGAGGTAACAGTAACTGTTAGACCTTGAGATTCAAAAAAGTAAGGCCCAATTATGCCTGTGGAGGACACGGCGCACCAAACTGTCACTTTGGGGCTACGAAGAGGCCTTTGGTGGAGTTCACGAGGATTTTCAGTCGCCCAGTAACGAAAATGTTGCTTATTTACTGTGCCGGAGAGGTGAAAATGCGCTTCATCGCTGGACAACAGAATAGCGTCAGGTTGCACAGAGATTAAAATTGCATTACAAGCATCTGTACGTTTCACCCAGTCTTGTGGACTCAATTCTTGAACGACCATCCTCTTGTAGGCGTGTAAATGAAGGTCAGTGTGTAAAATTCGCCTTACCGTTCTGGACGATATTCCAAGAGCAGCAGCATGTTTCCGCGCAGAGCGCGATGGAGACTGTTCAATGGACGCTCTCACTGCCACGATGTTTTCAGGTGTCCTCACACTTTTAGGTCGCCCAGCTGGTTTTTTAGGAAGTGCAGATCCTGTCGTCCGTACACTATTAACCCATTTCCTAATGGTTTTAGCATCAGGAACCTTATCATGACGAGCCAAACCAAACCGCGTACGAAAAGCCCTCTGTGTCGCCACCACACTATCATTGTTTTTAAAGAACGTTTCAACGGCAAAGCCTCTATGCTCACCAGACCATTGCATGGCGACTACTGAAATGAAAATGGCATCGTTTCCTCGACCTAACGCCACTATTCCCATTCCGCTAACCCACCTGCGCGCTCTACAGTAAGTGTTTAAAACTAGGGAGTCCATTCTTCCCCACCCCCACATTTGCTGTACTTTAAGATCATCCTTACATGGATGATCTTAAAGTACAGCAAATGTGAGAGGTCTTTCATCACCACGGAGCTTGTAACGAAAGTCAGTGGGTGACAACTGTCTAGATAGTGGGATCAAACAGTGCAAAACAGCACAAGGGATAGCGAATCTCCTTGAAATATTCTTCTGTTAATCTAAAGATTTCCTTATTCTACTACTTCCTTTCCGCTGTGTATTAGTAATCTAGTGTTCCACGACTTCATACTAGCCTTGCAAAACTCAGTAAGTCTAGGGTGAAATAGATAGGTCCCCAAGGTCTTCAAAATCCAACTATCAAAGGCCTTCTGGTAGGCAATCTAAGCGATGCATAAATTACTTTTTCGTTTCCTTACATCAATCAAGATGACTTAAATTTCCTTACAGCCATACGAACCTTTACGACATCCTCTCCGTTCAACTGCCTCTGTTCAATGGTTTTTATCGAAGTGTTTATACATTTTGTTAGATGCAGCTGCAGTTATAACTTTGTATACCCCCTTGCACAGAATATGGGTGATGCCCTATGCGGCCAAATCTGGCTTTTCCACAGCTTGGACAACCATCGCTGGACACTCCATGCGTCCAATCCTGGCGTCTAGGCCTAGCCACTCTTGTCATCGGCTTTTGCTCCAAGTTTCAGACACTTCCCCCTTCCTCCCCTCGAAGATTTTCCTTCTCGTTATCTCAAAGGGGCGGAGAAATTTCTGGGTCAGTGACGCTGCCTCGGTAACGTGAGCAGGGGGGGTAAGAGGAGAGGGAGGGGTCAGAGGAAGTAACCGGAGGTAACAGGAGAGGGAACGGAAACAAAACGGATTGGTGCACGCGGGCACGAGGATGAACCCGCCAATTGCACTGGACGCTGGCCCTGTCAACACCGTGGACGCTGACGAACCAAGGGGCAGCGGGTCACGGGAAGGGGCTGTGACATTTTTTATCGAGTTCTTTACCATGAAAATTAAGTCTAATTTATGGTATCTAATATTATGAGAAATTTTCGTCAGATTAAATTAATAGTACTAAAATATTTGCTTCTTGCAAAATATTTTAAAATGCTAATGGTTCTAAAGCAAGGAACACTAATTATTACATAATCATTTTCGGGAAACACACAATATAATACATTTCCATAATATAGACATTTCCTATCAAGCAAATTGAAATTCATGTTCACGTTTTACAAATTTCTATTTTGACATTACTACACCTTATATAATTTTATTTATTAATTATTTCTTACACATTTCCTTAAGGAAATGCAAGCAATGCACACATTTTATTACGCGTTATGAAAATGTTTTCGCACACTTTTTCTATATGAGCAGGTGCATGCAAACAGTGATTTTGTTAATCAATTAAAAATCACAGCCGAATGTCCCAAGTAAATTATCATTGCAAAATTGATATTAATATTGTTTAGACAATTTGTAAAAATGATGCAATTTTATAGTGATAATCACTGAAGATAACTAGGGAATTGGAAAATTGCGAAAACATAATTGTCTTTATTCTTCACATATTTTTCAAAACTTACTATTTTTCTGTTACACTGCTGAGTAGATTACATCGATCCCTTCCCAGTTATATCAACAGCAAATTGTAATAATTGGTATCGTTAATAAACAGCTAAGAAACAGAAAATTTTTAATTTTTTAAATTTGTGGATGATGACACTGATGTCCAATATTTTCTTAAATAGTTTTGAAAACCACTAAAAAAATAGAATAAATTTGAAAACTTTAAAATGTTGAATCAATGTAATTTTCTTAAAACGAGCTGTTAAGGAAGAAACAAAAACTTGTTTGAATAAACTTTGAAGAGATAGAGTATTTAGTTAAAAAAATTTCAATGACGGGACAACTATCCAATTAAAATTTTTAAGCGGAACACAGCATTGCCGAATCGCATTATCTTTCCAATTTATGTTAGGTTTTTGTATGACCCCCAGAAACAGTTTCTGGAGGTCATACAAACAGAAACCTGGACACAGTTATCGCTATTGAAGTAAGAAACAGTTTTTATTCACAGGAAACACACCGTCCTTCTTTTCTTATGATTAATAGTGAAATAATTTTAGACATTGTAAGATGTACGCATGACAAATAGTTTGTGCTCATAAGATCCCAATACATGAATGTGTATCGAACCTGAAAATACATTTGGTTTTAGATCAACACAGAAAACACTAGAGTTTCAATGAGATCACAAGTCCTCAAAAAAACTAAACTACTGTCTTTATTATTTACATGAAATGAAACTTCATATCTTGCAAAAAAAAAAACAATTACATAGTGCAATATTATTCGCAAATTTTTCTGAAAATCTGTGAGGAATAAATAATTTGATTTTAGGTCATATGGTTATTATGATTAAGATTTAAAGGCACTTCAACATTTAAGGCCACTGGAACAAGTGTCTGTATTAAGAACATAAGTCCACTGTGATAGAAGTCAGTTAAAATAATTTTATTAATTACAAGATTAAAAGAGTAAAAACATAGTACAAAATTACTAATTTTGAAATGAAATAAATGATGAAAACAGTGTCACATGCACAATGCAAAATTAGTGTAAAAAAGGCATGTTAAAAATCATCCCCTTCATGCGTATTAGATTTATAAATCCATAGCTAAGAAAGTTTAAAGAGTTAGCGGAGGACAGTAGCCAGCATCTCCTCTATAGTCGACAAGCTATGCCTTCTTCGGCTCTTTCATTATCGCAGTGCACAGGAGCATGCTTTACAGTAAGGTCTGTTCTTCATTTCTGGGAGATTTGGGTAACTGCTTAACTGCGTAACTGCACGAGATGTCCGTGCGAGAAGTAGCAGTGCCCGATCGGAAGGCGAATAGCAATTATCGTATCGGGCCTAGAGCCACGGGATGCCCACGACAAGCGTCTTATGATCCTTGTGAGTTAGAAACTAGTTCTGCCACTCTGCACTTAAAATGCAACGTTGGATAAAAATATTGGTAGTAAGCGCAGATATTACCATATATATATATATATATATATATATATATATATATATATATATATATATATATATATATATATATATATATATATATATATGGCTTCCTCCTGGCCAACTTTACTACCTAGACAGCGGTCTCATTTCCACTTATCCCCACGTTGCCATGGACACAGGAAAAAAGTAATTCAAATGATGAAGAGTTAAGCGATAACTTCGCTGTATTTGATGTTGGATATTTTATGTCAAAGGTTTACAAGGAGAGAAAGAGGAAATGCACGACCAGGCCGTAAGTGGTTGGGTTCGAAGGCCGCGGGTTCGAATTCCGCCTCGGAAATAGATGTGTGTGTTCGTGTTGTCCTTACGTGTTCTCCTTACAGTAAACCCCAAACATAAACAATCACAGTGGTCGTTATATGACCTAGTAGTTAAAAAGAGACATTAAAAATATATAAAAAAAGCAACTTCCAATTGTCAAACAAAATTTCACATTTTTGAGTTCGAACTTCCAATAATCGTTGGAAGCCTAATAAAACCTAAGGACTTTATTTCCCTGGGTCAAATAGTATTATAAAACGGAAATTTATTAAATCCGAAATTAAATTTTCACATATTGTCAGCTAATTCGATTATTATTTATAACTTAATGGTTCAATTCTCTCAGAGATTTCCTACAATATTGGAATGTTTTTAGTCAATACCTATTGTATTCTCATTTTCTCTATTTCATGGAATTAATTTTAAACTGAGTACCACTGAATTTATGAATGTTCTTTCATTACAATATTTCCATAGTTTTTGAGCTGAGGAGCAGTGACGGAAAAGAATTGGCATAATATTGAGTTGAGACTTCATTCAATATTTTACTGTATTTTACATTCTCAAATGCGCAGCATACTATAGAAACAATGATATCGAATAAAAATGGTATTTAGAGGTTTTGAAGGAAAATTGGTTTTCTAACAGACTCAGCGAACATGTTTTTAGACTCGTTGTAAGAAAACGACCTCCAGTTAACACATGGTTCCGCAAAAGAAATTAAAGCGTTACTGACTTCTAAATCTATGTATTCTTTTTTAAAATTGATATTATACTAGCAAGTTAATTGAGACCCTGAATTCAATGTGAATCCACTATTTTTGGGGGGTATGTCACATTATGCTCATAGTGAAACCGTAAATAGTACGATATCAGATGTTTCAAATTGGTTCCGAAATAACAAATTAATAGTAAACGAAAAGAAAACGGTTTTAATGCAGTTTTCCATTTCAAATAAACAATTCTGTGCTCCATTGAAAATTACAGTGTACCATTGACTGATGTTAAGGCAACAAAAATTTTAGGTCTCACAATTCAGTCAAACCTTAAATGGAACGTCCATTTAACTGAATTGAACACAAAATTAAGTTCATTATGCTACGCGTTCAGAATTCTTGCAAATTCAGTCAGCCTTCATACTGCTCGTTGTGTATACTTCGCCAATGTTCATTCCCGCCTGAGATATGGCATAATATTCTGGGGAAATACATCTTATAGCTCCCAGACTTTTAGATTACAAAAACGAATTGTACGAATAATAACCAAATCCCACCCACGTGATTCATGTAAGCCTCTCTTCATTAATCTAGGAATTCTACCATTACCGTGTCTTTTTATTTACGAATCAGTGGTTTTTGTAAAAAATGACTTGCTCAAGGGCGGAAATATTTTTTCAGAAAATGCCGAAGTCTATTACTATAACACTCGACGTAGAAATCATATTCATCAGGTACGTATCAACAGCTCATTACAAAAATTCACATACAATACATATACATTATTTTACAACACTTTGCCAGATGACATTAAACGATTAAATTCAATAGAAAAGTTTAAATCCCAAGTGAAATCGTTTCTGCTGCATAACTGTTTGTACACAATTAAAGACTATACTGAGCATCACAAGAAAAGTAACATTAATTTTAACAATGATACATAATGCATCATTTACCATTTGGACTGTATAAATGAGTATAAACAACCTGTAACAACTATTGTACTACAGCTTCCGGGTCAATGACCCCCATCACGATCAGGTTTTTCGTTCAGTTTCCCTGATCCATTGAGCAAATGCTGAGATGGCCCCTTGTTTTGCTTCTGGACATAAATGTAACTTCATTTTCTGTGCACGTCTTCTAGAATTCAGTGGGAAATACAATTATTCAAATTATCGTTTCCATGTTGTCGCGGCAGGAAGTAATAAGAGCCAAAATTTATTGCTTATTTATCTTTGAAAATAGATTTTATTACATAGGAGTTTTTTTGTTTGTTTCTTTCTCTCTTTCAAAATTCAAAATTTATTGCTTGTTTATCCTTGAAAATAGTTTTTATTACATGGGAGTTTTTTGTTTTTTTCTCCCTTTCAAAAATTAAAAATTTAAGTAGTATATGACTTAATGTAGGGATCACAGAATTTTGAAAATGTGCACACAATTCACTTTTCCCCATAGCACGTCATACGCAGTTTTTAACTGTTTTTTGACGTAAAATAAATAAATAAATAAATAAATAGTGCATTATTGAAACTTTCTGAAAAGAACTCTTTCTTTTTTACATTACACGGTTCATTCAAATACACTAAACCGTTATTACTGTATTAAATAAACTGTACGTATACTGTAGTAAATGTCACATTTTATTAATATCTCTGAGATTTTTCAACATGACAATTATTAATCTGTTTCAAATTTTTCATGACTCTTCTTCTCGGTAATGACGGTCGGTAATTCATGACATCTCGGTAATTCGACAAATGAAGTTATAAAAAATTGAATAAATGTTTTCCAAATTTTGAATATTTTTTGCAGTGAAACCATAAACAATTTCCGTAAACGCATAATCTAAATTTTCTCAAATATTGATCAATTGTACTTTCTTCCTAAGGAGTAGAGGAAGTTACGTGATGCTGCGCAAAAAAAAAACGGCGACTTTTCTGCAGAAAAACTTATATTACAAAGCCCTTGTGACCAAGAAATTAATAAATCCACATTTTAAATTTAAAAAACATATCCTACAAATCGTGGTGTAGCCAGAATCCATGTTGTGTTGATATCGAAAAATCGACTGACGGCAAAACGTCCGCCGTCCGTCCGTCCCTGAACAACGCTAGCGGCTAAACCGTTCAGCCGATTTTCACCAAAATTGATTCTCCCCAATCGATCTGGCTGATGTCGCAGCCCCTTAAATTTGAAACCGATATTCAATTTGGGGGGTACTTTACATGAAGCCCCTGGGACAATTTTGAAATGTTCCAACAAATGGCTCCATAATTTTTGATTAAATTTTGTTGTTGGATAAAGGGAAGTGCGTTTAAGAGGATAGTGCACGTCTCATGTTCGTTGAAAACTGATTTTTCGAAAATCGGAAAACATCAAAATTATTTCGAAGTCTTCCTACAACAAAAATACTGAAAGTTGAGATTTTTCCCCTTGATGAAATCTATTCCTTAAAGATAAGATTTTTAAATAAGGTCATGTACAATTTTTAGAAAATTTGGGTATTTTCCGCGTACGTTTCCGTGAAAATACGGGTGAGAAAGTACGCTCTGTTTTAGCACCACTAGTATTCTTCAAAAGTGCCCTACTTCTAGACACTAGGCTCTTCTCGAATAATTGCAAGTCTCTTTCCAGTTTTATTATGACAATGTGTTTCTGAAGTACGTATGAGAAAAGGTAAAAATCTTGTACTTTCTTTCTACAGAGAAAAGTTCGCAGTCTATTAAAATATAATTATATTATATTAATGTATTATATTATATCCTGTATTATATATTTTATATAATATTATATATTACATTATATTTAAACTTAAAAAGGATCGACCTCCAAAAACGAAGAAAATATATTGAAATAATTGTGTTCCATTTATCATAGGTTTTATTGTATTTAACTACTTTTCTAAGTGGTAACTAAAATAGACACTCCTTTAGCCAAATGGTTAACGCCAGAGAGACCCTTACGGCTTGCTAACGTTGTGAGTTCGAATCCAGGAGGTGAAACTTTTTTTCTTCCGTTATGGTGTGATTTCAGTAAAAATGTGTCCAATATTTTGTAATTAATAACAATTTTTGAGAAGTCTTAGGGGCCCTAAAACGGCCCGTTTGGCCGTCCATCAGCACGACGACCAGAAGCCTCCGTTCTCTACTACCTGACCGAGGTGGCGGGGTAGAGAACGGAAGAGACGGGCAGCAAAACCTTCACTACTCGCTAGCTGGTCCAAGGCGTCGGAAACGAGTTCCCATAGATGGTCAGCATTAGTTGGCTGTGGGCTGGGCCAAATATCGGACATGGTCCCTTGGTCTCCGCCCACACGTTCTCAATAGGGTTCACGTCGGCACCGCAAGGAGGCCAAAGGAGAAGCTCTACTTGGTCCCGGCTCGCGAACTATTCTTGAACCAATTGAGACTTGTGAACGGGAGACTGGTCCTGCTGGAAATTAATGATTCCATCGGGATAAAGCACCCGCACAGAAGGGACCATGATGTTCTCCAAAATCTGCACATACTGCCCACCGGTAGGACCCCGTCCATTTGGACCTTGGTCGATTCTGTGCAGAATTCCTACCCCGCGTTCGCTCATCCCAACTCATCCAACCCCCAACGCAACGGATACGCGACCAGAACGCCAGGCCCCGGCCATATATTCCGCATTGTGTCGAGTGCCGGGTGGCCGAAAACGCGTAACGGACCGCCATTTGCTGATGAAAATATACATTCGTCAAAGAAAATAACATCTCCCCAATCGCGACGTCAGCAAAAGCTAGTCGATACACCATTTGCTCATCTGTGAGCTTCTGTTTCTGAGCAGCGCGTCGGGATCTTAAGCCTTCATCTCTCAGGCGCCTAAATACAGTGTGTGTACTGACAGGAAAATTAACACTCCGCCTCAACTGGACAGAGTATGAACTCATGGCGTCGCTCGCGCTTCGGCAACCAAAAGGTCATCCTCAGCCTCGGTCGAAACCCGCCATGAACCAGTTCCAGGGCGACGTGTGACCTCTTCCGACTGCCTCCACTGCCTAATCCAACGCGATGCGGTACTAGGGAATCACCGTCTCGCCCTGCTCCTGCAGCACCATAATTGCCAGCTTCAACAAGAGCGACAACTCGCTCCCGAATTCACCGTCCATGATGAGGCTTGGCTCTAGAATAACGGGTTGTACTGTCACACATCTCATGCTCTATGACGTCAACGTTGCAACACGTCACGCACCGTGATTGGTGTTCCCCTTTCCCGTGTTTTTCTTCCAGAAGTACCGGCATTGTCATGTTCACTCAAGTGGGACCCGTACGGGGTGTGTTGGGTGTAATGATTAGCAGCCTGGCGTTCTGAACTGGCTATTTCGAGTCCGAATCTAGGAAAGGACGATCGGGTCATTTTCTTTTATTGAAAACAAGTCTGCTTGCAGTTGATGACTACAACATTTGAGTTCAGCGTAATTTTTTTGTCGTCTTCCTGCAATTGGATATTGAAGATGGAGATACTTTCCTTAATAAAATCTGTTGATGGAAGATCTCGGTATAACGGCACATATTCGAAAATAGGAGTTTTCTCGAATTTCTGATTGAAATACAGGCGATTTTCAATTTTTAAAACATTGTTTTCTCGAAAACCGCTAGAATTTTATTATCAGATTTTCTCCTCCTATGTATCAAAGGACGGTAGAAGAATGTTCTAGTCCTATTTTCGACGAATATTTTTGAAAACTGAAAAATGTTATTATTTCAAAATTAGGAAATTGAAAATAGAGATTTTTACCTTCAAGGAAATATTTTCTTAAACGTCAGCTCTTATAAAAGGCCATGAACAATTTCTTGAAAAGGAGTAGTTTTCATGTAATTCGTGGATGAAATTAATGCCGTTTGTAAAAAGAATATTTTATGGAAAAACGTTCCAATTATTTTCTTTAAATTTGTTCTACGGAAAAAATAAGTTACGTGATGTTTTGATACGGCATATCTATAGTACGGGGTAGAGTGGGATTAAGTGGTCAGCATTCGATCAGTCCCAATTTTCACAAATAAAGTAAGGAATTTTAATTAAGTTATATCCAACGATTATTCGCCATGTTTGTGTAGGTAATCCAATGCACAAATCACCTGTCTCAATATAGTCTCAATATAGGAAAATACAAGGAGGTGCGAATTGGGGATCTCAAAAGTTCGGGGATAACGTCCATCTATGAAATTTAAATTTGAACTTATGATAAAATTCAAAAATAAGATATTAGAGAGTTTAATAAATAAATATATTATCATGTATTGTTAAAACATCAGGGGCCCTAATATTGCATTTTCCAGAAATTGTACCGCTTGAGAACGAATGTGTTTAGAGAATATGATTTCTATTACGTCTTAAACGTCACTCTCAGAGGAATGGAGAAATTTCAGAAGAAAATTATTTCGCATTTGTAGGTACATTAAGACTTGCAGATTACTGAATGACCAACAACTCTCTCTGTAGCTGTGATCGTTTAACATCGGGATCGGAGGTACGGAGGATCAAGTTCTGCCCGCTGCCTTTTGTTTTCTTCTGTTCCAAGTTCTGTTTTATTTAAGTCTGAGAATTGAAAGATAAGAATATTTAGCAGAGAATACTTGTATTTATTTGTTGCGTATAAGATTTGCTGAACATTTATAATATAATGTGTAATTAGTTCGCTGAATTTTTATCCCTTTATACTTATACAAATGTGTATTTATTTATATTCAGTTAATAGGTATTTAACCTAACCTCGCTTGCAATTAAGATAGTGAACGTGTTGACATAAATTTTGCATTCACTTCCAAAAAGTTTGTCACCACTCTGTCACTGCTTACGGGAAATGAAATATGAGGAAATGTTTATCCCGTTTGCTAGCGATAACCATAATGTGACCTGATAACCGTATTAATTGAGTACCTCCGGCCGGGAATCCCGTGAATCCCTTCTGCCGGGAATCGAACCCACATCGTTCGATTTACGACCAGTTGCTCTGACCACTGAGCTTCCGAGAAAACGTGTTTTACAGTTGGGGTCTTGGGGTCGTGTATTCCCCGCGCATTTGATATTTGTCATCATTTTGTCATGACTCTGTCATCATTTACGGACAAACGAGGTTTGAACCTTTAATTGATATCGAAGTTGTAACCTTTACACAACGTTGTGCCCGGGTTGTGAGAAATTACTCGTTTTTTATTGTTTAGATAAATACAATCATATTTTGCAATATGAATCATTTATATAAAAAATAAACTCATCTTGAAATGACAGTCAGTAATGCAGAACATTCTCAGTACTTTTTTTGTACCTCACTTTTTGAAACTGCTGTAATAACCTTCGATGGATTTTGAACTATCATAATTCGACATCTCTGCACAAAAAAACATTTGTACTCCTCGTTTTTATTTTCTCGTATACGCACGTATATTCGAAGTAATATATAGAGAAAGTTATGTAATGCTGCGGGAAATCAATTTCGCGATTTCTACGTTAATACACGTTTTGCAATCCCCTGATACCGAGAAAGTGGTTTTATTCAAAACGTCCGTCCGTCCGTCTGTGAACACTAATAGCGCCTAAACCACACGTACGATCCTTTCCAAATTGATGAAACCCCTGTTCTTCTGACTGTAGTTAAAGCTTTGAAATTTTGAAAAATCATTGAAATTTGCGGGTACATTACATGAAGCCCTTCAGACGTTTTCAAAATTTTCTAAAACACGATTCCAAATTTTTTCTTTAAATTTCTTGTAAGAATAGAGTAAAATACACTTAGAAAGATGACATAGGTTCAATGACATAGGTTAACTCTGAATTTTCGAAAATTGCAATAGTTTGTCTTTTTGGGGCGTCTATCTACAACTACAAAATTGAAAACAGATTTTTCTTTCAAATGAAATTTGTTGCCCATAAATCGTTCTTGTGTAACGGTCATGTAGGCTTTTTTGAAATTTTGGTTTTTCGTGCAAAAGTGCGACAATATTTACAATTTTAAAGAATAGTTTGAAATGCAAAACTGCATTGAAACCATTTTTATTTTTCTTAGCTATTAAAACGTTTCGAAACCGATTTTGTGAAATCGTACTTTTTACTGTTTCTCTCGTTGTAAGGAACATTCCTGTCTTCAGCAAGAAAATCCCAACAAGCATCACTCGTCAACACATCCTAATATGAGACAGATTCTATAATATAATATAGTTAAGGTGCTGCGGTGCTTCCTTGAAACACCGGAGAACTCGAGTTAAGGTCCAGGCCAGTTCATGCAATTTTTTATATATGAACATTTTTGAAAATGTGTGAGATTTTAATTGACACTTTTCCTTTTCAATAATTTAAGGTATGTACTTGCAATCGTCATTTGAGTGTTTTAACAAACTAATGAAGTGTTAATAGTGTAACATTTGTAATATATTAAGCAAACATTGCCAATAACACAAGAAACTAAGAGCTTATTTTTATTGAAATGTGAGTAGGTGAACAAAAAGATAATAACTGTGTAATGATAGAGATTTTTCTTGAAGTCAATAAATGTTTCTTAGATTCTAGTAATTACTAGCAGCAAATAAATTTTGAATGTCGGACTCTGTCGAAACTTGTTTGCTACTCTTAGCCCAACGTTATCACGTCTAAGGATCTCACCTTGGACGGAAGCGATAAGGGTTTTTTTTTAAAATTTATTTCTATCTGCTCGACCAGGTGGTCCCACAGAGTTGAGAATACATATACATAATTCTTGGAAAATTTCCTAAGTTGATTGTCTTATTGCGATGTTAAACCACAAAGAAAGACAAAAATTGATGTTTTATGGTGAGGTGAGAAAGGAAGATAGTTTGAGATTGATATTGTTAAGGTTTGAAGGGGGTGATAAATAAAATATTCTGAGAGGACATGTGGGGAGATTTGAATCAGGGGGGTCTGAAAATATCTTTGGGAAAACGAGATTTTATTCTGTTCGGAGTATTGGTTTGTTGGCCAAGGTGAAAAAAGGAAGTGCTTGGGCAAGATGGAAGAAGTGAATAAAATTTAGAGGATAAGCTTATTAAATAGTCAGAGATGTAAGGCATTTGAAGTTCACGATGAATTTGACTCTTAGGAATAAACCAGGGTGCGTTAAGAAGTCTGCGAAGGCATTCATTTTGAAAAACTTGAATTTTGTTAGTATTGCTAGGAGCAGTGTTTAGCCAGGCAGGGCATTCATATGTTAGTGTGGGTCTTATAATACTTTTATATGGTAGTAATTTAGTTTCACGTTTTAGTGAAGATGTCGGATTTATGAGTAGGTACAATGTAGAAGCTTTTGCTGTAGCTTTTTGTATGTTAGATTTGATGTGATCTTTCCAGGTTAGTCGTCTATCAATTAATATTCCTAGGTATTTTGGCAGGCGTAGAGTTGTTTAGCCAGGGTAGTTGAGTGTTATTGAGTATAGTATAGCGATAAGGGTTGAGCGTCAGGTTAGAACCGAAGCGCCTGCTAGCCAAAATTACATAGTACTGAACTGAATCATTCTTGAGTAGAATTAACTATTTTATAGTGTCGCGTAGATTGCTTTGCTTTCTTATTGTCTCATAGAACTAATTTATTTCATATTTTAAATTGCAGAAGTGCGGAAAAGCAATGAGTTTGAAGACAACATTCGTAAAATTCATAATTGACTATGTTCACGGAAATGCGTATGTATGTCTTTTTCGGTAGCGTAATGGCGTAGGCGCGTGGCTTTACTATAGAGGAACGCGTGTTCAAATCCGGCATGATATCAGCGGTTTTCTTACTTGACGAGCAATGAAAATCAATTCCTAATAACGATGTCGAGATTGTTCTAAACATTTCTTTCCTTCCTTTATACCGTTACAAATCTGCGGAAAGAATTTGACGTACTTTCAATTACTGGTCGTTTACCAGATCATTCACTACCAAAAATTTTCTTCTTCATAGGCCGTTTTTGGTTTTTGCATTACTACGTTCGTTTCCTTTCCGATCCCTAATATTACGTATTTTGTAATTAATGTTATTTATTTGTGTCTCTCTGCTCTTCTGTCATGTTCTGTAGCTGAAATTTCTACTTTGTTTGTTACTTTGTTTGTTACTTTGTTTGGCTACACTTCACTATTACCAAAATATGAAGAACTAGCATGGCACAGACATTCTCGTAGCAAATGTTTCTAATTTCCTTTGTGTGGACTTGTTTGAAGGTTTTGCTCCATTTTCTTGCCAGCCTCCATCTATCACCGCACAAAATACATTTTTTGACATTTTTTCAACTTTTCGGTTCCAACTAATAGAACTGAAATATTATTTCTAGAATATTAAAGAAGGCTAAAATCTTGTTCTAAATAGCAATTTTCATTGAAAAATTTGGAGCTGTTGTTAAGAAAAGCCGTTAAGCGTTACTGTAAATGCAAAATTCCAAGCTCTTTTTCACAGGAATCTTTGTGATTTAATGTCATTTAAAGCACTTCTACTCACAAGTTCAATAATGTATACAAATGTGCATATTAACGGCGTGAGAGATATTTCAAAAAATTACATTCGTGTAATTTTTGAAAAAACAAAAGTATACAACAAAATGAACTTTACGCCATATTAAAAAGTGCAATTAGCACTATCCATTGGAAAAATTCGAAGAAAAAATTTGGAGCCATTTTTAAGAGGATGACGTTTGAGCGTTTCTGAAATGTGGAATTTTAAGGTCATTTTAACAAAAAACTATAGAGATTTCGAGAATTTTTTTGACAATATTAAAAACACTCATAAATACAATTACGTGAAGAAATTGCCTTTATAGTAAATAATATCAACGTGAGAGACAAGGAAAAAATTACATTTTTGTAATTTTTGAAAAAACAACAAAAGAATAGAGCAATATGGCGTTTATGTCATCGGATAGGGTGCATCTGGCACTTATTATAGCAAAACTTTAAAGGAAAAATGTTGAGCCGTCTTTACCTTATTAATGTAAATGTTTAAAATTGCAAATATTGCACGCCATATTGTGCGAAATCAACTAAAACTTTCAAAAAAATTTACATGATCTTATTAAAAGAACGAATTATAAGCAACAAATTTCATTTGAAGCAAAAATCTGTATCTCTTATTTTGTAGTTGTAGGTAGACGCCGAAAAATATTCAAGCATTGCAATTTTTGAAAATTCTGAGTTAACAGTAAAAATCGGACCCATCGGACCTATCGGAGCTTCATAGGTGTATTTTACTCTATTCTTACAAGAAATGTATAGAAAAAATTTGGAGCCTTTTTTTAGAAAATTTTGAAACTGTCCGGGGTACTTCATATAACGTAGACTTTATAATCTTTCATAGATTTATAGTCTCGCCAAAAATTAATGAATGTTATTCAACATCGTAGAGCTTGAGCTCAGGCAAAAACGACAGGGGCTTCTTCAATTTGGAAAAGATCGTATGCACGGTAAATCGTGCGTGCGATCTTTTCCAAATTGCTACGACGCTATTGACGCTAGTGTTGTTCACATACATCAGACGGACAAACGGACCTTTTGCTTCCAATTGATTTTTCGGTACCAAGGACCCACAAAACTGGGGTTCTGGCTACACCATGTGTTAGAGGATTTTTGTCTCTTAATTTAGCAATTGGTTTGAATCAGTTTTGCATCCCCAGTGCGCGGCAATTTTCCACCGAAAATTCGCCGTTTTTCGCTCAGCATTACATAACTTTCTCTGTACTACGTATACGAGAAAGTAAAAATGGAAACAGGAATCTTTTCGGATACGATTCAAACTCGCTATGTTACAAATTTATCTTACGGATCGCGTCGTCAGCTGTTCACCTGCATATTGCTTATGCAGAACTAACTTTTTGAGCAAGATTACCTCAGCCAAACATCACGGGAAGATAAATAATGTCTGAAGAATGTGTCCAAACGACAGGAAGTTACTACACATTTTTTATTGTTTATTACGCAAAACCTTTTGGTTTTGCGACTCCTATTTGCGAAACAAAGTATACGGAATAGATGGTTGTGTCATGTCTCGCCCATATCGCGGAGTCCCAGGATTCAACACGAATGATCTCTATTTATTTCTCCGTCTTCTCCCGCCTCTTTCTTTGAAGTCACGGACGGAATTGTGAACAAACGTAATTTTAACACTTTGCTAATCCGAAATAATACGTCATTAAAATGAACTTTTTAAGATAATATCAATCTGTCACATTTATGGTACAGGTGTACCTAAATCAAAGCGAAAATTCTCAACAGTAGCATGTCTCTTTAGATAGAATGACATCTTACATTCATACTTAAACACTTGAATACATAACTCTATATGAATATTAAAGTTGTGCAACGTGCATTGTATGAACTACTCGCAAAAATTATTTTATCGGAATCAAATTTGGCTCTCAACGCGTTTTGTTGTATTTTCTCTGACCGGGAAGTCCTAGATTCGAGTCCTATCCGCGGTGGGTAGTCGACACTCGCTAGATAAGCTAGGATGAGTTTCATTCGCTCTCTGGAGGGGAGTTTTTACTGCCGGCTGCTCGGACCTCGCGAATGCCGGAGCAGTACCCTAACAGACTGGCCGCGGACCGCGCACGATCTTCCATTACCCTTCCTTGTCCTACCGTGACCCTTTACACATGCATACATACTTACACACACACACACACACACACACACACTTGCTGCACTACACTAACACGCGTGCTGAAGACAGGCCGGGAGCTTAGATTTCGTCTCGGTTGGGGTGGTGCGCCGTAGGTGAGAGGAAAACCCCGCTATCCGACAGGTATTTCGTCACCGGGTCTCACCATCCAGAGGGGAATTTTATTATGCGATTCACTAAAACTACTCATAAAATTAAATACGGAAAAATTTTTTTAGTGTTTTATGAACATTGCCACCATAATACTGCTTTTGAAACTCGATACTAATCGAAAAATTGGGAGCAGTTTTTAAAAACTCGTCCTTTGAGCGTTTGTAAAAAGTGGCAATTTTGAGCTCAATTTCACAAAAATAGTTTTCAGTTTTCATCATCACGAATCATTTTATTCACTTCATAATAATCAATTATCTTTTTTATCATCATTTATCTTACTTATCTTCGACAAAAATGCAATAATGTGTTTTAATCGCCGTATTATACGTAAATATTAACATGATAGATGAATGAAAAAATAATTTTTGAAAAAAAAACAAAAACAAAATGGCATTGATGTCAGGTATTTTATATAGTTAACCTAATAGTTGAAATTTATTAAATACATTCTTATTCGTACAAAATGTTTAAATTTTAAAAAATCGTAACCCTTTTGAGAAAATGTTTGAATTTTATATTTTTTAATATTGCAGGTATTTTTCTCAAAATTGCGCGTTAACTTCTAATATATTCAAAATATTTACTTGGCATTTATTAACCTCTATCTTGGAAAGACTAGATGATAGTCTGATAGTATCTAACTGCCACCTGAATTTGTGACAAATATGACATTGCTAAATCGGATTAATTCTATGTAACAGATGAGTTACCACGAAAATATATGTAGAAAAAAAGAAGACAATTAAAATATCACTTCATTTTAGTTGTGGTAAGAAAAAAGTATTCACTCGTGCTTTTCGCCAATATTTTTATATTTGCCCTAAAATTGCCTTGTTTTGCCTTTGGGAATTAAGCTGCTTACGTAACTACAACCACATAAAATCTGCTCATTGGCTTCAGAATGGGCAGGAGGAGATTCAATTTGAGGGATGTCCGGAAATTCCTTAAGTCCCGACAATGTAAAAAATTCCTCTAAATTTGGTAAAGTTATCTCAAAATTATCTGTACAAAGCACGTCAATAATGTACTGCAGCGGATTTTCTCTCAAAATTCTCGATAACGGCTCTTCAGGATCAGATCAGGGTTATCCTCGTCTTCAGAATTTGGTCCCGTCCCAGTTTTCTTACGATTATATGATATATTATAGAAATTATACTTACACAACAGTATAATTCATTTTTAATGATAATAATTGATATATGGAATTATTTTCGTTAGTATAGAAAAATAGTTAAAGATGTATTTTTTAATATGAGTGTCGGTTTCTTGGGGGAGCGGTGAAGTACACCCGGTCAGTGCCCCCCCCCCCTTGGATGCGCCACTGCTTTTAACAATTACATAATTGCCCTGAAGGACAAAAGACCTGATACAGACAGTTAAATATATCAATAATACTTGGTACAATGTAAATAGATCCCACTCATATTTTGCAGTGGATCTGGCAATGTGACAGAAATGTTAGAAATGTTGAGAACCCGAAACAAACCTACGTACGTCTTTTAGAGCAAGAAACAATTTAAAAATAGTTAAAAGATACACGTATGTACTATATCCATCAATTTGAAGACTAAAATTTCAGTCAAAAAAAGAAGAAACACAGAGGAATATGCTGCAGTGACTCCCAAAAGCGGGAAATCGCTTATGTATTAATTCAAAAGCTTATGCAGCCGTTCTGGAAGAGTTAAACGATATTCACCAACATTTTTTAAATATTTGGATTATGGACTATAATAATCTTTCAACATTTGTTTTACCAGTCTTGCATGGCTTAGTGGGTGCCCCCCGGGCATTTTCAAAATTTTCTCAAAAACGATTCCAAATTTTTTCTTTACATTTCTTGTAAGAATAGAGTAAAATATACCTATGAGGTAAAATACACTTAATAGGTCCGATTTTTACTGTTAACTCAGAATTTTCAAAAATTACGAAAGTTTGAATATTTTTCGGCGTCTTCCTACAACTACAAAGTTAAAGATAAAGATTTTTGCTTCAAATGAATTTTGTTGCTTTTAATTAGATCGTTCTTTTAATAAGATCATGTAAATTTTTTGAAAGTTTTAGTTGATTTCGGACAATATGGCGTGCAATACTTGCAATTTTAAAAATTTACATAAAGAAGATTTTCTTAAAAACGGCTCAAAATTTTTCCTTTCATGTTTTGCTATAATAAGTGCCACATGCACCCTATCCGATGACATAAACGCCATATTGCTCTATTCTTTTGTTGTTTTTTCAAAAAATACAAAAATGTATTTTTTTACTTGTCTCTCACCTTGATAATATTTACATTAAAGGAATTTTCTTCACGTAATTGTATTTATGAGTACGTGTGCTTTTAATGTCAAAAAATCTCGACATCTCAATAGCTTTTTGTAAAAATGACCTCAAAATTTCGCATTTCAGAAACGCTCAAACGCAATTTTCTTAAAAATGGCTCAAACTTTTTTCTTCAAATTTTTCCAATGGATAGTGCTAATTGCACTTTTTTAATGTTGTATTCTTTTTTTTTTTCAAAAATTACACAAATATAATTTTTTGAAATATCTCTCACGCCGTTAATATGCACATTTGAATAGATTTGCATACATTATTGAACTTGTGAGTAGAAGTGCTTTAAATGACATTAAATGAATATTTTCGAAAACTCAATAGATTCCTGTGAAAAAGAGCTTGAAATTTCACATTTACAGTAACGCTTAACGCCATTTTCTTAACAACAGCTCCAAATTTTTCAATGAAAACTGCTATTTAGAACAAGATTTTAGCCTTCTTTAATATTCTAGAAATAATATTTCGGTTCTACTATTTGGAACTGAAAAGTTGAAAAAAGGTGAAAAAATGTATTTTGTGCGACGATAGATGGCAGCTGGCAAGAGAATGGAGCAAAACCTTCAAACCAGTCCACACAAAGGAAATTAAAAACATTTGCTACGAGAAAGTCTGTGCCATTCTGTAGCACCTAAAGTTTTAATGTTGTGTTAGTTTCAAGCAGCATCATAATTACTTCAATAGTTTTCTGTGTAATTTTGGAAACCTTAATTACGTGTCGCGCAAATTTTGCTTCAAAATAAGTAGAAAAAGAATAATTTTTGAACCTGTAATATTTAATCTAGAAATCAATAAAAACACAAAAAATGTTAACTAAAAATAAAAAATGAAAAGTCAAGATACATTGTTGTAGGGAAATGTCGATATGATCTAGAACAGAAATAGGTATATTTCGAGCAGTAAAGGAATTTAAATATCTTGGAGTGACTATTAGAGCACGTGGATCTAATGATAATGACTTGATTAAAAAAATATACAAGAGAAGGCCAATTATTAGTCCATTTCATAATATTTTATGAAACAAGAATATTCGAAAGAAACCTAAGAGACAAATATACAAGACAATAGTGGAGAGCTGTTTTACGTATGGATCAGAAATTTAGGTTAAAATGATGCACTAAACTCTCGGTTAAATGCTATGAAAATGAATTTTTGGAGACGATGTTTGGAGACGATGATAGAATACCAAACGAAGAGGTTAGACAGATAATGGAGATTGAGAGACAAGTGATCGAAAATGTAGAATCAAAACAACGGAAGAATGCATGCTGACAGAATATCAAAAATTATCTTTGAGTGGATCCCTTTCGAAAGACGAAAACGAGGTAGGCCAAGGAAATCTTGTAAGTCCCTCATCGATTCGACAATGAAGAGCAGAAGAATAGAGGAAGATGCCTGAAGGAATAAAAAACATTGGTGTGTAGAGTGCGAAAAACGGTCATTAGAACTGTAAATACTCGCTTAATTACCTTAATAATTACCTTAAACCCGAAGTGGAAGATACTGGATGAAGAAGCCTTGTTATTATGAGCTGGCACAAATAAGCGGGGCTAACAGATTTTGCCGGAATACCAAACCAAAAGCAATGTTACGTTCTTATTTGAACAGATTAATTGAAAACAAAGAAAATTTGTTTATTTTCTGGAGTGAAGTCCTTTAGATAACAGATATCAGATATTACTGTACTTGGTATTTATAATATTAGTAAACTTTGTCTATTTATCGGCATGATTGCTTTTTCAATGGAAACAACTATTCTTTGGAATTTATTGGTCGAAAAGTAAATATAGTATTTAGTAAAAAAAATTGAATTATGTTTTTGAAAAATGTACGGGACTGAAGTAAAACGAGAAAACTATCACAAATAGTAAATTCACATTTCTTGTATGTTGCACCAATGAATAGTGTCAATTCCGCAATTAAAATCTATTTTCGACCCACCAATAACATAGGTGGGTCACTTGAGCCTGGAAATCTTTCGCTTTAGCGGCGATAACATAATTCACCGGAAAGTGTACGGCATTTTATCGACAAATGACAGAAAATATAATTACAATAGCCAGTAGGGCTTCTGATGCAGTATTCCAAAGATAGATTTTTTTTAAACCAGACATTTGTTCATCATTTCTATCTCATGGTATGCAAAATGTATTCTCAAGTTCATGATGAAATATTTAGTATCACTTTCGGAATCCTAATCCTAAGTAAAAGGAAACCAATGGTGACCCTGAAGATTTGGTTGCGAACCCAACATTGATAGTGTAAATTTCTCCTTCTTCCCGGCCTTCAACGCGAACTTGCGTTAAAGTGGTCGCCGAAGAGTGCGACCAAATGTGAATGAGTCAACAATATGCATAAATATTTATCCTCGCACTTTTCTCCAATGGGATTATTATGTTCCAATGGGATTATTATTCACTGGATATTAATGCAATGAAATTACATTAATATCCAGTGAAGTGATGTCATGAAATTGTAACCAAACTTATGCACAACACATCAGAGAAATGAATTGGTCTGCAAAATTAAAAAAACAACAAAAAATTTAAAAAAATGTAAACAAATTTTCTCACTTCTGAGAAAAAAGCAACCCTTCTACACACAGAGTACACAAGAACAGGACATAATATATCCATCAATTTGCCTCAAATTAACTCTTATGAATTCACAAATTGTGAAGTCAATTAATTGATGCATCCACATCTGTGTTCTTATTTGTTTTGCAATCTCAATATAATTCACTCTGAAGCTAACATTTAACCAAATGAGCAATAAAATCTTTAACCATCCTACACGTGAATAAATTCTTACTCCTATACTTCACTGAAACTAAAATTGAATTTTGTACATGTAAATTTGTTTAGTATAATGCATCTTTACACATCGAATATTCAAGTACCTTTTAATTATTGGGCCCCGAAAAATTAATAATAATATAATACTAGTAAATCTACTGCTCAGTTACTCTCAAAGAACAGTCTTAAAAGCATCATTGAAGTTTGCTTTGAAAATTGCATTATCCACCAAGTACTAGGTTTCTCTTATCTGAATTATTACAAGTCTGCGTAGGTGCGACCTTGACCCTGAACATTGCCCGTTCTAACGATCGCAACGCCTCGTGTTCCCCCCACTTCCACAATTTCTGCTCATCTCCTACCTGCTGTCGCGATGAAAATTATAATTTATTCTCTTTTCAAGACATACACGAACGCTGCGTTGAAAAGTTATTTCGTGTATGCAGATTCACGCTGCTTCGATGGATAATACCACCAAGTACCACAAAGTACATCTTTGGATTCTGTAGGTAAAATCCGTGCATCCGCCCCCCCCCCGCCCACGGCTCGTACAGACGAATCCACAAGTACTTTTAAACACGATCAAAATCACGTAGAAATCTTGCCGGGGATCACAGTCTGAGAGCTGAAGTACACATAATAATTGCACGTTAGGCGTGCTATTAACATGCTGAGTTTAAAGACATAGTTTATTCATTTACAACTAAAATTCTTCTTTTGAATATAAGAATCATTTTCCACGCAAAATATTGCAATTTTTATGCTTACCTCTAACAAGTAAAGATTGTTCTTCTTGAACGTTCTTTAGTTCTCTAGAAATGAAAAATTGCCGACTCTCTGTGAGCGTGCATCGACTCTCGTATTGATCGCTACCATCGACCGTCGAAGCGTCCAATGATGGCGACTGTTTGAGGATGTACAATGCACGTTGAGCGGCTACAATATAAAATATTAAATACATTTGGAGAAAGAAGGCCCGCATCACGGAATGTAAAAGGAACTACCAACTCGGTGATACGGAAACAGTTTCGATCAGAAGCCCACTTTCTTTGGTGGAGAATTGATGGTGTGATAGATTGACGACTATGCGTTGTATGTCCAGCGCTGAAGGCACCTTACTAGATTTGGACAAACAGTTGAATTTTTGAACCTGTCTCTGCAAGACATACGCTATCCGTGAAAGCATGATACTATAGGCGATACTATTTACGTTGTCCCAGTTTTCGGGACTGATTACGTTGCTGATTTGTATATGGAGCTTCTATAGTTCCTTTTTTGTAAAGGCCATTTCCCGATGTAACAGGAGTATCAGGACTCATTGCAAAACTTTTTCGTAAATGCGATGAGAAGCTTTCGTGGAGAACATCCGTTTCTGGCGTAAGAAACGAGGAAGAAGTGTCGCGGCAACGTAGTAGAAATGGAAGGGAGAATACAATTAGAGCCTTCTTTTGTGGGCCCTCAAATAGAGAAATACACTTACATGAATCCTCCCTGTGGAGACGGTTTATAAACAAGGTTTTTTCGTCCGGCGTCGATGATTAAATTGTTTACCGGGCTGCGAGGCCATGGTCCACTTGAAGTCGTACTTCCGGACGTTTTGGAGAAAAATCTGCGGTTGCAGAACATGTTCTGTGCGAAAAGGATCACGACATCGGCTTTAATAATACCAAGTTTCTTCCCACTACCTCTTACTACCACATCCGCTTTCAAAAGGAAACCATATAAATCTACAAGCATTCCAACAATTTTAACAGGAAGGTTTGAAAGTACACCCCGTTTGGCAGGCGGTGCTAAGTAACACCAAAACAAGGCCTTTCAAAATTATTGATTTTCGCCCGGCAGCAAGTAACGAACGTCCCCGAGGACAAGGCCCGCGTGACGTATGCACAAGGAACGTCAGCGCATCGTCACTGGGCACGAGGCGATCGATAACAGTTGCTGGCGCCCTCCACCTGCCGCCAACGAGCCCTCCAGTAGTCAGCCAGCAGCGCTCCGACCAGTAACCTCCCGCCGTTGAGCTCTGCCGCAGTTGCAGACGAAATGTCCTGAAGTAGGACTTTAAGTGGATCACTGCATATCAGCCAATATTTCGACTGAACAATGATTTTGACACATTGGATTGTGTTGTTCCAACTACTCGCGTACTGCGCGTACTTGCTTAAGACTCATACTCAGTGCGTCACGTTAACAACACACCTTCCGCCTTAAACAGTAAGGCTCCAAGGAAGAGGCTGCTCGCCATTAAATACTTGCTGTTTATGTGATGCGTTATTGAACAGCATTTTTTATTTTCTTGGTATGTAAAGAAGTGTTGTGCTGCATGTACACTACGTTTGCCGTATTTGTGTGGTTGTTTTGTTAAAATATTTAATCTAATATTTTCCCGTGATTAAATACACCGATTGTCTAAAGACGATATTGTATAGGAATACGTACCCTCAAGAGATGAATGAGAATCAATGCTGAAAACTATCACAGAATTACATTTTTGTTCCGCTATTTGGGGATAAATTCTTTGTTACACTACATTTCGCGTGTCACATTGGATTACTCACCTCTGCACATACTGCAATTAAATCCATCTTAGATGAAAAAAGATGATAAAACAAAAATATTATAGCCAGAACAAAGAACATATTTTGGGTGAATCCTACCATAAATCCAATGTCACTAAAGTCGTTTATATTATTTTTTATTAAAAAAGAACCGCACAAATTCTAATGTAAAATTTGGAAAACACAACACAAGATAGAAACTGTTCCAAAACCTTCCTCAAGTTCTCATAAAAATAGAGGCATAGTAAACATTCTTGTAAAACAAAAATCCCATCTCTTGATGTGAACCAGTAAAATGTCAGTGCACAGTGAGATAGAAGTCCGTAGTGAACCTGTCGGAGCGAATGCAAAAGTAGAGGGAAGTGTGCCTTAGTGGAGGGGAAATTGAAACTAGAAAATATACGAAGATAAAATAAGTTGTAAATTAAGAAGCGGTTGGAAAATCCAACATTTTAATAAAGATTGAAACAATAACATAACTAATTGTCATCAACAGGTAAAACATGTATAATTCACGTTATGAAACCAAAGTTAGTTTGTAATAATACAGGCTCATAGAGTTTGGTAAAACATTCGATTAGATCATCGTATGTCGTCTCATGTGTGTTAATATGCAGCGCTTCACATACCAACCTGGAGTAATTTTTAGGTCTCTGTAGACCTAAACTTTTTGGATGGTCAACAAATGTGTGAATGTTTAGATCTAGAATTCAACATGTCGTTTTTATTGTTAAACTGAAGTTCTCCAATCATCTGCCTTTAATGGGTACTTTGTACGGTAAATGTATCTGAAAGGACAATCCGACACTTGACGCACTAATTTTCAGTGGCGTGCATTCCATGTAAGCTAGGTATGCTGCGCCTACCCTGGAGAAAAGACAGTTAAAGAAATTAAAAAGACAGTTATTATATTTTAAAATCACCATTTACGCCATAGAGAATTAAACTTGTTTTTTTAAATTGTGCCATGTAAGGTTACACTGGCTCGCGTAGGCGCGCGGCCCTTCATTGAGCGTACACCGTTGTTACTGACAAAGACAGAAAGTTGTTGAAAGAGACGGAGGTAGTAGGCGCCGCAACCCGGCCCGAACTGAGTATGACGTTGTTCTCCATCTAAATACATTAGGCTCTTGCGCATGCGCTCTTGACTTCGTGGAAGCTCCATTTGGTTGTATACAGCACGCTGGTAAGCGCCGCCACTCGGGCCCAATGCTGCGGCACGACGCCCAGGCTGGCTCTCCATTGAGCTGGCAGATGTGTTCGCATGCGCTCCTTCCGACACACGCCTGTAACGTAATGCCGCCTGCCACGTAATGCCACGGTCTTTTTCGTGTGGATTATTTTGATCTGTGCGTGTTATTCACTCTGTGCATATTATTTTTCAGTGGCTGTTACTTTTGTGTGCAGTCTTTTTGTGCTAGATAACGGTATAATTCTGTTTTCTATGGAAGAAAATACATTTATAATTCAGGATATTAAAAAAATATATTCAGTTGTACTTTCGTGAAGAAAAGAGTATAGGGATATTCGTATAGGGAGGCCTCTTCCAGAACATAACTTCAGTTCTTTGCGCAAAGACAATGGAAGGGAGCATTTTCGCTACTTTAACACCTCAAAATATGAAAACACCAGTTGGTTAATAGGAAACAGGGAACTAATAACTTATTTTGCTGGGCCATGATCACTGTTTTCCCATGTTCGTCATGTGAGGAATAAAGAACGCTATAACCATTTGCACAGTCTCTCAAAAACAATCACAAGAATGATCGATAACAGAGTCATTTGTGTCCACTTATTCAGCTGGCCAGTTTTGAAGTGTCAGCATTGAAACTTAAATTGATCAGATGCAACGCAACATAATTACACAGAACGAATAGAGTTATATTAAAATGCCTGACTGACGCGTCATTTTTTTTCAATGCAGGAATTTCCTTTCGGAAGGCATCGTAAAAATGAGTTGGTTAGCAAAGGCTACGTTGATCGAACTTCTAAATTTGTTGAATAAGTACGTTACGACCTTACAACAATACTTAAAATTGGCCAAAACATTTAAAAGGCACTTCTAACAGAATTCAAAATGATTTGATTTTTTGAATTGATTGCTTGAATTAATCTATAAATGAAAACATTTCCATTTCCATGTTTCAATTGTTTTAGATGAAATATAAATATAGATAATGTAGATGTAATAAAGATAAAATATAGCCATTGATCAGATGCTATGTCGTGAGAGAGAGAGAGAGTGAGAGAGAGAGTGAGACAGAGTGAGAGAGAGAGTGAGAGAGAGAGTGAGAGAGAGAGAGAGAGAGTGAGAGAGGAGAGTGGAGAGAGTGAGAGAGTGTGAGAGAGAGTGAGAGAGAGGGTGAGAGAGAGAGTGAGAAAGAGAGTGAGAGAGTGAGAGAGTGAGGAGTGAGGAGAGGTGAGAGAGTGAGAGAGGTGAGAGAGTGAGAGAGAGTGAGAGATGGTGAGAGAGAGTGACAGAGAGTGAGAGAGAGTGACAGAGAGTGAGAGAGAGTGAGAGAGTGAGAGAGAGTGAGAGAGAGAGTGAGAGTGTGAGAGAGAGTGAGAGAGAGTGAGAGAGAGTGAGAGAGAGAGAGGGGGGGCAGTGCGAAGTAAGCTTCTTAAAAGACGTGAGTGTTGCCAAATAAGCACGAATAGTAGTGTCTTATACGGGATGCAGCGTTCATTATGTTCCGAAAGATAATTTCCGAGTGTTTACGCCGTGTGAAGTGTTCAAAAAGCAGAGGTTTTTTTATTTTACGTAAAAAAACAGTTAAAAACTGCGTATGACGTGCTATGGGGAAAAGTGAATTGTGTGCCCATTTTCAAAAATTCTGTGACCCTACACTAAGTCATATACTACTTAAATTTTGAATTTTTGAAGGGAGAAAAAAAAACAAAAACTCCCATGCAATAAAATCTTTTTTCAAGGATAAACAAGCAATACATTTTGAATTTTGAAAGGGAGAAAAAAAACAAAAAAACTCCCATGTAATAAAAATAAATAAGCAATAAATTTTGAATTTTGAAAGAGAGAAAAAAAACAAAAAAACTCCCATGTAATTAAATCCATTTTCAAAGATAAATAAGCAATAAATTTTGACTCTTATTACTTCCTGCCGCGACAACATGGAAACGATCATTTGAATAATTGTATTTCCCACTGATTTCTAGAAGACGTGCACAGAAAATGAAGTTACATTTATGTCCAGAAGCAAAACAAGGGGCCATCTCAGCATTTGCTCAATGGATCAGGGAAACTGGACGAAAAACCTGATCGAGATGGGGGTCAATGACCCGGAAGCCGTAGTACAATAGTTGTTACAGGTTGTTTATACTCATTTATACAGTTCAAATGGAAATAATGCATTATGTATCATTGTTAAAATTAAGTTCTTTTCTTGTGATGCTCAGTATAGTCTCTAAATAATGTCATCTGGCAAAGTGTTGTAAAATAATGTCATGTATTGTATGTGAATTTTTTGTAATGAGCTGTTGATACTGTCACCTGATGAACATGATTTCTACGTCGAGTGTTATAGTAATAGACTTCGGCATTTTCTGAAAATATATTCCCGCCCTTGAGCAAGTCATTTTTTACAAAAACCACTGATTCGTAAATAAAAAGACACGGTAATGGTAGAATTCCTAGATTAATGAAGAGAGGCTTACATGAATCACGTGGGTGGGATTTGGTTATTATTCGTACAATTCGTTTTGTAATCTAAAAGTCTGGGAGCTATAAGATGTATTTCCCAGAATATTATGCCATATCTCAGGCGGGAATGAACATTGGCGAAGTATACACAACGAGCAGTATGAAGGCTGACTGAATTTGCAAGAATTCTGAACGCGTAGCATAATGACCTTAATTGCGAGTTCAATAAGGACCTAAAAATTTTGTTGCCTTAACATCAGTCAATGGTACACTGTTCATTTTTTTTTTGACTGAATTGAGAGACCTAAAAATTTTGTTGCCTTAACATCAGTCAATGGTACACTGTTCATTTTCAATGGGCACAGAATTGTTTATTTGAAATGGAAAACTGCATTAAAACCGTTTTCTTTTCGTTTACTATTAATTTGTTATTTCGGAACCAATTTGAAACATCTGATATTGTACTATTTACGGTTTCTTTATTGCAAAGGATGTTCGTATCATCCGCAAAGAGAACCGTTCTTCCGTTGCGAATCGTCGAGAGCATATCGTTTACGTAAAGTAGGAACAGAATAGGGCCTAAAATCGATCCTTGAGGAACTCCACATGCAACGGGCAAAGAATCGGAAAGGTGCGTACGTAATGTTCCATCATTCCAGTAAGGTATTTCCACTCTCTGAGATCGTTGTTTAAGGTACGAACATAACCAATCTAGAGCAATACCACGAATTCCATATGAAGGTAATTTGGAAAGTAAAATGTCATGATCAATGACGTCAAAAGCTTTTGAGAGATCTAAAAATAATCCAAATGATGAGGCGACATCTTTAAGAAAAGAAAATATAGCTGTTTCCGTTGATTTTGATTTTCTAAATCCATGTTGGCAATCTGAAAGCGCGTCGTGTTTAGTGAGAATGGTTTCCATTCGTACGTAAAAAAGTCTCTCTAATATTTTTGAAAAAACTGATAGAAGAGAAATGGGCCGATAATTTTGAATTTCATTTTTGTTGCCTTTTTTGAAAAGAGGCTTAATTTTAGCTGTTTTGAAAATATCTGGAAACGTTCCAGTGCATAAAGATGCATTAAATATGTGAGTTAACGGGTGTATAATGGCATACGCACAAGTCTTTAACAAAGAATCCGGGAATTCATCTAAACCGGACGAATATTTATTTTTTAGTTTACCGATTATTTTGAGAATTTCATAGGAAGAAGTTTTGGAAACGAACATTGTATCTAAAATTTTGGGTGAACTGTCTGTTTTTGAATTTTGTGCCTGAAGACCCTTAGTGAGATCGGCAGCAATTCTCGAAAAGTATTGGTTAAAGAGATTAGCCACTGTTGCCGGATCGTTCACATTTATATCGTTATATTTTAAAACAACATTCTCTACGGGTTTTCTAGTTGATTTGGTAGTATTTTTTATTATATTCCATTATATATTCCATGATGATATAGATAATAGCTATAGATATAATAATAATAATAATAATAATAATAATAATAATAATAATAATAATAATAATAATAATAATAATAATAATAATAATAATAATAATATAGATGTATTAGTTTCGTTTACTTTTGTATCAGTTTTCGTATACTTAACGTGTTTATGCGATTTGTAAGGAGAACCTACAAAATATTATATGTTTTGATCGCAATCCGAATGAACTGTATAGATTCAGATTAATTTTTAATTTACAAATGTGAACAAATTTAGATTAAGGAAACGTATATAGACTTCATGATTAACAATATTGTTACATCAACTAATAATTTGGTCAAGAAATGTAGATTTTTATGCTTTCTGAAAAATAAGTATACATAATTTCAAAAATGGATTATTTGGGGGAAAAAATCGACTTTAAACACCTGTACCGTTTGGAATTTCCATTTTAACACGTGAATTCTTTTTTGCATGAAAATGTTGATTTTGTTTCATTAAATAATCGAAGATTACGTGTTTTGGGAATTTAGATTTGAAAAAACCTGCACTTTTGAATTCGGGAGTAAAAACATCTGTATAAAATTCAAATGATATGAGGTCATTTGCAAAAAAGCTATTCTTTGAACTATTTACTATTAGGAAGAAGAATTTTTTAAATATTTTAATGGATTTTCACGTAAGATTTGAATTTTTCTGAAGTTCGTCCAAAATGCTCAGAAATTGTACTAATGTTGGGTATAATTAAACACAAGGTCAAAAGCCAAACACATGCACTAAATATGATGCTTCTAGCTTTTTTCCATCACAAGGAAGGGGTCATCTTTTTTTCGGCTTATTTAATGTGAAATTACCCATATGTATAATTCCATTTGATACACGTATCAACTACCCACATTCCCTCCGTCACCATTCGAGACAAGGAAAGCAAAAGGCGACACTGATCAGGAGCGCGGGCACGGCCGTGGCCGTGGCTTTTGAACTTTGATGTGAACCAGGAGAAAATTGACAGGATATCTGAGGAATATAATACTGTATTTCGTAAATCATCACCATTTGTAAGAATGTTGGATGAATATTTAAAAATTACCATTGATTTTTTTCTTTGATAATCGTTTCGTGGAATGAATTGGTTTCGACTATATTTAATACACTAACTCTTTGTAAATAAACCATACACTAAGTTTCTTATTATTTGTTTTGCTTAAACCAATTTATATAGTTGTCTTTCACTAACCCAATAATTCGTAATATAAAAACCGGTGGGCGTAGGTTCCGATTGCACCCATATGGATGTAGAGTACTTTACAAATAAATTATTGTCAAAGATTTTTTTTCTTCACTTTCCCTATGTTTTTAAGACCAAGTAAAGTTCTGACAAAATATCAGCTACAATTTTTGACAAAAACAGTTAGGGGAACTAATGGCTTTATCATCTGGTAATGTGTTGTAAACATATACATGTATTATATGTGAACTTTTTGTAGTTGTAATATGTAATTAACATGGTGTAACATTTTTTGTAAGATTTTAAACAGTTTTATCGATGTGTAAGGAAGGCTCCACACAATAGAGTGAACGTCGTAATGATTTACTGTTGGTCATGTTGGTAATAACTGTTAGTTGTAAATGTTTACATAAATAGTTAATAAAATACTTGCAACCAAGTCAAATCTTTTCTGCTGCGTAACTGTTTCTATACAAATATCGAGCATCAAAGAGGAAAGTAATAATAATTTTAACAATGATTTCGAATGTATTAATTATTATTTGGACTGCATAATTCTAAACAACCTGAAATAAGTATTGGATCTCCGCTTCTGGCTCAATAATCCCCATCTCGGTCAGGGTTTTCGTCCAGTTTCCCTGATCCTTCGAGTGAATGCTGAGATAGCAATTTGTTTTGCTTCTGGTCATATATGTAACGTCACTGTCTGGGCACGTCTTTTAGAGTTCTGGGGGTAATATAATTATTCAAATTATCGTTCTCCTTGTTTTCAAGACCGGAAGTCCTCCCACGATTCCTTTACGATGGTCACGAAGAGGGATAACAACCGAACTCTGTAGCTGATTTGCCTTTACAAATAGTTTTTAATACACTGGAGCGATTTTTTCCTAATCAATTCTTCCCAAAAATCCTCATTTCAGCTGTATTCAGAATTAAACTTGTATATGGGTTAGGGTAGGGATCCCAGAATTTCAGAAAACTTGCACGAAATACATTTCTCCCCGTAGAACGTCACACAGTCTTAACTGTTTTTGACGTTATATAAATTAAATAAATAAATAAATAAATAAATAAATAAATAAATAAATAAATAAATAAATAAATAAATAAATAAATAAATAAATAAATAAATAAATAAATAAATAAATAAATAAATAAATAAATAAATAAATAAATAAATAAATAAATAAATAAATAAATAAATAAAATTAATTAATTAAATAACTCACTCGCGTAATTATTGTTGATACGTCACGAAATAGGATTAACCAATTCACATGTTGGTTTCTAGCTTTGGTGTCACAGAGCGTTTTTGTTTGAGAAATGAAGGTAGATGGATGCAGAAAGGGACTTGGTTGTAGAATGAGTGAATAAAGAAGTTGTGTTCGTGTTGCAGCCCGAGGATGCGGTGCAAGCATCTTCGATCCTGTGGTCGGCGCTCCCGGCAGCGGGAGTGCCGGCGGGACGCCGCTCGCCCTCCTGCAGCTGCCGCCTCGCTCGTTGCAGGCGCTGTCGGAGGCCGCGACGCTCGGCGAACTGGGCGTCACCACGGTGCACATCACCGCCTTAGGCGAACCGGCCTTATCACCTGCTCCAGAGTTTCAAGACTACGAGGTAGACGTTGAGGTAGCCTTCATTTGCAAGAAGTGTCGCCTCGCGTTTCAGGAGGAGAAAGCTCTCGTGGCGCACCAGCGGCTCTCCTGCTATTCCGGCAAGGCAGCGACCCAGCGCGGCGCTCTCCGCTTGGTCCACGCGCATTACGAGTGCCAGGCGTGCGGCGAGCGCTTCCCGTCGGCCGAGCGCTTCAAGAGCCACTGCGAGTCCGAAGGTCATCTGAAGAGAGCGCGGCGCCCGGCGGCAGGGGTTGCTGAGATGGCGTATGCACGCAATGCCCAACTCGCGTCACCGGTCGGTTCGCTGCCACCTCTCCAGACGACATCCTTTCCATCAAAGCACTCGAGCCCTCTTTCTCAAAGAAGCACTTCCATAGCGGCACCGCCAACAGCAGTTTCGCCCTCTGAAGGGCTGTCTCACGAAATGGAAGATGTCGTGAACCAAATTACTTTGCTCGCTGCGAGAACCGCAGCGGAAAAAAACGCACTGGCGGTAGTCTCTTTGCCGCAAGCCGTGACGCCCGTCTCCACCGACTCCAACGCCAATATCAAGGATGGACTCGACCTCTGCCAAGTGGACGACGTCACTTGCAAGCGCATACTTCACATCAACGACACGGCTGCCGCTCCGAGTGTTGGTTATTAGCTGCTTTGTGGAGGTTTTGTGGCTGCTGGAGCCGTGCCGTTGCCATCAACTCTGTTATCATCTCCCTGATTTTACCAACATGGCTTCTAGCCAGTTGGCGCCCTCCTGCTACACAATGGAGTGGCTGTTCTAAACCCTAGGAACTCGCATAGGAAACAATAAGAAATATTTGTTAAATGTTGTTTAAATAATCATTAAACCTCGCTACTTTTCATGAATAACTATTATACAAATGACGATTTTAACTCCAAAGAATGAATTTAATAAGTAATTCCTAATTACAAAGTATATATTATATAGATATATAAAGTATATATTGACACATATTTTTCACTTGAAAGGAAAATAAAGTGTCATGTAATATTTTGATGAAAAATAAGAAAGTATAAATATCGATTTGGTATAGATGAAAACAAAGACTTAGTGAATCGAGAATAGTACCTAGAAATTATCAGTACCTTTTTAATTTTAAATGTTTTTTGTGACGGTTTAAGAGAAAATCCCATCCAGTGTAACCTGGAAACCTTGCTAAAGTTATAATGAAAGTATAAGAGCTGAAGAATAACAGGTTTCACATTATACATCTGTTTATCCTATTGGTTAGATATATAATATATTATACACCTTTCATATAATATATTATATATTACATATATATTGTATGCGTGTATGTATATGTACACAATAGGATACATTTGTCTGTAATATATTATAGTAATTGTTTCTCTTGAAAAGTGTCTTGTTACAAAGAAATCAAAAGAATTTTATATATTTAAGCTTTAGAAAATAATTGAAATAGCCACGGGCCAGAGATGGCATTTGTTCTTGAGTTCCTAATATTGCCATCTCATGCAAGTGATCTGGAAGGTTCCCAGTGCTTGCTGTGGGGTGGGCATTCGCGCGCGACGGGCTTTCTAGCGAGTCCTTCCTGCGCCTAGCAGTCGCTCGTGCAGCGCCGGGGTCTCTTGTCCACTCCCAATCCCTGGCGGAAACCTCTTAGACTGAAGCCCGCGGGAACTAGAAAAACTTCAACACGACACTTGAACGTCCGTGTACTAATAATGTAAATGTAAATAACTAATTCTTAAGGGTTTTAATAATTCTGAAGAGGGAGATAAGGGCAATTAAAAGTGTGAAATAAATAAGATATAAAATGAATCCACACCTCGCTATTTGTCTGTGACTGTGCCATTACAATGAAGTATCATGAGATTTAATGCGATATTGTAAATTGAAGCAAGTGATTAGACTATTGTTTGTGTGTATGACAGTTTGTTTCCCTTCTTGTAATATTATCATATGGTTCTAATGAAAAGTAATTTATTACAAATAGGGAGTATGAAAAAAGGGAAACCACCTCATTCATTGTGAATTCTGTTTACTGCTACTTCTAGGGTCCAATTAATAAAACTGTGTTATATAAACTTAATACATTTTTTAGAACACCAAGAAAAACATTTACATTTGTATGAGTGGGAACATTTCGCGTGTGTCTCATGTCCAGTGGCATGTATCGGGCGCTGAATTTCGGTGCCGAGTGCTCGGAGCCGCCGGTGGCTCGCCTTGTTGGCGTTTCAATTTCTTGTGTCAGGTCAACCACCGGTGATCTCTTGCCTCCGCCAATGCGTCTGTCTCTAGGACCTCGCCTAGCAATGTTTCGCGTTCTTTTCCACACTAGACATATGCCTCTCTGCCTTTGACTTGTGTGGAAAATTAAATAAAATGGAATTTATTTTCCCCAAAAAATTAAATAAAATAATCGTTCCATTCTCTGAAGCCTGGGACAGAAATGGATTCGAAATATTAACGTATCGTATTGTAGGAGAGAGGTATTTAAAACATTGCAATTTCGCATTTCTTCGTGAACAGGACGATTGGAGTCAAAGTGGTTAGAGTGCACATGTTTGTATACTTGCAGTGTTTCGAACTGTATTTTGCACACGATGCTGACGATGAGCAGCGGCTTGTCGCGCGGAAGGAGGGGGATTTTTCAGTGGACGGTGAGCAATGGACAGGGCGCAACGACAGTTGCGTCCACGAGTGGCAGGAAGGAACAGAACGAGACTCTTATCATCCAGAAACGCCGCACAATCTCGTGTCTCTTCGCGCCTTTTCGCACAAATATGAACAATCTCAACCGTTTGTACAACTGTATCCTGATTCCCGCTGCTCGTCGTCAAAGCTAGGAGTCACTAACTTCTATAGAACACGATTTTCCAACACTGCAGTTACTACAGTGTGTTTCTACGGACCACAAAGATCTGCTCTCCGAAAGTACGTATCCCAGCACCCAAGGTTCCTATCTTTAGCTAACATTACTAAGGTTCCTGTTTATGAATGCTTTTTCTATAATAATACTTAAAATAAGATATTAATTATTGTACTAATACTAGTTCCGTGTGCCGGGTCAGTCAGTGTAACTGCATTTCATGAGGGGTGTGGAGGCTGGGGGGACGGATCGTGACAAATACTGAGCAGAAAATGCAGTGGAGCTGTTGATATCTCAACCTCGGCTAAGTATCTTTTCGAAGGATGGAGTAGCATTTGGTAACATTGAAAGTTCATGACATGTTTTCGATTTCTTGCTTGGAGCTTGTTCACCTCCGAATCCCTACTCTCGGGGAACTACATACACAAAAGCACATATGACATTACGAACACTGTTCCTCAATGTATGCCCTTCCCTGATTTGAGTTTATAATGACATTGCCAAGGTACACTATTAAATGACTTTAACGATTGGTAACAAAGACTCCCAACAAGACATTTTATGTGTCAGTGCCAGTACTTTTTCAAAAACGTAAGTTTAGACGATAATTATTGAATATGGCTTTCAAAGTGTGTGCGTGTGTACATACATTTATAAATACTTACAAACATACTATTATTATCCTTCACAATGGAGACTGGCACAAAACTTACGGTGGCCGGTTATAATAGAAGAGCGGTTATTGATTTCACACTGACAGAGCTCCATTGCTATTTGTTCCTGTGGGCGGCGCCGCGTGCTCCGTTCTTAACTCTCACAACGATGGAAATCGATACGAGATATTTTATGGAATTATTGTATGGGTTTATTGTTCCAAAGTGGAGAAGTGTTGTGATGATTCTACTCCTGTGTCGATGGCATCTTCAACGACCTTCAACGACGCGCCATTTACCTTTGATTAGGTGGCGTCGCCGTCGGCGGCGGCGGTGGCGGCGGCGGCGGCAGCGCCGTGCGGGAGCGGGCGGGTCTGGCAGCGGGTGGGTGTTTAGGCAGGCGCGATACGCCGCGGGGCGCCGCGGCGAGGAAATAATCGATTTTTTGCCAGTAGCAAGGGGGCATGTTGTCGCCAGCACCTAAGAATCTGGATTCAGACTGACGTTTCCCCATCGCCGTCCCACCGCTTCCTCACCCCGTTTCCTTTTGCCGCTTCTCCTTGTCCGTCTTTCTGTATTCCTGCCACCGTTTGTCTCACCGCCCCTCATGTGGCCTGCCGCGCCACCACCACCGCCGCCACCGCCGCCGCCGCCGCCGCCGCCGCCGCCGCCGCCGTCGCCGCCGCCGCCGCCGTCGTCGTCCACTCACACGAAGCCAGCGCGCTCCGCGACCTCTTCCTGCCTCCAAATGACGCGAGAAACACCTAAGTACTTCCGCGCCCGGCAAGGAAAAAGAAGTTGCTATGTTATATGGCACTAGCAATGCTTATTATTATATGAAAATATAATAATGACGTACAAAATACGAAACCTCGCCCAGTTTAAGTAATATTTGTAGTAAGTGTACGTATGTGGATATATAAAATTGTTTTACTTTGTTCACAATTTTTTTATGTAAGTGATAATGAATCTATGGTGTGGTGAAGATGCATGTCAATGCAGCTGATTATGGTTCCTAGTAGATTTCATATCTTTTAAAATAAATGAATAAAAAATAAAATTTATTGTGCAGGGGGGCAAATTGCCATCACTGAAATATAACTAATAAAGAACACTACCTCTTGATCAGTCTGTGCGTGCACGCTCGCTGTAGCAACAGAGACATAAACTTACTATGCTCGCCCAATGCTAAGCATTTTGTTCGTTAGTTAAGAGGTTAAAACAGCGAAAGAGAATCAGGAAAAAATCATATCATGGGTACTTATCAATTGTTTCATCTTCTCCTTCTTTATGCAGTATGTTTTCATAGAATTTATTTTTGATAAATGCTCAGTGAATGTTTGTTGATTTCTCACAAATTTCTGCTGGAAGTCACCACATGTTCGTACTGATATTTTTAAATACTCTCCCATGTATTCATACACCTGATTACTCTGAGTATTCAAAACTATTCGCTACATTCCCTCTTGTTCCTCCTCCTGAGAGGAAGCTTCCTGTCCCTTTAAATATATTCTTATGATTTCACTCAATATACCTTAACCTTTTTCTTATTGCTTTATTCTTGAATTATGACTAGATATGAGAATAATACTTCTAATTACAAAATAGGGTGACAAGATTGGCAGTCTGCGGTTCTCAAAGTTTGAGCTCTTAAATGGAGTATGTTTTCACATCTTGAAAATGTTTTTTCTAGTTTCTTTCAAAACTTAATTATGCCCATAAGATATATTTTAAAAGCGTAAGTCACTTTATAATAGCACATGAATACTTTTGAAAACAAAGTTGTTCCATTGTACTGCTGTGATCTTGATATTATGTTGTATGGTATGATACAATTTTATAAACAATCATGTTTTGCAATTGCTGGGTCACTTCACACAGATGAACTGCCAACAAAATATATGGAAGTCATTGGTTCAGTGCCTCAAGAAATATAAAAATTGTCTCTCAATTTCATCATTATTTGAAAGAAATTGTACCTTATAAACTGATTCATCATCTGGTATTGAAGCCATTTCAATCAGTCTTTATGCATGAAGGCATAGAGAGGGCCAAAACAAAAAAAATTCTTTTCTCATATTGAATTTTTTCTCTTCCTATGTCATCTGAAAGAGCTTCTCATTTTCTTCACTAATTTGCAAGGCAACATTTGTAATATATTTCCCTTGCAGATGTATGAATGAACATGTGGAGATTGTATTATAAGAAATGAATGTGTAACAATTGAAATGTACTTCATATCCAGCATCTACACATGACTCTTTGTTCACAGACTTGTATTTTTGCAATTATATATGTAGCATGAATGAGTTATTATTGGTATTTATAATGCTATACTGTTATGATAACATGCTTTTAAGAACAATTTGTATGTTCTGAAAACACTTTCTTTAAAAAAATAACTCCAACAACAAAAAATTATATAAATGTTTATTTGTTGTCTGAACTTGCTCCTGATCTACCAGAAAATGTTGTTTAAACATATAATAAAATAAAGAACTTGGCAGATTTCCATTTTCAGCTGTTCAAGTGAATCAAGAATGACCTGAAACACCTTCATTCATGTGATCATACTAATAGTACATTTCTACTACAAACTGTCTAAAGGGTTTTTTACAGAACATTTGTGTTTTGTAAAGGTATGTGTGAATCTAGAATCACAGACTTTATTTTTTTTATTCCTTCCTTTGTCCTATTTCTCTACATTCCCCCCTTTTTTTCATATTTTAACACCATTAAAATAAATGTGTAGTAATTTAAATTTATTAGTATAAACAAAAGTGTAATATAGTTTTAATTATTTTTAATAGAAAACTGTAACAATTATTTTTTATTTGTTCATTGAGGTAATATCAATTAGGAAATGTGTCTGATGAAATTATTATTCTTGTTTCTTAATGAAATAATTAATTAATGCTTTTTTTGTTTGGTCTATCGCAAAGAAGAAATAACCATAAAGGGCTTTCATAAAGTAAATCTCATTGCAATATTGTGACAAGAGCCATTTTATCCATTGTAAGAAAAATATCTTTTTAAATTGTTACCTAAATTTGTATTGTTTTCTTTATTATGCTTTTTGGAAAAGAATATAAACTTACCTTTTCTATAAATGCAGTTTGCTAAGATAGACAATACTTTGTATTTTATCATATGTGAATGTGTGAAGAGGAAACAAACATCTTACAGTAAAATAATATATAAATATTTTTATATCTTATTTTTTTTAATGAAATTGGGATCCTCTCTTATTGGAGAGTACGCAATATTACCATGTTCTATGATAATACAATGAATAGTATTTGTAATGATATACTTACGTGTACAATACATTGTATGTCATATATTATTATGATATAAATGTATAACATAGGTGTATTAATACATTGATATATACACTCACATTTGATATTACTTACTTGTTAATTCTTCAAGTGTGCTTTGTGACTTCAGCAGAAATTGTTGAATAAATGTTTCAATATATCACTTTTAAGCAGATAATTACCTGATATCTCTCATTTATGTCATGTAATTAATTAATTAATGTTAATTCATTATGGAAAAGTTATTTTGTTTGTAGCTCCAAATATCATTCATTCATTTTCTATAATTTATTTCAAATGATGATGAAGATGGTGATGATGATGATGATGATGATGATGGTGATGATGATTATGTATGTATATATATTGATTATTGAGTAATAATATTCTTGTGTAAAGACCCATGACATTGAGGACATGTCCTTTTTTGAAAATGTATGAGTGTGGGTACAGATGAGTGTGTGTGTGCGAGTGTAGATGAAATAACAAAGCTATTGTACTGTTTGCAAGAGACTGGTATGTTTTATCTTTTAAATAAAAAATTTAATGATCAAGGATTCTGCGAAGTTTTTTAAATGGCTCACAGAATTAAAACAATGTATTATTCACATGCCCAAATTATACCAGTTTGGATTCAATATTGTAAACAGTAATAAACTGCTAGTTTATCAGAAAATGTTAGTAGTATTATCTTTAAAATAAACCTTGTTCAATCAACTGGAGGCAGGTAAGTCATAATATTAAGCATTCATTCAGATACATTGTTTCCCAAAATAATACTAACACAATAGGTACATTCAAACACCTTGTGAAAAAACAAATAAATGTAATCTTTGACATTCCAAAGTGATGTAAATATTAAAATGAAGTATATTGTTAATATCTACTATAAATAAATTGAAACATATGTAGGCAGATTTCATTTTCAGAATGGCAAAGTACTTTTTTAGAGAGGCAACACTTTTACCATACACTTAGATCTGAATGAAAGTAGAATATATTCTTGAAAACTACTGTTTTTCTTTCTAAATGAGCCATTGAGACTAAAAGTGGTGGATGTCAAAAAACATACTTTCAGAAAAAATGACGTGTAAACAAAAAATGCTGTAAAACTATATTGCGTACAAATAAATGACCTTAAATGTTATGAATGTGTTAAGGTCCTATTCTTTTAACTTACTACAGATATTTTGGACTGAAACATTGGTTATTAAGTAATTAACTATTTTGTTGACACCACTTTCGCACACATCATTGCTGAAAAAATTACTTAAATTCAAATAATTGGTATTCATAATTTTTGTCTGCTATGGTAATGTGATTGAAATATAGGGAAATAGAGTGAAATTAATCCACAACATAAAACAATCATGTACATATTGTATTTATTCCCTGTTTTGATATTTTATACAAAATAAATTATTATTACTAGATAATATTGCAAAAAATGAAATAGAATTTTGTTCATTATTATTACAAGTTTTACATTAAGCCACTAAGAATGAGTATTTCAGTGAAGGGCAAGTAAGTAGTGCTCACTTTGTTGACAAGTTAGTGGGACAGCAGGTTCCTCCTCATCAACAACTTGTCCTTATGGTCCCATATCTTCATCAACTAGGAATTTTTTTTAGTGAGTTGAAGTATCCTGAAGATATGTATTGGAGAAGTTCAATCATGTCTTTTTTGCTACAGTTACAGGGTACAGTTATGTTCTTTTCTAAGGGACTGAATCCACAGTATTTGCAGCCAATTTACTTTGGCTCTTGCATTATTAATCTTTCTCACAATTGCTTTTACAAGTTGCAAAACTGATTTCAAAGCTGCTTGGGCCACTTCACGTACTGTTCTTTTTTTGTAGCTGAACGGATGCTAATTTACCGGTCAGAGGGAACATAATTAATTTTGTTTTTGCCAGCTTGCTCTGTTTCAAAAATCGGTATCATTTTTCATATTTATGAAGTGCCCTCATACAAGAAATGTGTGGTCTATAATGTTTAAATGATTGGCTTTATCCCGATTTTCATCCAAGTGAAAGCAATTTTGAAGTTGCGATTTTGACCTGTGCACGTATCACTAAAAAGCGATTAAATGTTTTTTCAGAGATGCTTCTTCTGTGATGGGTACAGATGAACAAGGCGCTATTTGTTTGGAGCTTCTTAAAGCTTACTTCGCCCCTCTTGTGACTTACACCACAATTGCATGCAGCTGCATGAGCGACTTGTTGGCTAAGTGAAGTCGTAGGCTTCCGCGGCCAGAGTCATGTAAATGATCTTGGCTGTCCAGGTGACGCCGCGTCGAAGGCTGTGTTGCCGACGTTTCGACCATCTTATCGTGGTCTTCCTCAGGGCTGTTGTGCGCAGGTGTTTTTTTCATTTTCCCCTCACCAGTAACCCTGGTGAGGCGGGAATTTATTCAGATACGGAATACAGAAATATAACTCCAGCATTTCTGCTTATGGAGTTTCAGGGAGGGCAATAACTTAGATAAACTAACTATTCTAAAAACTAAAACTATGTACAAAGCCTCTTTGGGCGATTGGAGTTTTAATATTAGGTTGACATTTGAGTTGATATCAGTTCGTTATATAGTTCACTTCTTCGTGTTTCAGTTTTGTGTCATTCACTCACTCATTTATTCTTAAACTATATATACAACACATTCACTCACGCATTCATACCACACGACACTACACATCACTTGGCACTATTTACACTTTTGATTTACGCCACGGCGCCGACTTTACTCAGGCGTCCGTGGCGCCGCGACGTCTTCAGGTCCTGGCGGTTCAGGCCCGGCTGGGCGCGGTTCCGCGCCTCCTAAGCTGGCTCCGGCGTCGGTGAGCGGCGACCGCCTCCCACGCACTATCTGCTCGCCCGCGTCGCACAGCTTGTGCGGGGGAAGTGCGCGGAAGGTCAAGGCGACGTGCTTTGGGCCCATTTTTCTGTGGAAGGCCCTGTGCACGTCGTTGTTCGCCGCTGCGCCGGTCTCGCGCAGGATGCGCGGAGCGGACGGCCTCAGCGCCCTAGCGAGCGCCGTTTCCGCCCGCTTCCGCAGCTCTGCCGGGCACTGATTTCGCACGCTCAGAGCTCTGAACACGTCAGCGTTGCGAGGAGTGCGGTCTTGGCGGAGGTTAGGAAGGTGCGGGCGCCCCGCGAGGCGCGCCGCTCTGTTCTTTGCGACCCGAATGGGGCGCAGAGTTGAGGGGGGAGCAGCGGCGAAAACTTCGCACGCATGAACGGACTAAAGGTTTCAAAAGAAGAGTGCGGTTTTGAATTTTGGCCGCGAGATATCGAGCGTGCGCATGCCAACGGAGACCGCTGTCACGCAGCACGCCCAGATATTTCGCTTCGCTCCGCCAAGGCAAGCGCGCGCCCGCCAAGCTCACCGTTTCATCGGGGTTAGCCTTCTTACGAGTAAAGTTGACGGCGACACACTTATCAAGGTTCAGAGCGAGTCGTTTCCGACTTAGCCATTCAGGAAGGGCGGCGAGACAGTCACTTAAGTACTTAACTGACTGCCTGACGTTCGCCGATTTCGCATAATATGCAAAATCATCCGCAAACATCAGGAGCCCGCAGCGTTGAATACCAGTTTTGGTTTCAGCAGGTAGCGGCGCATCATTTACGTATAAGCCGAAGAGAGTAGGAGAGAGAACGCTCCCCTGAGGCACGCCCGCCTCGGCTCGTCTGAGGGACGAATATACGTTATTGACACGCACTTTGAACTGCCTGTCGGAGAGAAAACTCGCGATCAATCAGACGTAGCAATCGCTCATCCCCGACTCCGCGAGGCACGCGAGTAGACCCGCGTGCCACACAGAGTCGAAGGCCGATCGCATGTCCAGAAAGACCGCTGGCAAGTTCTGCCGTTTCTCCTCTCGAGGACGAGGCCGATCTCCGTGCAAGGCCGCGTGAGCTGCTGCGCGGAGCAGTGACCAGCTCTAAATCCAAATTGCTCATCTCTGAGAAGAGTGAGGCGACGTATTTCCTGTTGCAAACGCGACAGAATCAGTCTCTCAAACGTCTTCCCTAGGATGGAGAGGAGACTAATTGGTCTATAACTGCTCGGGATTAATTTATTTTTGCCAGGTTTTGGAATAAGCGCGATGGTCGCAATCCTCCACGCCTTCGGGAAATAGCCGCGCGCCAGACACGCATTCAGGAGCTCGAGTAAAAACTCGACTCCGCGCCCGCCCAGAGCACGCAGCTGCGCCCCGTTCAGTCCATCAGGGCCCGCCGCTCTCCTCAAACTGACGTTCCGGGAGCTTTTTTTTTTTTCGGCTTAGCCGAAGGTCAGTGTTTTGGTTCGATACATGTGTATCGGGTTTTGCAGTGCACACGCGTTTGCGTTTTACTGCTAAGTGTGGGTGAGAGGTGTAGGTACGCGACGGACCTTAGTCAAATGCCAGTTTTGGCGATTTGTTAAGTCACTTCAGTGACTTTGTCAAATTTTGAGTTTTCTCGCTCTAAGCCCTCAATATATCCGAGGGTAGAGCTTGTCTTTTTCCTATGGTGAGGACATGTTTGTGGAATTGTTTGAGTGTAGCCGGTGCTTCGTTTGATTGAAAGGCTTGATAGGCCTCATTGAATGATAGCCGTCTCAAGCATTGAGTGAAGGATTCGATATCGAGTTCCTTCCTCAGTACTTTCAGTCTTTTCCGAAACGGAGGGCGTGCTATGAGCCGTAGAACTGTGTTCTGGATTCGCTCAAGTGTGTCCTTGTACTTCTTTCCAGTGGTCCACCACGTCACCGCGGCGTAAGTGGCCACAGGCCGGCAGCACGTTTTGTAGAATGCCAGGCGAAGATCCAAGGGCAGTGTAGGTTCTTTTAAAAGGGGTTTTAGTAGGCGCACCCTTAGTTGGAGTTTTGATCGGATACGCCTGACGTGTAAATGCTAGCGTAGTCTCCGATCGAAAGTGACGCCTAGATATGTTGCCTTAGGTGCCCATTTAAGTGCTTGGGTTCCTATGGTGATTTGCTTAGGTGGTGCGAACCGTTTTGCGTTCTTGTGTTTACGGCGAGAGTAGCAGATTGCCTGAGATTTTTCCGCTGAGAAGGTCAAGTGATTTTCTTCTGCCCACTTCAGCGTCAGGTTCATCTGTTTTTGTAGTGTTTTTAGTTTATGGTCTCGGTTTATTCCTCTTGCTATGATTGCTATGTCATCGGCATAGAGGAATAACCGTATTTGTGGTGTATGTGGTATGTCATTGACATATAAAGAGAACAGTAGCGGGGAGAGTACGGAGCCTTGGGGGACCTCGGCGAAGATTCCGCGTTTGGAGGATCTCGCTTTCCCTACTTTTACCACGAAAGTCCGGTTTGCGAGGAAAGATGTAACCATATCGGTTACATCTTGTGGGAGGCAGCGCTTAAGTTTCGCGATTAGTTTGTTGTGGGGTACCTTATCAAAGGCTTGTATCATGTCTAAGTAGACGACAGGTACATCCTGTGTGAGAATGAGATCAGCGGAGATCTGCTGAGCCATGCATAGAGCCTGTAGTGAGGCGGAGTGGCCTGGTCTGAAGGCGAATTGTTCATCTCGTATGAGGTTTTCTGAGATGGCAAGTGGTTGGATTCGCGCGAGTATTAGCCTTTCAAAAACTTTTCCCATGATGGGAGAAGGCTGATTGGCCTGTGGCTCGCCGCGAGGGTCAGGTCTTTTCCAGGTTTCGGAAGCATGGAAATACTAGCATGTTTCCAGCTTTCCGGAAAATACCTTAGGGTGATGCAACTGTTGTAGATTTGCGCGAGTTTTGACCTGATGACCGGTAGTGCCTCCTTGAGGATTGGAGGTCCTATATGGTCAGGGCCGGGCGCCTTTCGGCTGCGCATACCTGTCACTGTCTTTGTGATCTCATCGACAGTGCATGGTGTGAGGACGGTGTTGCCTTCCTCTGTGCTCTCCTCGTTTTCTGACTGTGGAGTGTTGTCCGGAGAGCTTTGCGTAGCTCCGCTCCCGTAACTCGGCGCGCTGAGGAGAGAGGGAACAGCGGGCCAATGGCGTTGGAGCTGGCCGCCCGCCCCAATGGCGCACCACCGGTGACAGTGGCGGCCAATGGTGGCGTGGCGGCGCCCGTTTCAAACGCGCGGAACGACGAAATGACGAAATCGACGAAGCAGTGACCCACCTCACTGCAACGTTAAATTCGGCTTTCAAGCGAAACACCGTCGTCACGCGAGAAGAGAATTCTCGCCCTGGGCTCTCAGACGAGCAAAGAAGGATTTTACGCGAACTGCGCAGAACAGTCAAAGTTCATCGCCGCTATGGCGATCCCGTTGACGGAGAGCGGGCGCGCCGTTTAAGCAGAGAATTCCGCTCATCTCTACGAGAGGAGAAAACTGCTCAATGGTCTGAAACTATTTCAAAATGCAACCTCCACGAGAGGCACATTTGGGATCTTTCACGTGCGCTGGGCCGCAAACCGGGAGTAAATAGCCCGATTCAGAGCAACGCCGGGACGGGGACACCCGGCGCTCCACCACCTCAGCCCGTTTACGCGTGGGACGACGCGACGAAGAATAAAAAAGATTTGCAAAATTTGTACAATTATAAACAATTTCCAATTTTTGCAATTCTAAAGTGAGAAGGGTTTTCTGATGTCCCAGAACCAAAAACTGCGAATTAACAATTTTGCAACAATTAACAATTTTATAAACAATTCCGAAATGTGCGCTATTCCTGCCGGGGAGTGTCCCCAAGTTGTCCCTAATTTGATGATAGCAAAATAACAATTTTGACATGAGATGCAAATTAATTGCTTAATATCTAGTTTAATTGTTACTTTAGTTGTATACAGTTGGTCTTTGAATTTTAGTTTCTTTAATTGAAATGGTTCCCTAGCTTGTTCTAACGATTCGAGAAAGACAGTATTTTGCATTTTTGCAAATGTAATATACATATGAACAATTGAAAATATGCAATTATAATCGTTTTTCTTATCGCAAAATTCTGTAGTAAACTGGTCATTTGATAAAGTTCATAAATTGTGTTTGGACAAGAATATTGGAATTTAGTGTGTATAAGAACGTAATTGTCTTAAAATTAATGTTATTTTATCTGATATCAATGTAATTTCATCAAAAAGAATTGTGTTAACAGTGGTTAAGTGCTATGTGTTCATATATATTTCAATGAATTTACTTTGATGTTCATACAAGTGTTTCTTCTATGAACTTATTTTTCGATATTTTTATTTGAAAATACTTCCACATCTGAACTAGCGGCGCCCGCCATTTTGTACGTGGTAATTTTGTTAGGGCACTCCCCCCTGCGTTGAGATTGGCTACGATGGTTTGTGAGGCTCCGCCTGCGACGTTTCGTCATGACAAGGGCTGGCCAAGCCGTGCAAAAGCTGAACTTAGCCGCAGACGGCCGCGATCAATTTATGTTTCGAGTACTGTACAAATAGGTTAAGAATGAATGAGTAAATGAAATAAATTGAAAAAAAGAAGACAGAATATTCATTTACAAGAACTCTATTGAAAAAATTTAAATCTCTGTAAATAAAACCTAAATAGCCCAAAGAGGCTGTAGTGTTAGTTTTAAGTTTAGATATAAGTTAGTCTATTTAAGATATAGTCCTCCCCGGCGCTCCAAAAGCTGAAAAGCTGGAGCTTTGTATTCCGTATATGTTAATAAACTCCAGCCTCGCCAAGGGTATTGGCGAGGGGAAAAACAAAAAAAAACACCCTTCGGGCCGGACCGATCCATGCTGTCCGACCGGGGTCGCACCATGCCGTCCGACCCCGGAGCGGCCGGTGTCGTCCGATCGCGGAGCGCCCCCTACCGCCCGGCTCCGGACCGTTCCTTGCCGTCCGATCACGCGCCGCGCCGCCCGACGCGACCCCCTCCCACCGTTGAGCGCCGGCCTCCCGATTGGCCGACTGCTCCAGCCAATCACACCGGCCCCCCTACTATATATTCCCGAGCGCCCACCACACCTGCGCACCTGTGCACAGCCAAAATCAAAATTCGAACGCTTTTACTAAAACCTCTTCTCCGTTCCCCCGATCTTCTTCTTCCTCTCAAGCGGCGCTTATTCGCCGCATGTGTGCGCCCCTTGTGGGCGTACGCGTGCGAGGTATTCGCCGCCGCTCCACCTTCCACTCTGCGACCCATTCGGGTCGCGAAAACAGAGTGGCGCGCCTCCCGGCGCGGCCGCACCTTCTCCTACCTCCTGACCGCACTTCCCGTAGCACTGATGTCTTCGGAGTTCTGGGTGTGCGCCATCAGTTCCCGGCGGAGCTGCAGCGGCGGGCGGAGACGGCGCTTGAAAGAGCGCTGAGGCCGTCCGCTCCGCGCATCCTGCGCGAGACCAGAAGAGCGGCGAACAGCGGCGTGCATAGGGCCTTCCACAGAAGAAAGGGCCCAAAGCACGTCGCCTTCACCTTCCGCGCACTTCCCCCGCACAAGCTCTCCGAACTGTGCGACGCGGGGGAGCAGATAGTGCGTGGGAGGCGGTCGCCGCTTCCCGAAGCCAGACACTGCGTGGGAGGCGCGGAAACGCGCCCCGCCGAGCCTGGGCCGCGCGGGTTCGAAAACGTCACGGCACCACGGACGCCTGGGTGAAGTCGGCGCCATGGCGAAAAAATAAGTGCGTGTATAAAATGTATATAGTGTAGTGCTAGTGTTGTGAAGTGCGGAATGAATGTGCGAGTGAATGAGTTGTATATATAAATTAAGCATGAATGAGTGAGTGAATGATAATAAAATAAAATAAAATACAAGAACCAAAACAATTTAAAAAACTCATTATTATTATCCTAACAAATTTCTGTAAATAAAACGAAGGGCCCGAAGAGGCACTGTTTAGTTTTAAGTAGATTAAGATTAATTTTAGTTAGTTTGTTTAAGTCACCGCCCTATCCAGCTCCAAAAACGGAAAGGTTGGAGTGTAATGTATCCCAGAAATTGAATAAATTCCCGTCTCGCCACGGCTACTGGCGAGGGGAAAATTAAAAAAAAACCTGCGCACAACAGCCCTGAGGAAGACCACGATAAGATGGTCGAAACTTCGGCAACACAGCCTTCGACGCGGCGTCACCTGGACAGCCAAGATCATTTACATGACTTGTTGGCTACTTCCAGGTGTGTCAAGCTGGAACAGCCAAGTCACCACACCGACACGAAACATGTCAAATCATTTTTTGCTAATTAATTGCCAATTAATTGCCACATTTTTTTAATTAATTGCCACGTAGTTTCGTGGAGAAAACGGGTGTGTGCTGGCTTGACGCCAAGCCAACACACACATCAGTTAAATTCGAGCCAGAGCTCAACGGAAACCATCTAATCATTTATTGCTAATTAATTTCCAATTAATTGCCACAATTTGGAATTAATTCGCACGTATTTTCAGTCTAAAATAATCACTGTCAGGAGGTATGACGCAACCCGCAACATAATAAAAAATTTGGAATATAGAGAAAACAAACGAGCACAATCACATAAAATTAATGAGATAGTTTAAAGACATATCGAACAATTGTTTTACTCTATGCATGATTTAATTACCCCTCTCTTTTATGAGATAATTACTTCGTAGTGATTATCTACCTACGGCATTCAAATAGATAATGCAAGAGTACCAACGAGTACGATATATCTAAAATCTATTAAATAATTAAATACATATTCAATACTAGTTTACTATATTAAAGATAAATTAATAAATGTTGCCGTGTATTATATAAACATAGCTGAAAATGCGTCAGATTTATCGAACCTACCAGCGTATTCAAATTCAAAAATACAGAGAACCAGCGAGCACAATCACATAATTTTACGAACATAGTTAATGGATGTTTAGAACTGTCATTTTTTTCTATTCACGATTTACTTGCTCTTGTCATTTATTAAATAGTAATTTTTTAAATCTTCGTTGTTATGAAACCTCATCGACTTTAAAACAGGAAAATGAGAGTACCAACGAGCACTAATATGTAAAGTCTACTTAAAATTTGAATGCATGTTCAATACTAGCATAATACACTAAAGATACATTGATAAATGTTGCCGTGAATTCTATAAAAATTTTGAAACTGCATATCGAACAAAGCCAGATATTGAAATTCGAAAATACAGAGAACCAACGAGCACAATCACATAAAATTACAAACATAGTTAAGGGATGTTTACAACTATTTTTTTATTCTATACACAATTTAATTGCTCTTGACGTTTATTACATAATAATTTTTTAAAACTTTTTGTTATAAAATCTTGTTGATTTTCCAACTGGAATTGCGATAGTACCAACGAACACTAATATGTAAATCTATTTAAAATTTTAATGCACGTTCAATACTAGCATATTACACTAAAGATAAATTGATAAATGTTGCCGTGAATTATATAACTTTTAAATGGAAGTTATCTAACCAAGCCAGATATTCAAATTTGAAAATGCAGAGAACCAGCGAGCACAATCACATAAAAATAGGAACATAGTTAATAGATATTTAGAACTAATTTTTTACTCTATACAGGATTTAATTTGTCCTGTCATTTATTAAATAATATTTTTTTATATTTCGATGTTATAACAACTCGAACACATTCGAACAAGATATGCGGGAGTACCAACGAGCACGAATATCTAAAACCTATTTAATAATTTAATACACATTCAATACTAGTTTATTACACTTAAGTTAATTAATAAATAATGCCGTGAATTATATTAACATTATTGAAACTGCATCAGAATTATCGAACTATTCCTTATATTCAAATTCGTAAATGCAGAGAACCAACGAGCACAACCACATAAAATTAAGAACATAGTTAATAGATATTTAGAACTAATTGTTTACTGTATACACGATTCAATTGCTCTTGTCATTTATTAAATAATATTTTTTTAACATCTTTGTTATGAAACCTCGCTGACATTCGAACAGGAAATGAGAGAGTACAAACGAGCACTAATATCTAAAATTTATTTAATGCACGTTCAATACTGGTATATTACACTAAAATAAATTGATAAATAATTACATAAACATGATTGAAACTGTATGGGAGATATCGAACAAAGCCAGATATTCAAATTTGAAAATACTGAGAACCATATAATTATATAATAAATATTATATAATTATATAATTATAATTAACAAAACTACTACTCGATATGAAGTTAAAAAAAAAAAGATTTAGGATACAGTGACCACGATGCACAAATTCTTCCCATTATAAGAAATGCGATCACTGACACAATAAATAATACACGTATGACTAGATTGTTTACTAAAAGTAAAATTAAATTATTCATTGATTACTTGATGCAGGAGTCATGGGAATCGGTTTATAATACTGCTGATACAAACGACAAATATAATTCTTTTTTTCAACTCTTTCATTTCATTTTAACGAAAATTAAATACTTCACGGAAAAGCAATTCTTGGATAACACAAGGGATTAGGACATCTTGTAAAAACAAGCGAATTCTTTCTTTCATTTCTAAACGTCATGACGTATCTCAAGATTTCCTTATTTACTTTAAAAAATACAAAACATTGTTACGAAAAGTCATAAGGCAGGCTAAAATCATGAAAAACGATCAGGATATTTTGAACTCAAATAATAAAACAAAAGCAATGTGGAATATAATAAAAAATACTACCAAATCAACTAGAAAACCCGTAGAGAATGTTGTTTTAAAATATAACGATATAAATGTGAACGATCCGGCAACAGTGGCTACTCTCTTTAACCAATACTTTTCGAGAATTGCTGCCGATCTCACTAAGTGTCTTCAGGCACAAAATTCAAAAACAGACAGTTCACCCAAATTTTTAACACAATGTTTGTTTCCGAAACTTCTTCCTATGAAATTCTCAAAATAATCGGTAAACTAAAAAATTAATATTCGTCCGGTTTAGATGAATTCCCGGATTCTTTGTTAAAGACTTGTGCGTATGCCATTATACACCCGTTAACTCACATACTTAATGCATCTTTATGCACTGGAACGTTTCCAGATATTTTCAAAACAGCTAAAATTAAGCCGCTTTTCAAAAACGGCAACAAAAATGAAATTCAAAATTATCGGCCCATTTCTCTTCTATCAGTTTTTTCAAAAATATTAGAGAGACTTTTTTACGTACGAATGGAAACCTTTCTCACTAAACACGACGCGCTTTCAGATTGCCAACATGGATTTAGAAAATCAAAATCAACGAAAACAGCTATATTTTCTTTTCTTAAAGATGTCGCCTCATCATTGGATCAAAACGAGGCACCTATTGGATTATTTTTAGATTTCTCAAAAGCTTTTGACGTCATTGATCATGACATTTTACTTTCCAAATTACCTTCATATGGAATTTGTGGTATTGCTCTAAATTGGTTATGTTCGTACCTTAAACAACGATCTCAGAGAGTGGAAATATCTTACTGGAATGATGGAACATTACGTACGCACCTTTCCGACTCTTTGCCCGTTGCATGTGGGGTTCCTCAAGGATCGATTTTAGGCCCTATTCTGTTCCTACTTTACGTAAACGATATGCCCTCGACGATTCGAAACGGAAGAACGGTTCTCTTTGCGGATGATACGAACATCTTTTGCAATAAAGAAACAGTAAATCGTACAATATCAGATGTTTCAAATTGGTTCCGAAATAACAAATTAATAGTGAACGAAAAGAAAACGGTTTTAATGCAGTTTTCCATTTCAAATAAACAATTCTGTGCCCCATTGAAAATGAACAGTGTACCATTGACTGATGTTAAGGCAACAAAATTTTTAGGTCTCTCAATTCAGTCAAACCTTAAATGGAACGTCCATTTAAATGAATTGAACAGAAAATTAAGTTCATTATGCTGCGCGTTCAGAATTCTTGCAAATTCAGTCAGCCTTTATACTGCTCGTTGTGTATACTTCGCCAATGTTCATTCCCGCCTGAGATATGGCATAATATTCTGGGGAAATACATCTTATAGCTCCCAGACTTTTAGATTACAAAAACGAATTGTACGAATAATAACCAAATCCCACCCACGTGATTCATGTAAGCCTCTCTTCATTAATCTAGGAATTTTACCATTACCGTGTCTTTTTATTTAGAAATCTGTGGTTTTTGTCAAAGATGACTTGCTTAAGGGCGGGAATATATTTTCAGAAAATGTCGAAGTCTATTACTGTAACACTCGACGTAGAAATCATATTCATCAGGTGACAGTATCAACAGCTCATTACAAAAAATTCACATACAATACATGTACATTATTTTACAACACTTTGCCAGATGACATTAAACGATTAAATTCAATAGAAAAGTTTAAATCCCTAGTGAAATCGTTTCTGCTGCATTACTGTTTCTATACAATTAGAGACTATACTGAGATCACAAGAAAAATAACATTAATTTTAACAATGATACATAATGCATTATTTACCATTTGAACTGTATAAATGAGTATAAACAACCTGTAACAACTATTGTACTACAGCTTCCGGGTCAATGACCCCCATCTCGATTGGGTTTTTCGTCCAGTTTCCCTGATCCATTGAGCAAATGCTGAGATGGCCTCTTGTGTTGCTTCTGGACATAAATGTAACTTCATTTTCTGTGCACGTCTTCTAGAATTCAGTGGGAAATACAATTATTCAAATTATCGTTTCCATGGTGGGAGGAAAAAAGAACCAAAATTTATTGCTTATTTATCCTTGAAAATAGATTTTATTTCATGGGAGTTTTTTTGTTTTTTTTCCCTTTCAAAATTCAAAATTTATTGCTTATTTATTTTTGAAAATAGATTTTACTACATGGGAGTTTTTGTTTTTTTTCTCCCTTTCAAAATTCAAAATTTAAGTAGTATATGACTTAGTGTAGGGATTACAGAATTTTGAAAATGTGCACACAATTCACTTTTCCCCATAGCACGTCATACGCAGTTTTTAACTGTTTTTTTGACGTAAAATAAATAAATAAATAAACCAACGAGCACAATCACAAACAATTAAGAACATAGTTAAAGGATGTTTAGAACTAATTTCTTTCCTATACACAATTTAATTGCTCTTGTCATTTTATAACTAATAATTTTTTAAAACTTCGTTGTTATAAAATTCGTTGACTTTCTAACAGGACTTTCTAACCAAAAACATTGTGTTTAGTAATTTAATACTGATTTTTTATTTTCACGCAATTTAATTGCTATTCGGGTTACGAAGGAAAGAATTTTTAAAAATTCGTAAATATGCAACGGAGTAAGACTTTCAATTGGGAAATTTTAAATTACTCTTTCAAAATGGTGAAAGTGAAACACGAATTCTGAAATTCGAACTGATATTCGAACCATGTGAGATTTTAAAATTTGAAAATAGAGGGAACCAATAAGCACAAATATAGGAAACCAAGAACATAATTTAACAGACATTTGATACTAATTTACTACTCTAAGAGAGTTTAAGTTTCCTGCCATTGATGGAATAAATAATTTTAAAACTTCATTGCAATGCTTTCTGGCCCGATAATCGGGTAGAAAATTAGAGAGTACGATCTGGCACAAAAGAACCAAAACCTATTAAGTCATTTAATGCTCATTTAATACTAAGTTATTGGAGCAAAGATAAATTTTAAAAAGTTTAAAAATATTTTATATCGTAAGTGTCAAGAATAATGATTATTTATTTAGAAAACATACTTAGTATAACATGTTTGTGAAATTATAGTCTTGTTTTTATATGATTGATCTCCTTATTCTGCATCTTAATCGAATTTGAATGTCTAGCATGTTGAGTCTAGTATGATTTTGTTTTATCAATATTTATTTATATACGGCTACGGTTAAAAATTGATCTTTTGTGTAACACATTAGTTTTGATTGCGTGTTTAAATATTTAATAGGGTTTGTAGTTTGTACCAGTTGGTACACTCTAATTTCCTACTCGAAAATCCTACTTGGTTGCATAAGTCAGAACACTAAAATTAGTTATTTTGTAAATGGCTGAAGCAATTAATTTTTGTTAAGAGTATTAAGTTAGTATCGAATATCTGTTAAATTATGATTTAGGTTTTATTTGATTGTTCTCGTTGGTTCTCTCTATATTCGAACTTGAATATTGGCATATTTGGGCAACTATGATTCTGTTTTTAACAATATTTATTTAATACACGGCAATGTTAATAAATATATATTTTTTGTTATAAATTGGTATTGAATGTGATTTTAATATATCATTTTGTGATAGGTCCTCAAAATAGGTCTTAATCATAACGTTTGGCCTGTAGGAAGAGCTGCTCAACAATTGATATACATTTTACAGTTTCTAAGAAAGCGAATAATTTAAAAATGAGAAATGACACTAACTTATTCGGTGGTTTTCGGCAGTAGTCACAACACTTGTATCGGGATATACATTCATTTGTTCAAAATTTGTAGCAAGACATATCTATGTTGTATTTTATTTACTAAATGTAGCTTTGGATAACGTTTTTTGTTTAATTCTTATCTATAAAGGTACGTATTACGTGGTTAGACGGAGGAGCGGAATTGATCGCCACATAAATACAGACACTTATTATTAATATTAACCTTTTAGTTACGAACGGGAAACAATTGTCCCGGTGATTTTCTGCTCAGCGGTTCGAATGGGACGTTTGTAAAGCCATCTAAAGTTAGCAGCGCCCAAAAACGAATCTCTACCAAACTATATCCAAAATTAACGGCTAATTAAATGCTAATTAAGTGCTCTATTCCAGAATTTTCCGCTCCTATAGTTTTCCCAAAATCGTGGGCGCTACTAGCTTTAGTCTAAAGCTAGCAGCGCCCAGAAACAAATCTCTTCCAATCTCTTCAAAAATAACGGCTAATTAAATGCTAATTAAGTGCTCTATTCCCAAATATTCCGCTCCTATAGTTTTCCCAAAATCGCGGGCTCAAATCCCAAAAATTCCCCTCGGCAGAACGCAAGGAAGAGAGACGCTCCTTCCCAACCATCGTAATTTATAATTCATACTCTACGCCAAAATGTGCCCTAAACAAATACTAAAAGTAATCTATAATTTAAAAAATTACCGCTCACCGCTTAGTGTGAATAACATGGGTTCGAATCCCCAAAATGACCCAATGCAGAAAGCTGTGCGAAACGAAGAGTGACGCTCCATCCAAACCATGGCAATTTATAATTCATACTCAACGCCAAAATGTACCATAGATCAATACTAAAAGTAATCTGTAATAAAAAAATTTGCCGCTCGCCGTTAGGTTTGAGTACCATGGGCTCGATTCCCAAAAATGAACCTCGGCAAAACGCTGTGCGTAAGGAAGAGAGACGCTCCTTCCAAACCATGGCAATTTATAATTACTACTTTACGCCAAAATGTGCCTAAAAATACTAACAGTAATCTATAATAAAAATTTGCCGCTCACCGTTTAGTTCGAGTACCATGGACTCGAATCCCAAAAATGAACCTCGGCAGAACGCTGTGCGTAAGGAAGGAATCAGTTTCTTCCAAACCATTGCAATTTCTAATTCATACTCAACGCCAAAATCTACCATAGACCAATACTAAAAGTAAACTGTAATAAAATAAATTGCCGCTTACCGTTTAGTTCGTTACCATGGGCTGAATCCCAAAAATGTCGCTTCCAAACCATGGCAATTTATAATTACTACTTTACGCCAAAATGTGCCCTAAATAAGTACTAACAGTAATCTGTAATAAAAAAAATTGCCGCTGACCGAGTAGCTTCAATAACATGGGTTCGAATCCCAAAATGAACCTCGGCAGAACGCTGTGCGCAAGGAAGAGAGACGCTCCTAAAACCATCGCAATTGATAATTCATACTCTACGCAAAAGTATGCCCTACATGAATACTAAAATTAATCTATAATTAAAATTTACTGCCTGCGGTTAATGTGAATAACATGGGTTCGAATCCAATGACCTTCAGAACGCAGGCAACGAAGAGAGACGCTCCTTCCAACCATCGTAATTTATAATTCATTTCTACGCCAAAATGTGCCCTAAACGAATATTAAAAGTAATCATATTTAAAAATTTACAGCTCACCGGTTAGTGTGAATAACATGGGTTCGAATCCCCAAAATGACCCTCGGCAGAACGCTGTGCGCAAGGAAGGGAGACGCTCCTTACAAACCATTGCCAAACACAAACCAATTTATATTTCTTACTCTGTTCTCTTTCATACTCTTTCATACAATGTGCCATAGACCAATACTAACAGTAATCTGTAATAAAAAAAAATTGCAGCTGATCAGTTAGTTTGAATAACATGGGCTCGAATCCTCAAAATAACCGTTGGTCGAACGCTGCGACTAATATAAGGGCTGTTCCTCCTAAACCATCGAATGTCACAATTCAGACTCTAGCCTTAAACAGGTGCTAAAAGTAATATGTTATTAAATATTGGCCGCTGACTGGTTAGTTTAAATTGCTGAGATTGAAATTGCAGCAATGAACCTTCTGGGAAGTCATCTAATATTAGCAGCGCCAAAAAATGAATTTCTACCAAACTATAAGAATATTCAAAATTAACGGCTATTAAATGTTAATTAAGTGCTCTATTTTCGAATTTTCGTCTCCTATAGTTTTCCCAAAATCGTGGGCGCTGCTAGCAGACTTAAGTTAGCAGCTCCCAGAAACGAATCTCTTCCAAACTATATCCAAAATTAACGGCTAATTAAATGCTAATTATGCCTATTCCTGAATTTTCCGCCTATAGTTTTCCAAAATCGTGGCAAGAAAACAATTAACATTGTTTTATATGGGCGAAAAAACATTAAAACAAAACAAAATTAAAAACCTTATCTAAACATTAACATAAATTAACGACTCTTGTTATTAAATATTGGCCGCTGACTGGTTAGTTTAAATTGCTCAAATTTAAATTGCAGGAATGTACCTTCTGGGAAGTCATCTAATGTTAGCAGCGCCAAAAGACGAATTTCTACTAAAATATAAGTATATTCAAAATTAACGGCTAATTAAATGTTAATTAAGTGCTCTATTTTCGAATTTTCCGCTCCTATAGTTTTCCCACAATCGTGGGCGCTGCTAGCTTTAGACTAAAGTTTATCTCAGATTCAAATCAAAATTAAGAAATCACACCCATTTATTTAGAAATAACTAACGGCTCTATGAAACTACCGCATTTATATTCCAAATTCAGGGCTGTACAAAGAAAAACAATTAACATTGGTTCTTATGGTCGAAAAAACATTAAAACTTAAAAACCAGAGAAAATTTGAAAACCTACCCAAACATTAAAATCAATTAACGGCTCTAGGAAAAAAGTTACTCCCGCATTTATATTCCAAAATTCAGGGCTGTACAAACAGAAACAATTGGTTCTTACGGGTGAAAAAACATTAAAACTTATAAACCTCAGAAAAAATTTCAAACCCCACCCAAATATTAACATGAATTAATGGCTCTAGTAAAAATTACTGCAATTTATATTCCAAAATTGAGGGCTGTACAAAGAGAAACAATTAACATTGGTTCTCACGGGAGAAAAACCCCAAACTTAAAAACCTCAGAAAAAATTTGAAACCCTACCCAAACATTAACAAGAATTAACAGCTCTAGGAAAAAAAATTACTAACGCATTTATATTTTAAAATTCAGGCTGTACAAAGAGATCAAATTAACATTTAGGAGATTGTCTCAGGAAGAAAAACCATAAACTTAAAAACCTCAGAAAAATATAACCACCAAACATTAACATGAATTATCGGCTTTAGAAAAAAAAAAATTACTCACCCATTTATATCCCAAAATTCAGGGCTCTACAAAGAGAAACAGTTAACATTGGTTCTTACGGCAGAAAAACATAAAACTTAAAAAACCGCAGAAAAAATTGAAACTCCACCCAAACATTAACATAAATTAATGACTTAGGAAAAATTACTTCTGCATTTATATTCAAAATTCAGGGCTGTACAAAAAAACAATTAACATACGTTCTTACGGCGAATAAACATCAAAATTGAATAACCTTAGGAAAGGTGTATGTTATTGCAAATTGTAAGTGGAGAAGCATTACGTGTGATTAATATATAATGTTACTATTGACAGGAACGAATTTATATGGACTAAAATATATGAATTATGTAAATACATACTGTATGAAGTTATTTCATCAAAATATGGAGTTAGTATGACCAGGACCGAAAGGTATTGAATACCGGTAAAAATACTGCATTATACGGGTATTTTCCATACCTTTTCAAATACCTTTATTCTTTTATACTGGTAAAATACTCTATAGGACGTCTATACCGGTATGGACGTCCATAGTGCTATACCGTATTATACCGTATTTTCAATGAAGAAATAAAGCTTACCATCCATACGAGTTGAAAAAATAGGTTATTTTAGTAAATAATATCTCACAAATGTTTATTAATCAAATAGCATTTCATAATTGTTATTTATTGTTTAAATTATTATTTTATATATATAACAACTGTATTAAATTCTATTCTTATTATTGTAAATATTTTGTGTTCAAGGTTTATGTTTGATACGTTGTATGTATTGAAACCTCCTTAATTTAAACTTCGAAAAGTTGAAATATGAAATAATAATTATTGATTCCATTGAAGAGAACCGATTTTAGTGTCCTTCATCGAGCTATCTCCATCTGACCGAGAGATGACCTAAGCCTGTCTTTGTATTTCGCACAGGGAGAGGCTGTCAACGTATGCGCCGTGCCGTAGGCGTAGGACCGTTTCTTCCCTCCCCGACCCCTCCTTCCGCGAACTGAGATACTTTGACACCTTGAGATAATCACGAACGCTGAGGCTTTCAGGCCCAGTTCTGTTATTGTTCAAACATGATTTCCTTTTACTTAATTTCACAATTAAATCTTAATTATACATTAATAAATAGGGCTAAAATAAAATGTTATTTTCCTAGTTTATATAAAGGATTTAATATATTTTGAAATTAACTGCAAATATTGAGAAAATTTGTAATAAAGTAAATTATTATGTTATTATTATCTATCATTATTATTACTATTATTATTATTACATATTACTATTATTATTAGCCATTAACATTGCATGTGGCAAGGGTTCCTTCTACGCGGGTAGCTTACATTGTAAAATGCATCTGGAGGATCCACTTGAGAAGTGTTTCTTCCTTAATAATAAAAATATATACTAACATTATTAATTTACACAAAGTTAATGCAAACATTAAAAAAAAATTTAATTAGTATTAATATTTTAAAATATTTATTAAAATTAATTATTATTATATAGTACTATTAATATTTTTTCTTAATGAAATTTCTTAATAATACATGGTGTAAATTAAACATGCTTCAATTATTAATTTTGAATTAAATATAACGCTTCTGTTTCCTCGCGTAAGAATAGTTAATATGTCTACTCGTATTACCGTTAATGTCAATTTTTAATATTTTTTAGTTATAATTATGGTGCAGAATAAGTAAACTGGGCCAACTGAAAAATATTTTCGGGAATGTTAGTGATGCGATCAAATTTAAGCAAATAATCGTATTTAGTGATAAACACAGTCGTGCATGAAGGGAAATTTGGTATGCGTGGAAGACTCATTTATGGATAAGAAGACACGTTTTCCATTCTTTATCGCTACTGGAAAGGACAAGATTTATACGGAGAAATTCGATAGATTTCAACACTATCACGTGTCGCCATCTCTGCGCCCGGACGTGAGGTCCAAGGTCAGCGAACGAGCTGGTGTTGATGTCTGCTAAAGCCCGTTGGCTGGTCCCTCCGTCTAACGACAGAACTCGACGTCCCAGTCAACGGCAGAACTCGACCTAGCTAGAATATGTGTCGAAAATCCGCCACCCTCGGGACTGGAACCCTAGGACCTCCCAGTCAGAAACTCTGCGTGAAATAGTTGTTTCTCTGAGCCATCTCAGCGGAAAATTACAATGAATTTCCCAAATACCTGAATGATTCTATTGAAATACTGGTGTTTTCCATGAAAATACTCGGTATTTTGATGAGAGAATACCGTATAATACCTTAAATAGAGGTATTTTACGGTATAGATCGTCGGATTAAGGTAAATACTCTAAAAATACCGGTATTTGACGTCTTATACCGGTATTTTTAAAGGTATTTTGAATAAAGGTATAATAGAGGCAAAGGCATTTCTATACCGGTATAAATACCTTTATCGCTATTATTTCGGTATTCGGTCCCTGGTATGGACTTAATAAGATAAAAAATGACTATGGTAAAATAGTATTTTGTTGTCTGTTTTTAAATCTTCGTATTTAAATTCTGAAATGTAACTTCTAATTTTACGCAGGCTTAATGGAGAGATTAATAGAACTGAGCCAACACATAGCATTCTGACTAGACTGTAACTGACATTGAGAAACTGTATAACTTGAGTTTTGTTGTCCCATTCGCTGTAATTCATGATAAATTCACCCAAACAGGGTAGAGTTTCAAATTTCTTCTCCGGTTTTTAAGTTTTATGTTTTATGTATTTATTTAGTCAAAAACCAGTAAAAACAGTATGTGATGTATGGGGGAGGAAATCATTTTCTTTTTTTTTTTTGTTTTTCACCCGTACGAAACAATGTGAACTGTTTCTCTTTGTATAGCCCAGAATATTGAAATATAAATGCGGGAGTAACTTTTTTCCTAGAGCCGTTAATTGATTTTAATGTTTGGGTAGGTTTTCAAATTTTCTGGTTTTTAAGTTTTAATGTTTTTTCGACCATAAGAACCAATGTTAATTGTTTCTCTTTGTACAGCCCTGAATTTGCAATATAAATGCGGTAGTTTCATAGAGCCGTTAGTTATTTCTAAATAAATGGGTGTGATTTCTTAATTTTGATTTGAATCTGAGATAAACTTTAGTCTAAAGCTAGCAGCGCCCACGATTGTGGGAAAACTATAGGAGCGGAAAATTCGAAAATAGAGCACTTATTTAACATTTAATTAGCCGTTAATTTTGAATATACTTATATTTTAGTAGAAATTCGTTTTTTGGCGCTGTTAACATTAGATGACTTCCCAGAAGGTACATTCCTGCAATTTAAATTTGAGCAATTTAAACTAACCAGTCAGCGGACAATATTTAATAACATATAACTTTTAGCACCTGTTTAGGGCTAGAGTCTGAATTGTGACATTTGATGGTTTAGGAGGAACAGCTTTTATATTAGTCGCAGCGTTCGACCAAGGGTTATTTTGGGGATTCGAGCCCATGTTATTCAAACTAACTGATCAGCGGCAAATTTTTTTATTACAGATTACTGTTAGTATTGGTCTATGGCACATTTATAATTCTTACTCTACGTAAGAATTATAAATTGCAATGGTTTGTAAGGAGCGTCTCTCTTCCTTGCGCACAGCGTTCTGCCGAGGAACATTTTTGGGATTCGAACCCATGTTATTAACACTAACCGGTGAGCTGTAAATTTTTAAATATAGATTACTTTTAATATTCGTGTAGGGCACATTTTGGCGTAGAGTATGAATTATGATTTGCGATGGTTTGGAAGGAACGTCTCTATTCGTTTCGACAGCGTTCTGCCTTGGGTCATTTTGGGAATTCAAACCAATGTTATTCACACTAACCGGTGAGCTGTAAATTTTTTAATTATAGATTACTTTGAATATTCGTTTAGGTCACATTTTGGCGTAGAGAATGAATTATAAATTACGATGGTTAGGAAGGAGCGTCTTTCGTTGGCACAGCGTTCTGCCTTGGGTCATTTTGGGAATTCAAACCAATGTTATTCACACTAACCGGTGAGCTGTAAATTTTTTAATTATAGATTACTTTGAATATTCGTTTAGGTCACATTTTGGCGTAGAGAATGAATTATAAATTACGATGGTTAGGAAGGAGCGTCTCTCTTCCTTCCGCACAGCGTTCGGCCGAAGGCATTTTTGGGATTCGAGCCCATGGTACTCAAACTAAACGGTGAGCGGCACATTTTTATTACAGATTAATTTTAGTATTGGTCTATGGTACATTTTGGGGTTGAGTATGAATTAGAAATTGCAATGGTTTGGAAGGAGCGTCTCTCTTCCTTACGCACAGCGTTCTGCCGAGGTTCATTTTGGGATCTGAGCCATGGTACGCAAACCAAACGGAGCGGCAAATTTTATTACAGATTACTGTTAGTTTTGGTCTATGGTACATTTTGGCGTTGAGTTCGCATTAGAAATTGCAATGGTTTGCAAGGAGCGTCTTTCTTCCTTACGCACAGCGTTTTGCCAAGAGGCATTTTTGGGATTCGAACCCATGGTACTCAAACTAAACGGTGAGCGGCAAATTTTTTTATTACAGATTACTTTAGTATTGGTCTATGGTACATTTTAGGGTAGAGTATGAATTATGATTTGGGATGGTTTGAAGGAGCGTCTCTTTTTCCGCACAGCTTGGCATGGTTCATTTTGGGATTCGAGCCCATGCTACTCAAACTAAAGGGTGAGCGAAATCTTATTACAGATTACTTTTAGTATTTGTTTAGGCACATTTTGGCGTAAAGTAGTAATTATAAATTGCTATGGTTTGAAGGAGCGTCTCTCTTCTGCGCAGCGTTCTGCGGAGGTCATTTTGGGGATTCGAACCCATGTTATTGACACTAACCGGTGAGCGGTAAATTTTAATTATAGATTTCTTTAGTATTTGTTTAGGCACATGTTGGCGTAGAGTATGAATTATAAATTACGATGGTTGGGAAGGAGCGTCTCTCTTCCTTGCGCACAGCGTTCTGCCGAGGGGAATTTTTGGGATTTGAGCCCTCGATTTTGGGAAAACTATAGGAGCGGAATATTTGGGAATAGAGCACTTAATTAGCATTTAATTAGCCGTTATTTTTGAAGAGATTGGAAGAGATTGTTAGCGCTGCTAGCTTTAGACTAGCTATCACGCCACGAGTTTGGGAAAACTATAGGAGCGAAAATTTTGGAATAGAGCACTTAATTGCATTTAATTAGCCGTTAATTTTGGATATAGTTTGGTAGAGATTCGTTTTTGGGCGCTGCTAACTTTGGATGGCTCGTTTGTAACTCGTTCTTCAGAGGCGTGTGACAGGGTTTATCTCTCGCTTCCTGAGGATGACACGTTGAGAGCCGGCGATTTCCTATTGGAGTCCCGGCCAGCAAGTGTTGATAGAGAAGGGTTTAGTCGTGGGCCGCTGTGGCATTCTGCGCGTTTACAGTGTGCCGTCGCCGTTTACAGTGTTCTTCGAAGCAAATTCAGAGGATAATGAAAGCATTCTCCTAACACAGAAGAAGAATAAAGAGAAGTAATTCGAAAAGAATATGGATAAGGGGAAGATGCTTTGCACAGTTTGTCAAATCCCAAAGACTTTCTTCAGATTTGAGAAGTTTTAATGTAAATGAGCATCTTTTTATCCGAGCATTTTAAGATTTTTTTGCAAACATCGCAGCTTTTATCGACGACATGTTTGTTTCTGAAATATTGGAAAAAGAGTAAAAGCGAAAATTGGTTATCTGTATTTTCGAATATAAAGTTTTTTTAATTTGCAACATTTATCAGTTTATCTTTAGTGTAATAAACTAGTATTGAACGTGCATTCAATTATTAAATAGATTTTAAATATTAGTGCTCGTTGAAACTCTCGCACTTTCTGCTCGGACGTCGATGAGTTTTCATAAAAACGAAGTTTAAAATATTTATTGTTTAATACATGACAAGAGCAATTAAATCGTGTATAAGGTAAACACATAGTTTTAGACATCCATTAATGATGTTCTTAATTTTATGTGATTGTGCTAGTTGGTTCTCTGTATTTTCGAATTTGAATATCTGGCTTTGTTCGATATCTCCCATGCAGATTCAGTGTTCTTTATATAATTCACGGCAACATTTATCAATTTATATTTAGTGTAATAAACTACTACTAAATGTGCATTCAATAATTAAATAAATTTAAGGAATTAGTGCTCGTTGGTACTCTCGCATTTCCTGTTCGAATGTCTTTGAAGTTTCATAACAAAGAAGTTTAAAAAATATTATTAAATAAATGACAAGAGCAATTAAATCGTGTATAGAGCAAACAATTAGTTCTAAATATTTATTAACTATATTTCCAAATTTATGTGATTGTGTTCGTTGGTTCTCTGTATTTTCGAATTTGAATATCTCGTTTTGTTCGTTAACTTCCATGCAGTTTTAACAATATTTATACATATCATGGCAACATTTATCAATTGATCTCTAGTCTAATGTACTAGTATTGAATGTGCAGTTAATTATTAAATAGATTTTAGATATTAGTACTCGTTGGAACTGTCGCATTTCCTGTTTGAAAGTCTATTAGGTTTGATAACAACAAAGTTTTAAAAAATTATTATTTCATAAACGACAAGAGCAATTGAATCGTGTATACAGTAAACAATTAGTTCTAAATATCTATTAACTATGTTCTGAAATTTTTGGGATTATGCTCGCTGGGTCTCTTTATTTTCGAATTTGAATATCGGGGTTGGTTCGTTAACTGCCATGCAGTTCCAATAATGTTTATATAATTCACGGCAACATTTATTAATTTATCTTTAGTATAGTAAACTAGTATTGAATGTGTATTTAATTATTTAATAGATTTTAGATATATCGTACTCGTTGGTACTCTTGCATTATCTATGCCGTAGGTGGTAGCATAACTACTAAGTTATTATCTCATAAAAGAGAGGGCATGCATTAAATTTGCATAAATTGCAATGATGCAAAACAATTGTTCAATATGTCTTTAAACTATCTCATTAATTTCATGTGATTGTGCCCGTTTGTTTTCTCTATATTCCAATTTTTTTATTATGTTGGGGTTGGGTCATGCCTGCTGACATTGACTTTGATTATTTTAGACTGAAAATACGTGCGAATTAATTCCAAATTGTGGTAATTAATTGGCAATTAATTAGCAATAAATGATTAGATGGTTTCCGTTGAGCTCGAATTTAACTGATGTGTGTGCTGGCTTGACGTCAAGCCAGCACACCCGTTTTCTCCACGAAACTACGTGGCAATTAATTCAAAAATGTGGCAATTAATTGGCAATTAATTAGCAATAAATGATTTGACATGTTTCGTGTCGGTGTGCTGACTTGGCTGTTCCAGCTTGACGCACCTGCTACTTCCATATTGTGCGAAGAAATATTGAAGTTTGACCTACATCATTTTAGCCCGGCATGGAATAATGTTAAAACCACCTAGCAGTGCATCTAACACAAATCTTCCAAAAGTTGACTTATACCATATTTTCTCTCGATGGCTCAAATAAATAATTTGATATTACAAAAATAAATAATGGTTGTACAACAGCACAAACCTTGTATTTCTACTTATTATTGGAAGCAGTTTCCCTATATTATAAAAAAGGCTAGAACTTATATATAATAACATGTATCTAAGTACTAGCTGACCCGACGAACTTCGTACCGCCATATTTTTTTTGTTCGTGAATATTTTCGAAAATCCTGAAAGACGTGTTTTACTATTTATGCCCACTTCGGGTTCACGCGGATGATGTACAGTCGCGGACTAAGGAAATGTAACACTTCAGGTGAATTCAAATCAGTCGGATTATCAATAATTCCCTCGCCGCCCCCTCTCCCGTCGTCCCCCTCCTGTTGTCCCCTCTGCAGACCCCCACCGCCTCCGCTCACGCCTCCCCCTCCAGACCCCCTCCGACGCCCTCCCCTCTCATGTAGCCCCATCTCACTAACACAACGATAAACCACTAAACACACATCAAAACACACGAAATACCGTTTTGCTGTAGCGAAAAAGCGGTAATTATTTTTGAATCTATCCATACCGTCAATATTTTTGAAGTAATTAACTGCTGGCTGAACAACTGATGTCCATATGTCAATATTTTGTTAATATATTGAAGATCTCACACAGTCCTCTGTCTCATTTACTCTCTCAGTATTCATATTACGAGATTTTTTAAAATTTTCTGGTCGTTTTTTTAATAATTTTCTTTTATACAAACCTTGTCCTGTCAATAAAGAACACACACACACACAAAGAATTATCCAATTTGGTGTAGTCGTTAAGAAGTTATGCGCGCACATACATTTCGGCAATTCATTTTATTTATATAGATGAACACTGGCCCCTTGAAAAAAGGTCGCACGAAATTTTATCTTCGCAACCGTGGTGACGAACTTGAACAACCTTCGATCTGAAGAGAGGGGAACATGGTCCAATTGCTGGCACTTAAAACCCTTGTGTCTATAGGGCTGGCACAAAATCCAAAAGATCCGGAAAAAAGCTCTTCCGTGGAAGGGCCTCGATTCTTTACCAGTAAGGGGAAAGTATCATCTCTCTATCGACGGTTAGATTTTGCCTGAGCACCATGGCAGAAACGTATTGCTGAGCGGGCATTTTCGGTGAGGTCTTCGTGGCAATAGACCAGTGAATATTTAACATATTAGCAACAATTAATATTGTATTAAATATTGTAATGAAACCGTATTTAAAACAGATGATTTAATATTGATGGTAATACAAAGCCGTAGATGAAGTCATGACAACCGGGGATATAATACGTTAGTATAGAATGTGATACGTTAGTATAGCAAATCAACAACCAGTTGTTGTCAGAACGTCATTGTGAGAGGACGTGAGAAAATAATTCTTTTTGGTGACTAGACGTAAATGAGAAAGAATCTGAGCGCCTTTGAGAGCAAACGTCCATTGTTGGAATGATCTCGAGATTACATATGCATTTGGTGATGCTAAACCTAATAAGATATTATAAAAGTTTGATGAATGAAATTTAAGATAATAAAAGGATATTGAAAGCATGAGAAGTAATAAACGGATGAGGTAACGCGAAGTTAATATAACACAGGACATTGAAGAGCTATGCACAGGTATTTTCAATAAACAAAAAAACTTTTAAATTAAGTATATATTAATTTTTTTTTTTTTTAATTTTTCAGTTTTGTTATCACAAGACGAATAAGAAGATATTAGATAGTGATTTATAATTTGTTTAGTTTTATCTTTTTTGTTAATAAATGGTTTTTGGTTAAATGAACTTTGAATTTGTTTTTGTTAGTCAATATTACCAGTGAAATCATTATAGTTTTCATAATATACAGGCTATGCTGAATTATTATCTGCCCTAAATATAAATATTTTTTAATGTCTGTATTCTTTCCCATTTTTCTTTTTACTTCATAAATTTTGCTTTATAGAGAAGAAAAGGAAACATAGTACACTGTGGCGCCCGGAACAGTGACCTGATAATTAAAAAAATCTGATAATTGAGATTAAGTGATAATTGAAATTCATTTAACTTAGAAAATCGTACTGAGATCTTGTTGAATAAAAACAAATTCAAAATGGAAATTAGGAGCAAAATGATGGCACGACACTCTAGGGAAGTTCGAACGAATTTATGGAGGATTTTTCTGGCCGCGGTTCTGAAAGAACAGAAAGTAACGTTGACATAGTAAGTAACATTACTTTAATGGAAAATGTTGGTGGAAAGGAGAATTTGCAGAAGATGGTAGTTATAGAAAGCATAATGTCATAAGTGATAAAGGAGCGTCAGGAAGTGAATATGGTAGTACTATTAAAATTATGTTCCAATAAACGTTGGGAAGGCTCGATTATGGCACCAGGCATTATTACCAGTTCCAAATACATTTCTGACCCATTAATGAAACGGTGATAAGAGATTTTGCTCAAAAATAAAATTATTATCTTAAAAGTATCAAGGAATCGGTAATGTATTTATGAAGGACTTTGCAATCCGTAAAATTGCTCCATTAAAATTGTGTGGTAAACATAAAACTCGAAGTTATTAGAATTATTTCGAGGCAATTGTCTTTTATATTTGAGAGTATTGTAAATAGTGCCTCTGTAAAAGGTATTGAATTATTTAAAAAAATAGGAAAATTTGTTCAGTCAATACTGAATAATAATGATAAAGTTAATATGAGGAGAATAAAGGGAGAGGAAAGGAGAAAGAGGGAGAGTAAGGGTAGAACAAGATCTGCCGGGTTCCGCTAGTTTACTGTACGCAATAACGCGTTTCTCTAGGTTTCTACTTAGCATGTTCAATAAAGTTTCATCTGAAATAACCGCTATTTTTTTCCTCATATGAGAAGGTGGTACATTACGATGATCTTCCGCCCTTCTTTTGATGCCTGCCACTTCGCATTTAGCAGCCAGTTCCACTCTATTCCCTAAATGCATGTGCACGCCCTCTTTCAAATTTCAATTTTAATGTCCAGATTCGTGACACAACGAGCATTTCAGCTATCATGTTTTTCACATCTCCAGTACTCCATATTTCTATTTTTGCTAAATCAGTGAAACTGATAAACATACTTTTCGCAAATTAATTATCTTTCCCTGTTGAACGAAATAACTGCGCTATGGCTATTTTTTCTATTGCTTCAAAAACTACAATTGTGGACGAAAATGCAATACATATTCGTGGACCAACAACAATAATGGACGGAAGTAACTATGGATGGATATTTAATGGAATTCATGCAGCATTTTTGCAGGCAATGTTTGGAATCTTAGGAAGAATTCTTCCTCGTCGCTCGACTCGGTCAAGGCCAGGTCTTCATTTGCGAGAGCGATTTCTTCGACGGGCATCCTGACAAGATCCATGTCGAACCAAACTCGCTCAACATCATTAAGCGTAGGCACTGAATCTCTCTTGATGAACCTTACGTGTGTCCGATCGTTCTGTGACAGATTCGAAGGGGGTTCTCCTGTTCAACCTCCGTTTCTACAGAAAATCCTCTCTGACAATTTTCGGAAGATTCAGCTTTGACGCAATAAAGGTCGTCGACTCTCTTCGCGATCACGTTAGTATCGCCCTGTTCATCGAATATTTCAGATTGATACTTGTCGAGCAGCACCTGGTATCCCTTGTCAACGATTTTCGCGACTGATAAGAGTTTATGTCGCAAATTTGGGGCATGCAACGTATCAAGCACCTTGACGTCGCATGAATCACCTTGCGTCTTTGTCTTGATCACGGCCATGCCTTTTCTCTTGATTTCGGCTTGATTTCATTGGCTAGCTGCATCTGGACACCTTCACGGTTTTCGAATTCCGTGGAAACACTTAAATTTTGACACAGGTGTAAAGAGCAACCACTATCGAAGCACTAGTCACTGACAGTTGTTTTGCTCACGTTTTGACATGAGTCGATCATCACTTCACCTGACAGGAAAGCCAAGTTGGCTGATCCGTAGTTGCTCTTCCTTTTTAGCCGACATTCCGACGACTTGTGTCCATATTCGTGACACTTGAAACAATTTCTAGTTGAACGTCTGTTCTTTCAGTCCTTTCTGCCTTGACTTTATTTTATCCTTCTTGTTCTTCCTCGCTCCATATTCCTTGGTGATCTTGGTCCTCAGATTGTCAGACGTTGGCAATGTATCGCGACTTTCGATCGCCACTCGGAAATTCTCATAGCATACAACGCAGCAAGCAAGCTATACAACAACGCGAGTAAATCGTCATTTATAGCCACATCCATTTCCGCCAGCTTATCGACAGAATCACAAAATTTGCATAAGTGTTTGTGAATGTAACCATTGTCACTTCACACATACTTCTTTGATGTTAGGTTCTTCAGTAACTACGCTTTTCGGGCGAGCCCTTTTGACGCGAATGTTTCCTCGAGCTTCAACCATAATGCGCGTGAAGTTTTACAATTTTTCTTCAGTTTCAGTTGATTTGCATCAGATCGGACTTTGCTTTCTTAGTCTTTGTTTTTCCACTTTTTAATGGCTGCTGCGTTGTTCTCTGTCGACTCCGGTTTGACTATTCCTCTGCTATCGTATCCCCAGGCATCAATCTTGACTAAAAATACCTTGATTTGTATTTTCCAGGTAACGTAGTTAACGCGCCCGAGCGCCTCGATGCGTGTAGTACCGTTCGCGTTCATGGCCGATAATGCCGTTCATGGCCACGTGCGATCAACAAACGGATACACAACCCTGTATTTACGAACTGTCAACCTTTCTTGCGCATTGCGAACGTATTTCTATCGCGCATGTGCCATCGAACAACCAGTCACAGCTCACATGTGCCAAGATCTCAGCTTCTCGTTCTTTTCTCGTCTCGACGACCGAACGATAATACACAATGCCGGCTTTCCCTTTTTGCGACACTCAAAAGGGAAATACCGAGTTTTCGCGCACGCACGAAGCACCGAACACTGTTAACATTTACCTGGTTTACTGTCCGAACCAGTTTACATTTGTTCTGTCTCTTGTCAGGGTTTTCTCACAACCATACGTATCTGTTTCTTCCTCCCTCTTACGGAGCGCTTGGAAAAGTTCGTTTAGAACTTGTCACACAAATCTTGGGCACTTAGCACTATCGCACGCGATCTTGTGCCTGCATGCGCGTCGACTTAGTGAATCTCGAGGTCTTCTCCACTTGGTGCAAACGTGGTTTCTTACTCCACTTGGTCTCTTACTTGACGACGCCACATGTTTTGATCACGTTGATTTTCGCTTCGTTGTTTTTATCGTAAATCGATCACCTGTACGACTTCTGGGCCCATTACCAATGTTGGATAAATTGGGATTCAATGTCCTAATAAAAGAACTGAGTTGAAAACCAAAACGTATTTTACACAACGATGTACCGTCGCTTGCACAAAAACTGGGCGATGTCCTGAGCCGAACTTTACCAGAGTTTTCCGACCCCTGCTCCGCCCTGCGGGATCGAGATGACCAATCCGCTTTAGCTTTATTTCAGAGAGGCGGGACTATTTATCTTGAACATTACAAAATGGCGATGATCGCGAGTTATATTCTAGTAAATATTTGAATATAAGTATTAATCAGCCAACAGTTTTACATAAATTGTTGTATATACATTTAATTACATCAATAAATTCATGCAATTTACCAGTAAAAACATATTTCAAAACAGTTATAAAACGTTTTTTTTTGCAAAAAATAACATTGGACAACGAGTATTAAGCTCTATATCTATATTTCTTTGTTTATTATAGTAATATTTAATATACAATGCAAATAATTTGCATTGTACCTAGTTATTTTATTAGAAAAATTAATAACTTAAAGAAATACGTTTTAGAGTCAGTTACACAAACACGTTTCCGAGATTTTTTTAAATAAATTCATTATCATCAGATCCACACGCTCTAACAGTCACTCCAAGACATTTAAATTCCTTTACTACTCCAAATATACCTATTTCTGTTCTAGATCATATCGAGATTTCCCTACAACCATGTATCTTGACTTTTCATTATTTATTTTGAATCTTCATTTTTTATGTTTTTATTAATTACTGGATTAAATATTACATATACAAAAAATATTATTTTATACTTATTTTTCAAGTGACACGCTGACTCCAAAAAGCGGGAAATCGTTTATGTATGAATTCAAAAGCTTATGCAGCCGTTCTCTAAGTGTTAAATGATATCCACCAACATTTTTAGTTATTTGGATTATGCACTAAACAAAACTTTCAACATTTTGTTTTACCAGTCTTGCATGGCTTATTAGGTATCTCCTAAAATAATGTAACAAAAAAAAAAAATTCAACGTCAAGTTAAGGGTTAAAGAATTTTTTTCTGATGAAATAATATTATCTAAATAAAAGATCTTCATCTTCACCTTCATTACTAGTTTACCACTAGTTCATTAGGAAAATATTCGAGAAAATCATATTGCGAAGACTGAAAAACCACCTGTATTCAACCAATGCTATCCCCAAGGTACAGTTTGGATTTACAGAAAGAATCTCAACGCAACACCAACTACTAAGAACTTCAGAGTACATTTATTCCGCTTTTCAAAAAAAAACACCACTCCATAGCTCTATTTATTGATATTACACAAGCTTTCGACCGAACGTGGCACCAAGCTCCTTTCATATAAACTAATACAAATAGGCACTCCAATACTTAAAATCAATAATAACAAATTTCTTAAGCAATAGAACTTTCTCAGTCAATGTTAACAACCATTTATCCAACCCAAGAACAATAAACGCTGGACTTCCCCAAGGCTCTCCGTTATCACCCACCCTATTCAATCTCTATGTCGCTGACCTTCCCACACTCAATAAAATAACTATCGCTCAATTTGCCGACGACACAGCCATATTTGCCTCCGGTACAACCCTCACTGAGTTAAGAACCCACTTACAACTTTATTTAAATATGATAGACAGCTGGGCTGCTGAACTTAAAATCCAACTAAATCCTAACAAAACCGCTGCAAAAATATTTAGTTTAAGACCCCACTCTCCCCGACTTCCTCTCACTCTAAATAACAAATCAATAGAATGGTACCCCCCCAATAAACCTGTAAAATATGTAGGATTATATCTTGATACCAAGCTAACTTGGGGAAAACATATAAGTGCCAAAGTGACCCAAGCTAAAATAAAACTGTCGGAACTACGATCACTAATTTAGAGAAACAGCCCAATACACTGTAAATCAGCCATAGCAATTTACAAGACATTTGGTCGATGGAGCTGACGTTTCGGCCATCTTGCTGTGGCCTATACTGCTACCGAGTTAGTATACTTGTGCAGTTTTGTGAACGCACGTAAAGTGCAATGCACGTTCACGCCACTGCGGTGCAGCCATTCCTACCCTTACGGGCATCTATGGCCAATCCTGCAACATGAAAAGAAAAAAACAGATCAGTTAGATTTTAGCCAACTGGCGCGCGCATTGCGTGTTCAAAGCTTATATTTCAAGTCTCATTTCGCTGTTTCAGATTTCTCTTACTCCAGAAATTGTTTCGGTCGCTTATACTTCGCCCGTTGATCGGGTTCGTATGAAGTGACCTCGGAAATGAGAGTGTTTTCCGAGTCAGCAGCTTTTTTGAAAAATTTAGTGCTAATGCTTTTGAGGTGCTCTTTTAGCAGTGGCATTGAAACATCGCGATGCAAATTTTGAATTAAACTGTATTTAGGGGCGCAGAGGGCGGCCCTAAGGCATTCATTTTGAACTACCTGCAGTTTATTTAAATGACTTTCTGCAGCAATCGCCCAGCTAGGGCATGCGTAGTCCATTTGTGACCTAATAATTGCTTTATAAAGCGTGAGGCAGTTTGTCGTTGACAGTTTGCCCCGCCTATGAAATAAATAATCTTCCGCACGTTATCTATGTGCAGGTTGAAAGCGAGTGAGCTATCTAATGTCACTCCTAAATACTTAACATTTTTGGCCCAATTGATTACGTCTCCACAAAGAACAAGCGGCCTCGGCTGCGTGAATCGCTGTCGCCGTGTGAAGAGCACGGCCGTGCTCTTACTCACAATGACTTTGACCCGCCACAGCTTCAGCCACTCCTGGATCTGAAGTAAATGTTGATCCAAATACTTCTGGAGAAGCTCGATCTTTTTCGACGTGGCTATTACAGCCGTATCGTCGGCGTACAGTGCAAGTTCCGTCTGAGGGTGCGAGGGAATATCACGCACATAGAAGCTGAAGAGCGTAGGAGCTAGCACGCCCCCTTGTGGCACTCCGGCCCGTATGGCGCGGCGGGTAGATTTAACATTCAGAAGCGTTACTTGAAACGTTCTGTTTGCTAGGAAAGAGTGAACAAGGTGTATTAGGTAACTAGGAAGGTTCAAGGTGTGGAGTTTGTAAAGGAGACCGACGTGCCAAACCTTGTCAAATGCGCTGGAAACGTCGAGGAACACTCCGCCTGTGAATCGGCTCTCGTTGAAGTTGCGTCATACGCGGTCTGTAATTCGCACAAGCTACGTTGTGCTGTGGACCGCGCGCAAGCCAAACTGCTCCTTATTCAGTAATAAATTATCTGAAACATATTTTAAAAGTATTTTTAATATTAGCTTTTCACACAATTTTCCGAGTGTATTTAATAAGCTGATAGGCCGATACGACTCGGGCAGTTTAGGATTTTTTCCCTGCTTATGAAAAGTTAGTACATGAGCATGCTTCCACTGACTCGGAAATTGCTGAAACATTAAGAATGAATTAAACAGTGCGACAAGAAACACTATGGTTTGTTGCGGCAGCTTCTTCGGGACGTCGTTACTGATGCCGTCTGGGCCGGGAGCTTTTTTAGCTTTCAGCTCTGCAATGGTTGATTTAACTTCTGTTTCATCAGTGAAACTCGGCTCGTCGGCGGGCGCGTGCAGTGCCGCCATTACCGTTTGTTGCACTTCGACAACGTGCGGGATTGGCGGCGCCTCCTCTACCGACTGAAACTGAGATTCTATAGCTAATGCTTTAGAATCTCAGTTTCAGCCGGTAGAGGAGGTGCAAGGAGTTCCGCTTTCGCCTCATTCGACTCAGCGAATTCTCCTGGGCTGATTTGCAGCGGCGGCACCGTCACTTGTTTCCAAGAAAGCATGCGGGAAATTCTCCATAATGAATTTTCCTCAGGTTTGAGGCCTGATAGAAATTTTTCCCACTTCTTATTGCGAAATTCGGCTAGTTCGATTTCAACTTTACGCTTCAATCGATTTAGCTCTCGCTTATCAGAGGGGTGTCGCGTACTCTGCCACACTCTGCGCGCTCTGTTTTTCCTGGAAATTAAGTTTAAAAGGAGAGGTGTTAATGGCTGCTCCTTCTTAGAGGAGCGTTGCTTCTCAGCTGCGGCGTTGAGGCTGTCAGTCACAGCTTCGGCGAATTTAGCTGCTACAGTTCCTATTTGCTGCGGATCTGAAAGAGCAGTTGCGTCTGGAATTCGTTGCTGTAGCTGCGTCTGAAGTTGTTTCCAATTTGTGCGCCGCATCTGCGTCGTAGGTGCAATAGACAGCGCAGCGCCGCCGCGTCTCATCTCTGCGATTACTGGGAAGTGGTCTGAGGAAAGTTCATAGGTAGTGGTTAGAATAGGCGAATAGTGGAGTTTATGGCAAAGCGAGATATCTAAAACATCGGGCTTGCCATTCGTCTGGTTAGGATAAAAGGTATGTGAGGCGGGAGAAAAAATCTCGCAGCCGTTTGCGTCGGCAACTGCTTTCAGCTTACGGCCGCGAGGGCAAGTGATGCGGGAACTCCAGGCCGTGTGTTTGGCATTATAATCGCCAGCCACAATTGTTGGAGTTGAGTGCGCCTCTACTAGTTTAGCAATAACTGCAGCTAGTTGGGCGCATGTTTCCGCGGAGTGGTCGGGACGAGCGTAAAGAGAGACAAGCCGCAACTGCCCGCGCTCCGTCTGCACGACAACAGCAGTGGCCTCGGCGTGCTGCAGCTGCGGAAGAACTAAACATAATGATTTATGTTGCGTCTAATTAGTATTGTTGTTTCGCCTCTATTATGGTTCCGGCCTCTGTTGTTCCGGTAGCAGATATACCCTGGAATATTAAAAGAAAGATGCGGGCTTAGTCATGTTTCACCCAGCATCATGACAGAAATATTGTGCCGAGCGAGAAAGCTGTGTAATTCTGACTGCTTCACTCGCGCGCAGATGCCGTTGCAATTCCAGAAGGCAACGGTGCAGCTATTCCTATAAAAAGAAGGAGAAGCAGCCATTATTTAAGTTGCAGAGGTACGAGGTGCTGGCGAGGACGAGGAAGAGCGTGCCTCATCCGCCGCTTCCGCCGCAGCGGTCGCCGTCACCTCATGGGAGTGCACAAGTAATTGTGTCACTACCACTGAGGATGGTCGCCGGCTACTCAGCAGGATCGCAGCTGATCCCGTTCCGGGCGAGATCGTCGATGATGCGATGCAGCACGCGCTCCTGCTCGCTCACAGAGGAGGGAACGGGGATTGCCTCCGCCGACCTCCTTCGCCGCTCCACGCGAGCGGTACGCTCCTCGCGGCCGCGTCGGCGGCCGGCGGCTGGCGCTCCCGGGGTTGGCGGGGGCGTGGGACCAGTGCGTCCGCGTACGTCCGCTCCTGGCGTCTCTGCTGCCACTGGGCGCGTTGGCGTTCGCGTCGCGAGCGCTGAGACCGCGGTGGCTGCGGTGGTAGCTGCGGCAGAGGCGTAGAGGAGCGGCGGTGCGAAGGTTCGCGCTCCCGTGAGGGAGAACGCGACGCCTCCGACCGCGCGTCGGCCGCTCTCCTCTCTTGAATGCCAGCACGCCGCTGGCGATCCCTCTGCTGCCGCTCGTGACGCTGTAGCTGGACCTGGTTACCCCTGAAACAGCGACGCTTGTACTCGGGGCAGCCCTTGTACTTTGCGCCGTGATTATCACCTTGGCAGTTACGCTCCTCCGCCGGGAATTTAGCTCCAGCGGGCACTGCGCTTCGTCGTGGGCGTCCCCACAGTTCCTGCAGCGCGTGCGGCGCTTGCAGGTACGTGCCACGTGCCCGAAATCCAGGCAATTGTGGCACTGCGTGGGCCCGCGCGGTGGCCGATACACCTCCACGCGAACGCGGAGCTCACGTATGGCGGTCACCTCCCGGAGCGCCCGGTGGCGCTCTGAATCCCGCAGGGTGGCGACGACCAGGGGAAGTGGCCTGCCGCGTCGTCCCGGCCGCTGGCTGCAGATACGATACAGCTTCCGCACCTGGAATCCAACAAGTTCCAAGTTGTCATGGAGCGCCTGAATGGAGAGCTCCAGCGGTATGCCCCGCAAAACAAACCGCAGGAACTTCTCGTTGCCTGTGGAGTACGTGTGGTACTCCACAGACTTCTCCTCCAGGGCAGCGAGCACTTTCCGGTGCGCCTCGAGGGTCTCGTACCGAACCTTGACGGCGTCGCTGGCCACCTCTGCGGTGACCGCGGCGTCGCTGCTGGCTGCGTGTCAAGGAGACCGAAGATGTCCGCAACCCCGTAGAGAAAGATGGGGGGGGGTGGCGTCGGCGGGAGACGAGGGTGAACCCGTCCTCCTCTTCTGCTGCTGCTGCTGCTGCGCCGGGGGCGGCGTCGGCGTCGCGGTGGCGGTCGCGGCGGCGGCCGGCGGCGTGGTCCCGGCGGCGGCGTCTGCTGCGGCGGGCGCCGCGTCAGGAAGCGGCGGGCTGCGCGGCGGCCGACGTGGAGGGCCCTGCGCCCTGCTATCCGCTCTGTGGTCTCCTCCTGTTGGCAGAAGGAGTCTTCTTGACGCAAATGAACTCAGTGGATGAGGAACCGCCCCGTCGTTTGACGGTCCCTCAATCGGTCGTGCGCCCGCTGGCCCTTCCACGCGCACCATTCCCACCCGCAGACGGGGTGGCGAACTGTGTCGACGCGGCAGAGCTCGCCGGCGACGACATATCGCCTTATAAAAGCTCAAAGAGCTTAGAAGGGCAAAGCTAGGCCTTTGCTCTTTAGCCCTTAAAAGGGCTGTTTTCTCCCGCGGCGGCAGAAACTCCCTCGGCGGGCGGAGCGCTCCTCGGGTGCGTCCGCTCTCCTCGGCGTCCGGCGACCTATCTGTCTGTCACTGCTACCGAGAGGCTAGCGTGTTGCAATATATTGGACGGGTGCGCGAACCGATAGGCCGCAACGGCGGCCAATGGGAGAAGGGCAGGCGACCCGCGATTGGCGGAGAGGCATAGGAGCGATAGCGGGAGACCGTTTTAACCTCAAAATATCCAGAAGTCCGCCTTAGCAACACGACAACGAGATCACACAGCACTAGACCGATTTAATCAAATTAGCTACCCAAATTCCCCGAAATACTAATCAAAATTCAGGACAGACGACGAGCCCAACGACGCTACTACGCCACTCGCGACCCAAATGACAAAGCACACTTCCAAAAAACGAGACGAACAGTTTCCCGATTATTAAAAGAATTCAGAGCCGACCAATGGGACAATTTCATAAAAAACGCCGACATAAAAGACCGCCATGACATATGGAAAGTACAGAAGACATTACGAACTGCCAACACCCCAGTGACCGCCCTCCGAGACACCATAAGAAAAACAGAAACCTACGACCCAGCCAGGAAAACTGAAATTTTCGCAGAGACAATACATAAAAAATTCACGCCGACTCCGACTAAGTTACATTTACGTAAACGGAAACTACGTACAGGCAAACGAAACTCGACCGCTGGAACTGAACGACGTAACTACGGTAAATCTCGATAGCCCCGAAACTCTAACCGACATTACAGAAGACGAACTAAAAGACGAAATCAAAAAACTAAATCCCAAAAAAGCAAGCGGACCAGACAAAATAAACGCAGAAATGCTCCGACACCTACCACGCAGCGCCATCGCAGCTCTCCTTCAGATACTCAACGCAAGCCTCCGACTATGCTACTTTCCGACCGCGTGGAAGCACGCCACGGTCATTCTACTAAGCAAACCAGGAAAGAACCACAGAGATCCGGAAAATTACAGGCCCATTAGCTTACTATCACAAACTTCAAAAATCTTCGAAAGACTACTACTTCCAAAAATTCAATACCACCTAGACGCAACCTCTCAGAACCGAATCACACAATTCGGGTTCAAAAAAAGGCCGCTCTTCATCTCTACAAGTTTTCCTCCTAGCTATGGAGGTAACTTCAACGCTAGTACTCTCTCGAACTCTCCCCGCAATATTCTTCGACCTCACTGCCGCTTTCGACAAAGTCAACCACCGCCTACTACTAGCAAAATTGCAAAAACTTCTCCCACAACATCTTCACCTTCTTCTAACCAGCTACCTAACAAATAGAACTTTCCAAATTCGTCACTTATCACAATTCTCCTCTCCACGCAACATTCTCGCCGGAGTCCCACAAGGAGCAGTACTCTCTCCGCTACTCTTCACTCTCTTCCTTATGACCTTCCAACCTTTCCAAACGTGACAGAATACCTCTACGCCGACGACATAGCCTTCACTGCCAAAGCACAGACGCGCCCGCAAGCCATAAGACGACTACAAACAGCCGCAAACGGACTCACAACGTGGTGTAAGCTAAATGGGCTCACCCTAAATGCCAGCAAATGCCAAGCCATCGCATTCACGTGGAGCCGGAAAGAAAAGCCCCTCCCGTTAGAAATAAACGGATCGAGAATACCGTGGCGTGCCCACATAACTTATCTCGGCGCCATCCTCGACGAAAAACTCACCTGGACTAAGCATTGCGAGCACGCAGCAAAACAGATGGGCAGCAGAATCGCGCGCCTCGCACCGCTACTACGAACGAAGACGCTACGCGACAAGACGAAAAAGATCCTGTACAACACCTGCATTCGAAGCGCCGGAACATACGGATGCATCGCCTGGGCCGCAGCAGCAAAAACTCAATTAAATCGCCTGGAACTAGCCGAAAATAGATTCATTCGCATCGCCTACCGACCAGGACCCGAGACCCCTTACTGCACAATACGCGACAATCACAAAATGACGAACATAAAAAGACATATATACGACCAAGCAAAAAAGGAAATAGAAAAAGCTTTCACAGACTCCACTCTAGACCCCCTTTTCGATAAATACCGCCAATACTACTGTAAAAAATCCCCTACCAGCTACAAACACATGCCAACCGACGTCCGATTTCTAAGACCACCATAAAATATTAATTATTCAAAAGTCCAGCGGAGTAGCCGCGTCTGTAATAAAAACTATCTCCACATCTTTCTCTTCAACTCATCTTCTATAAAACAAAAATTTCTCTCCACTCTCTTTAATCAAAGAAACCGCTCTGCGCATTACGCTGCAACCGCGCCTGCCGCCCAGCGGCGACGCAACCCACCTAACATCCACCGCACAGCAGAGGGGCCGCGGCGCCGCTCGCACCCGCGCGCGGCGCATGGTCCCACGCCCACTCAAGACGAAAACTTTACCTAAAGACCACAGCGGATGAGCGCCTAACGGCGTAGGCCGCTACATGCAGCAGAAAATAATTCACTCGCGCGCTCCGCCTTAGCCCAACACGCCGCCGAAACGGGTCATCTCGTCAACTACCACGAAACCCGCACAATATTAACAGAAGACCGGTGGTGGCCTCGTTTGATCAAGGAGGCTCTAGAAATCTCTAGGAGGGCCGCAGACGTCAACAGAGACGATGGACTCCGCCTCATCAACACCTGGAGACGGGCCGCCGCTCTCCGCCAATGCGGTAGCGCCCCGTGGAGACCCCCCCCCCGCAGACGGCCAATGACGTGACCGCTTTTTTGATCCGCTTTCTTTCGGCTTTTCTCCCGTCCCCGAGGACGCAGATTCATTTTTTAGATATGCATTCTGTTTAGTTCTCTATCCTCTTCCCTTTCCGTCCTACCTCCCTCCCTCCACATTATCTGGTCTCCCGTTATCGCTCCTATCCCTCTCCGCCAATCGCGGGTCGCCTGTCCTTCTCCCATTGGTCGCCGCTGCGGCCAATCGGTTCGCGTACCCGCCCAATATATTGCGACACGCTAGCCTCTCGGTAGCAGTCAATGAATCAATGAATCAATTCCCAGTCCCAATCAATGAATAAATTCCCGCCTTGCCAGGGCAACTGGTGAGGGGAAAATGAGAAAAAAATCGGTAGCAGTATAGCTCTGAAGAAGGCCACAGCAGCTTTCCAACTCGCCAACAACTCCCGACTACAAGCAATCGCCAGACTAAGAGACAGAAATTGTAATCGCACCAACCAGCCCCCACCAGACTTCTCCCATGAATCCTTCCCCGGACTCGACGGCAGAACCTTCGCGGATACTACTGCGAACAGAACTGACAACCAGGATTCTTCGACTACAACTGGCAACAGCACCAGCAACACCCTAAAAGACATCAGTTCATCAAGAACAACAATATTACCAGAATCATCCAGATAATAAAAGACATTATCAATATTTTTAAAGGACCCTGCGACCCACTCGTCGGTTTCAAGCCGTAAGGCCAGCACCCGACCTGAGACGTCTTGGGGGCGACCTGAGACGTTTGGGGGAGCATGTTGAACACAGTTCTACGAGTATATTATAAATAGGGACAATTTAAATGAAATATAACTTTTACTTTACTACGTATATACGGAGTAATATACGTAATGTAGAGAAGTTATGTAATGCTGCGCGAAAAAACGGCGGATTTTGGCAGAAAAAAATTCATTTCCGAATCCTGATAACAAAAAAGTGGATAAGTGCAGTTGATTAATTAAGAGAAAAAAGTCCTCTAATACGTGATGTAGCCAGAATCCCTATTTTGTTGATCCTTAATGCCGAAAACTCAATTGAAAGCGAAACGCCCGCCGTCTGTCCGTCTGTGAACACTACTAGCGCTTAAACCATGCGTAGGATTTTTTTTTTCAAATTGAAGAAACTATCTGTCTATCTATCTGTAGTTGAAGCTTTGAAATTTTGAAAACCATTCTTTAAAACTTGGGGTTTTTTGATCAAGCCCACGGACATTCTCAAATTTTCTCAAAAGGTTTGCTCAAATTTTTTTCTTTAAATGTATTGTAATAACAGCGCAAAATACACTTATAAAAGTGGCATAGGTTCTATTTTTAAGGTTTTGAAAATTGCAAAATTTGAATTTTTCTGCGTCTTCCCAAACTAAAAAAATGGCAAATTTTCCCTTCAAATGAAATTTGTTGTCCATAATTACTCCTTTCATTAAGATCTTGCACGTTGTTTTGAAAATTTTAATAGTTTCCTCGCAATATGGTGTACAATATTTTCAATAAAAAATACAACAAAAAAAGATTTTCTGTCTTGTCTCTCACGTAGCTCATATTTCCATTAGAGACAATTTGTTCACATTATTGTATTTATGTATACATATGCTCTAAATAATGTTGAATTAATTTTCTCGAAAACTCAACAGTTTTTTTGGGGGGGGAATGAGCACAAAATTCCGCATTTTCGGAAACACTCAAACGCCATTTTCTCAAAAATTGCTCCAATTTTTTGTTTCATATTTTCAACAAATATTACTAATTGCAGTGTTTATTATGACGTTAAATTCATTTTTGTGTACTCTTACGGTTTTTTTAAATACACAGATGTAATTTTTATGTACCTATCACACCGTTAATATGAACATTTGCATTGATTTGTATACATTATTGCATTTATAAGTGGAAGTGTTTCCAATGACTTCGAATGAAGTTTTTCGAAAACTCAAGAGATTCCTCTGAAAAAGAGTTTCAAATTCCTCTTTTACAGTAATGCTTAATCGCCATTTTCTTAAAACACGTCTTCAAATTTTTCAATTAAAATTTCTATTTAGAACAAGGTTTTCTTCTTTAATATTCTTGAATGTTAATATTCTATATAGGTCCTAGTATTTGGAAACCTAAAAGAAAAGAAAAATATCAAAAAATGTGTTTTGGGTGACAATAGATGACAGCTGGCGAGAGAATGTAGGAAGACCTTTTAATGCCATTGCACACAAGGGAAATTAGAAAAATTTGCTACTAGAAAGTCGGTAGCACCTCTAGATACCTTTTTTAGTTCTTTTTAAAACATTTTTCGCATTTTTAATCTATTTTAACATAATTTTAATAGTATTTAAAATAATTTTACGAGATGCAACAAATGGTCTTCACACAATTCCTGAGTAACGTATTCCATTTCTTCGTTCACAAATTTTAAATGTCAATCGTATGAAATCTAAGGTTCCTGTGACACCTATCAACACCATTGTGGGTGCGGCGGATTTCGCGAAAACTAAAGACAGAGATTTCCTGGTCCAGTTCAACCCAAAAATTTGCAAGTGAAGTTCACTTGAGCGAAAGGCATGATTACATCAGTAAGTATTCAACAGCTTGAATAGTTCATCTGACCTTTTTTTGATAAATTTTTATGTCATTTTTTGTTTGCTTTTTTAAACATTTTAAAAACATTTTTAGAGTATTTTAATGATCATTCTTAATAATGATTTCGGTTATCATAACTATCGTTGTGAGCAGCAGGTCACTAAAACTCCTCAATACAGGCTGAATTCGATTACCATTTAACAAAGTAGTATTGAATATTCATCACCGTCGCTCTACCACAGATGCTGCAGTAGCAATGATGGTTGTCACTGAACCATATCAGCCGGTGCTCTTGGGTGTTGCTTTTTTGTTGATCTTGCTGTTACTATAGTTCTCCTGAATTCTCAATTAAAAATATTAAGATTTTTATAGAGAAAGGTTTTTGAGGACTTAACTGAGCAACTGTCCACCTAATCTCAAACGATTTGGCCCAGCTAACCGCGTTAACATGAACTTCTAATAACTTTTAATACGTTATTATAACTAAACTTTAAGCATTATAGGCGGCGAAAACTACATATTTCATCAATGGTAAAAAGTTCCTGATTTCATGAATATACAGTTCTTATTTTTTTATATTTATTGATGTGTAATTTTTAATGAAATTATCGACAAAATTGCACTCACCTCACATTTAAAAGCGAAATATCTCCTTAATCGGCTACCACATCCAGCGACATAACAGCTTTAAATATGCCAGGGAGTCACCCTTTTAATACAAATTCAAATAATTTTTCACTTCAAGAACATTTTCACTTTCTCAACATCTGCTTTCTGCATTATTTTCTTTGGGCAAGTTTTTTTCTCTATAGTCACTAAATACCATAAATGTTCATGTGACTTAAAATAAATTAAAAAGAACATTTTAGGTGGGCTGACTGACTTAATCCCACATCACCATGCTCACTTTACAAGTTGAGTTTTTAAAATTTCGCTCTCTAAACTAGTTTATTTTTCTCAAATACATTTTTTCCTCTACAAATTTCCTCCACATAATTGGTGCCAGATCTAAAGATCTAGTGCATGTAATATTATGAATACACACACACAAGAAGAAGATTGAAATATATATATATTGTGACATACCCATATGTCACATTAAAATTAAAATAAACTAACAATATGGGGACAATATGGTGGAACATGCATTACGAAATATCACGAGAGCTAGAGCTTAGCAACGACCGTGAATAAACAATGTAGTTTTTGTTTTTTCTAAATGCATTAAGAGATGGCTTGGTGCCGAAAGTAGAAAATTTGGGATTGGGCGAAGAAGTTTAGACGCTACACCAAAATATAACAAACGTATGGATTGGCTGGGTGAGAGAAGGACGGTCAAATGTTATGAAAAAAATGAAGGTAGTTTAATACGAAGTCTTCGAGGGATGAATCATGCAGGAAGATTTCATTCTGCTCGGAAACGCGCTTCTGAACTGATCGTATGTTTGTGAGAGAGAACGAGTACAATCGAGATAGAATTGGGTTATCAGTGAAATTTTAAGGACAGTGAATGATGGACGTAATGGAATGATAATTTTGATAGTTTGAGACCAGCTTGGATAGGGGCAGAAGAGGATTTCGTGGAACTTTGGACTACGGCAAGCTCGCAAGATATTTCGACTGAGAAGTCTACGAGGGACATCAACGAAGAAAAAATAAGTTAACCGCGGTATAAAGTGTAAATTGAAAGATATCTTGATCAAAGGCCTAAAAATTGTAAATTCACTAAATTGTTTGCTAAAAGCATAGAAATAAACTTTGTTGAATTTTGTTCTTTAAAAAAGAAAGTGAGCTTTCATTTAGTCAATCCAAACAGAAATGAACTAGGAATAGAATCATTCTATTTCAGATTCCCAGCTGCGCTGTATAGTCGGCGGATCTTATAATCCATTATAGAGGTAATAAGGATTATAATATATCGTGACCCATTGACCCAGCAAGCCGGACGCAAAGATCTTTAGCAGATATAAGTTTGTGTTTATATTTTTGTGTTTATGTGTTTTATTTTTGAACCAATTTGAGATATAAATGTAGAGAGAGGAAATTTTGTATATCTCAATATATATATATATATATATATATATATATATATATATATATATATATATATATATGTGTGTGTGTGTGTGTGTGTGTGTGTGTGTGTGTGTGTGTGTGTTTATTATATGTTATATTATATTATTATATATTTATGTTATATTATAACTATACTTATTATAGTTATATATTTCTACTTATTTATAATTATTATTCAATCTAAATATTATAAAATATGAAAGTAATAAATATTTGATCGATTTCTTGGTAGAGGGGACGAAGTTCCCAATTCTACGAAAATTGACCAATTGAATAACAAAAAATTGAACTAATGTTAAAATAGAAGTTGTAGCATAATATAGATAATATAGGTAATATAAATAATATAGAAGATGTAGCATTACAATAAATACTATGAAAATCGAAAACTGATTTTTGGAAGGTTTAGAAATCTGTGAACGACATTATATCCAATACAACCAATATTTGGACTTGATCACTTTTATCAATAATTCTGCGATATTTAAGAAGCTATTTAAACAGTAAAAAAGATAAAAACATTTACATATTTATAGGCTTCAAGAGTGTAATACAAATTTATTGGGGATCCTATTGTATTTTATTTCAATCTATGTCCCCGTCTGAAGTTGGGACTCATGAAGTTGCTTAGGCCGAAGGACGGCCTAGCGAACAACTAGAAAACTCTAGCAGAAACGTCTACTACATAATACGAACGATGTGTTAGAAACAATAAAGATATCAGGTTCAGAAATTAAGACTACTCTTTTTATTCCTTTATATTACAAAAGTTCAAAATGTTACCAACTCTCTGATATTTGGAAATAAAATAAAGTGACCGTTTTTGTAAGCTTAAAAAGTCTTCTTACACACCTGTTGAACAAAATATATTACATTATTTAATACTGGATATAAATTCCATTTGCTTTGATTATTGTCTCTAGTCTTTACAACATAGATTTCAGCAACGTTGCTGTAGTCGTAGGGTCAGTTAAACTTCGGTCTCTCAGACAAGCATGTTTAATATTGTTTTATTAGACAAACTGTATTTTCTATTTTCAAACCCATAACTGCCACATATGACCTACAGGGTCATATGTGATCAGTGAATGTCATGGAATTTAAGAAGTGAGTGAATTTGCTTTCTTAGTATTTTAAGGTAGTTTTAAGGTAGTGTCACTCTAGTGGCGCCTCTAGAGTGACCAGATTAGTAACCAGAGAGGGCACCAAATATAAGAATATTTACCACTTAAATGTCCGACCCATTTTTATTACGGGACATTTGATTGATGCACAAGTCTGGTCAAAGATATCCCAATTCTTTTGTTAATATTCTGTCTTCATAATTCTAGTTTCTATTGGGTTTCTATTACTTTATTCATGTTAAAAATGGATGCCGATATTCATATTTTTTTGTGAAATTTTAAATTTAAAACACGTATACGAACTGTGCTCGTACAGATCAAAATACAACCAATTTCGCACAGAAACATTGAGGAACAGATTTTTTAAACACCGTGCTTACATACGTCCCTAACGTGTTTGCAAATGTCAAATTTCAGGCAGCCACATGGCGCGGTCGCACATGATTTGTGATCGACGAGTGCAAAAAGCTCACATAATTCCCTCTCACTTTCTTCCCTACAATGGAATTCATCCTCGTGTTAAAGGGCTAAGCAGCGGCCACAGGCCTCCTGTGTCCAATGCCCTGTTGCCAAATCCTGAGCTGTTGCTACTTGCTCGGTTATCGCTTCCCAGCTATGATAACAAAAATTACACTGCTGACCTGAATAGCCGTTACAGCTTTCTGTCGGAAAGTAAGGGTTTCAGTGCAGCTGATAATTAGTCGATTCTCAAAAATATTTAATTGAAAAAACCACCTACCGTTGACGCAGTTATTCACTTTCTATTCATCCAACTCCCAATACAAACAATAAAAAACCGGTCTTCTTTTCTTGTTTTATTGGTAACGGTTACGTAATATGTTACAACTTTTACACTACTAACACTTCATTCTCCTAATAAACGTTAAGGAAACGACAGAGACACGGCTGAGAGACAAAAAATATAATTATTGAAAAGTAAAACGTATAAAATTCCACGTCTACAATTGATTTCAAAGTCATTTGTCAGATACATACTCTAATGTACAGAATAAAAATATTAGTAGTGCAGGCTAGGATTTGAACCCGAGATCTTCAGCACAAGAAGAAGTCACCCAACCAAACACGCTACGATATTGTCCGTGGGTAGGTCATTTATGTACTGTTTTGAATATTACAATGTTCTTGATGCCAGAAAATTCTTTCGAAAAAGCTACTGTTTTTTTTTCAGACAAAATTGTAAATAAAACGTATTTTAAAATTTAGTATTTAAAACGATTGCACTTGGAAATAAATCTCTAGCATGTGTATTAGTGGTGTTCGAAAACGTATGTATATATTGTCACCATATAATTTAAACTTTTGCGAAAAACACTCATATTTTAAGAAACGTGCACATGAGATGATTTGAAAGACTAATATTGAAGAGCAGATTGCATTAAGAATGAAATATGTATAATTGTCTTTCGTCTAACGCAGTGTATTCTTCAGACAACATTCACAGAAGTAACGAATAGTACACAGAAATTGCCAGAATAGCAAACATTCGTTTCGGTACATTTTTCAGTTTTAGAGGAACATCATTTTGTCACACAATAGATCTTCATTGTATTAATTGTAATAATTGATTAATTGTATTGTAATATTTTTTCAAATATACAATTTGTCCGATTTGTTACACACGATTCAAGCAGGAAGCTTTAAGTTAAATTTACTATGCGCACGAATACTATAAAACAATTAAAAAATTAAAACTTTGTAATGGAAATAAGAGTTACTATGTTTTTAAGTACACGTTGGAAAGGTTGCGATAACTCTGTGGCATCGTTACAGTTTTCCCTGTAACGTTACTGACCGCGAGGCCCTAGAGTTTGAGTTCCGACGTTGGCGGATGTTCGACTGTGGTTACATTTATAGGTCGAAAAACTTTGGAGCCGTTTTGACGAAAAGTTTGAAAATGCTCCCCAGGGCTTCAACTAAATTAACTCCAAAATTTAAAGAATTATTTTCAAAATCGCAGGGCCTGGATTCGGGCCAGATCTTTAATGGAAAATTAATTTTGACAAAAATTATAGGAATAGTTTACACACTAGTTTTCACAGAGAAACAGACAGACAGACCAGTGGACACGTGGAGGGAGAGACGGACGTTTTGAAATAATAACAACACTCTCTTGGTAACTTAAGACCCCAAAAGGTCTTAAGGTTCCATTAAAATCTCGACATCGATTTACTGCAACATTACATGCATACCTCTCTAAATATTACTTTTTTTAAAAAATTTGTTTTATTTAAGGTCGCTTCAACATCTAAGGTCATTAGCGACCACTATTGCTGTTAACGGTATGGTAACTATGTGGATGAAACGATATGGTGATTGATGATAAGGGGTGAAAGGACGAACACAAATACAACCTTGCCGAGGCGGGACTCGAACCCGCGACCCTTCAGTCCGAGATCACTACGACACTACTGCCTTAGCGATCTCGGCCACCGGGCCGGCAAATATTACTTTTGTTACACCCAATCTTTACGATAAAGTAAAAATAAATATATAAATAAATACACTTTCACGCACCACAAAGTTGGTTACACGCAAGAAAGAACACCAATTACAGAGCCCGAATTCCTGCCCGTCAGAATGCAGTTGTAATGTTATTACATAAATAGGGGGTCCCACCAATTATGGAGCACCCCCACAACTTCTAAACGGTTCAGGATAACGAAATGCAGGTTTTGCTGAACAATGCGGAATCATGGGGCAAGAAACAAGCCGTAGAGAAATTGTCTATAATATTTTTAATTTTCGAGAAATTTAATCATCTTCGATTTTTTAAATGGAACTATATATTTTTATCACCAGCAATGGATAGATCATGAAAAGAGGATTAAAATGATGTATCATATGCTAATATTTTGATAGTAACTTGAGTATAAAATTAGGATTTCTGATATGTGATTTTGAATTAAACGGGTAATCGTGTAGCAGCCCTTGCAACTCTCGCTTTTGGGGGAGATGGCTATCACGGCGTCTAGACAGTTGCGTCTTGACTGAGAGGGTGGCAGTGGGGGATAAGAGGCATAACTACAGCAATTCTTGGTGTTGACACAGACATCACACTAAGAAATACCAATTTTAACAATCAGAATGAGAAATGTTTTCCATTTATTTATTTGGATTTTACTTGCCTTCTACTAAAATTTCAAAACATTGATCGTTCCAAAGAACGATATAAAAAAATTGGTAGCGTAAAGATGATGTTAATAATAATAAATATCATTTTCAAACTGAACAAGAAGCTAACCAGCGTCTCTTTGTTGGTAAATGTCATTTTCAACTAAAATGATCACTGATGAACATAAATTGATCGCGGCCGTCTGCAGCTAAGTTCAGCTTTTGCACGGCTTGGCCAGCCCTTGTTATGACAAAACGTCGCAGGCGGAGCCTCACAAACCATCGTAGCCAATCTCAACGCAGGGGGGAGTGCCCTAACAAAATTACCACGTACAAAATGGCGGGCGCCGCTACTTCAGATGTGGAAGTATTTTCAAAGAAAAATGCATGGAAGAAACACTTGTATGAACATCAAAGTAAATTCATTGAAATATATATGAACACATAGCACTTAACCACTGTTAACACAATTCTTTTTGAAGAAATTACATTGATATCACATAAAATAACATTAATTTTAAGACAATTACGTTCTTATACACACTTAAATTCCAATATTCTTGTCCAAACACAATTTATGAACTTTATTAAATGACCAGTTTACTAGAGAATTTTGCGATAAGAAAAACGATTATAATTGCATATTTTTAATTGTTTATATGTATATTACATTTGCAAAAATGCAAAATACTGTCTTTCTCGAATCGTTAGGACAAGCTAGGGAACCATTTCAATTAAAGAAACTAAAATTCAAAGACCAACTGTATACAACTAAAGTAACAATTAAACTAGATATTAAGCAATTAATTTGCATCTCATGTCAAAATTGTTATTTCGCAGTTTTTGGTTCTGGGACATCAGAAAACCCTTCTCACTTTAGAATTGCAAAAATTGGAAATTGTTTATAAATGTACAAATTTTGCAAATCTGTTTTATTCTCTCATATCAATTCCTTTTACATAAGATGCAAAATTCCGCAATTCAACAGGATCTATCGCCTTTCGTTTTCGAGATACGCAATTGTTTATAGGATCTTAGCGACTGATGCCAACCCTCACTTGTTTCCAACCCCCAATTCATTCAATCTTGGCAGTCAAGTATAAAATTCAAATAGATTTGCAGTGTCTTGCTTTCAGCTGATTAAATTGTTAATTAAATTGTTTAATTAAAAAGTTTAATTGTTATTAAATTAAATTGGGGACACTCCCCGGCAAGAATATTTAATTGCAAAATTTTTAATTCGCAGTTTTTGGTTCTGGGACATCAGAAAACCCTTCCCACTTTAGAATTGCACAATTTTGAAATTGTTTATAAATTTTTAAATTTTTCAAACAAAACGTATTGCTTTTTTAAAAATGTCTTTAAAATTCCGCAATCCAATTAGCGCGCTATCTCTGTCGTTTTCAAGATACGTAATTGTTTATAAGAAATTAGCATGTCATGACAATTATTTTTTTGGCAGTTCCACGCTAAGCTTTTCTACAAGCCGTTTTGCAACGGCTCGCTTAGTTTCTCCGGCAACTACATTTGTAGTTTCTAACGGGGGTAGAGGGGACAAGCGGCCACAACGCTTGCATATGTTGCCACGAAAATTGTTACTCTTTAGATATTCCTGGTTTTCAGCTCCCTAATTTTTCATTTTATTCTAAATACTTTAAGTTCCATTTGTTTAACAATTACAACATAAATTTTAAAATACTACTCGTCGGCTACCGAACAATCCTCAACTTGGAAGCAAGAAAGAGTCATCAATTGGCTTCCAGAAATACCTCCCCGGTGAAAATTGCGTCCTTCCTCCACACGTTTCAAGGCGAAATAGCCTGAGCTTGTAAGCGTAAATCGTAACACTCGCTTTCCCTCAAGAAAGCCTTTATCCACCTTCTTAGGAAGCCAATTCTTTACATTTAAAATTGTGAAAAAATTTTCAAATTAAATATACAAGAAAACAATAATTTTGCATTAATAGTCTTCACGTATAAATATAGACATTAAAGCTTCCGGCTCCTCAGTATTCACACGTTCCAAATACGAAATACATTGTTATAACATCCACAATTTCATTCTAACCAGTAAGTCTGCTGCCTTTAGAAGCATATAGCATCAGCATGGAATAAGCGAAAAAGTAATAATACTATTATATGTATTGACATATTTTATTTGGAATTTGTACTGAAGGAATGTGAACTTACGTATGCAGTTAAGTAATTTTCAATGAAGGTGCAAAGTTTGCAAATAAACATGTTTTTAAAATTCAATTATTCCAAGTTCCGAACAATTGCTAGAAGCATTCTTTTCCATTCGACACTAACACGCCAATGCTTTTTGACACTACCCTCTGAATCTAAGTGGATTGTTTGAGGTCATCGCTTATCGCGTCAAAATCATGGAAGTTTTCATGTCTTCGAAATACGTATACGCCGAGGTCATCTTCATAAACACAGAAAATCTCATATGAAAGAATCAGCCGTCATTTCAACAATGAAGCTACTACGACATAATAATCATAATATCCTCCATTTCGTTTACTTAATGTGTTCTTTCGAGCATGCTGCGTTTCTCTGAGTAGCAAACATTAACATAGTCGTTAAAATTAAAAGTAACTATTTAGAATGAAAATTTGAAATGAAGTTCACATCTTCTCGTAATTGTTTGTAGAAAGTCATATCAGGTTAGTATTATTGTAATAAAATTGTAGTTTTATTTAATTTGAAATAACTGCTTGGATATTTTTGCGGTTTAATTAAGAAAATATAGCTACCCGAATTTGACGCTATGAAAAGTAAACAGTTCGAGGTTTCCACTGCGAGACGTGTTTCGTCATCCTTATTCATTCGCTTAGTATACTGCAATCGCTTTCATTTATCAGCAATCATGTTATTATATAGGGTTTCTCATGTATATTTGGTACCAGCTGTCCCACCAAATATGGACCACCCCCATAACTTCTAAACGGTTCAGGGTATCGAGTTGTAGTTTTCACTGAACAATGCAGAATCATGGGACAGGTAACATGCTGGTAGAGGAATTCTCTATAATAGTTCTAGCTTTCGAAAATTGAATCATCTTTGATTTTTTAAATTGAACTATATATTTTTTCATCAGCAATGGATAGATCATGAACATTGGAATAAAATAATGTATCATATGTTAGTATTTTAAGAGTAGTTTGAGTATAAAATTAGATTTTTTGGCATTAGATTTGCAAGTAAACGGGCAGCCTTCGCAACAGTCGCCGTTTTGGGAAGGTGGCCTTCGCGACGTTGATACTGTTTTGTGAAGAGAGAAGTGTGAGAGGGATGGCGGTGTAGGATGAAGGTGTAATTGCAGCAATTCATGATCTTAACATGAAAAACTTTAAACAAACATCAATTTTAACGATCTGAATGAGAATTTTTTCCCAGTCGTTCATCAGAGTTGAACTTTTCTTCCTCTGAAATTTCAAATCAACGATAATCGAAAAGAACGAAATAAAAAAATATTGTAGCGAAAACGATAATTTTATTAATAATAATAATAATAATAATAATAATAATAATAAAGGCAATTAACAAAAATTAATCTAAATTAACAAAAATCTAACTCGGTGCAGAAACAAGCCATAATTTTAATATACGGGAAGTGAAAGAATTCTTAAAGATTTTAATTGTAATCTCTTGATTAATTCATGAAATAATAGATAGGTAGATGATCTACCATCATTATGAGTGTGCAGGAGTATGACAATAAGATGGCCACCCTGTTATCGGATACCTCCACGTACCAGAAGGTTGGCAAAGATCCCACTCAGTCACTAGTTAAGCATAACAATCAATTGATTTCTAGGCTCTTTAAAGAAAACAAAATTGATTCAGCCACCAAATATAGATTAACTTGCCACAATGGTGTCAGCCCCAGGATATACAGCCTGGTGAAGGATCACAAGCCAGGCAATCCTCTTCGACCGGTGGTGAGTTTTGTCAACAGTCCTACTTATGAGACTGCCAAATTCCTGAGCAACCTTCTCACATCATTAACATCTGATGCATACAATATTAAAGATTCGTTTCAATTTTACTCGACCATCAATTTCCAGGAATATTCCAATTTCCAGGAATCACCAGGAATATTCCTTCAGGTTTCCACTTAGTGTCATTACATGTGAGCTTATTATTCACTAACATCCCTGTGCAGCTTGCTACGGCGATCATTGCCAACAACTTGGACCGACTTAGGGACAAAACTAAAACTAAACTAAGCAAAGCAGATTTTTTCCAATTGTTTAGTCTATGTTGTCAGGAAGGATATCTTGTTTATAAATCTCTTCATTACCGAATGATGGATAGCGTGGCGATGGGTTCCCCTCTATCCCCTGTTGTGGCTTATTTAGTCATGAACTCTCTCATAGATCATGTCATTGAACACCTCCCATACAAACCTACACTCATATATAAATATGTTGATGATTTAATTTTGTCTTTACCAAAGGGATTGGTGTAAGTAAATATAGGTGGATGTGGGACTAATTGTCATACTTGTGTATATTGTAGCGGCACAGACCACCACGAGGTATTTCGGCCATAATCCCTTGCAGCTGGAAACCGAACAAAGGGACGAATGCCCAACGCGTCAAACCACGCCAAGGAAAACCCTGACGTCATGGGAAGGGCGCGCCTCGTCTTGTGACGGGGCGCGAGGGCCTCGTCAGGGCGGTTAATAGATGAGACAAGTCACGTGACGCGACCCGATGCGTGATTGGCGAGAGCCACCGCGTCATCATGACAGGAGAGGAATGGCGCGTGCAATAAATAGGGAGAAGAGCACCTTCTTCTTGTTGAAAATCTTCGGTGTGCGAGCTTCTGCTTTTCTGAGTCGGAACTGGCTCAGCTCCTCTGAGTATCGCGTCGCCGTATGGCTGCCGAGCGCCGTATCGTGTCTCGCGCTGAGGCGTTAGCCGCCGAACGTGAACTGGTACAAGCGTGGACGTTACCGCGTGTACGCACGCAATCGTCCGCCCCACTGTGCGGGCACCACCGAAGAACGGAAGACGGAAGGCGCCTTCCTGAGGCATCGCTCTCACCACGCCGCCACTTCATCGAGTTGCGAGGGAGACAGGAGCTGACTGAGCCTCGCTGCCACCGGAGACCACCACCTACCAGCGCCGATCACGGAGCATTCGGGTGAGATCGCCAAATAGGGCAACCGCCCACGGACATTTAAAAGTGGAGAAGGACGGTTAAGAGAGAGAGAGAGGAATAGATCGTCAGAGCGCAGTAGGCGTAACTTGTAATTTAATACTGATATGATGTATGGGGCATAATTGTTTATCTTGGGTGGGTATTAGTGTAATTAAAGTAATATTTATTATATAATCAGCTCGTTCAATGACTGAAAACCAGAATCCAGTCATGCATGTCTCCCGAATCCTCTGCCAGCGTCTATAAGTGGCTACGCAGGTGAGTTCTCACTACCACTGGCAGCCGGGCAAGCAGTCAGCCCACGTCGGACAGGGCAGAAGCTCACCATATTCTACCCAGTTCTAACTCTTTGTGCCATTGTGTATATAACAACATTGGAAACGTGTTTAATCATACTGGTTTTAACCAAATATTGTTGTTAGTTACTCTAGCTTGTTTGGTAATTAACATTTTTTTCTTTTTAAAATTTTAGTCAATAGAAAAAGTCTCTATGATATTGAGTTCAATATACATTTATTGGTCAACATCAGTATTATCGTCATCGTCATCGTCATCGTCATCGTCTGCGTCTGCGTCTGCGTCTGCGTCTGCGTCTGCGTCTGCGTCTGCGTCTGCGTCTGCGTCTGCGTCTGCGTCTGCGTCTGCGTCTGCGTCTGCGTCTGCGTCTGCGTCTGCGTCTGCGTCTGCGTCTGCGTCTGCGTCTGCGTCTGCGTCTGCGTCTGCGTCTGCGTCTGCGTCTGCGTCTGCGTCTGCGTCTGCGTCTGCGTCTGCGTCTGCGTCTGCGTCTGCGTCTGCGTCTGCGTCTGCGTCTGCGTCTGCGTCTGCGTCTGCGTCTGCGTCTGCGTCTGCGTCTGCGTCTGCGTCTGCGTCTGCGTCTGCGTCTGCGTCCGTCTGCGTCTGCGTCTGCGTCTGCGTCTGCGTCTGCGTCTGCGTCTGCGTCTGCGTCTGCGTCTGCGTCTGCGTCTGCGTCTGCGTCTGCGTCTGCGTCTGCGCTGCGTCTGCGTCTGCGTCTGCGTCTGCGTCTGCGTCTGCGTCTGCGTCTGCGTCTGCGTCTGCGTCTGCGTCTGCGTCGCGTCTGCGTCTGCGTCTGCGTCTGCGTCTGCGTCTGCGTCTGCGTCTGCGTCTGCGTCTGCGTCTGCGTCTGCGTCTGCGTCTGCGTCTCGCGTCTGCGTCTGCGTCTGCGTCTGCGTCGCGTCTGCGTCTGCGTCTGCGTCTGCGTCTGCGTCTGCGTCTGCGTCTGCGTCTGCGTCTGCGTCTGCGTCTGCGTCTGCGTCTGCGTCTGCGTCTGCGTCTGCGTCTGCGTCTGCGTCTGCGTCTGCGTCTGCGTCTGCGTCTGCGTCTGCGTCTGCGTCTGCGTCTGCGTCTGCGTCTGCGTCTGCGTCTGCGTCTGCGTCTGCGTCTGCGTCTGCGTCTGCGTCTGCGTCTGCGTCTGCGTTCGCGTTCGCGTCTGCGTCTGCGTCTGCGTCTGGTGTCTGCGTCTGCGTCTGCGTCTTCGTGTCTGCGTTCGGTGTCTGCGTCTGCGTCTGCGTCTGCGTCTGCGCCCAGGTTCGTGTCTGCGTTCCGTGTCTGCGTTCAGGTTCGTGTCTGCGGCGCCTGCCCGCAGGTTCTGTCTGCGTCTCCGTCTCCGTCTCCGTCTCCGTTTTCGCTTTGCTTCTTTGCTTTCGTTTTTGCTTTCGTTTTGCTTGCTTTTTGTTTCTTTGCTTTGTTTTTGTTTTTGCTTTTGCTTTCTTTGTTTTTGTTTTTTGCTTTTGCTTTTTGCTTTTTGCTTTTTGCTTTGCTTTGCTTTCGTTTTCGTTTCTGTTTCGTTTCGTTTCGTTTCTTGTTTCGTTTTCGTTTTCGTTTTCGTTTTCGCTTTCGTTTCTGCTTCGTTTTCGTTTTCGTTTTCGTTTCTGGTTTTCGTTTTCGTTTCTGTTTTCGTTTTCGTTTTCGTTTTGTTTTCGTTTTCGTTTCTTTGCTTTTTGTTTTTTGTTTTTGTTTTTGTTTTTGCTTTGTTTCGTTTTCGTTTTTGTTTTTGTTTTTGTTTTTGTTTTGTTTTTTGTTTTTGCTTTTGTTTGCTTTTGTTTTTGCTTTTTGTTTTTTGCTTTGCTTGTTTTTTGTTTTTGTTTGCTTTTTGTTTTCTTTGCTTTTTGCTTTTGTTTTTGTTTTGTTTTTGTTTTGTTTTTGTTTTTGTTTTTGTTTTTGTTTTCTTTGTTTTTGTTTTGTTTTTGTTTTTGTTTTTGTTTTTGTTTTTGCTTTGTTTTTCTGTTTTTGTTTTTGTTTTGTTTTGCTTTTGTTTTTGTTTTTGTTTTTGTTTCTTTTGTTTCTTTGCTTTGCTTTTTGTTGTTTTGCTTGCTTTGTTTTTTGTTTGCTTTTTGTTTTGTTTTTGTTTTGTTTTGTTTTTTGTTGCTTTGTTTTTTGTTTTTGCTTTGCTTTGTTTGCTTTGTTTTTGTTTTCTTTTGCCTCTGCCTCTCTTGCCTCTCAGCCCCTTGTTCTCTGCTTTGCCTCTTGCCTCTTGCCTCTGCCTCTGCCTCTTGCCTCAGTTTCTGCCTCTGCTCTCTGCCTCTGGCCTCTGCCTCTGCCTCTGCCTCTGGCCTCTGCTCTGCTCTGGGCTCTGGGCCTCTGCCTCTGCCTCTGCCTCTTGCCTCTGCCTCTGCCTCTGCTCTGCCTCGCTCCTGCTCTGCCTCTGCCCCTGCCTCTGCCTCTGCCTGCCTCTGCTCTGCTCTGCCTCTGCCTCTGTTCTCACTCGGCTCTGCTCTGCCTCTGCCTCTTGCCTTCGTTTCTTATTCGTTTTGCTCTCAGTTTTCGTTTTTGGTTTTCGTTTCGTTTTCGTTTTCGTTTGCTTCGTTTCGTTTTCGTTTCTCGTTTCGTTTCGGTTTTCGTTTTCGTTTTCGTTTTCGTTTTCGTTTTCTGTTTCTTGTTTTCGTTTTCGTTTTCGTTTTCGCTTTGCTTTGTTTTGTTTTTGTTTCTCGTTTTTTGCTTTGCTTGCTTTGCTTTGCTTTGCTTTTGCTTTGCTTTGTTTTGCTTGCTTTGTTTTCTTGTTTTTGTTTTCGTTTTTGCTTCTTTGTTTTGTTTTGTTTTTTGCTTTTTGTTTTTGTTTTTGTTTCGTTTTCGTTTCTGTTTCGTTTCGCTTCTGCTTTCTGCTTTCGTTTCTTGTTTGCGTTTTCGTTTCGTTTCGTTTCTTACTTTCGTTTTCGTTTCTGTTTTCTGCTTCTTGCTTTCTTGCTTTCGTTTTCTAGTTTTCTGCTTTCGTTTCGTTTTCGTTTTCGTTTCGTTTCGTTTTCGTTTTCGTTTTCGCCTTTGCTTTCGTTTTCGTTTTCTGTTTCGTTTTTGTTTTCGTTTTCTTTGCTTGTTTCGTTTCTTGCTTTGCTTTCTGTTTCTTGTTTTGCTTGCTTTGCTTGCCTTGTTTGTTTTTGCTTTTTGTTTTCTTGCTCTGCTCCCTTGGCTCTCTGGCTCTCTGCCTCGCTCTGCCTCTGCTCTGCCTCACTCTGGGCCTCTGGCCTCTGCCTCTGCCTCTGGCTCTGCCTCTGCCTCGCCTCTGCCTCTGCCCCTGCCCCTGCTCTGCCTCTGCCTCTCGCTCTCTGCCTCTGCCTCTGCCTCTGCCTCTGCTCCTGGGCCTCTTGCCTCTGCCTCTGCCCCTGCCTCGCCCCTGGCCTCGCTCTGCCTCTGCCTCTGCCTCTGCTCTGGGCCTCTGGCTCTCTGCCTCGCTCGCTCTGCCTCTGCCTCTGCCTCGCTTGGCTTCTGGCTCTGTCTCTGCTCTGCCTTTGTTCTTGTTTTCGTTTCTGTTTTCGTTTCTGTTTCGTTTTCTGTTTCGTTTCTGTTTTCGTTTTCGTTTTCGTTTTCTTGCGTTTTCGTTTTCGTTTTTGGCTTGCTTTCGTTTTGCTTGCTTTGCCGTTTTTGTTTTCGTTTTTGTTTTCGTTTTTGTTTGTTTTTGCTTTTGTTTTTGTTTTTGCTTTGTTTTTGTTTTGTTTTCTTGCTTTGCTTTTGCTTTGTTTTTGTTTTTTGTTTTTGTTTTGTTTTGTTTTTGTTTTTGCTTTGTTTTCTTTTGTTTTTGTTTGTTTTCTTTTGTTTTTGCTTTGCTTTGCTTTGCTTTGCTTTTGCTCTCTGTCTCTTTGCCTCTGCCTTGGCTCTCTGCCTCTGCCTCTGCCTCTGGGCTCTGCCTCTGCCTCTGCCTCTTGCTCTGCCTCTGCCTCTGCCTCTGCCTGGCCTCTGCTCTGGGTTTCTGCCTCTCTGCCTCTGCTCGGGCTCTGCCCTGCCTCTGCCCCTGCTCCTTGCCTCTTGCCTCGCCCCTGCCCCTCTGCTCTGCCTTGCCTCTGCTCTCACTGCCTCTGCCTGCCTCTGCCTCTGCCTCTGGCCTCTGCCTCTGCCTCTGCCTCTCTGCCTCTGCCTCTGCTCCTGCCTCTGCTCTGCCTCTGTTTGCCTGCCTTCGCTCTCTGCCTGCTTTTGCTTTTGTTTTCTGTTTTCGTTTTCGTTTTCGTTTTCTGTTTTTGCTTTTGCTTTGGTTTCTTGTTTTTGTTTTTGCTTTGTTTTCGTTTTTGTTGTTTTTGTTTTGCTTTGTTTCTGTTTTTGCTTTTGCTTTGCTTGTTTTCGTTTTTGCTTTTTGTTTTGCTTTCGTTGTTTTTGTTTTCGTTTGTTTTTGTTTTTGTTTTGTTTGTTTTTGTTTTTTGTTTTGTTTTGTTTTCTTGTTTTTGCTTTGCTTTGCTTTTTGTTTTTGTTTTGCTTTGTTTTTGTTTTGTTTTTGTTTCTTTGTTTTTGTTTCTTGTTTTTGTTTTTACTTTTGTTTTTGTTTTCTTTGTTTTCGTTTCTTGTTTTTTGTTTTTGCTTTGTTTTGTTTTTGTTTTTGCTTTGCTTTTGTTTTTGTTTGTTTTTGTTTCTTCTTTTGTTTTTGTTTTTGTTTTTGCTTTTGTTTTTGTTTTGCTTTTGTTTTCTTGTTTTTGTTTTTGTTTTTGTTTTTGTTTTTTGTTTTTTGTTTTTGTTTTTGTTTTTGTTTTTGTTTTTTGTTTTGTTTTTGTTTTTGCTTGTTTTTGCTTTGTTTTGCTTTGTTTTTGTTGTTTTGTTTTGTTTTGTTTCTTTGTTTTGCTTTGTTTTTGCTTTGCTTTTGTTTTTGTTTTTGTTTTTGTTTTCGTTTCTTGCTTTCTGTTTCTTGTTTTCGTTTTCGTTTTCGTTTCTTTGTTTTGTTTCTCTTGTTTTCTGTTTTTGCTTCGTTTTCTGTTTTCGTTTTTTGCTTTTTGCTTTGCTTTCGTTTCTTGTTTTGCTTTGCTTTGCTTTTTGTTTTTTGTTTTGTTTTGCTTGTTTTTTGCTTTTTGTTTTTGTTGTTTTTGTTTTTTGTTTTGTTTTGTTTTTGTTTTTGTTTTTGTTTTTTGTTTTTTGTTTTTTGTTTTTTGTTTTTGTTTTCTTGTTTCTTTGTTTTTGCTTTGTTTTGCTTTTTGCTTTCGTTTTGCTTCTTGTTTTCTTGTTTTCGTTTTCGTTTCGTTTTGCTTTAAGGTTTTCTTTTGCTTTGCTTTTGTTTTCTTTGTTTTTGTTTCGTTTTCGTTTCTGCTTTTTAGTTTCGTTTCGCTTTTTGTTTCGTTTTCGTTTTCGTTTTTGTTTGTTTCTTGCTTTTCGTTTTTCTGCTTTTCGTTTTCTTGCTTCTTGTTTCTGCTTTTGTTTTTGCTTTGCTTTTGCTTTGTTTTGTTTTTGTTTTTGTTTTTTGTTTTTGTTTTTGTTTTTGTTTTGTTTTGCTTTGTTTTGTTGCTTTTGCTTTCGTTTGTTTCTTTGCTTCGTTTTCGTTTTCGTTTTCTGCTTTCGTTTTTGTTTGTTTTGCTTTTGTTTGTTTTCGTTTTTGCTTTTGTTTTTTGTTTTTGTTTTGTTGCTTTGTTTTGCTTGTTGCTTTGTTGTTTTACTTTGCTTTTGTTTTCTGTTTTGTTTTTGTTTTTGTTTTGTTTTTGTTTTGCTTTGTTTTTTGTTTTGTTGTTTTTGCTTTGTTTTGCTTTTTGTTTTTTGCTTTGTTTTGCTTTGCTTGCTTTTGTTTTGTTTTGCTTTGCTTTGTTTTTGTTTTGTTTCTTGCTTTTGTTTTGCTTTTGTTTTTGTTTGTTTTGTTTTGCTTTTGCTTTGCTTTCGTTTTTGCTTTGCTTTGCTTTCTTTGTTTTCGTTTTCGTTTTCGTTTTCTTGTTTCGTTTCGTTTTCGTTTTCGTTTTCTGTTTTTGCTTTGTTTTTTTTGTTTTCTGTTTTCTTTGTTTTTGCTTTGTTTTCGTTTTTCTTTGTTTTGCTTTTGCTTTGCTTTTGTTTTTGTTTTCTTGCTTTGTTTTGTTTTGTTTTGCTTTTTGTTCTTTGTTTTGTTTTTGTTTTTGTTTGTTTGTTTTTGTTTTGTTTTGTTTTTTGTTTTGCTTTGTTTTGTTTTGCTTGCTTTCGTTTTGTTTTGTTTTTGTTTTCTTGTTTTTGCTTTTGTTTTTGTTTCGTTTGTTTCTTGCTTTGCTTTTGCTTTTGTTTTGCTTTTGTTTTTGTTTCTTTTGCGTTTTGTTTTGTTTGTTTTGTTTTTGTTTTGTTTTGTTTGCTTCTGCTTTTGTTTGTTTTTGTTTTTGTTTTTGTTTTTTGTTTTGGTTTTTGCTTTGTTTTGCTTTGCTTGTTTGCTTGTTCTGCTTGCTTTGTTTTCGTTTTTGCTTTGTTTGTTTTCGTTTTTTTTTTATTAAACTTCCCAAATAAATTAATTCCCCCTTTTTCAAGTTTCTGTGTATTTTTTTAAAAAAAATTACATTTTCACTGAAACTTTTCATGTTTAATTGAATATGGATTGTAAAACCAGGAACTATCACTCCCTACAGTCTCAAATCTTAATAGTAATCTTAAATTTACATCCAGGGTCAGAATGTTATATTGTATATTGGTAGTTATGTCCTAGTATAATTATCGGTAACAGTTATATCATAATTATATCCAGTTGTACCACTCAATAGCTTAATGGGACTGGGATCATGAGATTTTAGTACTGTATCTTGTGTATTAAAATTTGGGCAGAATACTGATGCTTCCAGGTTGATGGTTTCAACTAACTTATTTATTTATTTCTGTATTTAATATTTTTCTGCCCACCCGAGCAGGGTTGGTATGGTATCTATTTTATATATACAATATAAATTTTACATTATATATGTATAATTATACATAAATAATAATAATAAGATGAAAAAAATAAAATATTTAGAAATAAATAAATAAATAATGTGGTTGCTTGTGTTGGCTATGATGTCAATGGCTATTCATATGAGTGCTAAATCTGTTAGAAATTGCTAAATCTGTTAGAAGAGAAGCTGAAGGTTTTTACTCCCTCAACAGAAAAATCGAATATAAACATCGTACAGGAACCACTGGAAATGGACCGAGTGGCAACCGTACGGGAGCCACTGGGAAAAGCACAAGTAAAACCACCTACCTTTGATGGCACTTCTTCATGGTCGAATTATTTGAAACAATTCAAGGCTGCTGCAACGGTAAATGGCTGGTCCGCAACAGATTGTGCTACGGCCCTGATTTTGGCTTTGCGTGGTAACGCCGTCGATATTCTAGAGACAATACCGACCGATGAACAGTCAAACTTCGAGCAAATTGTCAAGAGACTCGAAACACGGTACGGGCAAGCGCACCTAGAAGACATGTATTTTACCCAGCTAAGGAACCGTGTTCAGAAGCCTGGAGAGAGTCTTCAAGAACTGGAAGCTGATATTTCTCGCCTGGTGCGCCTTTCGGACCCTGATGCCTCGGAAAGTTCCCTGCAACGCACAGCCGTCAGGTGCTTTATTGAAGCGCTACATGATTCAGAAACACAACAAGCATTAAGACTGGCGAGACCGAAAACCTTAGCTGACGCATTAAGTCAAGCACTAGACTTCCGGGTTGCAAAAAGAGCATCGAAACGTGACGGACGAGTACGAGAATTGCAAAACGGCGTCGATACATATGACGAAAAATATTTGGAGTTAATGGTGGAGAGGTTGGTACGCAATTCTAGTGGCAAAAGGCGACAACCCTGATGTTGAATTGTGGAGAATTAGACGGGGAAAAGTCGATGGACCGTCCACTGAAGCACCAAGAAGAGCCGCAGTCTGTTGGTAAACCTAGCAGCCAGCGAGGGAAACTAAAGCAGGTTGAGGGAAAGGGGGCATCCATCGACCTGTCAAACAAGAGCCCCACTTTACGAAATACACGTCAAGTCCATTCGAAAATTCCCCTGACAGCGTTTACGTAAATGCACTCGTAAAAAACCGGCTACTTTTGATAGGTGAACAAGACATTATACGAACCGATTTTGCCAAATCATCTCATCTAATGCCGTCCAAAGGGAAGCTTCGAACAGCCACTGGTGACTCGGTGAATGTTGTAGGAGAGAGGGTTTCTCCTTACCATTAGAACTGTTGTTTCAGTCAACGTTCGCTGGTCGCTGACATAGAAGAAGAAGCACTAGGAATGGATATTATGACGACATACGGGTGCCAACTGGATTTATGACACGTGTGCTGAGACTCAACGAAGTGGAGGGTGGTTCTACATTCACGTAACAACATTGCCGTGAATGTGATTGCGGCTGACGACGTAATCTTGACGGAGCGTAGCGAGATGTTTATGGGCGAGCCCTGAGGGCGACATTCCAGCTGGAGAGATTGCTATCCTGAACCCAGAAGTCACGACGAAGACATTGGTCGAGGAATTTAGTACCCAAAGAACTGGTCAGGAGTGAATAAAACCCATACCTGTGAGAATAATAAAACATTAATCACTATCCTGTTAAGTTGAGAAAGGGAACAGTGATTGGTAATGTTCTACGGTATCCTGGGTTTTTGGGCAGAATGTGAACCGTCCCGGGAACCCCCACCCTAAAGGAATTCCTGAACGACGCAGAGTCTGGTTACAGAGGCATGTAAAGACTTATCTCGGGAAGAGTGTCATAAGGCTCAAGACCAAATACGGCGCTACCAGCATGTCTTTGAAGCAGACGGTGTAAAGGGAAAAGACTGATATTGTTCGTCACCGAATAGACACCGGAAACGCCACACCGATTCGCCAAGCAGCTAGAAGATTACTTCTGTCGGTAAAAAGAAGAAGCAAATGAGATTATTAAAGAGATGAAGAAGAGGCGTAATCGAACCATCAGCAGTCCGTGGGGTTCTCCCGTCGTATTGGTAAAGAAGAAAGACGGTCGACTTGGGTTTTTGTGTCGATTTCGACAGCTCAACAATGTAACGAAGAAGGATAGCTATCCATTGCCCCGTATTGACGACATGTTGACACGCCTTCTGGGGCCAAGATCTTCTCGACACTTGACCTGAAAAACGGATACTGGCAAGTAGAATTAGATCCCAGAGATCGAGAGAAGACTGCATTTACCATCGGGTCAGGTTTGTGGCAGTTTACAGTAATGCCTTTCGGGCCGTGTAATGCTCCAGCTACATTCGAAAGATTGATGGAAACAGTGTTAGAGGTCTGTCGGGAGAATGTCTTGTCTACCCGACGATATAATTGTTGTTGGGAAAAACTTGAAGACCACATCAATAACCTAGAACAGGTGTTTTGAGGTTGAAGGAGCGAACTTGAAAATCAGCCAAAGAATGCCCTTTATTTCGGGAAACAGGTGAATTACCTTGGGCATGTAGTATCTGGAGGAGTAAAACCCGATCCGGGGAAGGTTACAGCCGTAAAGGAATGGCCGGTCCCAAAGGATAAACATGAATTGAGAAGTTTCCCGGGTCTATGTAGCTATTTTGCCCTTTGGGGTTTTGGGATTTCAACATCGCGAAACCGCTGACTCAGCTGACCGAAGAAAAACGTTTGTTTCCCAAAGGGGGCAAGATGCCAACGCGCTTTTAAAAGCTTAAAAGCGCCATGCTGTGTGCCCCTATATTGAGCTATCCACTACCTCAAGGGAATTATATACTTGATACTGACGCAAGTAACGTTGGTATTGGAGGGGTATTATCGCAGATACAAGATGGACGAGAGAGAGTAATCGGTTATGAAAGTGCTATCAAAGCCTGAACGCAACTATTGTGTAACCCGAAGAGAATTACTTGCTGTGGTGAAGTCCGTTGAACACTTCTACAAATATCTCTACGGTAAAGAATTCCTTTTGAGAACAGATCATGCTGCTTTGAAATGGCTGCTGAACTTCAAGAATTCGGAAGGTCAAGTCGCCAGGTGGATTGAAAGATTGCAAGAATTCACATTTAGAATAGAACATCGAAGCGGAAGTAGTCACCGGAACGCCGATGCTCTCTCCAGAAGACCGTGCCCTGAAAACTGCAAACATTGTTGTCATGCGGAAGATTAAAGATATAGGCGCAGTGTCGAAAAGAGGACCAGAATTGAAACATGTTTGGAAATGGAAAATAGCAGGACGGAGACCAAGTTGGCAAGAAATAGCTCCCTGTTCTTCAGCAGTAAAATCATATTGGGCGCAGTGGGATTCGATTACTGAAGAGGAAGGTGTTCTTAAACGAGTTCTGGAAAGTGAAGACGGCTCGCAGAAGAGGACGCAGATATTGTTACCAAGAGTAAGGGTCCCTGAAATATTGAGGGAATTGCATGATGGAACTTCGGGAGGACATCTCGGTATAACGAAAACCTTAGAGAAAGTGCGCGAACGATTTTACTGGGTTAATTGCAAGCAAGATGTAAAGATGTGGTGCACAAAGTGTCAAGTTTGTGCTACCAGTAATGGGCCACATAAAAAGAGACGAGCGAAGATGAGGCAATACAACGTTGGGAGCCCTTTCGAACGAATTGCCATTGACTTGGCTGGCCCATTTCCAATGTCAAATGATGGAAATAAATACATACTCGTGGTTATGGATTATTTCAGCAAGTGGGTTGAAGCATATCCCCTACTTAACCAAGAGGCCACGTTAGAGGGGGTAGTGTAACGAATATTGCGTCATCCCCCGGCGCCACTCCGAGGTGCCTGTGATCGCGGGTTACGTCATCTGCCGGCGACTACGAGCTGCCGGTGAGCACGGGTTGCATCACCTGCCGGCGGATTACTCCAGAACAGTCGCGGCGTCCGGAAGGTTCTGGATTGTCTTGACAGGTATAAATACGCGACGGCCGGCGACCGCGAGTCAGTCTTGAGCCGCTCGCAGTAAACGTGGTCGTGACGTACTGTGGTCGGTGACGTGAACTGTGACCAGTGCATCGAACTGTGATCAGTGCAGTGAACTGTGGCCAGTGCTTAGGACTGTGCGAGTGTGCAAGAGGAGTGTAGTGTAAATAACTGAAGAGAAGTGTAGTGTAAATAAAGCAAGAGAAGTGTAGTGTAAATAACTGATGAGAAGTGTAGTGTAAATAAATAATCGAGTGTTTTCAGTGATTGTGTTAAGTAAAAAAAAACGTTTTTGTTAAAATAATACGAGACTTTTAATTCACCACTTAAAAACGTAACAGTATGCATGGCATATGTATATGATGTGCATGTATGTATGTGATATGTGCTGATATATGTATTCATGGCATATTTTGTGTGATTTCGAATGTTGTTCAGACAAGTTTTCTTTATTCCATGTGATTGTTTTTTTGAAACCCTGATGAAGGAATTAAATATTCCGAAACGTTAATGTGTTTCATTAATTGATCGATCCCGTGATCCATATCCTAATACATTAGTATCACATCTAAACCAATCTCTTACCAGCTGGGACAACTTGGGAACCGAAATACAAAATATTTACTCAAACCTTGAAAATGCAATAAGGAAGGCCGCCTTAATCAACAATAAAAGACAAGAAAAAGTAAGAAAGAAAAAGTAAAAAAATTTTCAGAGCTCACAAGCTAAAAACGTGAAAAGGAAAATTTAAGATCACAAACAGAATCATACAAAAATAAGAACACTTCAGGTCTATAAAGCAAAAAGTTGGTTCATTGGATGACAGGAATAGACACAGGAGGTCAGTTGATAACTAATAGAAATAAAATTATTTTACAGGCCAAAGCTTTCTATGAGAATATCTACGACAGTTCATTGGATAACTACAATAAAACAATGAAAGAAATAAAATATATGTTAAATGGCCCTACATTGGAAACAACGAATCGACACCCTCCATTATGCTGTGTGAGGTCGAAGCAGCTCTGAAAGAACTCAAAATGGGAAAGGCTCCAGGGAAGACGGAATCACAAATCTGTTTAACCTCATTCTTGAAAAATAAGAAATACCAAAAGAGTACTATCATCCTGATTCACAAAAAGGGAACAGAAACGATATAAACAACATAGACCAATAAGTTTATTGCCTGCATTTACAAACTATTCTCCAAAATAATCAATAGAAGAATCAGAACGTCATCAATGAACTTGGAACAAGAGGATTTGTCACTTTTCTACAACCGATCACCATCAAGTCGTCAACCAATTACTGGAAAAAAGCTCAAGAAAATAACCTTAAGATATATCTGACATTTATAGACTTTAAATAAAGCTTTCGACAGGTTGAACACCCGGCAGTTCTACAAGCGTTAACTGCATAAGGAGTTAATAAAAAGTATGTTAGACTTTTAAGTAAAATGTACACAAATAGCTGGGCAAAAGTAAAGACTGAGATAGAAGGACCAATATTCAAACTGCAAAGGGGTGTTCGCAAAGGAGAGCCGCTATCTCCGAATATTTTCATACGTGTTTAGAAACATCAAATAAGTATTTAGAAACAAATAAGTATTTAGAAACGTAGTAGAAACGAATAAGTATTTAGAAACAAAAAGCGAATACGACCTAAACATAAATGGAAGAAAATTAAAAGATTTAAGATTTACCTATGATGTCTTCGCAAAATCCCCAAAAGAACTAGGAGGTACTCTTAATGAGATATCAGGCCTGTGTAAAAATGTAGACTTACAAATGAATACTACCAAGACTAAAATTATAACAAATTGTTCAGTTATACCCACCACAATAAATAACAGTACAGTAGTCTACGTTTAAGAATATGTGTATTTGGGGCAAATAATATCATTCAAAAACAGACAAGAAAAAGAAATTAATACTCGGACCTCTAACTCATGGCGGAAATTCTACAATTTATCATTTATAGTGAATAACAAAAAAGAAGACATAGCAATTAAAAGACAAACATTTAAGCTGCGTGTTACCTGTCCTAATTTACGGAGCACAAACTTGGTCTCTTAAAGTAAAAGAGCCGACCTGGATGGCCGAGGTGGTTAAGAGCGAGTACCGACTCAGCGCTTCGGTCCGAAGGGTCGCGGGTTCGAGTACCGCTTTGGGCATGATTGTTTGTCCCTTGTCTTTGTATGTATGTGTTGTCGCGGAGGGCCTCGCGTTCTGCTGACCCCAGATCAGAGGAGCCCGCAAGTGTGTTGGTGTCTAGTGTATGGTCGAATATGCGTCCCATCGGGACGTAAAGGGTAACCGGCTGTCGGCTGAACCCTAGAAAGAAAAAGAAAGTAAAAGAGAGAAACCTGTTAGAGATATGCCAAAGGAAGATGGAGAGAAAAATGCTGAGATAGGATCACATGCTGACATGCTGAGACAGGGTAATGCTGACATTAGAAGCAAGACAAAATTAAAAGACGCAGCACGAGGCAGATAAGAGAAAGATTAAAATGGAAATGGGGAGGACATATCAGCCGACTTGACTCGGAAAGATGGACTCACCCAGTGGAACCCAGGAGTAGAATGGAGACGTGTAGGAAGGCAAAGGTGGCAAGACGGATTTGTTAGCGAAATAGGTAATTTATGGGACCGCATAGCTAGAGACAGGGAGAAGTGGAAAGAAGTGACTAATGATTTTCTAGAAAGAACAAATTTGTAAATTCATATCTGTAAATAATAGTGTAAATAATAGTTTAAGATAAGAGAGTGTGATAAGTGAAACTAATGTGATAGCAAAATATTGTGAAACAGTTAATGCCTTATTTTACGTGGCGAGACTCGGGCCATCAGGCCCGCTCTTCCGTCTAACCACGCAAATTTCGCTACGCTCCTTTCACCACCTAGAGAAAGGAGGTATTATCTTGGGCGACGAAACAGGCGTATCTCAATTTTGCTCAGGGGCTTCTTTTAGACTTAATGATCTTTTGCATGCAGTAAATCTACGACATGGGGCAGCCGGATTTACTTCCCCTTCGAAGGAAGGCGTACGAAGGATTTTTCGCTCTTAAAAATCCACGGCTTTGAATCGGGTTTGAACCCGCAAACTCGGGTACAACAGTTCGGTACGCTGACCGTTATACCACCGAATCCGCAGTGAAAAGTGCTACAGGAAAATTCAAAGATTGTGTTAAGGTGGACAATATATGTATACCATATTCTATAATTGTGAATGTTAAGTCGGCAAACATTTAACTTCGCCAAGTTTTAGCTCACCTGGTAAGTTCTTCTTTGTGAGCTACCCCACCTAAGAGTGGGAGGCTTTTGCCCTGGATAGGGATGTTATAGCTTTAGTAATAGTAGTAATAATAATAATAATAATAATAATAATAATAATAATAATAATAATAATAATATGTACAAATAACATTTTTGAACACATTTTCGGTTTATTTCACTTATTATATTGTAGTTCTCTTTTATGAAAAGATGCGTTATTACAGCTTTTTGTTCTTCTGTAAGATCTTTGAGTTTGCTCATGTCAATATTCAGACATTTTACTGAAAAGTTTGACCTGAGGAAACTGTAAAAAATTACACGTCAAAGAAACTGCCCGAATGAACTAATTTACAATTAATTTTAACCAAAACCAACGTCACAGATCACACTAGAATGCGAGACACTCAGCTAAATGGTACTTAACAATTAAAAAAACCTTTTTAAGATCATACTTATCTAGGTTTCTTTGTAGCTTTGTTCCATTAATAGCGATCTTAGAACTTTTTTTTTCATTTATTTATTTCTGCTTGGCCCGAAGGCCCTCAGCATCCGCGTACGATACAGTGATGTTTGATGAATTAAATTAACATTGATTGAGAAAACTTAGACTTGAATACATTGAGTACATGTGAATTAAATGTGAGAAGCCACATCGGGTGCATGATAATTAAGGAGGGTCGAAGAACTTGTTAACAATCGGAATTATTACGTATTATTGGTCGACAAGTGATAGTTGCATTTCAATTGTTAAAAAAAATTTTCAATTCAGTGGTCGCGTGGATTACAATTGTAATCCAGTCGCCTTCATTCGTAGAAGGCCGCAATTTTCGAAATATAGCAAAATATGACTCAAGTGATAACTGCCGCACTAGCGATAAGCGCCGGAAACAGCTGGGATTACAATGGTAATCCACGCGACAACTCGCAGTTGTGACCTAATCTGCTAACATATCGCTGTAATCGATGCTCTAAATCAAGCTTGCACAAGGACCCCAGCGACGCGCCCCATCGGCTTCTACTGACTTTCACTTTTGAGGCAAGTGTTCGCTGCCCGAGCCCTCGGTGAGAGGAAAGCCTTGTGGCTTTTAAGTCGGAAATTTGTTGAATAATGTTGAATTTGACGACTAAAGACTTGATATAACAGCTGTTGTTTCTGGAGAGGGGAGGTTTCGTTTTGTATACTATTATTTCAGATTGAATTGCTCAACAACTCCCACAAATTTCATGTTTAATCTGACTTGTGTTGCAACTGACTTTGAAACTATTTTTAATTTAAATAACAAGAACAGAATGTTTAACGATCTATCATTGTTAATAGTTATACGCACTTCATAAATTTAATTCTCGTTGTACCACAGTGTATCATACTTTTCTAAATGTTTCAATGCTAGTAATTTTATTTATATGAGGAAGAAAATAGAAATATAATTTGGCGAGAATGTTCGTGCCGCTGCCACTCGCATTGTCGACAGCAGATGTGAGAGTGTCAATCGGCCTCTGGACTGAAGTTTTGTAAGTTCATGCGGGAGAAAAATTGCTCACAGATATAAGTGGAAGCGAACATTGACAATACCCGTGCTGTTGAGACGATTTCAAACTGTTCGATTTCGTTCGGAACGCGCCACGGTTTGCACCCTCAGGTCAACGTCCCGACTCTCTATTTCTGAAAGAAAAATCTAAAGAGCAGAAAAGTGAAGGGACGGCCCGGCCGTCTAGGATTATGCCAACTTTCCTGGTTCTCGTGGGGCGCGGGGCGCGAGCTTTCCAGCGCCCCAAGAAGGGGCTGAAATGGGGCGCTTGTGCACCTCTGCTCTAAATGTTTATGCAATGTACAACAGTGGTGAAAGGTTGACCAAAAGGGGATTTCTAAAGGATCTTGCTTTGTCCTTTATGAATATCCGTGAATATCCTTTGTCCTTTATGATTGTCCGTAATATGTCAACGTTCTAATAAATTATTTTGTAACTATTCAGTGTTTCGGATACCATTACTCGTCCTTATTTGAACTAAGAGACGATTTTTTGTAAAATATTATTAATAAGAATTTTTTTTAAATGGATTACAATTGTAATCCGCGCGACCAGTCGCGTTCCAATTCTGAGCGCGACCACTGAAGGGTTAAGTTCATATGTTGAATGTATTTTTCAAAGATGAAATGATTATTCTAATTTTGACTTGGTGAATATGACTTAATTTCATATACCGGTATTTGTAAAGTAGTCTGTCTGCAAAGGTGTCAGAGAATAATTTATTTTTTGCTTAGTTTTTGTCATTTTTATTGTAATGGTAATCGATGAGAGGTCTTTTTCTATAATTTATTTTGTGTACCTTGATTCTAATATGCCCTTTTACATATGACACCATATTCCCAGTGCTCATAACGGGGTTTCTACCTTGATCCAATTATATCTTGGCCATCTAGTAACTTAAAACATTTTTGAATAATTCAATTAGCAGTTTAGCTGTATTTATATTACAGAATTCAATAATTTTTAATTCGCTCTGTGAATCCACATCTATCTTATTCCACCTGTCGATGATTTTGTAATACTGATAGTATTGTTTGGTATAGTATTGTGTTGTATTGTTTTTGAAAGACATATAATGACAATAAGTTCTTTCCTAAACAATTTAATTAACTTGTTAACATGTATAAATTAACTTGCATTTGCTATTATTATTCCTGAATTCAGGAAGTATTAATTACTTTTTATTCACTTAGGAATTTCATCTCTTTCTTATACCATGTGGTCTACATCCTCATAATATCCATTTCAATTTTTATTTACAAATGTCATTCAATGACTTTGTGACATTCACTAATTTCCAATTATTTATTTTGTTGTTAATTATACCAACTTTTAATGTGTTGCATTAACATTTTACTTTCAAGTGAGTTCAGCTTTGTTCTTAAATAATTCATTTTTTGATGTATCTCTGAATGTCAATATGATGTGATATTATTCTAATTAAACCAATTGCGCTATTTTATGTTCTAAGGTACCAAGACAATGTTTAATTCAATATTAAGTTCTGTTCAAAGGAGATATTGAAAGGGACCTGTCATGACTGCAAGCTGCCAATACTACTTGAAACAACACATTGAAATGTGTTGATGGTAAATGTTGAATTTTGATTATTTTTACTCTCTGTATTGTAATTCAATCTTATACCATTGAATCAAATTATTAAAATGTAATTTGTGAAATATCAGAATTCTTTGATTTTTCAAAAACTTCCCTTCATTGCGATTACACTTTTCTTAAAGTTAATTCATTACAACAAAAATGATTGTTAATAAATTCAGTGACTATTGCAATTGTTACTGATTTATTTGCCATCTGCTGTGCATGCAATTTTCCTTCCAAAGTAAGTTCTGTAGATCATATGTCTGCACCAAGGAAGGAATTTATAGGTAGGCCACTTATGATCTGTGAATTTGCCACAGTGTCTTCTACTGATTGAAACTGTACATAATACATTTAAGTTAAAAATTGAGAACTTGTTTATGTCGAATAATTTCACACAAAAATTCCAATTTCAGGTAATAAATGTGTTTAGAAATGATCTACATGTTTTGTTTTGACTGTCTGTAAAAATATGTTACACTTAATGTGAAATACACAGTCTAAAAAAACTCAAATCAGAAAACAAAACAGGAATGAAAAATAAGTAGAAATCAAATTAAATACAGTATGTAATGCCAGCCTGGATAGCTGAGGTTGCTAAGGCTGGAGGGCTGTAGGTACCTTGGTTCAAAGGATCATGGGTTCAAATTCTGCCTCAGGTGTGGATGTTTGTGTGTGTTCGTGTTGGCCTTCCTACTGTTCCCCCTACAGTTAAAACAATCACAGGGGTTGCTATAAGACCAAAACATTAAAATGCGACCTTAAAAAAGTAAAAAAAATTCAAAAACAGTATGTAATGACAGTAAAGCAACTTCAAAAATACCCTTAGAAGTAGGAGCTTTTTCAAAGAGCAATTCAAAATTACCCAAAGTAATAAAAAGGCAAACTTACCTTAGAAAACATACAAAATAAAAAAAGCAAAATATACCTTAAAAAGGATTAAAAACGAGGTTAATAACTACACAGTTGAATTAGTGTAATTTATTGGTTGTACTGATTTATCATTTTTGATTATCATATCTCTTAATTTTGTGTGCTTCGTTCTGTGTATTTGACCCTTGGAAAAGAGAGTTAAATTTATTCGTGCCATGGCACAATGGTCTCAAAGTGGCCATGGCACAGTGGTCTCCGAGCTGTGGGAACGTATTTCTTAAGCGCTCCACCGCAGGTAGTTTGAGTGAGCGGCGCAGCAGGTAGTTTTATTCAGCCGTAGGACCGTTTGGGAATAGCGCCGCACACAACGCCAGTGTCTGCCTGATATAAGTTACTATAACTTATATTTTTAATACATTGTTAATATTCTTAGTTTTTTCCTAAAAGTTATTTGTGTTAAATTAGTTTTTTCTATTATTGTATAACATGGCCACACGCAACGCCAAAGTCAACGACGCTGTCTCTGCTTCGCTGATTGAAAGCATCCTGACTTCGGATGTTTTCATGAGCAAAATTTCGCAGGTTGTTTCCGAAGCAATGGATAGAAAATTGGAGGCGTTAGTTTCTCGATATGAAGAGAAACTATTACAAAAGACCAAAGAGATCGATGATCTCAAACTGGAACTGGCAGAGCGTACTGAGGAGCTCGAGCTTACCAGCGTCATAACTGCTTAAGGATCTTTAGAGAACGGGAGCGTGATGGCGAGGACACCGACTGCATTGCAATCAATGTTGACAAAAAGATTATTATATATTATCCAATTGGATATAAGTGATATTGATCGCAGCCATCGAGTTGGCCGAAAAACGAATGGTGCTACTCGTCCTATAATTGTCAAATTTACCAGTTATAGGAAGTGTCGGGAAATGTTTCAATTTAAAAAAAAAAACGGAGAGAACTGGTGTCACCATTCGTGAGGACCTGACAAGGATGCGGCTGAAAGTCCTAAAAAAGGTTGTAGAACATTTCGGCCAACAGAACGTTTGGACAACAGATGGTGTCATCATCGTTAAGGTGAGAAATACCAAAGTTCGCGTCAGAACTGCAGCAGAACTGAATAGCATAGAAAATTAGGAGCACTAGCATTTTTTAACAAAAAAAATTAATTAAAATTTTTCATTTTTTCTTCTTTTGTTATTTGTTTTAGTGGTATTAAATTATTATTACTATTATTGATATTATTATTATTATTATTATTACTATTAATTTTTATTATTATAATAATTTCTTCTAATATTTTCTCAATTCTTATTCTTCTAATTTATTATAACTAACATTAGAATTATTTTTATATTGCCACATTTGAATTCTATTAATTTTGTATTAATACTTTCCTTATTTGTATAATTGTAGTTAACTATTATCCCGCTAGAATATTCATTAGTTGTAAAACACTTAGAATATCGCGAATATCTCCATAAATGTGGCAACAGTTTTTCACAGACAGTACACGCGTCTCAGGAATTAAAAACCTGTGTAGTAGGGGAAATATGCGGGTCCTGGACCAGGAAGTGACGTCAAAGATAACCAATTTTCGGTCTGACGTCACATCCTGGTCCAGGCCCCGCATGACGAGTGAGCTGATGACGTGGGCGGTCCAGGACCCGATGACGTGTAAAGGGCAGGACCCGCATGACGTGTGAGGGGATTACGCCTGGCCTGACGTCACATCCCGGTCCAGACCCCGCCTGACCTGTGACGCGGATGACGTGGGGGGCTTTGGAGCGTTGCGCGCGCTCTGGTGGTGAAGTGTGTAGGTGAGGGAAGCGCTCTGGTGGCGAAGTGTGTGTGACGTGGGGTGGTGGTGGTGTTTCAAAAATGCTGCCCGTCCGAGGCGGATTCGATGCAGGCCGTGTCCCGTTTCCTGTGAGGTTGGGGGGGTTGGAGCGCGTTTTGGCACTGAGCTACGGCGGCATCCTTAGTGGAGTGGTGTGGCGAGAGGTACTGATAGCACGTGCGGCGCTGCGACGGCGGCGAGGCCGGCGGGCGATAGCGCGCGCGCCCAACCGCATCCGGTCAGTGCGTGGAGGCAACGCGCGCGCCCAAGGCCGGCGACCAGGCGGATGTGGTCTCGATAGCGCGCGCGCTCTGTGAGCGTCGGCTGGGAGGAAAGAAGGAGAGAGAGAGTGAGAGGCGCGCGTATTTTGAAAGCTAATTTTTTTGTTTTGAAAAAAAGAAACCCTGCAAGGTGGTGGCAGGAGAAAAACAAATGAAAAACAATACAAATTGAATGAATGATTTTTATTAAATCAATTAATCAATACAAATCGATATAGAAAAATTGGCATTCATGTTTGTGTGCTGGCTAGATATTTAGCGATTTCCCTTTTGATTTTCTCATCCACATACCACTTCGTTCACCGTCTTCCTTTTTGATGGGCGGGCCACGTTGACGAGACGTTTTTTCATCACGTTGACGTTTCCATTTCTGCATCGGAGTTTTGGAATTTTTTCTAGTTGCGTCTTGATGTTTTTGATGTTGTGGTCGACGTACGCTTTGTTGGCGACATCTTTTTCGCTTGAGGAGAACCTATTCAAATGCGGAATGGGAAGGAGGATCGTTGACGTTCCATGGGGAGACATCTGGATTGAGTGTCGGTACGAGTTGTAATGCTGTCTTTAGCGGTTGAATATGTTCCGTGATCGCGCAATCGGCATCTCGTGCTGCAATTTGACGAGCGTATTCCAGTCGTTCGTTCACGTACTCTTTGGTGGCAACGTACGCTGGTATATTGCAAGTTTCTTTTTCATCACCCTCCTCTTCATCGTGCGAATTCTCTTCGTCATCGTACACACCATCGTCCTCCTCATCCTCTACCGAGGCGTAGGAGACCATGGTGTTTGCTTGACAGTCGCTCATGATGAACTGACGAGCGTCATGTTCCGTCGCGTCTGTTTACAAAACGGTGCCGCAGGCAATGGTGGCGGTGGATGAGATAAGCTTATCAGGTGTGACGTCACACGCATTGAATGTTCGAGATGAACTCTCTTCTTTCGTTCTTCCATTCCCTCTTCCTCTTCTTCTCATCACTCGATTCATCTTCGTGAGGTGTGACGCATTTCCTCTTCTTCGTCTCATCACGTGAGGTTGTTGCGACACTCGCTTCCGATTGCGGTGGTAGTGGTGATGATGTGAAGTTTGGAGACGGAAGAGCTTGAACGTCTTTCCAGATGAAACTCATACGTTTCCGCAGTTGCTTTTTCTGACACGGTTTTGACTTTTTTGTTTTGATGAATTCGGCAGGCGGTCGATGAGTTGATCCATGACCTTGAGAACTTCAGTATGCATGAAAACAGACAGCTCATACAAGGTTTTTTCTTTTTCATCACTAAAACGATAGGTTTGCTCTTCACGAAGACGTTTTGCGATGTAGGCGACGTTCCACACGGATTCGGAGATGTCCCACAGCTTAGGAATTTTCCACGCGTCGTTCGTTTCCTGGCAGGCGATATCGGAGAGATCGTCTGCGGCCTTTGCGATGTTGGTCCACAACTTGACCGCTTCGCCCTTCCACCCGCTGCTCTCGTCGAGGACGTCTTCGTAGGCGAGCCTCGCGGCGATGATTTTTGCTTTACGTCTCCCCATGTTGACGGACACTGACTGAATGATTTGTGTGTCTTCAAAGTATGAAGCAGATAAGAGCACCGATCACGAAAGCAAAGTGCACAAGGGTGAGACAGATCGTGATGCTATCTATACAATTCAGACAAACACACACATTTTACACAGTCGTAAGGATATTCCTAAGACAAAACACACAATCCCGTTTCAACGTCGGATGTCCTTTGTTTTCTTGCGAGTAGTGGTGCTGCGTGCAGGGATCGTCGAGTTGACACGAAGGACACTCCTTCCTCGATGGTGCGTTGGCGTTGTCCTGCGCGTAGTGTTGATTGCAAGACTGTCGGAGATAGATGCAAACGCGACAGTCCCGCTTCGACGGCGGACTGTGTCAACGTGCGTGCGTCCGCGATTCCAATGTTCTTTACACGAACGAAGTTCTTGAACACACGGTAGTTTTCGAGTGTCTTCAGATAGTTTTTCGAAAACGCGCTCGACCTCGTGAGGCCTTAGCCAATGACACAAAAATTCAATCGGCAATTGGTTCAATGTTTCCGAGTCGAGAAGTGTAAGCGTGACATCGGCTTATCGTAACCTTCTGAAAGCGCGGTTGATCTTTTCGTGTGTTCCTCGTCTGACATTTTGAATGGAGTAATCCAATGCCGCTGTGACGGAGCGGATGAGTCGATGATTGTCGGATGCGAACGACGGAGCACTCTGCATCGTAATGAGGAGCGAAGGGACGGAGAGCACGATTGTAATGGTTTTACGTTGTCCACCCTTTCAGTCCCCTCCAGTTCATGACGCAGCAAGTCCGGTCGATTGTCGCACATCCATTTGTACAAGGCGATGACGTGTTGTCCTGCTAAACTGACGACATCGCAAGCGTAGAGTTCGCGATACACACGTAAGCACTCGTTCAGTTGAGGACACCCGAACGACTCCAGATCGAATATGTTCTTTTTTGTTATATACTTTTGCAACCATTCTTTCTTCTGTCCTCCCTTGACGTATACAGTTGTCACGCCTTCTAAAGCTTTCCTAATCACAAACGTCCTGTCTCGGTATTCGTGATTCCCGCTACTCCACGGCGGTGTGGCGTGATGACAGCTTTTGATCCACCACACTTGATTCTTGTCGGCGTTGTTCAAAGTACGGAAAGGACTCGGCGGACGAAAGATGAATTTCCGAACGACCCTCCCCCACCCCGCTTGTCGAAATCGCCTTTGTCGGGGATGACGGTCATCACTTTGATAACGAATTGGCCGCTTATCCAAAAATCTTGAAGATCAACGACAGCTGTGAGCCCATGACCGTTGTACATTCTTCTTCTTCTTCTTCTTATATTGACTTCGTTCTCGCGCCACGGTGTGGTCGGTTGTGCGAGCCTCACCGACGACGACACCGTCCACGCATTCTCCTTCTCCTCCCCCTCCTTGTCGAACGATTTCGAGTCCATCGATGACGAGCACCGACAACCATAACAACCATGTGTAATACCTTTGTATTTTTTTTAAAACGATCAATAAAATGTTGTATTTCTATTTGTTTATGTTTTTCATTTCTTATCCCCTCCCTCTCTCCTTTGACGTTTTTTAAAAACAGTTTCCTTCGGTTTCACGCAAACAGTCTCTCTCTGTCTTCGCATGACGATGAACGTTGTTCAACAATCGGTGACGCTGCCCGTCGTGAACGTGACGGCCTTATGGCGTGGAAAAGACGATGATAGCAAGAGCCGACACGGACCGCTTTTCCCCGATAGCGTGCGTGTTCTTATCGTGGGACCTTCCGGATGCGGAAAGACAAACGTGGTCGTTTCGCTTCTCACCGGGCGGTTCGGACTGGCGTTTCGCAACGTGTATTTATATTCCACAACAGACACGCAGCCCATGTACACGTACTTGAAACAAGTCTGCGACGGACTCCTTCCTTTTCGTTCGTTTTCGCAACACGATAGCATCGTGCCGCCAGCCGAGGCGTCGCCCGACAGCGTTTTCATTTTCGACGACATCGCCACCGAAAAACAAGACTGTAGCCAAGCCTGTAAACAAGACTGTAAACAAGCCTACTTCGCGGCCGGGAGACATAAACACACGGACACAAAACGCTCTATCTGTGTCAAACGTACACCAAAATTCGCAAACAGTTGATTCGCGATAACGCGAATATGATCGTCATCTTCAGGCAAGACGATAACAACCTCGAGTATATCTACAAAGAACACGACGGAAACGATTTTAGAACATTCAACGATTTTAAGGTGTGTTCCAACGTGTGGAACGCCGACCGTTTTGCATTTGCTGTGATATGTAAACCTAGTGCGCTCCGTAACGGTCGATACTGAGAGGGCTTCGACCGGTTTCTCGTGCCGAGGGACGATGGTGGTGGTGCTGATTTTTTTTAAAAAAAAGGTTATATATCATATATTTTCTTTCACTGTACACTTCACTCTACGTCATGGTGTACCTGCGACAGCATTTCAATGTCGCTGGAACGCGACGGGGGATGGACGACACTATCGCGGAAGAGGAATTATAGGGCGGTTGCTGAATCGGGCGATAGACAAACTGCCCTTCGAACTTCACATTCCCGGTGGATATCAGTTTTGCGGACCCGGCACGAAGCTCGCGAAGAGACTGCAAAGAGGCGACCGCGGTATCAATCCTTTGAACGAAGCGTGTAGAGAACACGACACCACTTACTTTGTAGTTACAAAGGCGGTGAGGAACGCAAAAGGGCGGACGAAGCGCTCGCCAAGGCACCGTGGGAGCGGGTCAAGTCCAGAGACGCGAGTCTCGGTGAAAGAGCGGCCGCGGTCGGTGTGGCGGGTGTGATGAAAGTGAAATCCAAAATAGGAGGACGCGGGAAAAAATAAAACGGCTTCGTGAAAAGCCAAGAAGAATAAGAAGAAACGTAAAGAGTGAAACAAGTAAAAACAACAAAAGATCAAACATAGACTTGAAGACGCTCAGCGCGCTTGAGAAAGCGAAAAAGAGCTTGCGAGGAAAGACACCGCGTCCTCCCCCCACTTCCTCACCACCCACTCCCCTTCGGTTCAAAACGTCGGAAGAGGAGAAATTGAAAAAGGAGGTGGAGAAGGAACGTGAAAACATTCGCAACAAAATGAACATCTTGTAAGAAAGCGAAACGATGCGCAATCGATTACTCGATACTTATCTCACGACGCCCGTCTCGAAAGCGCTACCTCAAAAGAGAGAAAAAATAACATACTACCACCATTACTACCACTTTCCACACGTGTTCCTATCAAATCGGAAACAAGCGAAGAAGAAGAAGGTCCCTCCTCCTCCTCCTTCTCCTCCTTCGAACAACTCCCAGCAGAATTCGAAGAAAAAAGAAGAAGAAATAATAATGTTCGCCGGCAACATTATGATGAACTGATAAACTATTTGTCGAATGCAAAAATCGGTTTAGGAGATACCAAATTGGGGCCGTACTATTTAGGTGAATGACCTTACATCGGTAACTGCATCATGGAACTTAGCCCGGACGAGGAAGCATTCTACGTTTAGGGTCACAAATTCTATCCGGAGCCAGGTCTTCTCGAAGTACTTTTCGAACGACGACTCAACGTAAATGACGCAACGCGAGACGATTTGAAGAACTACAAAAAATCTCGAATTAACTTCCGCGCACAAGAAGAACTACAGTTTTGGACGCCACCAAATTTTAAAAAAAAAAAAGTGGCTTTATCTCAGGTCTTTTCACGAGCGAAAAAGCAAAAGACTTAAAAAAAAAAAGGAGAGGATACGTTTTGTGACGCCACCAGACTACAAATATTGGCGCGATCCGAACAAACTCGTGGAGAGGCTCAGTCTTTTACACGCTTCGAAAGCCGCCGGTAACAACGGACTCGATGGAGAAATAGTAGAAATAGAGGATGAATTGCGTGACGCCGGTATTCTCTGTTAGCTTCTCTGATCATGCAGAAGAAGAAGTCAACGACCGTTCGTCAAGGACTCGCTGCGGAATTGCACGCGCCTGCCCGACGTCGTTACACGAGACGGCGGGTGATTACGAAAGGACTCGACGACCTATGGCAAGCCGACTTGGTCGACATGCAACCGTACTCGAAAAACAATCGAGGGATGCGTTACATTCTCACCGTCATCGACGTGTATAGCAAGTACGCCTGGGCGGAAGCGATAAAGAAAAAGACGGGAGCGGATGTGGTGAAGGCTTTCGACCGCATCGTGACGTCGAGGGTCGAGTGCCCCGCTTTTTACAAACCGACCGAGGCACCGAGTTTTACAATACCGCGCTCAACAAGTGGCTCCGAGAGCGTGACGTTCATCATTATTCCACCTTTTCCAACGTGAAGGCCGCCGTTGTCGAGCGTTTCAATCGAACGCTCAAGGAGCGGATGTGGAGGCGTTTCACAGCCGAGGGGACGCGACGCTGGACCCTTATGCTCACCGCCCTCCTCCGAGATTACAACAATACCAAACATCGAACAATCGGAATGAAACCGAAAGACGTCAAAGACGATAGATTATTGCACACGGTGTACGCGCAAGCGAAAAAACTCGACCCACGTCTTCTGAGGGGAAAAATCGAAAATTTTTTCGAGTCGGTGACATCGTTCGAGTGAGCACGTACAAAAGCTCACCGTTTCGGAAAGGATACGAAGCGCGATGGGGAACCGAACTCTTCAGAATCGTTCGTGTGCATCTCTCGAATCCCGTGACGTACTCGCTAGAAGACCTGCACGGTGAATCGATCAAGGGCCGCTTCTACTTCGAGGAATTGCAACACACGCTAGTATCCCGATCGATATTTGGTGGAGCGCGTCGTACGGAAAAGGGTCCGCTTCGCCTGAGCATCCGGTGAGGCGGATGTTGATCGTTCTGACGTTGTCTTCTTGCTCTTTTGGTTTTCTGTCCTTTCTGGTTTTCTTCGTCTTATTCTTTTTCGATGTGCAATGCATCGGACAGGGATGACCGCATGCAGAAGGAAAATCGTATAGTGGTGGAGACGTCGATTTCTCCTCCTTCTCCTCCTTTTCCTCCATGTTTTCTTTGATATCACTAAAAACTGCGAGTTGCGAATCGCAAGAAGAAGAAAACGAACCGACTTCGACTTCACCGAGCGAAGCAGATGGAAGTTCTTCGTTAGATTATTTCGTGAAGGAAAGACACGGAATAAAGGCAGCGAGCGAAACACGCGACTTCTTATACGATCACGTTTTTCTTCACCACAAAGTCGTCGATCGGTGTGTATTGCACTTCCGTTTTGTAGATAATAAGACATTACGCTACGACGTCAGCTGGCATATTTGTACCTGTTTCCCACGTGATCTTGATGTCGGTTTGCGAGGGGAGTACGGCAGACACTCTGGCGGAGACGTCCCAAACGATAATAGGAAACCAACTATTCACATACCAATATTGCATTGCCGATATTGGATCGCGATTGTAGTAAGAACGTTCCGCTTTCTGGATCATTTCATAGAGATACGGCTGCCATTTTTCGGGATACCAAGTATAATATTTTACATTGCATTGAAGTTCCGAATAAGGGTCGTCGTACTCGTCGTTTAAATACAGTTCTGCTCTTGTCATATTATTATTCTCGAATTCACCCGAATTCTGTTTCAGGTCCTTGTCTTTCCCCGTTTGCATTCCAAAGAAAATGTACAGGGGATTGTCCTCTTTTGCGGCAGTCTTCACCGCCCACTGAAAAGGTCCCTTTCCTCCACTCGGAACGTTGGGGTATTCGTGAAGTTCCCATCGTCTGAATTGCACGGAGATCGGTCGCCGACTGTCCAATATCCTTGTCACGGCGAGAGAAGCAGCATCGCTCAGCGTCAAATGAGGCATTCTCGAAATCACATCCCTCACGGTTATCTTTGTTGGGCGTGGTGTTGCGACCTTCGTCGTGAGACATCGGTTATCGTGACGACCTCGAATGAGAACGAGGTCGTGTTTCACACCAGTCATGATACGCGTGTGATCTTCGAAAAATCCCATCCACAGTCGCAACGGCACGATACCGTAAAATTTCCCGCCGCTCGAACTGACCATTAATTTGCTGTTGCTGAGATCAGTATTGTGGTATAACGAGATTTGTTCGGTCCAACCCGCATTGCCGAACGATCTTCTTTCTGCATCTGAAAGGAAAACCACGTTCTTCATCAAGCTCGTGATGCCCGGATTTTTCACAACGTCGACGATCACGTTGTTGATTTCGTAACAATTTCACTAAAAAGAAAGGCGAAACCGTTGTTAACCAATTCGCAGTTGGTGCGGTCTGGGGTGCCCGTCTTGACCGCAGATCCCATGATGACGAGCGAACTCTCGCAAGGTAAGAGAACGGCGTCCTTGTTCATGATAGTAATACGAATTTCATCGTTATTCCCAAACGACTTAACGTACGGAAAACGTTCGTGAATAGCTTCTTTGACGATGTGGTCCTTGCGGAGAATGTCGATCGCGTGTTCGTCCACAAATTCCGTTCAAGTATGATAATGATTGGTCTTCATTTTCTTCGACGACATTTTTCGTTTTTCTTCTTCTTTTAGAAAAATACTGCAACCCAACGCACGTAAGGTTTGTCGACTGGACGGTGTTAACGTGGTGAGCGGACAAAGCACTCTGTGCCTCGGTCGCGACACGACCTGCATTTTATAGTGTTTTTTAGACGAAATCGGCATTGTTGTGTGATTTAATTCTGGGGCGTACGAGTAAGGTGCACGTCAACGGTGTTTCCGAGTTCAACGGAATCGGTTGTCCTTCCGCGTTCTCTAGTCGAATCGAAATCTCGTCGATCCAACGTCGCGTGACGCGGTGAAAGATTCTTTCGGCGGCCTTTCTTCGATGACGGCTGCAGGTAAATCGTTCACGTGAAACTGATACAGCACGTGCGCTATTCGATCGTTTATATACCCGCTTTCGATGACGTTACACGTCACGAACACTTCAAAATCTTTTACGATCGTCGGCGAATCATCGGCCGTCACGAACACCCCGAAAGGTGTGGGTGACACGGTCTTTGAAAATCCGAGGAGAGGACCGATGGACTCGGGGTGCTCGAAACGTAGCGTGAATGACGTGTTGACACGCACTTTGTTTGTTTGCGGGTCCGCCACCAAATCGAAAAAGTGCTTCTTCGCCGCAAAGTCCTCGGGAAACTGTTTGCGTAAAAAGTTCGATATATGTTGATTGATGTCTTTTAAGGTATACGTACCCGGAGGGACGGTCAGCACATTGCTTGCCGGAGATCCCCCTCCACCCCCCTCGACAACTTCGTAGTAGATCTGGTTGCGACCGTCCTTCACATTGCGAATGGTGTGAACGGTGCTGAGATGCACTAACGCGAGCTCGTACACGTCGTTCGACAGGTCGACACCCTGCGCAAATTTGACTGAGATCTCCGGCCTCTTCCCGATTATTGTGTACGTGCGCATGACACGACCGTCACAATCGGAATGACAATGTCCGGTGTTTAATCTTCCTTTTTCTTCTTCATCTTCCATTCGGGAAAAAGAAATTGCAAACATAACTTGCCGCAATTACTCGCGTTGTATTTTTGAACTCGACGCGTGTTGTAATTCACCCGGTGCCCGCGCGTGTATCGAAGAAATTCTGGAGGGGGCGGAAGTCCGAACGAATCGAAATAACACATCGTTCGACCTCGTTTCGCGTACGCGACGAAATGAGTACCGTCGCCGCTGGCGTCGTCGAGGTTGACGACCCCGCACTCACGCTCCGCCCTCGGTCTTTTGGGCAGCGCATCCCGCGTAAACACGCCGCGAAAATAAGGAATGGTCAAGTTCTTCGCAAAACGTGTCATTTCCTTGTGCGTGAGCGCTCGACGCGGTACTCCGCTCAATAGTTTTTTTTCTAGTCGCCGTCGTCGTCCTCCTCCTCCTCCCCCTCCTCCCCTTCGTTCGAAGCATTTTCGCAGCCCTTAGCAACACGCCCGATCCCTTTTTGCTCTCTTCCATGACCTTGTTATGACGCATCATTTCCGCCAATTCTTGGGATTTGTTTTTGGCGTTTTTCACAGCGTTCACGATAGCGGAAGCGCCGCCTGCGACGGACCCGAGCGCGCCCAGGCCGCTTAGAATGGCCGGAAGGAGAGGAAGGAGGACAGGCAGAAACCCACCTCTCTTACTCCTCATCTTTCCACGCGGCGCCCTTCCTTTTTTCCTCCCTCGTACACCCCCTCCGAGTTTTCTCCTCCTATTCCTACAGGGCCCACCGACGCACCGACCTCGCAATATTCCGCGACCCATAGGGGAGGAGGGCGCGATCACAGCACCCGCCGGCGAATTGTCGGTGTCAACGTCAGCTCTCCTTATCCTCCTCCTCCTCCTACTCCTTTGTCTCCTCTCCCTTCTTGCCGTCCGTAACTCCCGGTCGGATTGACGAGTGCAGTCTCTCGTCGTTGTTGTTGTACACACGGTGCGAGTCATGACTGCACTAACCCGCGAGAACACAAGGTGTCAAAATATATATCCGCACACACACACACACACAAGGAGGTCCCATTTTAAATACCATCAGAAAATTTTTTTTAGGATCTTCTCTTGTCAACCATCACCATATCAAAATTCAACTTTCTTTCCAATTCTAATATCTTTTCACATTCGCCACCGTATTTTGTAAAACCTCGAAATTTTTAATAATTAGAGTATTCATGTGTTTCCTTATCTCCTCATTCATGTCATCCAACTGGGCTTTAATCGCCACGTCCGATCTATCCCTGCCACGGCCTACTTTGCGAATAAGCCTGTTGTGAAAATTGTAATTACCGGACGAACCGACTTCCGGTAACAATTCCAAAAGCCCGGGCGGACTTTTCTTTTCGTGATCGCTCATGACTGTTTGTAACTCGCTCTTCACAAAAGACTTCAAAGATTGTTCGTGTGTAGGGAAACGACTCACAACATCCGAAACCCGTCTATCGAGTTTGCTGCGTAATACTTTCTCAACGTGCGCGACGCGCTCTTCCGCGGGACTTATCGCTTGCGGTAAAGCGGCAAAAGTCCTGACTTGATTTTCTCTTCGTGCGCGTTCGCGGTTGTTTGCAATTCACTTCTCACAAAATCCTTCAAAGATCGTTCGTGCGTATCGAGACGAGTCGTCACGTCTTTTCCGATTTCCATTTTGTTTTTTTTTTATTTCATCCGTGCAGTCTTTTACGAATCTATCGAAATCATCGCGACGAACGAATCGGTCGTTCTCCACCATGCGTCGTCGTCGCTTCAACTCGCTCCGGCGCTCTTGCGTGCTGTGACCGAATGTATCCATCGTGACGACTGTACTAACACTATGTATGTATGTATTCATGCGCTGTTTTATAATCATCTTTTATTTTAACACACCACACGCGCGCGCTCTCTCATTGAACTTCACTCGAGAGTGCTGTCCTCTAGTAGCGAAAACTGAAAGTAAAGTTAATCTCGTGAATTGCGCAATTCATGCATGCTCGCTCGCTCCGCGCTGCGCTAATGATCACAACAGAATGTTGCGGTATAGAGTCTCTCTCTCTCGCACTCGTCGCCTTGCGGTTGATATCACTCACGCGCGCGAGCCCTTTTTGCAGTCTACTTTTTGCCGTTTAGAAAGTCAGACGTTTTTGTCGTGTATCCGAAATAGCCGCTGAAAACGTTTTCTATTTTAGAAGATACGCTGATGTGAACGACGCTAGGTTTCTTCCGGTCGACCTCTACGGTCGCAGCGTAATTCATTACGCTGCGGCGTTCGACGACGTAGACGGTTTGATTTTTTGTCTCACCCGCGGCGATTACGTGGACAGACGGGACAAAAATAGTAGAACAGCGTTACACTATGCTTACAGATCACGAGCGAGTGTCGCATTCAATTTTCGTCTTTTTGTCGGAGCCAATCCGAACGTCGTGGATGTGCTCGGCCGCAGGCCGGAAGAATTATTCTTCATCATCGACGTGTGGTGCAATTGTCCTCCGAATTGTGAGCTTTGCTATCGAGTGCCCAGGCATTGCGCGGTGGACGTCCCGTTGGATGTCTACTCCCAAGGGTTAATTTTGGGGGGACAACCACGGGGCCACCGCCGCCGCCAACCAACCCCCCCCCCCCCATCACCACCACCGCCACCCCGTTGTAGTAGTGGTGCTACTACTACGGTGGCATCACCACCACCGCTCACACCGATGTCGTCGCCGCCGCCGCCACGTTGTTGTAGCACCGCTACTACTACGGTGGCATCACCACCACCACCGGCGATGCGTATCCGGTTGTGGCGTCCGATCGTTCGACTTCGGAGGTTTGATGAAGAGTGGCAATCGACCGTTCGGCTTCAGCGGTTTGATGAAGAGGAAAATTGAAAATAAGTTGTTTTTTTGCCTATATTCTTATTCTATCTGTTTCTCATAATTATAGATTGTGCTGTTTCACGACAATTGTCGCGTCTATCCACGTAGTCGCCTCGGGTGAGGCAAAAAATCAAGCCTTCTACGTCGTCGAACGCCGCAGCGTAATGAATAACGCTGCGACCGTAGAGGTCGACCGGAAGAAACCTAGCGTCGATCACATCAGTGTATCTACGACAATAAAGAACAATTTTTTCAAATGCATTGTTTTTATTTCTATTCCTATTACAACCTTGTACGGTTTCCTTTCTTTTTGTGTTTTTTTATTTGATTCTTTTTAATTTCATCAAAATATTCTGTTAAAGTAGGGTTTCTTTTTTGTGATCAAATGTTAATACGGATTTTTTAAAAAAAATTTATAGTTTCCTTTTTTTAAATTATACGGATTAATAGTAATACGTAGGCCTTGTTTGCTGGATTTGTTCCAAAATATATTACATGTGGTCTCGATTGCATAAATTGATCTGGAGACATTTCATCAATCAAGCGAGTAAATCTATAAATCAAAATAAATAATTAAAATATTTATAATTAAAATTATAACAAGGATTACAAATAATAAAATTATAATACTAATATACCTTGTCGGTAAAAACGTGCTAAATTTGTCGTTTAAAACGACAGCGTAATTCTCAGTGTTAAATCGCGCTGAAGAATATTTTTTACACTAATTTCAAATGCGGTTCCCTTTGGGAAGTCCTCCCAATGTTTGTTGATCTTTGAACCGTCTGCTTTTTGCACAATCGCACTCCAAATGTCACTAAAACAAAAAATTCAAACAATTCAATTTTTTTAAAAATCGTTCTTCAAAATTTCGTAAAAAATATGTAATTCATTCTACTTACGTCTCTTTGGGTGGAGAATAAATAAAAACGGGGCAATAAGGATCTTCAACCAGACGTGGCGCCGTGGCTTCGTTCACACATACGGCTGTTGACGAGGATGATGCGTGTTCACCGCTGTTGTAGTCAACGCTAAACGATAAGCGTCGAGCGGATCATTCTCATCATCGTCAAACATTCCAGTTAAATCTATTGATGTCACATCGGCACCAATCATTCTCCTCTCTTTAAGCTCTATTCTTGTCTGATCGTTCGCGCTATTAAAAAAATAAAAAAAAGTAAAAAATGCAATTGAAAAAAATTAAAAAATTAAATACTTACGATGTCTTCCTCGATGGAATTGTCGCGACGGTATCTTCAATTTCACGAATTGTGGCGATCTTCGTAAAAAGGTATCAACAACAGCAGCAACAACAGTAAGAGCAAGAGTGACATATTTCATGCTGAGAACAGCGCATTTATATACGTTGTGTCTGCGGAGGACGTTGTGGTTAGAGTGTGGAGAGGGATATCAGTCGAGTGGCGAGCGAACATTTTTTAAAATTTTTAATCGCTTTCGGGTAAGATTTCGTCACTTTCGAGAAAAATGATTTCATCTAACTCTCCTAGAAATCCTAAAAACACGTCGTGGTCTACATAGTCATCGTCGTCGTCGTCGTTGTCGTCGTCGTAGCCGTCGTTAATTTCGCCCTCCTCCCCATAGTTCATCGCATCGCGTCGTGCCCTTTTGAACAATCTCCAAAATATTTGAAACATACGAAAATCATCCACCGCTTCTCTCATCGGTCGCCAATAGGAAGTTCTCCTGAAAACGATTAAGCGTTGTAAAAAATTTTCGCTCGTCGCTCGCTCCACACGACGTTGTATTGATGCGCTCGCCGCTCGACGGATACGACGGATATCCGCCTCCACACGACGTTGTATTGCTGCTGAAGGTGCGTTTATTAACACGCTTCGACACAGCGGGCACGTATTGTGAGTTTGCAACCATCGATCGATACATTCTTTATCGAACAAATGGTTGCAAACCACTATGCCTACCCGTTGCGCCTGCATTGGTTCAAGGCAGACGCTGCATGAGGAGGAAGATGAGTCGCTGACGTCATTGTCTTCCTGGTTCACAATGGTGTAGGGCAGCGGCGGCGGCGGCACCTCGCTCGAGACATCCGAAGACGACATTTTTTTTACAATATTGTATTAGCACCTTATCGACTGAGGATGAGGACTATTTTAAAAGGGGGTGTTCGAATTGCTTTTATATTCAATGTGTCTGCGGTTTCCCTGGGTTTTTCCAACTCATTGCACAACTCCACGGTCGACTCTTCCTGTGTGGTAATGATGTCATGCGTTCCCGCGATAGTCTAGACCTTTCGACGTTCATCTGCGGTTGTGTTTCCTGTGGGAAATTTCATGATTGTCAACCTGCGGTAATGATGTCATTTGCGATAGTCTGTCTGCCGTTCATCTGCGGATGTGCTTCCTGTGTTGTGGTTAAGCGGTGAGTCTTGCGCAATATTGCGATTACATGAAACAATATAAAACATCGAGATTGCAGAGCTCGTTCTTAGTCGTACGTTGAAAATGTCAACGAACTGTGCTGATGTTTTGATGTACGTCTATTTTCTGCTGGTCTTCTTCATAACCATTTACGCACTGATAGTGACGATTGGTTGACGCTAAGCGACGGTGTGCATGTTTGTATAGTTTCATGATTCTCGTTTTTTGTTTGTTTGTTTGTTCCGTATGGAGATATCTTTGAACTTTTTATGTTGTTTTTTTCTTAGGAAGACGTGTGACGTGTTATCGATAAAAAACGATGACTTCTGTTATTGCAAACGCTCTCCAATGAACGGACGTCGTGGAATCTTTAAACGGTCGTGCATTTCGCGGTGTCGTTTTGAATCCTCCGCCCCCACACGACATTGAGGATCCGGTCGAGTTTCTCAACCGATGTCGTGTTCCGTTCCATCTTAAAATGTTTGAAGCGCTCAACAACAACACTTCCGTTCGACCTTGTTTCAAAATTTTTGCGCAACTCGAGTGTCAGTTTTTGATTGAAAGAGAGAACGCCGAGACGCACGAAATCGGGGGGGGTGCTGCAATCCATCGGCACGGACTGCGGTGTTAACCCGAGGTGATGACATTTTGGAATTTTTCCTTCCTCGTATCGCGCAACCTATCGATACCAAATTCGACGAGTTTTCCGAGAGAGATTCCGGAAAATCGTTGGCCTCTTTATGTTTCGCCTCACTTGTTCGAACCTATCGCTCATTCTGCCTCTTCTTTTCTCCCTCTTCCGGCATCCATCGCGAGTCGTCATGCCGTGATCAACGTGCAAAATCGAGACGAAAAATGATTCTTGTGGTCGCTGGCGTCAGCTCTCTATCACAAACGTCAGCCACCACACCCCAAAATTACGCATTCAAATCGTATCGATACGTACGAAACCATTTTCCGCGATTTAGAAAACAGTCTCGATTTGCGCGGCATCACCTGGCCCCTTCCCGTTCACGAAATAAAACGTTTCGAACGACAAAATTCCACTTTTTCGTTTAACGTGTTCACGTTGGAGTTTGATTCGACCGACCATTCTTTGAAAATCGTAGTTCCTGTGCACTTTTCGGGAACGAAGAAAGAGAACCATTTCAATTTCTTGTTGATTCATGGCGATGATGACGGGCGGTCCCATTAAGTTTGGATTAAGAATTTAGGCAAACTGGTTCAGTCACAACATTCGGCTCACAAGGGTAGGATTTTCGTTTGCGACAGATGTTTAAACGCGTTTTACTCGCAAACGAAACTCGAGGCTCACGTCATCGACTGTCGATCCGCGGGGTCCCCCGCACGTTTGATCCTTCCGTCGGAGACGAACGAGGAGGAGCGCTTTATGCGATTTCGACATTTCGAAAGATGCCCGATTGCGGTTTACGTTGACTTTGAAGCGCTCCCGCTCCCTGTGTCTTCGTGTGAGCCGTCGTCGAGCGGATCCTTCCTTCAGCCCTACCAAATTCACCAGCCCTTTTCGGCCGCGCTTCAAGTGGTGTGCTCCTTTGATGAGTCGCGGAATAAGCTGGTCACCTTTCACGGTCCCGACTTCGCGATACAATTATTAGCGTTCTTGGGTCTTACGAACACCTTTTGGATCATCCGTCCACTCTTGTGATGACGTCTGATGATGAACTCCGCTATCAAAATTCCGAGTTTTGTCACATTTGTAGAAAACCTTTTCACCCTAATTCCGTCCGCGTCAGGGACCATGATCATTTTTCGGGTGTCTTTCGCGGCGCGGCTCATCAATCGTGTAACGTCAACTTTCCAGCGCCCACTCACATCCCCGTCGTCATGCACAACGGGAGCGGTTACGATTGGCATTTTCTCTTTCAAGCCTGGGGCGAAAAAGAAAATAGTTCGAACAGGTTGCACGTGGTTCCGCACGATCACGAAAGATTCGTGGCGATTTCCCAGAAAATCGGGAAAGTGGAACAGCGGTTTTTGGACTCTTTGAAATTTTTAGGTGCATCGCTCGACTCTTTAAGTCGATCGCTCAATTCGGCCGATTTGAAATTCACCCGTGCGGCTTTTCACGACGATCGTCTTTTCGCCTTGGCCAGAAGGAAGGGGGTGTTTCCCTACGATTGTCCAAAACCAATCCAAATGTTCCCAACGACGTGTCCAAATTGGGCGAAACGAGATGTCCCCCGCCTGAGGCCTTTTTCAGTCACCTCACAGACACACCCGTTTCGGACTCGGAGTACGCGCACGCGCAGGCCGTGTGGAGCGCTTTCTCCATTCAAAATTTGGGTGAGTACGCCGATTTGTATTTGAAAATCGACGTCCTACTAGAAACAGACATTTTGGAAAAATTTAGAAAATTGTGTTTCGAGGTGTACGGGCTCGATCCTCTGTTTTACTACACCGCTCCAAAGCTTTCGTGGGACGCCATGTTGAAAACCACCGGCGTTCGACTAGAGCTACTCACGGACATTGATATGGTTCTCTTTTTCGAGCGGGGCATCCGGGGAGGACTCGTACAAGTGATCGGTGCATGCCGAGGCCAATCACCCCTTTGTGGGTGATCCTTCCGGTCAAGCGATAAGTTATCTTATCTCGCCTATGTCGACTCGAACAATCTGTACGGTTTTTCGATGTCACATCCGCTTCCGGTGGGCGACTTCCGCTGGATGTCGGAAACCGACATCGAGCGGATGAACATCGCAGAGGCGGCCGCTGAAGTCGATCGGGGATACGTTTTGGAGGTCAATCTCGACTACTCCGACGAGATCCACGATCGCTTGAGCGATTTGGCGCCTTGCCCGGAAACCCGGGTCCGGCCGGACTCGAAAAGTAGTAGGCAAGTCAAGTTGCTGGTGTAATGATCCATCGTTTTGAGACCAAAACCACAGATGCAACGTTGCCAAAAAAGTGACAAAGAATAAACTTGTATATGGAGTGCAGCGGTGCCGATAGAAAACATTTTTGTAAGTCCAAATTAAAATAAGGAATTGTAGCGCGTGAGATTTGGGGAAAATTGAATATAATCGTCCGGTAGAGCAGAAATTATGAAATGAAATAAAACAAACGGCATCAAATTCGGTCAACGCATTCAGCAGATATAAACTGAAATATAATTGAAAATTATTAATAACATGAACAGAATATGGCCATTGTTGAGTTAGAAAATAAAGATTATAAACAGGGTTTTTAAGAATTATGACAAAACGCACGGACCGATTTGGCTGAAACATTGGGAAATAATAGACTAAAATACGGGAAGACGACAAAATTAGTTGTCAACTTTGTCGCATGTTCGGATGCAGAGTAATCATAAAATATTTGGAAGTTACAATGAACCCAAAAGGATAAACAAATGACGCCATGTTAAGAAGCGAAGAAAGTCTTTTGGAATCAACAGAGGAAAAAGCAAGCGAGTGGCATTTATTTTGTTACAGAAATCTTCTGTAACAATGTAAGTCGGGAGAGAGAAAAAATTCGGATGTGAAATTCAGATGTGTCGTTGATACCGGGATGAACGCTTCGTGTGCGCGAAATTGGCGTGTCGTTAAGTTTTTCAAAAGTGTAGGAATTTAAATAGAAAATAACGTTGTGATGTTTATAGGAACTCTGAAATATTAGGAAAAGGAACAAAATTCGGGAGTAATTTGAATTTATTTTTTTTAAGTAGGACTTTATGTGATTACGGATAATCAAATGTATTTTATTTTATTGTAAGAAAATTCAACGCGACGATCATTTCGTTATGGAATATAAAAGAACAGATCAGTACAATTGGACGATTATTTTCAATATAAATAGATGCGAGGAATAGTGATTTTATGAAGTGACGTGTCGACGACACGCGAAAAATAGTTGTTTTTTCGTTTTGTCTATTTTGCCGAACAGTACGCCGCGAACACATATAATTCTATTAGTCGGTGACGGACTGGCAGCTGAATGGTAACATTTATGCGAATGATAGCGGTTTGCGAAAGGTGGTTTCCGAAGGCGATCGCGAGCACGAGTGGACGGCGACCGCACATCGAAGAGCATTGGACGGCGGCCACCAGACATCCTTGTTACGAGAGCTGAGTCGCAAAACAGGGAAATTACACGCGTATATATGTGTGTGTGCCTGAATTCCTTGCAGATGCTTCATCTGAAGACGCATTCCGTAATTAAAGAGAATTATCGAAAATCAAGTTTTGTTAATAGAATTAAAGGAAGAAATGGTCAACAGAAAAGTAGGGAATGCGCATTCGATTTTTATATTGGATTTTTATATTGTTTGTGTTATTGTGTGTGAATGATTTTCGTTGTTGTGTGTTATTTTTTTTGTTTGGAATGTTTATGTTATAGGACACTGTGTACTAGTGTAGAAGGAAAGACGGTGAATTGTGGCCGTATACAATGAAAAGAGGGAAAGCTAGAAAATATTAATAAACGATCGAACCAAAATGTGGTTCGTTTTTATCGATTGAAAATATTCGTCGTCATTTACCCTAGCACGCACAATCCAGTCACCTCGCTTGGATTCCTGTATAGGACCACAGGAAAAGGGAAAATGGGATTTATTATATATGGCTGTTCTAAGCGCGGGCAAAGATAGCGTAGAGAGGTTAACCGAGATATAGATATATTACATATGGTTGCCCAACGCGGGGCGAGGATAAGGGGGGATAATATGCATAAGAGATACATTACACTCGCGACGCTTCTACCCAAGCGTCGTTACGTCGTTCACGTTCGAAATTTACTTCAGGCCCTCGAGTTGGGAGTACGAAACGGACGATGGATGGAAGAAGCGAATGATAGAGAACTGGGCCAGTCTCCGCAACACCGCCGGTGATCTCGCCATCATCGCTCACAATGGCAGTCTTCAGCAAACTTACTACGTGAATTCCTATCAATCGATCGTCGACGTCGCCCTTGACGTGACGCGTACTGCCCGACGCTGTCACGAGGAAGGGCAAGCGGATGACGAAAACGAGAAAGATAAGGTAAAAGCTCTTCACGATCTCGCAATTGGATGTCACGATAAAGTGTTGTGGATCATGATGGTTCTCGGTGAAGTGACATCCTGCCCGTGCTCCATGTGTATGAATGACGGATTATTCGTGCGCTATTGTGCCATCCAGGAAGCTCTGAACGCTCCCTGCGTATCGGTTGTCATGGGGGACCCGCTTCCGTTTCCTGTCGATGGCGATAAACAATCACTGCCATCCCACCCCTCGCACGAGGTGGTGCTCGATAAAAGCAGTACTCCTCAACCGGAACAATTTATTCTCATTGTGCACGCTGAAGTGTTAGCTGTCATCGAAGCTCTCGGTCACCTCCGAGTTCCGTACGGCGAAGCACTGCGACGGGGAGTCTCCCGCGTCCGTCAAGTCATCCAGTCTCTTCGCCCGCCGTTCGAAAATAATCCGCCGACGTACTCTCCTCCTCCGTCTCCAGCTGACAGCGTTGTATGCTGATGAGTCAGTTGGATGGTGTCATACAACGTTGCATCAACGACGGTTGTTCTCTTCTCGGACTTGACGATCGGTCTTTGCAGCTTCTACCAGTCGACTTTCTAAAACATTGGACCGCGAAGGTCGTGCCTTCTGCCTTCCACCGTCTGTCGAAAGACGTGCAACGGGACCGAGAGATTCGCCGACTCCTGCCTTGTCTTCGACATTACAACAACGGGGACGAACCGCCGTGGCCGAAGTGGAAGTGTTTGCAGTGTAGACGAGAAGAAGTACTGTCTTGTTTCGAACACGCGCACATCGAGTCGCCGCCGCCACCGAAGTGGAAGTGCGTCGAGTGTCGCAGAGAGAGGAATTTTGAGTAAATTTTGAAAAGCTGTGTGCTGATGGCCGAGTTGACGTCTTCTTCTTCTTCTTCTTCTCTTCGCATCGATGTGTCGCAGCCGCCCTACACCATCGTGAGCAAGGAAGACGATGACGTCGACGCCGACGACTGCTGTAGCATCTGTCTCGAACGATTGCAGACGCTACGGGCACGCACGGTGGGTTGCAATCATTTGTTCGATGTAACATGTATCGATCGATGGTTGGAAAAGTATAATACGTGTCCGATGTGTCGAAGCGTATTGTTCCAAAAAGAAACGCAAGAAGAGGAAGCGCGCTTGCCATTAACGACGATTCAACGTCATGTGGCGGCGGATATCCGTCGAGTTGCGCGTGTAAATTATCTAAATCAGTTGCGTCGTTTTAGAAGACGTATAAAAGAGAGGAACGATTTCGAAAACGATTTGGAAGAATTATTTAGAACACTGGTGAATTCGTATGTCAGGGTACAGCGAGGTGCATTTAACACGGGTGAGGATGAAAACGACTACGACGAAGAGTTAGAGCCTCTCACCTTTCTCGATTTTCTTGTATAAAAAATACATCTTTCACTTGTAATGTTTTTTCATTTATTTTCCTGTCACCGTTTGTATGTATTGATTGTTTATAATAAAAAATCATTCATTCAATTTGGATTGTTTTTTATTTCTTTTTTCTCCTGTCACCACCTTGTAGGGTTTCCTTTTCTCAAACTAACAACAATCATTCATTTCCTGTTATGAAATAGGTCTTTTCAAAAAAAATTTAAAAAATTAGCTTTCAAAATACGCGCGCCTCTCTCTCTCTCCCTCCTTCCTTCCTTCCAGCCGACGCTCACAGAGTGCGCGCGACGCCAGCGTCACTCTCTCTAAATCATATTTCACAACGACGCTCACAGAGCGCGCGCGCTATCGAGACCACATCCGCCCGGTCGCCGGCCTTGGGCGCGCGCGCTGCCTCCACGCAAAGACCGGATGCGGTTGCGGTTGGGCGCGCGCGCTATCGCCCACTTGCCTCGCCGCCGCCGCAGCGCCGCGCGTGCTATCAGTACCTCTCGCCTCACCACTCCACTAAGGATGCCGTGTGTTCAGCGGCAAAGCACGCGACAACCCCCCCAACCTCACAGGAAACAGGACACGGCCTGGTTCGAATTCGCCTCGGACGGGCAGCATTTTTGAAACACCACCACCACCCCACGTCACACACACTTCGCCACCAGAGCGCTTCCCTCACCTACACACTTTACCACCAGAGCGCGCGCAACGCACCAAAGCCCCCCACGTCATCCACGTCACAGGTCAGGCGGGGTCTGGACCGGGATGTGACGTCAGGCCGGGCGTCATCCCCTCACACGTCATGCGGGTCCCGCCCGCATGACGCCCAACTGACTGTGTGTGTCCCGACGTGTACGTCATCGGGTCCTGGACCGCCCACGTCATCAGCTCACACGTCATGCGGGGCCTGGACCAGGATGTGACGTCAGACCGGAAATAAATTATCACTGACGTCACTTCCTTGTCCAGGACCCGCATATTTTCCCTACTCTGTCTCCAAGGGACTCCCCGGTCCCTTGGAAAGCCCCAGACCCGCTCGAAGTAGCCCTGCAACCCTTCAAGATTTACAAAGCTTTTTGTCTCGGTTTCCTCGTGGTTTGTCTGTTTTCCACGTAAATGCACAATCACTCTGAAATTTAAAATATTCTAGCGGAAATGTTCTAACCAGACCTGTTACTAATTAGCGAAATAGGGTTAAAATCTACTATCAAATCAGGACTCGTATCGGTATCTAATTATAAACTCTTTAGAAATGATAGGTCGGTGATTAGCAACAACTTAAAAGAAAAGATGGGTGAAGGGTTCGCATTGTTTGTTCGTGATGACATTAAAGTTAAAGTAGTCGCTCACTCCCCATCCACTTTGCCTGGCATGGAATATATGTTTGCGGAAATCCGAATTGAAATTAAATGTATATTTATTGCCGTTGTTTACTGGCCCCAGAAAACGGGCGTTTTATCTAAATTAGAGATTCCCCTTTCACAGTTTGTAAATAAATATCAGGATATCATAATCATGGGTGATTTCAATTGCGATCTGAAGGTACCGCTCACAAATTCGGCCGAAAAGTTTATTGATACAATCAACTCATAGAATTTACAGATATTAGAATTTGACCCTACTCACCTATCATTAGGAGCTCGAACATCACGAAACATGGAATGCTCCGCTACCGTGACAACAAAAATTTCAATTCTGAGGCTATGTGCGACGACAGTACCAAAGCTCCCTGCCATGAGGTTTACAATCAAACATCCCTTAATAGTAAAGTTGAAGTCTTCAACGAAATTGTATCAGATCTCTTCGATAAGCATGCACCATAGAAAACGCGACGAGTGACACGACCCGCGGCCCAATGGCTTACAAGTAAATTAAAGCAGTTCATGCAGGAACGCGACTCAGCTTACCGTCGCTTCAAGGCCAATAAAACCATTGATAATGAAAGAGCGTACAAGAAGTTACGAAATTACGTAAAACAAAAAATTAGAAACGCGAAAATTCGATATTATTATGACATCTTTAAATTAAAAACGAACACTAAAGACCTTTGGAACTCGCTGAGAGACCTCGGGATCACGAAAGCAAATTCTTCTCAAATTCCTAACGACATGTCCTTGAATGACATTAATAACCACTTTGTAAATTTTCAAAACCAATACCACCCTGTGTCAAGCGTAATACATTAGAGGCTCTTGCAGCTAATTCAACCGTGTCAGAGATAAATTTTATTTCTTTAACGTAGATCATCACGAAATTAGTAGGATTGTTCACTCACTAAAATCAAATGCTAATGGCTCCGATCGAATCACAGCCCAACAATTGAAACTTGTCTTGCCATTTGCCCATCCGGCACTTACGCATTTAATTAATTTCTCACTAACGACGAGAACCTCTCCTCAAGCGTGGAAGCTTGCACATGTTCGATCCTTGCCAAAATCTGAACCGAATTCGGCGTCTTGCAATTATCGTCCAATTAGTATATTGCCGACAGTGTCAAAAGTTCTTGAAAAAATTGTTCGAAAACAGATTGTAAAACACTTAACTGATTCAGATCTGCTCAATTACGTTCAATTCGGCTTTAGAGGAGGTAGAAGTACGCAAACAGCTTTACTGAAAGTAACTGAAGATATAAGGAAAGCGCTAGATGATGGTCTCGTAACGGTATTAACACTTTTAGATTTTAGTAAAGCTTTCGACTCTGTAGATTACGATATTCTAACAGCGAAACGCCAAAATCTAAATTTCTCTGATTCCACTATCTCTTGGATTGCAAACTATCTCTACACTAGGCAACAAATTGTAGTAGTTGATGATCTCCATTCCAATCCAAAACTTCTTCACCGGGGAGTACCTCAGGGATCCGTGTTAGGGCCAATGTTCTTCTTAATTTATGTTAATGACTTATTAAGCGAATTTAGAGAATGTATTCATCATATGTACGCGGATGATCTGCAAATTTACATCTCCGGGAAACCGTCACAGGTAGCAATGCTAATAAATAAATTAAATAATGAGTACTCATCTGTAGTAAAATGGTAAATGAGAAACGGATTCAATTTAAATCCTACAAAATCACAAACCATCACAATTGGCTCTCACCAAATGCATAAGAAACTTGAATGTTTATCTTTCCTGATGTGCTTATATAATTTAGTGCCTCGCCTTTCACAAGTGAAAAACTTGGGCTTCATTTTTGATGATCATCTAAGCTGGGAATACCAGACCCGAAATGTCTGTTGCAAGGTTTATGCATCTTTGCAATCCCTTAGATGTGTCGATAAATGTCTCCCTACAAATGCGAAGGAAATGTTAGTAAAAACCCTGTGTGTCCTCATTTCGACTACGGTGACATTGTGTACAACAATTTGAAAGATTCACTCGCTGAAACTGAAAAAAACTCGCTTTCAGCTCATGTGCCTGTGTTCGTTTCATTTATAATATAAAGAAATACGATATCTCCAGAGTTTATAAGGTGAACAAAATACTAACACTAAAGGATATGCGTTTGTATCACAGTCTTCGTTTCTTATTTAAGATGCTAAAAATGGATTGCCCGTCAAAATTAACGAATTACTTCTTACGTCTTAAATCCCCTAGATTTCAGAAATCTCAGTTACTCTGTATTCCAAAAAGTAAAACCAACTTCTACAATAAATCATCCGCAATTACTCTAGCCAGAAAGTGGAATAAATTGCCTTCCAACATTAAAAACTGCTCCTCATTAACATCTTTTAAAAAACACCTGAATGGCTTTCTTACAAAATAGAATACGTCATTACACAATGTATATCACTGTAAATATCCGGTTGTCAAATCCATAGTCAGTTTTACCTCTTTTTTAGGAATGTTAAATAGTGACTAATATGTTTAGAAATTAGAAATAACCGTAATGTACTTTGTTGAAAATGTATTTTCTTGAGACTTGGTTGATACTGCCGGAAATGTATTTTTACCCATAGGAACAAAGGCGGAGCAAGAAGACAACCCCGTGCAGCATGGCCAGGAGCTGAGGAAAACATCCCAAAGACCTGTTTCTTCATTTTAGCTTAGTTTACTATTGTATGGGGACGCAGCCTGCCTGGTGGGTTTTCCCCGACTAGCGGGTTTTCCTGCAGGGTCGAGCGGCGTGTGAGGTGGTGTGTTTCTGTATTAAAAGATTACAGTGGCTCGGGGTGAATACAAGGCTGCCTCGTAGCGCGCATTTGGAGCAATGTTATTGTGGGAGAAATGGTAGTCGGAATAGAAATAAACTCGTCGTTGAAATATAAAAAGATAATTATATTCTTGAAATACTTGAAGAACAAAACAAATAAACTATATCCCGACAATTCACAACGTGTTCTTCTCGGTGTTACTTGCGTTCGAGTGACTTGTTTACGCTCGTTGTCAACCGACTTGGTCCTGCCGCCACGCTATCTTGCGCCTCTACCGGGAACCCCAAAAAATCCGCCTGATTTGAATCGGTCTCCACATTCGGCTGTCCGACTATCATCCGGCTCGATGATGAGTATCCGTCTGGCTAAGCTTGCATATCTCGGCACACGTAGTGGTGGTTCGTGGCCCTCGTTATCTCCGACCTTGCTGACATCGTATGTATCATTTGGTTTGACCATTGTAATCGTAGGGCCCCAGATTCTTGGCTTTGAGTTTTAAACCTGGCCCGAATTGCATCCGCTTGATAGCCACTAAATCGCCGACTTTGTATACTGTAGCTTCCTTACGACGCTTATTAAAATCAGCGCGAATTTCGTCCGGGACCTTGAAAATCTGTGCTTTAGCTTCTTCTCGTATAAGGTTGCGTTCTTCTTCGACATTGTTAATTAGCTCTTCTTCCAATAACTCCTTGATACGAATATCAGTCGGATTGCGCATCCTTGCGCCAGTCATAAGTCTGAATGGCGTCCTTCCAATGCTCCGGTTATAGGTAGAATTCATGGCCTGTTGAACAGCTGGTACCACTTTGTACCATTTCTCCGGGTCGTCAATGGAAAGTTTCGCGATGATAGAAGCAATCGTTGAATTGAGACGCTCAACTTGCCCATTGGCTCTGGGCAAGCCGTCGTTACCATTATGTGTTTAATTCTTTCCGTCGTGCAGTAGTCCTGGAACTCTTGTGAACTAAAAGACGCTCTATCAGTGATCACTTGAAGAGGATTACTGAACGTAGTCTTTGAAGTTCCATCTTTGAAATTGTGTCCTCGTCTTCGTTGTCTTTACCGGGTGGAGCCAAACAAATTTCGTGAATGAATCGACGATCACTAGAATATGGTTGTAGCCCTTGTTGGTAGATTTCAGTGGGCTGATGTGATCCATATGATAGGTATACAACGGTTGACTCTCCTGAACAGCGGTGTAAAAGTCCTTCTTTCTTTCCAGATTTGCGATTCACTATCAAACATGTTACACAGTTGGATATGACTCGACGCGTTTTCTAACTAGTCCTGGAATGTGGAATTCTGTTTCACTTCCTCTTCAGTCCTCTTGCTTCCGTAATGACCCTTTTCGTGTGCAGTTTTATTATTTCCTGTTGCATGGCGCGTGAACAACCAGTAACTCTTTTCCGTCTTCAAATTTGAATAAGAGTCCACTTCTATCACAAAGTTGTCGTATTTGCCTCCTCAGGATGCTCATTATAGCGAGCAACCCTTCGTCTTCGGCTTCAGCCCTTTGATCCGCGCAGTCAAGCTATCAGCAAGTTGAAATTTATAGTCATGTAGCGACTCAAAGCATCTACATGCTTCATCCTGTGTCCTGGTCGATGTTCTATCGTGTATGAGTATTCCTCCAGAGCTAAGGCCCATCTAGCGACTCTCGGTGATAAGTCCTTTGCTCATAGTCTTCTGAAGGCTGCACAATCAGTAACGATTTTAAAATCTATTCCCAGTAAATAGACTCAAAATTTTCCCTCAATGCTTTATAACGGCCAAAACTCTGAGCTCATAGCTACTGTACTTTTCTTCTTGCGTCGTTGTTTTCTTACTCATATAAGAGATTGGATGTAGCTTGTCGTCCGGAAATTTCTGTAATAATACAGCTCCATAGCCATACTTACTTGCATCTGTATGAAATTTCTGGTTTCGTACTTGATTGTAAATCTTCAATACAGGGTAAGATGATAGACTATCCTTCAGTTTTTGAAAAGCCTCTCTTTGCTCAGCACCAAATCGGAATTCTGTATCATCTCTGAGTAGATCGCTTATTGGTTTCAAGGATTGTACTGTAATCTGGGATAAACTTTCTAAAATACCCTGTTAGACATAAAAACTCTGCACTCCGGTTATATTCTTTGGTTCTCGGAAATTTTGAACAGCCAATGTCTTGCTTGAGAAGGTTGAATTTGTCCTCCTGGACTACATATCCCAGGTATTCAACTTTTCTCTTTAGAAATTGACATTTCAAAGTTCAATTGTAAACCGTATTCCTTGGCGACGTCTAATACCAACGTAAGTTTGCGTAGAGCCTCTTCATCATCTTTAGCGGGAACAATGATGTCGTCCATATATACAAAGCAAACACCGTCCTCACTAGTTGCCAAAATACACTATTTATATACCGTTGGAATACTGCAGGAGAATTTGTAAATCCAAACGGTACCTTTAAGAACTGGAACTGTCCTGAATGAGTCACGAATGACGTGTATTTTCTGCTCGTCTTCGACGTCCACGTGAAAATCCGTTTCTGAGGTCCAACGTACTGAAAACTCGGGCGTCCTGCAATTTATCAAGCAAATCGTCGATAAGGGTAAAGGATAGCGGTCCTTCACCACGATCTTATTCAGCCTGCGGTAATCAATGCAAACTCTGATGATCCGTTCTTCTTTTTCACCACGATTACTGCACTGGCATACTCTGATGAACTCGGTTCTATTATTTTGTCATGAATCAAATTAGCACTTGATTGTCCACCACTTCTTTTCTCGAGGCGAAAGTCGTCGCGGTCCGCAGTGAACTGGCTCTTCATTCTTCACTAAGATCTTCATCTTGACATCAACAGATTTGGTCTTCTCCGAACATAGTTTGCTATTAAACCTTGAACTTCCTTTTTATTTCGCTTTGACCGAATCTCCTATATCCAATTCTTCTTATTTACGGCCTGATGCACATGATGTGAGCTTTAATTTGGTTTCAGGTGACACCACTTGTTTATGAGCACTTCCGCTTGGTCAAGAAGCTCGTTTCCAATGACCATTTCAAGTTCTATGGTATCTGCAACCACGTATACGTCTGTTGTAAACTGCTCACCATCAACGACGACAGTTGTTGAAAAGTATCCTTGAGGACACGAAGTTCTTCCAAATCCGCTCAGACCATATCCGTTTGACTAGTTTCGGAGCACTCAGTGAATCGTAAATGTCTTGTCGCAGCAAGCTAACTTGACTTCCACAATCGATGAGCGCCTTTACCTTCCGATTAGCCAATTGTACTTCTTTAAATTTGCAATTATTCGCGTTCCTTACAATGGCACTCATGCTTTTCGACTGTCGCGGTTTCTTTTCCCTTTTGGGGAATCAGCTGAAATGTGACCAAAAGCGTCGCAATTGAAACACCTCTTACCCTTTTCTTTGTGTTTACAGTTGCTCGAAGTATGTCCGGTACCACCGCAATTGTAGCATCGTTTGTCCGCGTCCTGAGAAGTGCCCTTCGATTTATTACCATCGTCGTTCTTCTTGTCTTTCTCGTCTGTATTCTTCGAGTTCCACTTGTGATCATTCTTGTTTGTCTTCTTAGTTTGGACCTTCATCCCTGCCATCTCGTAATGTTTCAGCTTGACCTTGAATTCTTTTATGTTGTCTACTCCATATAGCAGAAGTTTCGTTCCTGAATCGTCTTCAATTCCGTCGATTATATATTGTATCAATGATTCGTCATCTATATCACCTCGGCTAGCGATCTCCTCATGACGAGAAAGATTCCTGTAAAGATTCTTCTTTTCTTCCTTCGTCGATTCAACAACCGATGAATTTCTGCCGTGCTTGTCTTAACATCAAACTCTTCCTTCAAAGCTTTTTCAGGACGGTCCACGATGTGATTCTTTCTCGCCCTGATAAAAAGTTTGGCTTAGGCCTTCGAGTGATTTCTTAGCAAAACAAACTTTTGTAGACTGTCCCAGCCCATCAAAACAGCTGTCTCTTCGAAATCAGTGATCCATTTTACTGGATATCCATCACTACCGTTGAAGGTCTTGAGTGAACCTTCAATATCACGAAAAGTCAATGAAAACTTTGGCTGCGTACGTACAGAAGCGACAGAGCGCGCATCATCACTATTATCCGAATCGTTTTCTTCCTCGTTGTTAATAGCACGCAGCTTCTGCTCAAACTCGAACGTCAACTTCTTCAGTTGGGCTGCCCTTTTGTCATCTTGTTTTTTTGTGCTTTAATACTCTTTCTTATATTCGTCTTCATTTTCTTCTTGCTTGTTCTCGGTCTCGATTTTCGACGCCAACTGTTGCAGATCTCCAGCATTTCACATATATCGTCGATCATTTCGTCTTTCGTCCCACTGTTGATACAAAGAATACTGCATATAGCTCCCAGATCCGCTTCCGAAAATGTATCGAATGAACGACTTTTCATCTCTTCATCTTTAGATCCGGACTCGAACGTAAAAACCCGGGAAAACTCTCTAAGCCTCTTTCTGTTTTTTCGATCCTCTGGGATCGTTTCAAAAATCAAGTTATGCAACGTTTTAATTGCTTTTACCGGCGCAGAGGTTATGTTCTTTTCTATTTGTTCGATTTCTCCCAATGTCGCCATCTTCCAAAAATTTTGCGAACTTCCTGTCGAACAGTCGGTAACGTCGATTACAATCGGTATTTTATAAAACAGCCTCGTGGTTCAAACCTTCAATTGTGCGAACAAAGTATGGAAACAGCAAAATATTCATACAATTTGTCTTATTTGCATCTACTCACGTATCTTCGAAACAACATCAATCCTCGTCAAGCTTCGTCGGTGAATTACGTCGTTTTTTGAGGTTATAATGACCTTCACTCGTCGTCTTATTCCAGCCTATCGTCGTCGCAACTTTGAAACTGGCCTTCAATTGGAATCCCTCGTCATTTATTCCAAATTGATCGTCGTCGGCTGGCACGTCATAATGTTCTCAATGTTGCGAAATGGCGACCGTGAAAAGTTCTAGTCGTTTCTCGAAATCCAGTTCAATCCCGGACGAGCCCCCAAATTGTGGGAGAAATGGTATCGGAATAGAAATAAACTGTCGTTGAAATATAAAAGATAATTATATTCTTGAAATACTTGAAGAACAATACAAATAAACTATATCCCGACAATTCACAACGTGTTCTTCTCGGTGTTACTTACGTTCGAGTGACTTGTTTACGCTCGTTGTCAACCGACTTGGTCCTGCCGCCACGCTATCTTGCGCCTCTACCGGGAACCCCAAAAAATCCGCCTGATTTGAATCGGTCTCCCACATTATTCAATTCATATTGTTTTTAACTTCCGTCTATGAATTTATAATTCTTCACTCAAAATTTGCCACATTTTTGTGTCTATTTAATCTTTTTAAAAGTTGCATTTAAATTATTATTGGTTTCTACTAGTTAGTACTTTACACCTTAAATATATTTTTACATATGTATATGATATTACATGTTCGCTCTTGGTATACATATATGTAGTTAGGCGGAATAGCGGGCCTGATGGCCCGAGCCTCGCCATATTAGTAAAGGCCATTATTATTATTATTATTATTATTATTATTATTATTATTATTATTATTATTATTATTATCCTACTTTTTCTCAGCTCTATTTCTGCTGGTAAAAATGCTCACCTTCCCCAGAGTTGTTTTCGGGACAGGTTCGGTCACAGAAGAAGAACTTCATCATATATCTGGACATAAGATAAAAATTTTCTTACGATTTGTTTGCAACAAAACTGAGCGCTGTCCCATGTTCAGAACGTTTTTGGGTAGTTTAATTTCTGTTAAGTTTTTAAGGAACCAGGCCTTCTGCCGATATCACGGGTGGGTATGTTTTGGAAGCATTTAATTTCCAAACATGTTTTAGTTCATAGTATAAGTTTTCATACTTCAAAATTTTGTCTCTTTCTTTCTGTTTGATGTGGTGGGATAATGGTACTGCGATGTCTGTTATTACTCCTTGTTTCTTCTTTTTATCTATAAGGAGAATATCTAGCCTACTGTAATCGACAGTACGATCCGTTAAAACCGGTCTGTCCCAGTACAAAAGGGTGGAACTTGTGTTTCCAGCACTGGAGGAGGGATGTACTTATAGAATGGCGGTGTTGATTCATCCAATAATTTATGCTCTATTGCAATTGCCCTGTGCACGATTTTTGCAACTTGATTATGCCTTCCTAAGTAAGCACTGTCTGAGAGAGAAGTGCATGCAGCTGTTATGTGTTCTATAGTTTCTCCTACAGCTCCACGTTTCCTACATTTATCTACCACATCTTCTTTTAACACTAGAACGACGGTCACCGGTCAATTGACCGGTTAGGAGTTTCGAACTGCCGTATTTAGGAAACTAGTATATGTATGAATTTGATATTACGAAACTTTTATTATTTTAGGCTCTAGAGAAATCTTATAAATTTGTTTGGAAAAAGTGTGTGGTACTGGAGAAACAAGGATCCTACCTAAAACGATTGGCTTCCTGGTCAATTGACCGGTGTAGTTTTAGTATTTGTGTGTGTGTTACTGACATTCATGATGTTAGTTTTTTCTTTTATCTGTTTTGAACCTTATAAATAATTTGTTGAGTAATGTTCAACCAAAATTTGATTTTTATTCTCAATAGCTATTCTACATTTCTTATCATTTTTTGTTATTGTAAACGTCGTCAAAGCAACATGAATATAGGCCCAAGTCTGCATTTGTATATTGAAAGGAGGCATGCTGCTGCTTGACGAGTCCTGGACACTATCACTAACAGAGCTAGACGCTTTTCTTTCTATTATGTATGCACGTGGAGCTTGTCAACCTCTGTAAGTGATTTGTGGGATAAAGAATGGGGTCCAACATTTTTTTCAGAGACAATGAGTAGCGATCGGTTCAAAGAAATCATGAGGTTTTTGCATGTCGATGACAGAGACAGTCGTGGTCGCCGTAAAGCAACCGATAAATTATGTTTAGTTTCTGAACTTTGGAATAAGTTTGTTGAAAATTGTTTAGCATGCTACAGACCTGGCGAGAATATTACCGTTGATGAGCAGCTTTACCAACAAAATGCAGGTGCCTTTTACAATACATGGCGAACAAGCCGATAAGTTCGGTATTAAATTTGGGTTACATACTGACGCTAAAATTAGATACGTCATCAATGCTCTTCCATACCTAGGTAAGAATGAGACCAGGCCTAGCACAGAGAGTGTTAGCGAAAATGTTGTAAAACGTCTTGTAGAGCCTTTCCAATACAAGGGTAGAAATGTGACCATGAATAAATTCTTTACCTCCGTTAGTCTTGCAAAAGACCTCAGGAAAAGAAAACTAGTCTGGTCGGTACGCTCAATCGCAAAGGAAAGAAGTACCGAATTCCTTGAAGAAATCTAAAGATGTTCGTTTTAGATCTGTTATGTACCCTCGCTTGCACAAAAAATGGGCGATGTCCTGAGCCGAACTTTACCAGAGTTTTCCGACCCTGCCCAGCCCTGCGGGATCGAGCTGACCAATCGCTTTAGCTTCATTTCAGGGAGGGGACTATTAATCTTGAACATTACAAAATGGCGGTGATGGCGAGTTATATTATAGTAAAAGTTGACACTAGACAACCAGTATTAAGCCACATATTTTTTAAAGGCATGCAATTTCCCAGTAAGAACATATTTTAAAACTGTTATAAAACGGTTTTTTTGCAAAAAATAACACTAGACAACGAGTATTAAGCTCCATGTCTACATTTCGTCGTTTATTATTGTAATATTTAATATAAAATGCAAATAATTTGCATTGTATGCATTGTCTAACCTAGTTATTTTATTAGAAAAATTAATAACTTAAAGAAATACGTTTTAGAGTCAGTTTCACAAACACGTCTCCGAGATAGCAGCTTTCAGTTGTGAAGTACTTCATCATCAATTTCTCAGATGACCCAATTAAAAAATACTATATGGTCACGGACATTAATATTGTAATAAAATAGTTTTGATATAAAATACTAAATAAACTTCGTATTTAAAGTTCATTTAGTCACAATGAAAGTTTTCTACTGCAGACATTATGATTGGTAAGTGCAGCAAGTAACTGAATGATTATTGATCTTTTGTTTTGGGGATCACACACCTCTTCAATCTAACGTTAGGTGATTGCACTTACATGGAGTTCTTTACCGCAAATATTAAAAATCATATGTGATACCTAGTCTTTGAGGATTTTTGCGTGAGAATCAAAAACGACATATGACTCTTATATAACATTTTAATATCTTAAAATCCGCACTTCTGCAATTTAAAATATTAAATAAATTACCTCTAAGAGACAATAAGAAAGCAAAGAAATCTACGCGGCACTATAAAATAGTTAATTCTACTTAAGAATGTTTCAGTTCAGTACTATGTAATTTTTGCTTCAAATGAAATGTGTTGCTTATAATTAGATCTTTTAATAAGGTCATGCAATTTTTTTAAAGTTTAAGTTGATTTCGCACAATATGGCGTGCAATATTTGCAATTTTAAAAATTTACATAAACAAGATTTTCTCAAAAAGAGCTCCAAATTTTTTCTTTAAATTTTTGGTTGGGGTAATGCCAAATGCAGTCTATCCGATGACATAAACGAGATATTGCTCTATTCTATTGTTTTTAAAATTACAAAATTTTTTAAATACCTCTCACGCTGTTAATATGAGCATGTGAATAGATTTGTATAGATTATTTAACTTGTGAGTAGAAGTGCTTCAAATGACTTTAGAGGAAGTTTTTCAGAAACTCAATAGATTCCTGTGAAAAAGAGCTATTTTGAACCGAAAAGTTGAAAAAATGTCAAAAAATGTATTTTGTGCGGCGATAGATGTCAGCTGGCAAGAGAACGGCAAGAACCTTATGTGAGTTGGCAAGAACCTAAAACCAGTCCACAAAGGAAATTATAAACATTTGCTGCTGAGAAAGTCTGTCCCATTCTGTAGCACTCTAGTTCTTCATATTTTGCAGTAGGAAGTGTAAGCATTTCTTAATTTTTAAAAGCAAAGAAAAATTTCAGCTAGAAAACTTGACAAAAGAACAGTGAGACATAAATAACAAAGTTAATTACAAAGGACGTAATACTCGTATTAGGATTGGAAGGAAATGAACGTACCAGTGTAAAAACCAAAACGGCCTATGAACAGGAAAATATGGAGTAGTGAATGATCTGGTAAACGACCAGTAATCGAAAGTACATCAAATTCTTTCCGAAGTTTTGTAATGGTATCTTCTTGTAAAGAAAAGGAATGTTTAGAACATTCTCGACATCGTTATAAGGAATTTATTTTCATTGCTCGTCAAGTAAAAACCGCTGATATCGTACGGGATTTGAACACGCGTTCCTCTATTGTGAAGCCACGCACCTAAGCGATTGCGCTACCAAACAGGCGATGTAAGCATTTCCGTGAACTTACTCAATTAAGAATCTAGAATTTTGTCTTCAAACTCATTGCTTTTCCGCACTTCTGCAATTTAAAATATTAAATAAATTCCCTCAAGAGACAATAAGAAAGCAAAGAAATCTACGGGCACTATAAAATAGTTAATTCTACTTAAGAATGTTTCAGTTCAGTACATGTAATTTTTGCGTCCAGGCGTTTTCGCTTCTAGCCTGACGCTCAACCTATGCCTCTGCCAAGGTGAGATTATTAGACATGATAACGTTGGGCTAGAGACAAGTTTCTGACACGGCCTGAAATTCAAAATTCATTTGCTGCAAGTACTTACTAGAATCTAAGAAACAATTATTGACTTCAAGAAAATCACCCATCAACGCAGATTATCATTTTGTTCATCACTACATTTATAAAAAAATAAACTTATTTTTCGTGTTATTGATGTTTTCAATATAAAAAAAGTTAACACTCATCTTTTTTTGAAACCTAAAAAGACAAACTGACAAATGCATCCCTTTAAAATTTATTAAAAGGAAAGTATTAATTAAAATCTCAAAATAGTCAAAAATAAAAGTGCATGAACAGGCGGGAGTGAACTCGAGTCTTCCAGTTTTTTCAAACAAGCACCTGAACTAATGACGTCACCCTGCAATGTTTTACAATATTAGGTGTGATGAGGATACTTGTTGAGTTTCTAGTTGAAAAAGGGAAATTTCTGTAATGAAAGAAATAGAAAAAGTACGATTTGCAAAATCGGTTTTGAAACGTTTTAATAGTAAGAAAAAAAAAACTGTTTCATTGCAGTTTGATTTCAAACCATTCTTTAAAATTGTAAATATTGTTTTGACTTTTGTAGAAAATCCCATCATTTCAAGAAAGTTTACATGATTGTTATGAAGAACGAATTAGGGAAATAATTTTCATTGAGAAACTGTTTTAAATTTTGTAGTTGTAGAAGACGCCCAAAAATGTTCACCCCTTTAAATTGAAAATCCAGATAACTATGAAAATTGGAACTATGTCATCCTTCTATGATTTTACTCTATTCTTCCCAGAAAATTAGGAGCTGCTTTGGAGAAAATTTTGAAATGTCCGAAATTCATGAAAGTCCCCAAAACCCAAAGATTTTAAAAAATTTCAAGCTTCAACTACAGCCAGAAAACAGGGTTTCTTAAATGGAAAGGATCATGTGGTTTAGGCGTAGTGATAAGACGGATGGGCGGACGGTTTGGGTAAACCGCTTCTCCAAAAAGTGTATTACCGTTTAATCGCGAAATCGATTTTCCACGTATTACATAACTTCTTCTATACTAGTATAGGGGAAAATATACGTATATATGTCAATAGAATATACAGTATTATGTATATTCGTGCGTATAGAGAAAGTAAACGAGAAGTACAAGTTTTGTTTTGTGCTGAGATAACGAAATCATAGTTCAAAATCCATCTAAACGTGTTAAAGCAGTTCCAAAAGGTGAGATACAAAAACAGTACAGATAATTTTCTGCATTACTGATTGTCATTTCAAGTGAGTTTATTTTACATAAATGATTTATATTAAAATATGAATGTATTTATGTAATCAAGAAAAAAGAGTAATTTGTCACAATTGGGACGAGTTGGGAAAAGTCACAACTTTTATATCAATTACTTAAAAGGGCCAAACCTTCCTCAAATTTACTTACGTAAATGATGACAGCGGTGACAAATATCAAATGGTAAATACACTACCAAGAACCCAACTGTAAAACGCATTTTTCAAGCTCAGTTAGAGAACTGGTCAAATCGAACGATGCGGGGTTGATTCCGTCCGAAGGGAATTACATCTTTAGTACTCACCAATGGTTATCAGGTCACAATAGGATATCACTAACGAACGGGATAAACATTTTCATATTTCATTTGCATAAAAGTGATAGAGTTGGAAAACGTTTTGAAGGAATGCAAAATATGTCAAAACGTTCACTATCTTAATTCCAAGTAGTTAGTTAAATTTTACTAACTAAATATAAAAAATACACATTTGTATTAATATTTGTAAAAAAGTGGGTTAAAACTAATTACACATTATATAGTATAAAAGTTCAGCAAAAAATCTTATATACAAATAAATACAAGTATTTTCTAAACATTCTTATCTTTTAATTCTAGACTTAGGGAAAACAGGAACGCGGAACAGAAGAAAAAGGCATCGAGAACCTGATCCTCAATACCTGATTTAAAAATCGGTCAAAGATTTCAGCTACAGAGACTTATTGTCTTTTCAGTAATCTGCAAGCCTAATGTATCTACGGGAAAAAGAAATATTTGTTCTGTAATTTTTCCATTTTCTGAGAGTAAAATTTAAGACGTAATAGAAATCATATTTCTAAACATATTGTTCTCAACAAATTTGGGAAAATGAATTAGGGCAACTGATGTTTTTAATAATAATGATAATATATTTATTTATCTAACCGTTAATATATTTATGAATTTTATAATAAATTTATATTTAAATTTAAAAGAACGACATACAGACATTTTGAGATCCGAAATTTGAACTCCTTGTTTTTCCTATATTGAGACTAAATGAAAGGATTTGTGCATTGATCACCTAAAAGCAGGCGAATAATCATTGGATATAAACTAAAAATTAAAATTCCTTATTTTCTATGTGAAAATTGGGACTGATTGAATGCTCACCACTTAGTCTCAGTCTACCTGGCACTAAAGATGTCGTATGAAATACTGTTTATTTAAAATTGGAGATAATAATAAAAATATTGATTTTCTACATGACTACGTCAAATCGTACTTTATTATGTTTTGAGTCTGTACATTGAAATGTGGTCACCTACTTACAAGACTTACATTAAAAAAATTTTAAGAAGACCATAAAAGAAATAAATTATCAATTGTCACAAACAATTGGAAGGGATGCGTTCTGTTAGCATTATCACAAAGGCACAAACACAAATGGTAATTGTTTGAGTTCGTAATAGTCTCTAAGGAACTTGTTAAACGTGTAAAAAAGACATATCTTTCTCAATTAATAAAAGAACGAAGAAATTACCTTTATTGTAAAATTTTATAATAAACCTACAGACTTAAGGATTCCATTAATTCTAGAACTGTTAAATATGTAAATTACTAGTGATTATACAACTCAGTTGACTTTTTCATATTATTTCAATGATTACATAAAAATATGATAAATGATATTGCAATAGAGACATTGTTAATATTCTGGGCTATCTCTTACTAAATTCCTGTTTCGTCATACTGCTTGGAATACAAAGATACCAGTACACAATAATCTTAATATAATCACATTATCGTTTATAAAAACAAGTTTGTTCTCTCAAAGAATTTTGGAATGTCTCTCGTGATGAGGTGATTAATGTGTTCCAGGCATCAGATAAAAAAATACATATTCGGTAGTGATTTGATCTGGCGTCCATTCCTCTAATCTACGCGTTTAATCCACGGAGCTATCACAGAGGTACCTTTACAGCATCAGATGAGGGGTATTGTAGAATGAATTCTATCTTGAAATTCATGTTCTTAAGGATATGCAATACGCTTCCATTTTGAATATAAACTCACATTTTGATAAGAATGTGAATATCAGCTGATACTATTCTATAGTTGATTCTAGTTATGAAATATTTCTGATCTGAATGTCTTTGTGCAGGGCTCAAGAAGCAGCTTCATCCTGCGAACTGCTATCTTGCCTCCTCCCATATCTTCAAGGTGATTCCAAATTACGATAAGACTGAACTGTAACCTGTCGTGAAACACCAGTCTGAAATACAGAACTGCAGTATTAAGTAAAGCAATTCATGTGATTTTTGAAAACCAATAATACAACTAAGAGGAATTTGACAAATTTGTATCTGGTTATTCATGAAAACTTGTAACCTAAACTCTGAATGATATAATGCTAATAACATTTTAATTATCAGCAAATAGTTGATTGATTGCTTTTAAAGAAATTATAATGCTTAATGTAAATAATGTAAGTAGTTGTACTACAACAGCACATTCTTTCTTCTCTACGTCATTGCTCCGCAATATTATACTATTATACGAATTGGGAAAAGAGTTTCAACCATTAGATTCTATTTCAATTTTGTAGTTTGAAAAGCTAACTTTTCATTTCAAAATATATAGTCCTCCAAAATAGGACCACCAGCGCCTCGGTCAGATGGTACAGAACGGAGGCTTCTAGTCGTCGTACTGATGGACGATAAACTGGCCCTTTTAGGCCCCTAAGTCTTTCAAAATTAATATTAATTACAAAATATTGACATATTACTACTGAAATCACACTGCAACAGAAGAAAAAATCACCTTCTGGATTCGAACTCCAACGTTAGCAAGCCGACAGCGTACCTATGACGTTAACCATTCCATAAAGGATTTGTGTTTCTAGTTGCCACTTAGAAAAGTAGTTAAATATAATAAAACCTATGCTAAATAGAAATAATCGTTTCAGTATATATTTTCGTTTTCAGAGGTGAATCTTTTAAGTTTAAATATATTGTAATATATAATATAATATAAAATGTATAATATAGGGAATAATAAAATATATTAATATAATAAAATTTATAATTTAATAGAATGCGAACTTTTCTATAGAAAGAAAGTACAATATTTTTACTTTCTTCATGCATACTTCAGTACCACATTGTCATAATAAAACTAAAAAGGGGACTTGCAATTATTCGAGAAGAGCCTAATGTCTAGAAGTAGGACAGCTTAAAGAATACTAGTGATACAAAAACAGGCGTACTTTCTCACCCGTTTTTTCACGAAACTTATGCGAAAATACTAAAGTTTCAAAAATTACATGATCTTATTTAAAATGTTATCTTTAAGGAAAAGTTTCATGAAGGGAAAATCTCAAATTTAATATTTACTTAGGAATACTTACGAAAATCTGTTTACAACGAACATGAGACCAGCAATATTTTCTTAAATGCATCTCCCCACAATCCAACAATTATAACATTTACTTTTTTATTACATTTGTAAAAAAAATTATGGAGCTATTAGTTTGAACATTTGAAAATGCCCCAGGGGTTCATGTAAAGTACCTCCCTAATTAAATATCGGTTTCAAATTCCAGGCCATGATATCAGCCAGATCGATTGGGAGATAATTTGGTGAAAATGCTGAACGGTTTAGCTGCTAGCGTTGTCCAGGACGGACGTACAGACATTTTACCGTCAGTCAATTTTTCGCTATCAACCACCCACAAACATGGATTCTGGCTACACACGATTTGGAGTTTTTTTCTAAATTTAGCAAGTGGATTTATCCATTTTCGTCACAAGGGCCGTAATATGCATTTTTCTGCAGACAATTCGCCGTTTTTCGCGTAGCATTACGTAACTTTCTACCTTAAGAAGAAAGTGCAGTCATATATGAGAAAATTTAGATTATGGGTTCACGGAAAATTTGTATGCTTTCACTGCAAAGCAATTTTCTAAATTTGAAAACATTTATACAATTTTATAACTTCATTTGTAGAATTAGTTATACTGAGAAGAAGAGTAAAAAGTTCATGAGAAATTTGAAACAGATTAGTAATTGTAATGTTAAAATCCCAGAGATATTAATAAAAAGGGGACATTTACTACAGTATTTGTAATAACGGATAGTGTATCTGAATGAAGAGGTAAAGTAAAGAAGAAAGAGTTCTTTTCAGAAAGTTTTTATAATGCAATATGAGCATAATGTAAATAACTCTCCAGAAATATTGGGAATATCTTTAGATTAGAACCAAAGAACTTGTAGTAAATATAAATTTTTAAAAAAAGAATACATAGATTTAAAAGTCAGTAATTTTTTAATTTTTTTGCGGTACCATGGTAAAAGGTCCTTTCCTACAACGATCTAAAATAAATACATTTTCGCAGAGTCTTTTGGGAAATTTTTTTTGGAGTTCGGATTTAAAAAATTTTCCTTAAAACCCCATAAATAAATTTTTACTTGTTATCATTTTTTTTGGAGGTGTTTATCTGAGAATGTAAATATAAAAATTTTTAATGAAGTCTTAACTAAAATTTACCAATTTTTTTCGTCACTGTTCTCAGCTTAAAAACTATGAAATATTGTAAAAAGAACATTATTAAATTAGTTGTACTCAGTTTAATCAATATGTTTTTTTTTACCAACGAAATAGGGGTGTAATAAAAAGGAAAAGAATACTTTGGGAATATTGGGAAATTCAGAGGAATATTGTTATAAAAAATTTCGAATTAGCTGACTATATATAAAAATTTCATTTTGTTTAAAAAAAATTTGTTTTATAATATTTTTACCGGGGAAATAAAGCCTTAGGTTTTTTAAAAACGAATTGAAACCAACAAATTTTAAAATTTTCGCAAAATTTTTTTTTGTATATATATTTTAATGTCTTTTTAACTACTGGGTCATATAACGTCCACGGATTTTTTTTTGGGGGGGTTTTCTGTGGGGAGAATACGAAAACATCAGAAAACATCTATGCCCGAGGGGAACCCCGGGCCCCAAACCCAGGAAGACCTGCGTCCATTTCTTTCCTAGAAAACCCTTTGAACTATATCCAAATCAAATACATCAAGAACGCTAATTTTTCATCATTTGAATTAGTTTTTTCCTGTGTCCCCCACGGGGAAAAGGGAAATGAAACTCACTAGGTAGTAAAATTGGCCCCCAGGAACCCAGAAAGATATGGTATATCTATTTTGGTAAATCTACTTACACAAGTTTTTATCCAACGTTGATTTTGAGGAAACAGGGGAACTCTTTTAAAACCAAAAGGAAAAGCCCCTTGTCGGGTCATCCGGGGCCTCTAAGCCTGAGGCAAAAATTGTTTTTCCCCTTTCGGACGAGACCCACTTCGCACGGACATCTCGCAGTTCCCCACCCCTATCCCCAGAAATGAAGAACAGACTACTGTAAAGCATGCCCTGTGCACTGGGGATAATGAAAGACCCGAAGAAGGATAGCTTGTCGATATAGAGGAGATGCTCACTGTCCCCCGCAAACTTTAAACTTCTTGCATGGATTTAAAAACAATACGCATAAAGGGGGATGTTTTTAACATCCCTTTTTATAATAATTTATGTTTTTTATTTAAAACTCTTTTTCATTTTTTTATTTTAAAATTAGCATTTTTATTTTTCTTTTTAATTTGAAAAAATTTAAAAAAATTTTTAAATGACTTTATACTAATTTTCGAAAATTTTTAAAAAATATTGCACTATGTAATTGAAAGATATTTAAGCCAAAAACAGTTTTTTTTAATATTAAAAAAGGGATTAAGTTTATTTTGTGAAAAAAAATAAAGACTGTATTTTGTTTTGATTTTAGAACTTTGATCTATTAATTCTTTGTTTTTAAAAAGGGTCTAAAAAACCAAAAGTATTTTTGGTTGATATGCATTCAAGTATTGGGACTTATGAACAAATTATTTGTCACTTTCTTCAATGGGTAAAATTTTTTTACTATTAATCATTAGAAACAAGGTTGTTGTGTTTCCTGTGAATAAAAATGTTTTTTACTTCAATATATAAACCCTGTCAAGGTTTGGATGTTTGAATTATAGAGAGTTTTTAAACGAACTAACACTAAAACTGTTTCTATACAAAACCAACATAAATTGGAAAGATAATGATTGGAAACACTGTGTTCCCTTAAAATTTTAATTGGAAAAATTTTCCTGAATTTAAATTTTTTTAAATAAAACTAATGCTTTAAAAACAAAGTTTTTTTTTTTCTTTAAAAGTTTTTAAGAAAATTAATTTATTCGAACATTTTAAGGTTTTCAAAATTTTTCTTTTTTTAATTGGGTTTTTCAAAAAATTTTGAAAAAAATTTAACTTCAGGGATTTTCAAATTAAAAGAATAAAAATTTGCTGTTTATATTATTAGCTATTTATTAAAAGATATAATTATTAATTTGCTATTAAATATGCAATGAAGTTGAAAATAATTAATTATGTTAGCGCATTGGCCCTTGATTTGTATGTTTCCTGTATATTACCCAAATAAAAAAATAAAAAAAAAAAAAAATATCATTAAGGATAAAATAACTTTTTCAGCAGTGTAACAGAAAAAAAAAACTTTGAAAAAAAATAGAAGAATAAGACAATTTTTATTTTGAAATATTTTAATGAGAGGTTCCCGTCTTTTTAAAATTTTCTATAAAAATTTCATCAATTTTTCAAATAGTCTAAAAAATTAACAAATTTTCATGATAATCACTTGGGACACCCGGAGGATTTTTTTTTATTTAAAGAAATCACTGTTTGATGCACCTGCTCATTTGAAAAAAGGGGTTACTTTTCATTGCGTAAAAATTTTGATTGTTTTTTTAATAAAGGGGAAACAAAATACAAGTTTTAAATACGGGAAATGAATTTAATTTGTTGATAGAAATTTTATATTATGTAAATGTTATATTGTGTTTCCCGAAAATTATTTGTAAAAGTTTGTGTTTTTGTTTAGAAACCATTAGCATTTTTGTTTGTGAAAAAACCTTCAATACTATTAATTTAATTGAAAAAATTTCACAATATTAGATACCATAAATTAGATTATTTTATGGTAAAGAATATAAAATGTCACCCCTTTCCCCGTGACCCGCCCCCCTTGGTCTGTCAGCCCCGGGTTTCAGGCCAACCCAGTGCAATTGGGGGAATCCCGCCCCCCACCAATGTTTCTTTTCCCCTTCCGTTACCTCCTCTTCTTCCCCTCTCCCCCCCCCGTTACCCCCTGCTCACGTTAGCGAGGCAGGTCATGACCTAAAAATTTTCTCCCCCCCTTTGAGATAACTGGGAGGAAAATTTTGAGGGGGGGAAGGGGACTTTCTAAAACCTGGAGCAAAAATGATAAGAGCGGATACGCCTGACGCCAGGATTGGGGGCGCCCGCGATGGTGTCCGTGTGGAAAACCCGATTTGGCCGCACAAGGCACGCCCATTTCTGTGAGAGGGTATAAACACGAAGATATCACCTAAAATTTTTTAAATGGAAATCTAACAAAATGACCTTACCCTTAGTAGTATGCATCAGGTACAACAACACTGCGACTAAAAAAAGAAACCAGAAGCTGTACGTTTTCAATAAGAAAAAAATGGGGAGTGAACAGTCAACGAAATGATCAAAAACAGTGGGAGCTGGACACGGCGATGGCCTTTCAGATTTTATAATTTTTTAGATTTAGGATATCACCCTTCCCCGCAAGCTGGCCTTTTATTCAAAATTTAGCAAATCTTTCCCTCCTGAAAGTTGTGAAGGAAATTTTAAACCTTATGGACAGTAGGATCATTTTATGCCAATGATGTCCAAACTTTAAATGTTTGTTCGAAAAATGCCAAAACCCCTTGAATGCAAAAAAAAGAAGAGGAACAAATGCAAAAAAATGTGTGGGTAAAAGTCAAAAAAAACATTTTCAAGAAAGGGGGGGAACCTAAAAGGAAAGGTCTGCAAAGATTTGAAAAATTCATTTTTTTAAATTTTTGTTACTCTGCATAAACAAAAGAAGAAAAATTTGTTTAATATAGTTTGAAATAAAAAACCAAAAAAAATTAGTGAGAAGCGACTTACCTTTTAAAAAAGAGGCACTTACCTGCAAAATTTTACCTGTTTTCCCGATTAAATTTTAAAACCTTGTTTTGCTATATTTCTTTTTAGTTTAATTGCAATAAAACTACAAATTTCCATGAAATGTCATGATTTACGTTTTTTCCTACTGTTTTGAACGAGCAAAAAGTCACAAGTAAGACCAAACGCAAAAGAAAACAAATTGTTAGGGCTACAAATGTCTTCAAAACATCTATAATATTTAAAAATAGTAATAGGGCACATCGCAATTCCTAGACATCGTCACAAACATTTAAAGCCAACCGGTCGATTGACCGGTGGCCGTCGTTCTAGGTAGGCAACCAACTCCCGTCGTTCTAGAGTTAAACAATGCTTTCGATAGTTTCTTGTCTTGTTAACTCTGTCTTGAATTTATATTATAAAACCCTCGGTCTCAGGATATATTTGTTTCTTCAAAAGCCACTCTACCGAAGAACGTCTGTCTACATCATCTCGAAACAAGAGTTTTGGGTATCTTCCATGTATTTCTTGTTGTTTCCATTCATTAAAGTTCGACTGGTGGTGAGATGTTTAAATCATAATTTCGTTCATGGAGGTTCAACGGAGTAAAGCCGCTGTCCTCATTAACAGTTAATTTCATTAATATGTCGGTGGAGTTTAAAAGGACCTGTCGCATTTTTTCCTCTTGTCTCAGGCAAAGCGTTTTTATATTAACCAACCCTCGCCTTCCCATCGTTCGAGGCAGGTATAAACCTTTTACTGAGGAGTTTGAATGAAGACAGCAGAATTTATGTAACAGTCTTCTATTTGATCTGTCCAGCTCCTCCAGGTCAGATTCAGTCCACCTAACAATACCAAAGAAGTAGGTTAGGACCGGCACAGTCCAGCTATTGATAGCTGAAATTAGATTATCCCCTGATAAATAAGTGTTTAACAACTTTGTTAGCCGCTTTTGATATTTTATTCGAAGTTCTTCCTTGATACGATTATGGACCAGTCGATGGTTCTGAGGGTTTCCCAAATAGCGATATGTTTCTTCAGATGGTATCTGTTTAATATCACAGACACTTTGGTTTGTGTTTTGTACAGTACTGGAAACATAAATTGATTGCGGCCGTCTGCGGCTAAGTTCAGCTTTTGCACGGCTTGGCCAGCCCTTGTCATGACGAAACGTCGCAGGCGGAGCCTCACAAACCATCGTAGCCAATCTCAACGCAGGGGAGTGCCCTCAACAAAATTATGACGTACCAAATGGCGGGCGCCGCTAGTTCAAATGTGGAAGTATTTTCAAATAAAAGTACATGGAAGAAACACTTGTATGAACATGAAAGTAAATTCATTGAAATATATATGAAACATAGCACTTTAACTCTGTTACAATATTCTTTGAAGAAATTACATTGATATCAGATAAAATAACACTAATTTTTTAAACAATTACGTTCTTATACATATTTAAATTCAATATATACTTCCAAACACAATTTAAGAACTTTATCAAATGACCAGTTTACTATAGAATTTTGCGATAAGAAAACGATTATAATTGCATATTTTCAATTGTTCATATGTATATTACATTTGCAAAAATGCAAAATACTGTCTTTCTCGAATCGTTAGAACAGCTAGGGAACCATTTCAATAAAAGAAAGTAAAATTCAAAGACCAACTGTATATTTATCATTAAAGTACCAATTAAACTAGATATTAAAATTAATTTGCATCTCATGTCAAAATTGTTATTTTGCTATCATCAAATTAGGGACAACTTGAAAACATTCCCGGCAAGAATAGCGACACATTACGGAATTGTTTATAAAATTTATTGTTGCAAAATTGTTAATTCGCAGTTTTGGTTCTGGGACATCAGAAAACCCTTCACACTCTAGAATTGCAAAATTTTGAAATTGTTTATAAATTTTTAAATTTTTCAAACAAAACGTATTGCTTTTTTAAAATTGCGCTTAAATTCCGCAATCAATTAATCGCGCTATCTCTTTAGTTTTCGAGATACGTAATTGTTTATAAGAAAGTAGCATGTCATGACAATTATTTTTTTGGCAGTTCCCACGCTAAGCTTTTCTACAAGCCATTTTGCAACGGCTCGCTTAGTTTCTCTGGCAAATACATTTGTAGTTCCTAACGGGGGTGGAGGACAAGCGCTACAACTCTTGCATATATTGCCACGAAAATTGTTACTTTTAGATATTCCTGGTTTTCAGCCCTAATTTTCATTTTATTCTAAATACTTTCAGTTCCATTTGTTTAACAATTACAGCATCAATTTTAAAACACTACTCGAGTCGGCTACCGAACAATCTTCAACTTGGGAGCAAGAAAAATTCATCAATTGGCTTCCAGAAATACCCCCCCGGTGAAAATTGCGTCCTTCCTCCACACGTTTCAAGGCGAAATAGCCTGAGCATGTAAGCGTAAATCGTAACACTCGCTTTCCCCCGAGAAAGCCTTTATCCACCTTCTTAGGAAGCCAATTCTTATATCAAATTGTGAAAAAATTCAAATTAATATACAAGAAAACAATAATTTTGTATTAATTGTCTTCACGTATAAAAATAGACATTAAAGCTTCGCTCCTCAGTATTCACACGTTCCAAATACGAAATACATTGTTATAACATTCACAATTTCATTCTAACCAGTAAGTCTGCTGCCTTTAGAAGCATATAGCATCAGCATGGAATAAGCGAAAAAGTAATAATACTATTACAATATAGTATTGACATATGTTTATTTATGGATATTTCTACTTGAAGGAATGTGAACTTACGTATGCAGTTAAGTAAATTTCATTGAAGATGCAAAGTTTACAAATAAACATGTTTTTAAACTTCAATTATTCCAAGTTCAGAACAATTGCTAGAAGCATTCTTTTCTATTCAACACTAACATGCCAATGCTTTTGACACTACCATCTGAATCTAAGTGGATTGTTTGAGGTCCGCTTATCGCGTCAAAATCATGGAAGTTTTATGTCTTCGAAATACGATACGCCGAGGTCATCTTCTTTAAAAAACACAGAAAATCTCAATGAAAGAATCACCCGGTCATTTCAACAATGAAGCTCCCAGACATAATAATATAATATCCCCATTTTGGTTTACTTTAATGTGTTTTTTCGAGCGTGCCCCGTGTCTCTGAGTAGCAACAAACATAATCTTTAAAAATTTAAAAAGGGCAAGATTTGGGATGAAGGTTCATCTCCTCGTAATTGTTTGTAGAAAGTCATATCGGGTTTCGTACTACCCATTAAAATTGGTAGTTTTATTTAATTTGAAATAACTGCTTGATATTCTGGGTTTAATTAAGAAAATATAGCTCCCCAAATTTTGGGACGCTATGAAAAGTAAACATTTCGGGGGTTTCACGGGAAACGTATTTCGTCATCCTTATTCATTCGCTTAGTAAAACTGAAAATGCTTTCATTTATCAAATCATGTTAAGGGGTTTTCATTTTATTTGATACAAGTGGTCCCAATATATATATATATATATATATATATATATATATATATATATATATATATATAAAAATTGGGAGTGAAAAAGTAATATTTAGAAAGGAAAGTATGCAATGTTGCAAAATTGATATCGAGTTTTTAAATGGAAAATTTTTTGGGGTCTTAAGTTCCCAAGAGGGTTATTATTATTTCAAAACCGTCTTTCGTCCAGGTGTCCGCTCTTCTGTGGTCTTTTTCCCTTGTGAACACTAGTGTGTAAACTTTTTTAAAAATTTTTGTAAAAATTTAAATTTTTTCCATTAACGATCCCAAAATCGAGGCCCGGATTTTGAAAAAAATTTTTTAAAATTTTTGGGGTTAATTTAGTTGAAGCCCGGGGGAGCTTTTTCAAATTTTTTTAAAAGGGGCTCCAAATTTTTTCGACCTACTTTGAAAACCACAGTCGAACATCCGCCAACGTCGGAACCCCCGAACTCTAGGGCCTCGGGAAAAAGTGGGTTACGGGGAAAAACTGTAACGATCCCGAGCTATCGAAATTTTTTGCACTTTACTTAAAACATAGTAAGTCTTATTTCCATTAAAAAGTTTTAATTTATCAAGTTAAAATGCTCAATTGTTTCATATTATTCGTGGCATAGTAAATTCAACTTAAAGCTTCCTGCTTGAATCGTGTGAAAATAAATGGGAGAAATTGTAATTTAAAAAAATTATTAAATACAGGGTAATCAATTATTTATTAAATACAATGAAGATCTTTTGTGAAAAAAGATTTTCCCTCAAAACTAAAAAATTAAAGAAACGAATTTTTGTTATTCTGGCAATTTTCGTGTACTATTCGTTACTTCTGTGAATTTTGGGTTAAGAATACACTTGTTAGACAAAAGATAATTATACATATTTTTTTTATTAATGAAACCCTTTTAATATTAGTCTTTCAAATCATCTCGTGTGCATTTTTTTAAAATATGAGTTTATTCGGCAAAAGTTTGAGTTATATGGTGAAAATATATTTTTTTCGAACACCACCAATACAAATGCGGGAGATTTTTTTAAATGAAACCGTTTTAAATACTAAATTTTGTCTAAAAAAAGGTAGTTTTTTTATGTTTTTTTCGAAAGAATTTTCTGGCATCAAAAAATTTTGAATTTTCCCAAAACACTACATAATCGTTTTCCCGGGATAAATCAAGCGTATTTGGTTGGGTGGCTTCTTTTTTGTGCTGAAGATCGGAGTTCAAATTTTTGCCCACCATTTTTTTTTTATTCTGTACATTAGTGTATGTATCTGAAAAATGATTTTTGAAATCAGTTGTAGATTTGAATTTTTAACATCCTTTGCTTTTCAATAATTATATTTTTTTTGTTTCCTCAGCTGTGTTCTGTCTTTTTTTGGTTAAAAACCCAAAAAAAATGGGTTAGTAGTGAAAAAGTATATTAGAAAACCGTTATCAAAAAAAACAAGAAAAAAAAACCCCTTTTCTATTGTTTTTTTGGGTAGTCCAATGAACAGAAAGGAATAATTTTAATGGTAGTTTTTTTTTTCAATCAAATTTTTTATAATCCAGTGATTACCAGTTCCAGTGAAAGGAGCCCTTTTTTGACAGAAACTGTAAGGCTCTCCCCCCGGGCCCTTCCTTTCCCACCCTTTCCCTGAAAGGGATAACCAAACAAGGGCAAAAGCTCAAGATTTGGCAACAGGGGGCCTGTGGCCGCTGTTTTTGGCCCCTTTTTAACAAGGATGGTTTCATCACTGTGGGGAAGAAATTAGAGAGGGAATTATGGCGCAAAATTGTTCTGTCGGTCATTTTTTAGGGCGACCCCCCGTGTCTGGTAAATTTTAAAATTTGCTAAATTGGGAAATTTTGGTTAGCACGGTGTTTAAAAATCTACCCTTCAAGCTTTTTGGGAAATTTTATATTATGATCTGTACGAGAATTGTAAATGTTTTTAAATTAAAAATTTCAAAAAACAATATGAAATTTAAATCCTTTTTTAACATTAATAAAGAAAATATATTTCCCCAAAAGAAACTTGAATTATAAAGATAGAATATTACAAAAGAATTGGGACCCCCTTTAGACCAGAGTTTTTTAAACTGTCCGTAAAAAATAGGTCGGTTTAATATACGGACATGCGGAAAATTTTTATACGGTTCCCTCGGGTTCTAATCTTACCAGGGGCCCCACGGGATCATAGTTACCAAAAAAAACACTAAGAAAGCATATTCATTCACTTCTTAAATTCCTGATTTCACTGATCACATATGACCCTGTAGGCCTTTTGTGGTAAATTTAAAGGGATAGAATATAGAAAAACAGTTTGTCTAAAAAAAAATATTAAAAATGCATGTCTGAGAGAACGGATTTTAATTTTGACCCCGGGACTACGGAAAACGTTGCTGAAATCTATGTTGCAAAGACTAGAAAAACAATCAAAGCAAAGGGAAATTTTCATCCCAGTATTAAAGAACGAATATATATGTTGTTAACAGGCTTTTTGAAAATTTTAAGCTTACAAAAAGGGCCATTTTTTTTTTTGTTTTCAAATATCAAAAAATTTGGGAACTTTTTAAAACCCTTTTGTAATATAAGGATATAAAATTTCTATTTTTTGATATTTTTTTTCTTTTAAACTTGATATCTTAACACATCGTTCATATTATGTAGTGGAAGTTTCCGGGAGTTTTCTAGTTGTTTGCAAGGCCGCCCTTTTGGCCTAAGAACTGCCATGAGGTAAATTTGACGAGGACATAGATGATTGAAATAAAATAAAAAGGGATCCCCAATAAATTTGTCTTAATTTTAAAGTCCATAAATATGAAGGCTTTTTTTAAAAACCCTTTTTTTCGTTTAAAAGTTTTAAATATTGCAGGATTATTGATAAATGTGATCAAGCCCAAAAAATTGGGTTTTTTGGATAAAAGGCATTTAAGGTTTCAAAACCTCCAAAAATCAGTTTTCGATTTTCATAGATTTAGAAGCCATCTTCTATATTATTATTTTTTTAACTTTTTTAATTTTTTTTTAAATTTTAATTTTCGTAAAATTTGGGGGACTTCTTTCCCTTTCTCCAAGAAAGGGGACCAAATATTTATTACTTTTAAAGATCGGGGCACCAATATATGGGGGAGGAAATTTGAACCCAAAAATGTCATTTGAGCGTGAGAAAAAGAAATTTAAATTTTAGAATAAAAACTAGTTTAGAGGGGAAATTAAAAAAAAAATTCCGTAAAGTGAGATGGTGAGGGAGATTAAGTCAGTCAGCCCACCTAAAAATTCTGTTTAATTTTTTTTTAAGTCAAGGGAATCAAAGATATTTAGTTACTATAGAGAAAGAAACATATGTGGGGGTGAGTGAAATTTTTCGAAAATTTTAAATTTAAAAACTTACACATCAATAAATATAATAAAATAAGAAATGAATTTTCTGAAATCAGGAATTTTTTTACCATTGACGAAGATGATTTTTCCCCGGTATAATGTTTGGTTTAGTTATAATAACGTATTAAAAGTTATTGGGAAGTCGGGCGCAAGGGTTAGCTGGCCCAAATTTTTTGAAAATTAGGTGGACCCCAGTTAAGTCCTAAAAACCTTTTCTGTATAAAAATCTTAATTTTTTTAATTGAGAATTCAGGAAAAATTATGGGACAGCAAGATCCAAAAAGCAACTTACCCCCGGGAGCCCCGGGTGATGGGGGTTAGTGACAACCATCATTGCTACTGAAATCTTTTAGAGCGACGGGGGGATGAATATTCAATACTTGTTAAATAGTAATCGAATTAGCCTGTATTGAGGAGTTTTAGTGATTGCTGCCACAAGATAGTTGTGATAACCCCAAACTTTAAAAAATGATCATTAAAATATTTTAAAAAAATGTTTTTAAAATTTTTAAAAAAAGCAAACGAAAAAATGACAAAAAAAAATTATCAAAAAGGCCGATCAACTACTTCGCCGTTGAATACTTATTTGATGAACCATGTTTTGTTCCCTTCGTTCAAGTGAATTCACTTGCAAATTTTTGGGTTTTTGAACTGACCAGGAAATCTCGTTTTTATTTTTCGTAAAATCCCCCCATAAAACAATGGTGTTGATAGGCGTGACAGGAACCCTAGATTTCATACAAGACATTAAATTTTGGAACGAAGAAATGGAATAGGTTACTCGGGAATTGTCAAAAGGGAAAAATGTCCAAAATATCAAATTAATAGTAAACGAAAAGAAAAGGGTTTTTAAGGGCATTTTTCCCATTTAAATAAAAAGTTTTGGTTCCATTGAAAATGAAGGGTTTCCCTTTGACTGATGTTAAGGCAAATAACATTTATTTTTCCCCTAATTCAGCCAAACCTTAAAGGGAAAACGTCCTTTTAAAAATAAATTTGGGAAAACAAAATTAATTTCCCAAGTTTCGCGTCCAAAATTTCCCTCCCTTAGTCAGCCTTCATACTGCTCTTTTGGAATTTTTCCCAATGTTTTTCCCCGCCTGAGATATGGCATAATATTCGGGAAAAATTTTCCATGTTATAGCTCCCGGGAGTTTAGATTACAAAAGAATTGTACGAATATAAACCAAATCCCACCCACGGGATTCATAGTTTCTCTTCATTAATCTAGGAATTTTCCCAAACCCCTTGTCTGTTTATTTACGTGTCAGGGCTTTTTGTCAAAATGACTTGTTTAAAGGGCAAATATATTTTCGAAAATCCCAAATTCATTATTTAAACATTTTTCGACGTAAAATCATATTCATCTGGTACAGTATCAACAGCTCATTACAAAAATCACATAAAAAATTTTGTATTTTTTTACAACATTTTTCCAGATGACATTAAACGTTTAAAATCTAAAAAAGTTTTAAATACCAAGGAAATCGTTTCTGCTGCATAACTTTTTCCCAATACAATTAGAGACTATACTGACATCACAAGAAAATTTAAATTTTAAATTTTTAAAAATGATACATAATGCATTATTTACCATTTGAACTGTATAAAATGTGTATAAAAAACCCTGTAAAAAGTATTGTATTGCAGCCTCCGGGTCAATGCCCCCTTATCTCGTTCGGGGTTTTTCGTCCATTTTCCCCTGATCCTTTAAACAAATCCCGAGGCCCCAGTGTTGCTTCTGGACATAAATGTAACTTCATTTTCTGGGCACGTCTTCTAAAATTTCCAGTGGGAAATACAATTATTCAAATTATCGTTTAATGTTGTCGCGGTGGTGTTATTCCAAAGGAAAACCCTGGATGGGACCCAAAATTTTCTTGCCTTTTATCCTTCAAAATGGGTTTTTATTACGGGAGCTTTTTTTTTTTCAAAATTTAAGTAGTATATGACTTAGTGTAGGGATCACAGAATTTTAAAAAAATGTGCACACAATTATTTTTTCCCCCATAGCACGTCATACGCAGTTTTTAACTGTTTTTTACGTAAAATAAATAAATAAATAAATAAATAAATAAATAAATAAATGAAGAACTTTTGTTGCATCTCGTAAAAGTATTTTAATATACTATTAAAATTATGTTAGAATATATGAAATATGCGAAAAAAGGTATCTAGAGGTTACCGAATGGAAAGGTCTTTCTGCAGCAAATTTTTCAAATTTTCCCTTTGTGGACTGGCTTTAAGATCTTCCTACATGCCCCGCCAGCTGTCACTACGTCCCCCAAAACATATTTTTCGACTTTTTCTTTCTTTGGGTTTTCCCAAATAGTGAACGTATAAATATTAACATTCCAGAATAAAAGAAGAAAACCTTGCCCAAAAAATTTTAGAAATTTTCATTGAAAAGTTTGAACCCGTTTTTTAAAGAAAAATGGCGATTAAGATTACTGTAAAGGAGGAATTTAAAACCCCTTTTAAGAGGAATCGTTTGAGGTTTCAAAAAACTTCATTCAAGCCTTTGGGAAACACATCCACTTATAAATGCAAATCAATGCAAATGTTTATATTAACAGTGTGGAGGTACAAAAAAATTACATCTGTGTTTTTAAAAAACCCGAAAGAGTACAAAAAAATGAATTTAAGTCATACTAAACAGCAATTAGAAATATTTGTTGAAAACTTATAAAAAAATTGGGAGAAATTTTTTGGGAAAAAATGGCGTTTGAGTGTTTTTTAAAAGGGAAATTTTTGTGCTCATTTTCATAAAAAAATGTTGAGTTTTCGAAAAATTTTTATTCAACATTATTGAGAGCATATGTATACAAAATACAATAATGTGAACAAATTGTCTCAATGAAAATATGAGTTTACTTTGGAGACAAGAAAGAGAAAATCTTTTTTTTAATTCAAAATATTGTACGCCATATTGCGAGGAAACTATTAAAATTTTTAAAACAATGTGCAAGACCTTAATCTTCTTCTTCCTTTCGGGGATTAGGCATGAATGCCTGTTCCGTCTTCTTTTTAATTAGCCCATCTCTTCGGGGCCCCTGACATCTCCCTACCCTTCGGTCGGTATTGCATCACTAATCGTGGAATTTTCCCACCCATTCTTCCAATGTGATGTCCCCAAAGGATTCTTTTGAAATTTCCCCTCTTCTTTTATTTATATTATATATATATCCAGTTCTTTACGGATATCTTCGTTTTTTTGTGATCTTGTTTTCTGCAGCCTTTAACTTTCCTGGGGGAAATCTCTTTTCCCGCTGTTTGGATTTTTTTTATCTCTCTTTTTTGTTATCCACGATCATTTTATACATAAGAACTGAGCAGATTGTTTTATAAAAATTTTTTTGGGGGGTTTTTTCCGTTTTGGGTTTTAAAATGTTCGGTTTATTTGCCACATAGTGATTGAAATTTATTGGTCTTATTATCTTGTCTTTATCTGTCATAACTGGGTCTCGCAACCAAGATAATTGAAATTAGAAATCTGTTCGTTTACTGTAGCGTCAAAATTTCTATTTTTGAGCGAACGGGATGTTTTCCCTAATGGGCCATAACCTTTGTTTTCTTTTTGAAAATCCGGGGATTATATTCGAGCCTCCCGGGAGATGTTTGTTTGATACCTTTTTTTTAATTCGTCTTTTAAATTTCTTAGTATTGTTATGTTTAAAACTGCATAAAGAATAACATTTAGATGTTTGTTCTTCTTTAACTGGGCCAGGGGCCCCCCCATACATTTCCCCTTTTTTTAAAAAGATCACTAATATATATTAAATAGCGTTGGGGATAAAAATACATCCTTGTTTTTAGTCCTCCATTTGTCAAAATTTCTTCAGTTCTCTTCGTACCATGTTTATTGTAATTTTTGTTCCCCTATATAAACTTTTATGGTATTTATTAGGTGTTCAGGGTAGGGACTATCATCATTACATTCCACAATTTGACTTTGATCCCACTGTCAAGGGTCCTTTTCGAAGTCAATAAAGGGAAATGGGTCTCCATATTGATTTCTCGTCGTTTTCTAAAATCCTTTTTATAATAAAAAATGTTGTTTACTTTCTGGCCAAACCTTTATTGTTCTTCTTGTAATTTAACTTGTAATGATCTTTAATCGAGCATTAATTTTTTTTGCAAATATTTTTTTAAGGGCATTCAATGAGACTAATAATTTTTACAGTTCCTGCACTCATTTCTTTTTACCCTTTTTTAAAAATAGATATAACCTCCGTCGTTTTCCCGCTATTAGGGGGTTTTATAACTTTTCCAACATTCATTGTACAGATGAAGCAACATAAAAACACAGATAGGTACTTGGGATTTTAAAAGTTCCATGTTAATACCATCAGGGGACATCCTTCCTGTTTTTCATTTTTTTTAATTTCTAACTTAAATTCTTCCCAAGGGGATAATTTTTCCGAACTGTTTTAACAGAGCCCCTTCCTCTTTAGAATCCTTTTAAAGAACTTAAAGACCTTAATGAAAAAGGGGTAATTATGGATAACAAATTTTATATGAAGGAAAAAATTTGCAATTTTTTTTGTTGTGGAAGACGCCAGAAAATTCAAACCCTTTTTCTATTTTCGAAAATCCTTTTTAACTGTGAAAAAAGAACCTATGCCACCCTTTTTAAGTGTATTTTCCTCAATTTAAAAAAATTTAAAGAAAAAATTTTTAGCAAAACTTTTTGAGAAAATTTCGAGAATGTCCGTGGGGTTGATCTAAAACCCCAATAATGGATTTTAAAATTTTTTTAAACTTCAACTACAGATAGATGTTTCTTCAATTTTAAAAAACCTACACATGGTTTATGCGCCAGTGTTCACAGACGGACAGAGGCGGGCGTTTCTGGTTTTAATTGAGTTTTCGGTAAGGCGACCCCAAAAAAGGGGTTCTGGCCACCACGTAATTTGGGGCACTTTCTTCTTAATTAAGCAACTGCATTTATCCACGTTTTCTTCATCAGGGTCCGGCAATGAATATTTTTCGCCGAAAATCCCCCGCTTGCATTACATAACTTTCTACATTACGTAAATTTTCCCTATATACACGAGGTATGCAAGAAAGTAAAAAAGATATTTCATTAAAAACTGTCATTTATAATATACCCCGTAGAACTGTGTTCAAAAAGCTCTTTTTAAAAATTTTACTTTACCACAATAAGAGCCTCAGTTAATCCCATACCGCAGTTAAGGGATCATTTTTTGTCTACGTTTCGCATCCCACGAAATTTCTAAAACCCTTTAAAATTAATAATTTGTATTACTGTTTCTTTTAATTTAAATTTCATATTATATAATAAGTTTTTCTAACCTAAGATAAACAAATGCAAAAAAATAAAAACTTTCCAAATTTAATAAACTGTCCTTTTATATCAATACGAGTAACTAAAGTTTTTTTCCGACGTTAACTATCCATCCAAAAATTTTTTTCATAGTGTAACGATTATGGACAATGTACTGAAATTACATATTATAATTTTTCTAACCGAAGTTAAACAGTAGGTTTTTCCGAATTTTTTATTGATAAAACTAATGGCGGATGCATGGTAATAGTCTACTTTTTTAAAATTACAATTGTTTGGTGATGGAAAAACCAAAATAACGTTCGTAAAAAAAATATTAATTTTAACTTTTTCGTTCATTGGGGCAAAAAAAATTTCTGGGCCGTCTGATAGCTCTGATGAGTCCCAACGAAAAAGTACGTCTTAAAACCATTTATCGAGTTCTTTTAAAAAAATGAAGCTGTCGCATTATTAATGTTATTTCCCAAAATATTTTGATATTTCGATAGAAAGAATGTCGTCGAATGATGACATTAAGAGACAGTGTTTGGGAATATTTTATTTTCCCACTTCCCCCGGCAATATTCTGCATCCGTTTATTTTCTGACTCCAAATTTAAATTAGAGAAAGCGTACCCCCCATCTCCGTTTAGATAGATCAAAAATTTTCTTGAGAAACTTCCAAAAAATATTTCAATAGTTTTTAATTTTGCTTTAAATTTTAAATTTAATTTTAAAATTTGGTACTTAATTAATTTAAGTTCATTCACAATTAACTTTGTAATTGCAGAAATTTAAAGAATTCAAAATGACTGGTAAGGCTGAATTAGATTTTTTGATATTTTGCGATTAAATAAAAAAGACATTTGGGAGTGATGTAAAAACCCATAAAATATAACCGTATAAACCCGTTTTTATATGTTTATATTAAAGACGAAATTTCAAATTAAACGTGAATTTTTTCCCGTTGCGCCGTTGACACTTGGGTTTTGGGGAAAATAGCCTTCCACCTTTTCCCCGTTCCCGAATGCCGGGGCCCCGAAGGCAACCTTCCCAAATGCCACAATTGCAAAGGTTTCTAACAGGAAATTTTCATTTGGGTTTTTAAAAACATGTCTAAAATAAAAATTTTATCAATATAATATCAAAACATTAACGTATCAACATTCATCAATGCATTCGTCTATTTTTTGATTATCTATCGCTAGTGAAAAAAAAACATGGTTCCATTTAAAAAAAACAAAGATAATTAATTTTCTTAAAAAATAAAAATATTTGAATTATATATCTACAGCAATGATGAAGATTCCACATTGTTAAGCGAAAAATGCATTTAGATATCGGGAACCGTTTAGGGAAAATTTTAGGTGGCAATAGTTGGTGGGACCTGTATAATTCCCAAATTTTAGAAAATTTTCATTACGAACTTTTCTATTTTCCAATAACCGCATTTTAAAATTTTGTTTTATTTTTAAAAACTTTATGAAAAAATTGTTCCTTTTTTAATTCAGTTACCCAAACCCCCCCAAAAATGTTCCGGCCCAAATTTCTTTTGTTGCCTGCTGCAGTGACGATTTTGAGTGGCAGGACCATGAGGCATAAATAGGAACACGGGAAAGCCCCGGGGAAACTGACCGCCCTTTAATAGATTCTGTAGATATTATTTGATTGAATTCAAAAATCTTAGATCGGGGGATTTTTTCGATCTTTTTTTTTAGCCCCAATTCCTCCGAGATTCTGAATTTTTTTTTTTAAATTTGGGAATTGTCAATCCACTTTTAAAGCAGGTATTCTTCAGCTCACCGATCGCAAGAAGACGTGACTTGAACGGGAGTACTTTTGGGAAATTTCCCCCAAAGGAATTCCCCTTGATTTAAGCTTTGATTACAAAAAATTAAAAGAAAAAATAATACCAAAAGATAAAAAATTAATAAGATAATAAAATTATATAAAAAAGAAAATTTATTAAAAAGCAAACAAAATGAAAGACAAAAAAAAATTTAATTAAAACTATATGAAAAAGGACGCACTATTTTTTAATCGGGATATAATAACTCATGAAATCCGCAGAAAGGTTTCCAATCCCAAAAAGGGGGTTTCCCCACTAGGAAAAAACTCGTTTTGGGCAGAGAATTGTTTCCATGTCCACTTTTTAAAAATTATCCTCCAAGAATCACAGCCCCCCCCGAAAAAAAAAAGGGACGAAGACGGTCATGAACAAGATTTTTTTTTTAAATTTTTTGGGCTACTTTGACGCAACGCGTCTCCCGCCCCTTTGGGGGGAAACGCTTTCCTTTCGGGGAACCCCCCATTTGCGCTTGGGTTTTTTTTAATCCCCCCGTTAAACTTTTTCCCTCTCGTCGTAGTCGGTGTCAAGAGGACCGCCAAGTAGCACCCCCGCGTACGCGCCTCCCTCACTACCCAGCGGCCAGAATTAGGAAGGAATAAGGATAGGGGGGGCAGGGAACCACAGGGGGTTGGGCTAGTTTTGGGAAACAGCCGAACTCGTTTTGTTGGAACAAATTTTAAGATTCGAGGGAATCGAAAATCCCATCTCATGGTGAAAGGTTTGGGACTTTGTTTTTTAGCCCCAGTTCAGCTGAAGTTTGTTTTGTTAAAAATTTACATGGTTTGTTTAGGGAAATTCTGCCCCCAGTCCGGGTATCTTAAGTTGGAAAAAGGGGGGACACTATAAGTTTGAGATGGCCCTGTTGGAAATTTTTGGTCCGGGAAAAGAACATTTAAAGAGTTTTAATTCAAAATAACACGGGGACTCGACAAGCCCCCGGGGGGTCATTTAAAAAATAGGCGCGGGGGATGTTATATCCTTTTCCTTCAATGGAAAGGGAAACAAGTTAATTAAAATAAGGGAAAATATATGGAAATTTTGGGAAAATATACATTAAATAAACATTTTCTCGCGAAAATTTTTTCATTAAAATTAAATTTAGATCATACTTAATTTCCCATACCAAATTAGAAATTTCTATCATTAAGTCAATTATATATCAGATCGATTATTACCAGAACAAATCATTGATTTGGTGTACCCTTTTAATATTGTTTTGGAAAAAATATACAAATGAATGTTATAAAAAGAAAGAATTTTCGTTTTCCTAAAAAATGTGTGTACTGTATAGTTGCATGTCTTATTTCTAAATTTAAACAGGGAGTATTAAATGAAACAAAACCTTTTTTTTCGTTTATTATATTGAATTAAATTATTTTTTACAATTTAATACACACAAGAAAGTTCCCCCCAAAAGAAAAGAAAAGCATTTTCCAGGGAGGGGTGTTATTGATTTGGGGCCACATTCTCAGACTCCGCCTTTATGCCTTTTTAAGGCGAGGGGAATGGGGGAAATTCCGAGGATAGGGCCCCTTTAAACCCAGGAGAGCCAAAAGATAAGCGTTGTTTGGGGTTAAAAGTTTAGGATTGCCGCCCCGGGGAAATATAACATTATTACTTTTTAAAATTTTTAACAAATGAGAATGATTGAATTCATTGATATATTCATTACAGGGAAAAATGTATGGTTTTTATTTTGAAAAATTCCCTGTGATTGAATTTTATCAAAATTAAAAATAATACACAGAATATAAATTTTGCCCCAAAACTTTCCCTCGTGAAAAAAAATATGAAAAAGATCTATCAATGCCACCGCCTTTAAAAGCGTTTTGCAAAATAATTTTTATAATGAATTTCGCTAGACATTAAACATATTGGCATACACTTTTCACCACTGAACCCCGCATCCAACTAAAAAAGAAATCTTCAAATTTGCAGGACAACAGTTAGTCCAGCGTTTTGAAATTTCAAAAAAAATTTATTTATAAACAGACGAATCAAAAAAACCAAACTACTGTTTCAACGGGTACGAAGAAAAAAAATTTTGGGAAAATTAAAAAACTCATCAGCCCAAAACCCCCCCGATTTGTCAAGTCACAAATCGTTAATAAATTTAATTTAGCTGGGAAAACAAGACACTGCAAAAATATTTGAATTTTTTACTTGACTGCCAAGATCGAATTTAATTTGGGGGGTGGAAAAAAAGTGAGGGCTGGGATCAGTCCAAGATCCTATAAACAATTGCGATCTCGGAAAAAAGAAAGGCCATAGATCCGGGTTGGGTTGAGGAATTTTTCATCTTGTAAAGGGAATCGAGATGAGAGAATAAAAAGATTTGCAAAATTTTTTTAAAAATTTAAAAAATTTCCCAATTTTTTTCAATTTAAAAGAGGGAGGTCACTGATTTGATGATAGCAAAATAACAATTTTGACATGAGATGCAAATTAATTGCTTAATATCTAGTTTAATTGTTACTTTAATGATAAATATACAGTTGGTCTTTTGAATTTTATTTCTTTTTTTGAAATGGTTCCCCAGCTGTCCTAAAGATTCGAGAAAGATTTTATTTTGCATATTTGCAAAAAGGGAAAACATAAGGGAAAAATTGAAAATATGCAATTTAATCGTTTTTTTTCGCAAAATTTGTAGTAAACTGGTCATTTTATAAATTTAAATGGTTTGGGAATAATGGAATTTAAATGTGTAAAGAACAATTGTTTAAAAATTAGTGTTATTTTATCTGATATCAAGTAATTTCTTTTAAAAGAATATTGTTAAAGAGGTTAATGCTATGTGTTTTATATATATTTTAATGAATTTTTCATGTTCATAAGAGTGTTTCTTCCAGGGATTTTTTATTTGAAAATATTTCCCCAAATTTTAACTAAGGGGGCCCGCCATTTTGTACGTCATAATTTTGTTAGGACCGTCGTTCCCCGGGGAAAGGTGCCAAAAATGTAATTTTATTTGAGAAGTGGGTGATTTGGGGAGGAAGATGGTCTGTCTGGGAAAAAGTCCATAAAAAAATCTGCAAGGGAGGAGAGGGGTGAGCCCAGGGGGGTTCCTAAGTTTGTCTGTAAAATTTATTGTCAAAAGTGAAGTAATTTTGGTCCATGCATAGGTTGGGAAAAGGGTTTGGAGTTCAAGAACGGGGATCGGGGCATGATGATTTGTCTGGGGAAGCGAGCAGTAATTTGCAATCTGAAGTCGGAGTAAAAGGAAAGAGATTCTTTTTTTCAAAAAGAAACAAGTTTTGCATAGGGGGGGCACGGGAATCTGCTGGATCTTTTTTACTAGATCTAGACTGTTTTTTACAGAATATGAAGGTTTGAACTGATGGTTTTTGGGAAAAGGTTATTTAATTTCTGGGGGGCGTTTTGGGGTAAAGTGTTTCGTACGAAACCACGGGTCTGACGGGGTTTTCTTTTGTAATTTGGGCAGGCCATAAATCCTCGGAGGAGAAGGGTTAGATGGCAGGGATTGTTTGGGATAGGGAAACAATGCTTGAGAGTTGTTAAGTTCTTGTTTAAGCTGACAAAGATACTTCTTAGTAGGATCATTGGGAAGTTGTTCGATCTTGTTGTCGTTCAAAAAGTCATAGATTTTGTCATTGTATTCTTGTCTGTTCATAACCACTACAATGTTGCCTTTGTCTGCTTTAGATATGATTAAGTTTTCCTGTGTAACTTTTTTGGCGAGTTGTTGCGCGTGTTAAAAATCAAAATTTACTGGGCTTTTGTGCACTATGGTGGATTCTGTGTGGTTTGTGATGGTGTGAGCAATGTTGTATTTAGTCTCAACGGAAATATTGTGGAAATTGGTATTAGTGTCTACTTTGACACATAACTTTTTAATGTGTGTGTTATTAAGGGGTGTGGGAGGACAGTGTTTGAGGCCCTTACTGATTAAGATTACTGACGCGGGGGTGGAACTGATGAGGCATGACCTCACTTTGGCATGCATTACTATTATTTGAAATTAGCCCACTCTAATAGAGTGGCAGATAAGGCGGCTCAACTTACCCTTCTGTACGTCTTTCTTCTGAGAGATGATGGTGAAGACTCGTCCTCGTACTGTATCTTCCACGGCTGTCCATTGTAGAGGATGTAACCGAAATGTAAGTTCCTGTTGTAACCAGTATTTTTGAAGTGCTGTTTCGTCCCGAGCGGCGCACCATCTCTTCATTTCGGATTTCAACCACACGACCTTTGCTGATTGGATGGCACGTTTCGAAGCAGTGGTTGTAGAGTTGGTCCGTATGTTGATAAATTTTGGTGTTACATTCTCGTGTAGGCACTCGGATAGGAACCAGATGTTGAGGTCGTACTTGGAGAATTTAAGTGAAAGTTTATACCAGAGGTTCACCAATTGAGCTTGACTAGCTTTAGTATATTGATTCAGTGGTGTACCTTGTTCTCTGGACCGGTACGACTAGACAAATTGACCACTTTACTGACTTCCTCAACAACATACATCCTACTATAAAATTCACTACAGAACTACAGAATGAAGACAAATCTATCAATTTCCTAGACCTCAATATCAGCATATTTGAAAACAAACATGCATTCAATATTTTCAGAAAACGACATACACAGACACTGTCATCCACAACACCCTATTCAACACAAACACGCCGCCTTCCTCTACATGTTACACAGATTGCTAAGCCTGCCTCTCACTAAATCTCATTTTCTGCAAGAACTGAACACTATTCAACACATTGCCATGGCAAACGGTTACAACACAGCTCTTGTCAACAACATATTACGCCGCAAAATTAAAACGTAACACTAACATCAGACAAGTACACTTGCTTACCATATTTTGGAAAACTTTCAGAAAAAGTCGCACACAATATACACAAAGCCGGTATCAAAGTTTCATTCAAAACACAAAATTCTCTCAGAAAAATCTTATCTCCTAAAACACACACAGATCTTCTGGAAAAAAGCGGTGTCTACGCACTACATTGCCACGATTGCGAAGCAAAATACATTGGTCAAACAGGCAGAAGTTTCAATACAAGAATAAAAGAACATATACACGCTTGGAAACACAACACCTGCAAATCTCACTTTGCCAATCATCTACTTCAGACAGGTCACGCATTCAATCCACACACAGACATTCACATACTGGAAATAGAAAATTAATATCATACCAGATTAACATTGGAAAACCTTCACATTCATTTCAATAGTTACCTACTGAATGTAAACATAAACTACAACCCCTTCCCTCTGCTAAAATTACTTTTTTGACACCACCCTCACGCCACACTCTTCGGGGGTGACACAACACAGAACACCGCACCCAGGCCATTAACCCTCCTCCACCCCACACAGACGGTACTTAAGGCTTCCGAGGCACGCCCCAGACGCGCAGTCCGTTTTTGTGGCTCCCAGACAGCAGGTAAGAGACGGCTCAACTTACTTTTCGTATTTTCTCTCTCAAAATTGTTCATGTACTACATTTTTCATTTATTTCTTGCTTAAATTTAAAAAACGACTATATTACATAAAGATATAACTCTCCGTCCCCTTCTTTCTTTCCTTTCTTTAATTCTTCTTCTTTCATTTCTTAAGATGTTTTAAATTATATAAATTTAAGATGTGTTTTTAAATTAGGTAACTATGTTAATTCTAATTTTATATTTTTCTTGTACCAGAAAACTGATGATGATGGCTAAGCCATCGAATGCTGCTATTTGTGAAATAAATACTATTGTTGACAATGACAACGCCTTCAATCATTTCAACCGAAAGTAAACAAACAGCAGTCGCGGGAGATATAAAAGCATTAATTTCGTTTACCACATTTCATATAGGTAGAAAGGCAATGTGCCATGTGGATGAAAAAACTACGAGTACAAAGGCGTATTCGTGACCAGAAGATAAAGAATCTGCCCTTTACGTCTACAGTCGTCGAACCGAGCAGAAGCGCTATTCTGTTCATGAAACCGACAGCCGTCGGAATCGGAATGCTGGACTCCAGGCCGTGTATTAGGCCAGAATAACTATTAAGTTAATTAAGAATTATCATTATCAACTATTGCGAGCTTAAGAAGTGTTAAAAAGTGTCAAGTGCAAATGAAAAATACAACCTCAAAAGTTATCTGCGGTCATACTTCTATGTTATTAATGCTTTTGAGATGTGTGTCAACAGTTCCTTCACGTTTTGAAGTGGTAGTAATGAGTTTTATTGAACGCAAGTAAATACCACAATTATTGAAGTTAATTAACGTGATATACATGGTAGTGATGTAATGAATTGTTCCTTACAGTCCAGTTATGTCAATATCAATGCAAATGCATCCATTTAATTTATCTGTTCAATTATTCATTGGCTTTTAAAAGTAAGTTCAAAAAAAATGAAAATCATCATTAGTGTAAGTAAGGCTTCAATAACTTATTCATTGTTACCAGAGACAGTCTTTCAATACGTGTTATCTTCAAAGGTTCAATATTAAGTACAGACCCTGATGTTGTTTGGCTATCCATTATTTTCCAGTTATAATTAAAATGAATTCAGAAAAAATAATAATAAATATAATATAATTAATTTAAAACAAGAAATACTAAAGGGACACTTAACAACAACAAATAATGAACTACTATATCTATTTCAATTAACTTTATTATTATTACTAAAGAAAACAACTGGAAAATAATAAATAAAACTAAAAAACGCCTAGTACTACTAAATAAATAAATTGAACGATAAAACGCAAAGAACGAAGAGCACCAAAACGCAAAATGCAAATCTTTAGCAACACTCGTAAACTAACACAACTTCACTTGGATGGCTTTGAATGTTGGCGGAATCTACAGAAGTAGTCATTGTTTCATTGCAAACTTAAATTTTTAAAAATGTCCCTACCGCTTGAAGGTAATATATACAGGGTATTTGGTGACGGTTGGCAACAACTTGCCAACCTAAAACGAAAACGAAACTACCCTAAATCGAGTATAAATGTATGTTCTCATCCGACAGTGACATTTTTCAAAAGTTGTCCCGTTAGTTCGGCTTTTTAGCTGGTCAGCAGTCTACCGACAACTGTCGCTTGCACTGATGGGCTCTACCGTTGAGTGCAATTAGGTAATTCCTTCTTAGCGACATCTATCGGTGCAAGCGACGACGATCGCTTGCGTAAATTAAATGGATTTGAGGAAGGACCCTGCGCGAGGCTAGTGGGATTTCAACCAATCAGCGTGGAGGATTTTAGTGGAAACCGAATCTTGGAAAGCGCGCAGCAGTCTCTTGGTGCATTAGATGCAAAATATCTAACGCTACTCTACTAATCTACCCTTCTGCCATCCTACGTAACAATTAGCACAACTTTGTTAATCTTCTTACAATTATGACTCAAATGATTTTAATTTCTATGTTAATTATGACCCCCTGCTTTTTGAGAATCTTAAATTTAAAAAAAAGACATGGATTGAAGTTAAATCATAATTTAAAGTTTATTTTAGACTCTTTGTAAAATGAGATACGTTTTCAGGCCTTCATCATGTGAACTGCGAAACTACGTTGTAATTGTCTTGTCGACTACGAATGATTCTTGTAGACATTTACATACAACAGGCACATATACAAGCATTTTTTATATATCATTAGTTTCCATCTATGCCGTTAAACCTTATTTTACAAGGGTTAGTAACACCTTCATGAAAAAGTCCTTTCAATAAATATACAAAATATTGAATAATAAAGAGTTACATTTATCTACAAATAGATGGAACCCTATTGATGATGCACATTATATACAGAGATATGTGGGAAAAAAACAGCTTAAAAAAAGATAATGAGCAAAATGATCTATTATTATACAGAGATATGTGGTTGATTAATTACTTATAACATATGGACAACACATCACTAATATTTTAAAACTATTCAATGATTATAATCTCAATATTAAAGTTCCCTCAGTAATAGAACAAAATAATAAAACCCTAGCTATGTATTTTTTGTATATTCAAGACTCACAAAAAGCAGGGAGCCATAATAAACATAGAAATCAATATTCCGTACATTTAACCTCAAAGTATTACAATCAAGCAGCAATTAAATTATATTGTAATTACTTCAAAACCTTTTTCACAACTGTCAATACAACGGTGACAGCTTATTCTACACAGCACGTTCTACTATAGTAGAATACGTTAATGTAGAATACTATAGTAGAATCTACTGTAAAAGAAGGCAAACTGCGGGATCACGTACAATTCACAACTCGTCGACTCACAGAAACACGTCATTAAGAGGCTACCGACGTGGACCCAAGCCGTCGGTGGCGATAGCGATTCTCATCGTTTCTACCGACGGCTGAAGCGTCAGGCTGTCGTTACAGGAACGTACAGAATAGCTTCTACCGACACTTGTCGGTAATCAGGTCTACCGATACCGATCGTAGTCGGTTCGACTGTACAGAATAGCGCTACAGGTACAGTAAGCAGTAGGTATAAATGCCGAGCAGTGTGGCGTCATGGAGAAAACACACAGACATTTACAAGTATGTTCAAGTTTATTTACACGTATGTACAATAACCAACTTCTGCTCGAAACTACACCCTGTAAGTATTTCCCGTGGATACCCCACATAGCTAGGAGGCCCGCCGCCTCTGACGCTACTCCCGCGCCACTATCGTGACCTCATCACCCATGCAATTGGCACGACACGCTCCAGCCTGAGCGTAAAGTTTTGCGCATCGCGCGAGGTTTCCAGAATAAAACCCACCATGTGAGCTCGTCGGCTCGATTTTATACCAGAGTGTAGCCGTCACGTGACCGTCCTAGGTGAAGGAGGAGCCTCGCGTCTACCACGTGACCTCCCCGGTCAAGCTGGCGTCCCCTTTGTCTAAATGTATCCCAGCGACGGGGCGCCCAGCTATTCATGCCCGCAGGTATGCGATACTTCCGCTCCTCCTCCTACCCACGGCCGCCAACGTGACGTACAGCAGTAAGGTATGCGCCAGTCTTCGCGTTCGATGGGAACCCATTAGTAGATGTGGACGTGATGACTTAGGAGGAATCCGATGGAAAAGTTTAGGAGCGGAATGGTAGTGTGCATTTCTATTTTGAAAAGATATGAGAAATATTGTAATGATAATGTTGTACAAATTTAATATTGTTGATGGGGATGATATCGTTTCTGATTATAATTGCAAACAAATTAATTTATGTATGTTACGAAAGTAGCAGGGGTTGATAGGGAAGTGTAATTTTTATGGAACATTCATTAGGTATTATTCGGTGAAATTATGAGCTAGAAAATATTACGAATCACAGTTATGCAGTGATATCTTTAAAAAGGGACGCCTTAGGTAATAGAAGGAAATTTAGGCAGTAATTAAGCTTCGATAGAAGACAGAAGAGGCCACAGGAACCTTGGACATTTTACTAGGGTACAGAACCATGCGAGGCGACAATAGCCTGCGAAGATTCCATTCATGAGCAATAAAGAATTATGTTCATCTGATCAGTAAAGAACTTAGCGATTCAAAGGAAAAATTTAACTGGAATGGCACAAAGAACTGGTCATCAATGAAAACAATATTAACTAAAATAAAATGATCTCATGGTTTAATATGTCCATCAATAGATAAGTGAATGAATGATATATTTTGTTCATTTGAAATAAGGCTGATTATTTAGTAATGAGTTTCAATCAATCGAAGCTATTGTATTTAGATCAAATTTCCAGAAATCGTCGATAAACGATCCGTCTGCACACGGCGACGTAAGTGTCATTTATGTCAATAAGTATGTCGATACTCATGTGCCAAGATACGTTGAATATTAAAAATAATTGAATGTTAGCCGGCTGTACAAAAATGTTTGCAAATAAGGATTATTATATAATAATATAATAATCCTTATTTGCAAACGTTTTTGTACAGCCGGCTCAATAGAGTTTTCATTTGAGCAAAGCAAAGCGGTTATAGCGAGGAAAGAGAATATATTTCTTTAACGAAATTTTAAAATCTTAAAATAAATCTTTATTATCGATATTATGCAGGTTGTGAGAATTTTAAAAACAAATAAGTAAATAAATAGCAATAGTTTAGAAACGTCTCAATATATACAATGTTCGAAATAAATTTAACTATATTACCGCGTACAAAATCATCGAGAAAGATAACATAAAAATAATTATAAAAAACGCAAAATATAACAAAGCGTTGGAGGATTTTTTTGCACCAAAAAGTTTTTCTGCTTCTTTAACATACGTATACCTGTCCGGATATTAAAGAAATGTTCGGCTCGTTTCAAACTGACTCAACCTCTATTCAGTCAGTTCGTCAGTTCAAATATTGTTCATATTGCTAAATGCATTAAAAACTGGGGCTAATGCACGTATTTTAAATAATTTGATAAGATTTCGAGCCAATTTCTGAGTGCAAAATTTCTGCTGTAATTGTGATTAAAAACTAGCCCTAATAAACCGCAGAATTCTTTACCATAATAAAATAATTGTTATCTAAATAGTGAACAGCGCAATCAGAGGTTAACATCTGTGTACCTCATGATAACACAGGCGCGCGCGCGCAAACACAGACAAAAGTTGTCAGACCCAAAAACTTGACACATGTTTCTCTATGTATTTCGATGTGCCCAATCCGAATCTGAAGTCAGAACTGCGCCATCACCGTCTAATATTTTCTAAACCGAAAAATACACCGTGAAATTGTATTTTTTGTGTTGTTTTTAGAGTTTGTTGTCAGACCCAAAGATATCACACATGTGTCTCAATATATGTTTACGCACTGAATCCGAATCTGAAGCCAGAATTGCGCCACCACGTTTTTCTATTTTTGTTATATCACGAAAAAACACTGTGAAATTGTAGATTGTAAATTCGATGGCGGTTTTTGCGATATAAAAAACTTCAGGCTTCCGATTCGGATTTAGCGCGTCGAAATATATAGAGAAACGTGTGTCAACTGTTGGGGTCTAACAACTTTTTGTGTGCCTGTGTAATTTTATACGTGAAGAAAATACAATTTTGGGTTTATAAGTGAAAGATACTCTTTTCGGGTCAGATGTGATTCGTTGTTCAAACAAAGGTGTAAGGTGTAAGTTAAGTCGTAGGCTACCGCAGCCTACGGATGATCCTACCGCAGCCTACGGATCGTGTGGATGATCTTGGCTGTCCGGGTGACGCCGCGTCGAAGGCTGTGTTGCCGACGTTTCGTCCATCTTTTCGTGGTCTTCCTCAGGGCTGATCTGCGCTGGAGTGGATTCGTGAGAGTTGTTCATTTTTTCACGGTCTGCTCCGGGTGGAGCTCTTCCGTCTTGCTTCGAACAGGGGTGGTCCTACTTAAAGTTTAAAGTTTGGGGGCGCTCTAATGATTGTCTCATTTTTGGGCACCCGCGGGTATTTTTATTATGATTCTTGGTTTGCACTTTTCATTTTCATTTCCTTGTTTTGTTGTTGCTTCTCCTTGTTTTGTTAGCTGCTCCCATGTTTTGTATTTGTTCTGTCCATCATTCCCGTTTCGTACACACCAACCGGTCTTGTTTTGTTTAGTTTTATTTTCTTGTTCATTTTTATTTTACATTAACACAATAATACATTATTACCCTAGTACAATAGGTACACTAGTACAATAACTTAATCTATCGGGCCTAACCTAACTAACCTAAACACTTACAGACAGTTACAAACTATTTAAGTGGTGAAATGAGAATGAGTGAGTATGGTTGTGTGACTAATGCAACGTATATACAAGGAGTGTAGGATACTATGTACAAATATGCAATGCCATTTCAAATACAAGGTATGAGGATAATATACGTACAAATCAGAAATGTAGAATATAATATATATAATATAAACACATAATCAATTACAAACATGAACATGAAATACAATATAATTTGTGCACTAGGAGCAAGTGGTAATAACTAATGTAGCCTGCTCGGATAAAGTAGTTTTCCGCTCTGGTGAGGAGCTGGCGGGTTGTTTCGGGCGCAGTTGCCCAGACCTCACAAGCGTATAGCCCTGCGCTTGTTATACATGAGAGATAAAGGTGGATTTTGTTTTTTCTTTTAAAGAGCGGCTTCTGAAGAGTGGTAACTGAGAGAAGTGATGCGCCACGTCATCTTTTTTCAGGCTTCTTTTATATTGGCCTTCCAGGTGAGCCTACGGTCGAAAGTTACTCCTAAATATGTTATAGTGTTTTGCCACGGAAGAGTGTGGCATCTAGGCGGATTGGAGCGATAGTGTGCATGTTGTGTTTGAGTTTGTGTGTAAAGATTATGGCCTGGCATTTCTGTGCATTCAGCGTCAGGCCGTTGTCCACACTCCAATTCGACAATGCATTTGCTGAAGTCTTTTGATGGCAAAGTTGATCCGGCTGTCTTTTACTACGTATGCTAGGTCATCAGCATAAATGAAGTCGCTTACTCCAGCATTTGAAGGCTGGTAATTTATACAAAGGGAGAATAGAAAAGGTGACAGAACGGCACCCTGGGGGACGCCGGCTAGAATGGGGCGGGATGAAGAGGTGAATAGTTGATATCTGACTGAGAAAGAGCGATGGGAAAGATAGCTAGTGATAAGGTTTAGTATGTGAGACGGAATGTAGGGGCGCAGTTTATGAAGTAATGGATGACGGACGGTGTCAAATGCAAAGGAGAAATCAAAGAAAAGAGCAGGAAGAGAACAGTGGCGATTTAAAGTTGAAGAGGCGAAGAAAGCGAAGCGGAGCGCCTGCATTGCGGAGGAGCGTTGTTTGCGAAAACCGAATTGCGTCTCCCTGATGATGCCACTCGTCTCGAGATCCCTTTGGATTCTCGTGAGAATTATTTTCTCCAGGAGATTTCCAAGAATCGGCAGGAGAGATATAGGCCGGTAATTTTCCGGGAGGCGCGAGTTCTTCTTCGGTTTCGCAAGCAGAATTACCACAGCCGCATTCCAGTTGGACGGAAAGTATTGCACTGAGATGCAGGCTGTGTAAATATGTCCTATGAAATGGGCAGCTCTGAGGGGTAGATGTTTGAGCATTTCACCCGAGAGTTTGTCCGGGCCACCCGATTTCTTTGTGTTGATGTTTTTTAGTAGGTCGCGTACCTCATCCTCTTCGATGTGCCAGTCGGACGAAATTTCGGTTGGGGGTGAAGGATCGCATTCAATTTCCACGGCGGTGGCTGGGAGCTGCAGTGGGATTGCTATGGTGGGGGGTAAGTAGCGCTTTTCCAGTGAGTCGGCGAATACTTCTGCTTTAATGGCTGGGTCATATGTGGGTGGTAGTCCATTTGGGCGTTCGAGTGCGGTTATAGCTGGAATTTTATTTCTAAGGGCCCGCTGCAGATTCCATAAATCCTCAGCGTTATTTATTTGCGAGTTCTTAACAAATTCCTCCCACATCGCAGACCTATGCTCCGCAAAGCCTGGAGGATTTCCGCCGTATGCGTTGGTAGGTGGCTTTTGCGTCGGGGTCGCGTGTGCGCTGGTAGATGCGCTGCGCTTTTCGGCGCTCTTGGATGAGGCGGATCAACTCAACAGGGGTTTGCGAAGAAGGGTTAGGGGCATCTGGGAGCGTTTGAGTAGTTTCATTGAAGGCTGCTTTTATTTGATAGTTGAGATGGTTTATGGCTCGATCGATATCTTGCGGAGTGGAGAGAGATGGGTTCTGCAGGATTTTGTTGCTTATTCTTGTTTGTTTCCGGTCTGTTTTGGTATCGAATTTTGTAGATGAAGAAGCGGGTAAGATATCGTTATGGAGAGCAAAGATGACTGGAAGGTGATTGGAGGTTCAATCGTGGAGTGGTTTGGGAGTTGTAAGAGAGAGGAGGGGGAGTGAAGGGCAATATCAAGAATGTCACCTTCAATAGCATCAGTGATGGGATTTGTTGTCAAGTGAGTTATGGAAGAGGGACGGGAAATGCTGAGTTGATTGATAATGTTTAGATATTGGCGAGTTTTCCGCTTGGCATCCCCAATCCGGATGTTTGGCGTTGAGGTCGCCCGTTTTCATGATTGGCGCCCCGAGCATTATTAACGCATCAAGGTCAGGTTCAGCGAGTGGTTCCTGAGGCCGCTTATAGGCGGACACGATGGCAATTGGTCCGCGCGGCGTTCCGATTTCCACTGCTGTGGCCTCGATGTTGGCGAGAGGCGGAGTTCCTAGGGGCGCATGTGGGATGGTTCGTCTGAGAGTGGCGCTGGACTTTTTTCATCTTCCCTCACTAGTAACCCTGGTGAGGCGGAAGTTTATTCAATATCAGGGTATACAAACTTAAACTTCTGCATTTCTGCTTTTGGAGCTGCAGGGAGGGAAATATCTTAAAATACTATTAAATCAAAAACTAAAACTTTAGTTTTAGACAATGTCTCTTTAGGCGATCGACGTTTTAACATCAAGATAATAATAAAATCGAGTTCCAAGTTCATAACAAGTTCGTGTCTTCTTGTTTTTCTTTTGTAACATTCACTCACTCATTCATTCTTAATCAATATATACGACACACTCACTCACTCATTCATACCACACAGCACTGCACTTCACTTATTTACACTTTATTTACACTTGATTAATTACGCCACGGCGCCGACTTTACTCAGGCGTCCGTGGCGCCGCGACGTTTTCAGAACCTGGCGGTTCAGACCCGGCTGAGCGCAATTCCCCGCCTCCCTCGCAGATTCCGGCATCAGCTCTTCCCGCGCACTATCTGCTCCCCCGCGTCGCACAGCTCAGAAAGCTTGTGAGGGAGAGCGCGCGGAAGGTGAAGGCGACGTGCTTTGGGCCTTTTCTTCTGTGGAAGGCCCTGTGCACGTCGCTGTTCGCCGCTGCGCCGGCCTCACACAGGATGCGCGGAGCGGACGGCTTCAGCCCCCTAGCGATCGCCGTTTCCGCCCGCTACTGCAGCTCCGCCGGGAACTGATTACGCACGCCCAGAACTCTGAATACGTCAGCGTTGCGAGGAGTGCGGTCATGTCGGGTATTTGGGAGATGCGGGCGCGCCGCGAGGCGCGCCGCTCTGTTCTCTGCGACCCGAATGGGGCGCAGAGTAGAAGAGGTAGCGGCGGCAAAAACCTCGCATGCGTACGCCTATAAGGGGCTGAATAATCGCCGCTTTAAGGGAACGGAAAGATCGGGAGAACGGAGTAAAGGTTTCAAAAGAAGAGTGCGGTTTTGGATTTTGGCCGCGAGATATCGAGCGTGCGCATGCCAACGGAGGCCGCTGTCAAGCAACATGTCCAGATATCTCGCTTCGCTCTGCCAAGGCAAGCGCGCGCCCGCCAAGCTCACCGTTTCATCGGGGTTTGCCCTCTTACGAGTGAAGTTGACGGCTACGCACTTGTCAAGGTTCAGAGCGAGTCGTTTCCGACTCAGCCATTCGGGAAGGGCGGCCAGACAGTCGCTTAAATATTTAACTGACTGCCTTCCGTTCGTCAATTTCGCATAGTATGCGAAATCATCCGCGAACATCACGAGCCCGCAGCGTTGAATACCTGTTTTGGTTTAGCAGATAGCGGCGCATCATTCCGTTTAAGCCGAAAGAGGAGAGGAACGCCCCCTGAGGCACACCCGTCCGGCCGTCTGAGGGCGAATATACGTTTTCGCGCACTTTAAACTGCCCGTCAGAGAAAACTCGCGATCAATCTGACGTAGCAATCGCTCATCCCCGACTCCGCGAGGCACGCGAGTAAACCCGCGTGCCACACAGAATCGAACGCCGATCGCATGTCTAGAAAGACCGTTGGCAAGTTCTGCCGTCTCTCGAGGGCGAGGCCGATCTCCGTGCAAAGCCGCGTTAGCTGCTGCGCGGAGCTGTGATCAGCTCTGAATCCAAATTGCTCATCTCTGATAAGTGTGTGACGACGTATTTCCTGTTGCAGACGCGACAGAATCAGTCCCTCTAGAGTAGAGTTTTAGGCTCAAAAAATCGATTTTTGGTTTTTAGTTGCAAACGATTCGGAATGAAATGCTGAATACACAAATATATATTTTGTTTACTTTTGGCGTGTTTAAATGCCCTAAAGCGACATTTAAATATGGCGCCACCAGGACCGCGCCCGCACATTGCACTCGATTCGCAACTTCATATTATCGAAATGTCGCTTCCAGGGTTTAATTTCTGTTTTTTTCGCTGGTTGGTAGTTCTGTTGGTTGCCTGGGAACAAGTGACACTCGCTAGCCGTCTGTGGACGCGTTTTGTTTACGAGTTACATGTGATTTTGTGTGGTTAGGTGCTTGTGTTTGTAGCTGAGTATTAGCGTGTTGTTAGTTTGTTTAGCATTGTCAGTTTGTGTTGTAATTAGCATTTATTGCATTAGATAATGCCTAGAATCATGAAGTTCGGCAGCGGTAAATATTATGCCGAATAATATTCGAATAATATTGAAACTCCTTTGACTTCAAATATTCAATACTCCTCCTAGTGCATCGAGAAGAAAGCTGTGCTATACAGATAATGATACATTTTCTGTAAATAATGGCGTCAGTGAATCAGGGTTTCTATTAGTGGACACACAAGTACTGAGTAACTTAGTACAAAGATTTGTAAAATGCAGTTATTGTGACAGTAAAAACTGTATTGTAATAAGTGAGCAACCAGAAAGCAGAAGGGGTTTGGCCACAAAAATGAGCATTACATGCAATTCATGCTCAAAAGGTGATTGCTCTATGACATCTACAACTGTAAAAAGAAAATATGAAGTAAATCTAAGGTTTGCTTATGGAATGAGATGTGTAGGCAAGGGACAAAAGGCTGCCCAGACTCTTTGTGCAATTATGAATCTGCCTCCTCCACCTACAAAATTTTTCAGTTATTATAACATTATAATGCAGACATTGAAGGAAGTTGCAGAAAATAGCATGCAGTGTGCTGTACAAGAAACTGTAATTGAGAATGACAGTTCCAAAGACATTTCTGGAGCTTTCGATGGATCATGGCAGAGACGCGGTCATAGTTCTCTGAATGCAGATGTTACTGCTACATCATTAGAAAATGGGAAGGTGATAGATGTTGAATGTATCACCAAGTATTGCAGGCAGTGTAAATTAGAAGAACCACATTCATGCACTAAAAATTATGATGGCTACAGTGGTGGAATGGAATGCGAAGGTAGAATTAAAAAGAAATTTTCCGATGTTGGTTGGACATGGATGGGTGCAAGACTCACAAGATTAGGAAAGAAAAAAAGGAATAAAACTAAGTGATGGAAAAAGAATGGAAGAGGCAGATTAACTGACAGTGAAATAATGAAATTGCAAACATATTATAAGTTGGCCATTATGAGGCACAAAAGTGACAGTGATGTTTCTGCAATGAGAAAAGCAGTATGGTCAATATTTTCCCATAAACTGTCTACAGATGCCAGTCCTCAACATGCCTTGTGCCCCAAAGGAGAAGACTCGTGGTGTGGGTACCAGAAAGCTATAACCAGGGGGGAAACCTATGAACACAAGCATAGCCTTCCTCAAGCTGTTATGGATGAAATAAAACCAGTGTTTAGAAGTTTGAGTGATCCTGTCCTGCTTAGCAAGTGCCTTCATGGACAGACCCAAAATCCAAATGAAACTTTCAACCATTTGATTTGGGAAAGAGCTCCAAAATTGTTTTTGTTCAATATAATACCTTACAATTGTGTGTTTATGATGCTGTAATCTGTTTTAATGAAGGGGCAAAGCAAAGGGCAGAAGTATTGAAAAAACTAGGACTAGAGCCTGGATTAAACATGTTAGATGCTCTTCACAGAATTGACAGAAGACGCGTTATGGAAGGGGATAAATTTGCAGAAATGGCAACAAAAGAAGCAAGAATAAAGAAAAGGGCTGAGAAAAGGAACTTACAGGACGAGGAAGCAGAAAAATGTGACACATATGTCCCAGGGATGTGCTAATCAATGGTATGTTCATGAATTTTTTTTGCCGCTTTCCGAAAGTTGATTTTTTTCTTATTCAGGAACCTATATCTCAGGAACTATTAGTCTTAACAACTTCATTCTTTTTTTAAAATGCAGAGAATAAAATTTTGTTTCCAGTCAGTGAATATTTAACTTGCTTAAGTGATAACTATTATTTAAAAAATAATAATACCCCATTTTTTAGAGGTGTAAAGTTAATGTATAATTCAAAATGTTTTTATCAAAAACTGTGAAGGTGTAGTTGTAAAATATTTCACTGAATGTATTAAACTATTAATATGGAACATTTTTTAATAAGGAGTAAAAGTTGCTAAAGTTGATAGTTTTTCAGCAAAAGGTACCTAAAAGTAGAGTTGCAAATTGTCTTTACGATTGTTGATTGCTAGTTATTTATTTCTAAAATATGATAGAGTTTAGTTTACGCAGATTAATTTACTTTACACCATATTGTTCATAATCATTTGTTTTGCAATTGTACAAGTTTTCACTGCATTACATAAAATAGCTGAAGAGAAACAGCATGTTAAAAATGGTAAAATTTCGGGTGGAAATGCTTTGTAAACTCTACCTAGTACCCTCAAACGTCTTCCCTAAGATGGAGAGGAGACTAATTGGTCTGTAATTGCTAGGGATTAATTTATTCTTGCCAGGTTTGGGGAGAAGAGCGATGGTCGCAATCCTCCACGCCTTTGGAAAAAAATCGCACGCCAGGCACGCATTCAGGAGCTCGAGTAAGAACTCGACTTCGCGCCCGCCCAGAGCACGCAGCTGCGCCCCGGTAAGACCATCATCTGCCTTTTTTTTTTTTCGGCGTAGCCGAAGGTCAGTGTTTTGGTTCGATACATGTGTATCGGGTTTTGCAGTGCACACGCGTTTGCGTTTTACTGCTAAGTGTGGGTGAGAGGTGTAGGTACGCGATGGACCTTAGTCAAATGCCAGTTTTGGCGATTTGTTAAGTCACTTCAGTGACTTTGTCAAATTTTGAGTTTTCTCGCTCTAAGCCCTCAATATATCCGAGGGTAGAGCTTGTCTTTTTCCTATGGTGAGGACATGTTTGTGGAATTGTTTGAGTGTAGCCGGTGCTTCGTTTGATTGAAAGGCTTGATAGGCCTCATTGAATGATAGCCGTCTCAAGCATTGAGTGAAGGATTCGATATCGAGTTCCTTCCTCAGTACTTTCAGTCTTTGCCGAAACGGAGGGCGTGCTATGAGCCGTAGAACTGTGTTCTGGATTCGCTCAAGTGTGTCCTTGTACTTCTTTCCAGTGGTCCACCACGTCACCGCGGCGTAAGTGGCCACAGGCCGGCAGCACGTTTTGTAGAGTGCCAGCCGAAGGTCTAAGGGAAGTGTAGGATCCTTTAAGAGGGGTTTTAGTAGGCGCACCCTTAGTTGGAGTTTTGATCGGATACGCCTGACGTGTAAATGCCAGCGTAGTCTCCGATCGAAAGTGACGCCTAGATATGTTGCCTTAGGTGCCCATTTAAGTGCTTGGGTTCCTATGGTGATTTGCTTAGGTGGTGCGAACCGTTTTGCGTTCTTGTGTTTACGGCGAGAGTAGCAGATTGCCTGAGATTTTTCCGCTGAGAAGGTCAAGTGATTTTCTTCTGCCCACTTCAGCGTCAGGTTCATCTGTTTTTGTAGTGTTTTTAGTTTATGGTCTCGGTTTATTCCTCTTGCTATGGTTTGCTATGTCATCGGCATAGAGGAATAACCGTATTCGTGGTATATGTGGTATGTCATTGACATATAACGAGAACAGTAGCGGGGAGAGTACGGAGCCTTGGGGGACCCCGGCGAAGATTCCGCGTTTGGAGGATCTCGCTTTCCCTACTTTTACCACGAAAGTCCGGTTTGGAGAAAGATGTAACCAATCGGTTACATTGGAGCGGTTGGGGCCTTATCAAAGGCTTGTACCATGTCAAGTAGACGACAGGATCCTGTGTGAGAATGAGATCAGCGGAGATCTGCTGAGCCATGCATAAGCCTGTAGTGAGGCGGAGTGGCCTGGTCTGAAGGCGAATTGTTCATCTCGTATGAGGTTTTCCGAGATGGCAAGTGGTTGGATTCGCGCGAGTATTAGCCTTTCAAAAACTTTTCCCATGATGGGGAGAAGGCTGATTGGCCTGTGGCTCGCCGCGAGGGTCAGGTCTTTTCCAGGTTTCGGAAGCATGGAAATACTAGCATGTTTCCAGCTTTCCGGAAAATACCTTAGGGTGATGCAACTGTTGTAGATTTGCGCGAGTTTTGACCTGATGACCGGTAGTGCCTCCTTGAGGATTGGAGGTCCTATATGGTCAGGGCCGGGCGCCTTTCGGCTGCGCATACCTGTCACTGTCTTTGTGATCTCATCGACAGTGCATGGTGTGAGGACGGTGTTGCCTTCCTCTGTGCTCTCCTCGTTTTCTGACTGTGGAGTGTTGTTTGTGAACCTTTCTTCAAGCATGTCAGCAAAGAATTCCGCTTTAGCTTGGTCTGAGAAAAGGTATGTTGGTTTGCCTTCCGCATTGTCGGGTCCGCGAATGGCGTTGTTTGTGTTCGGTACTGATCTGAAAGCCTTTTGGAGTTTGAATAGGCCGTTTCGAGAGTGATCGGTGCTTATGTCTTTCATGCGCTTTTCCCACTCTGCAGCGTGGTGGTTTGTGAGAGCCGTTTTTAGCCGGTTTTCGCACTCACGCAGTTTTGCTTTGAGTGCAGGGCATCTGAACTGTTGCCAGAGCCGTCTGGCTTTGCGTTTTTCGCGCAAGAGATCTTCTACGTCGGGCGGGAGAGTGTTCGCGCCTTCCTCCGGCGGCCGCCAAAACACCGGCGTCGCCTTTCGGTGGGCCAACTGTAGTTGTTTGGTGAGTGTATTTATTTGTTCGTCTATAGACTCTTTTGAGTCTAAGACAGTCTGTATGTTTTGGGAAGATGTGGTGAGGAGTGAGCGGAACTCGTTCCAATCTGTGGGTTGCGGGATCCATTGCCTGGGACCGCTGAAGGAGCGAATGCTGCCTACAGCAAAGGTAATGGGGATGTGGTCTGATAAGGAGAAAGGGATGGGTTTTGGAGTGGTTACACGGTTGTTTCCGGACGTGAGTGCCACATCAAGGATCTCCGGTCTTTCATTTGGGTTGGTCGGAAAGCGAGTGGGACTGAAAGGCGGAACGAGGTTCACTGTGTTGTGGGATAACAGGAAGCTTACGAGTAGGTTACCGTTCCTGTTTGTGGTGTTGCAACCCCATTCCTCACACTTGGCGTTTAGGTCGCCAGCCAGGACTGTGCGAGGTGCTAAAGAGAGCACTGTATCGAAATCGTCATCTATTAGGGGACGATTTGGTGCGAGATACGCGGATACTAGGGCGACTTCCCCTTCCGTCGTGCTTACCACGATTGCTATAGCTTCGAGGCGCGCAAGACGAGGGAGGGTTGCTATTCGGTGGGGTATTGAACGGCGTATGGCAATAGCGACGCCGCCCCCGCGGTGCTGTCCGTCACGGTCTGTGCGATAGATTTCCATATCGCGCAGCTCCATTTCGTCAGAGCCCCTGAGTTTTGTTTCCTGTAGCAGGAGAACATCTATGCGATGTTTGCTGCAGAAGAGCTCTATTATGCGTCTCTCGCTGGTGTCGGTGTGCCCTGAGTGACCGTTGATGTTCCAGGCGGCCACAGCCAGGGGGCGGGTGTTGGTTTTTCTCTGTGTTTTGATTTCAGCCATTTTGGTTGAAAACTTGTTGGCAGAGGGTCTGGAGGAGTGTGGTAAGTTGTGCTACCTGCTGTCTCAGTTCCGCTACCTACTTTCGGAGATCGGCTTCCGAGGAGACGGCAGGCGCGTGTTGCACGGGGGGAGGGGCATCCGCGTTGAGAGTGCGGTTTGCCCTTCCTTGAATTCCCTTTCGGGTTTCCGCGAGGGCTTCCGCTCGTTCCGCGCGTGCTGCCTGTGCGGGGTGTTTTGCCTTCGCTACCTCCGCGAAGGTGACATTTCTGTCGACCTTGCGAGCCGGTGGCTTGGGCTTTGGATTTCCCTTTGGTTTCGCTGCCTTTCGCCCACTAACGCTTTTCAGCGCTTCACAGAGCTCCGCTCCCGTTACTCGGCGCGCCGCGCCGAGGAGAGAAGGAACAGCGGGCCAATGGCGTTGCAGCTGGCCGCCCGCGCCAAATGGCTGACCACCTGTGACAGCGCTAGCCAATGGTGGCGTAACGGCGCCCGTTTCAAACGCGCGGAACTGCAGCGCGAGCGAATTCGCTAAGATTTTGCTTTTCGTCGCGTCGTCCCACGCGTAAACGGGCTGAGGTGGTGGAGCGCCGGCCGCCCCCGTCCCGGCGTTGCTCTGGACAGGGCAATTTACTCCCGGTTTGCGGCCTAGCACACGAGAAAGATCCCAAATGTGCCTGTCGTGGAGGTTGCATTTTGAAATAGTTTCAGACCATTGAGCAGTTTTTTCCTCTCGTAGAGATGAGTGGAATTCTCTGCTTAGACTGCACGCCCGCTCTCCGTCAACGGGATCGCCTAGGGCGATGAACTTTAACAGTTCTGCGCAGTTCTCTTAAAATCCTTCTTTGCTCGTCTGAGAGCTCAGGGCGAGAATTCTCTACTCGCGTGACAACGGTGTTTCGCTTGAAAGCCGAATTCAACGTTGCAGTGAGGTGAGTCACTGCTTCGTCGATTTCGTCTTTCGTATTTACTGGTTTCCGCTGAAGCTGAGAATTCAGCTGAGCTGAGAAACCTGCCCAGTTCGTGTCAGAGAGCCTGCCAAGTTCGAAATTTAACTTCGCATTTCGCTACAAGAGACGAGCGTTGGAGTGCGCGACGTGATGATGTCTTTAGTTTCCACGGCCTGCCACGGGTGGGGCTCTTCCGTTTTGTTTTGAAATGTTTTTTGCTTTGTCCATTTTTTCTCGCGGGGCCCTATGTTGTCTCATGTTGGGCGCCCGCGGTGTTTTGATTGACAATCTTTTTGCAATAGTTTGTTTGGCTGTTCCCTTTTGTGAAGTTCTTTATTCATTTCCCGTTTTGCACACGCTACCGGTATCTTTTTTTTAATGTGATATTTTTTTTTGATTAGTACACGTATATTTTTAAACAATATTGAGGCTTATTTTATACATAACTATTTTCTTAAATCTATGTTTAAACTTAATTAGATCTTATTACCTAGATATTAACACAGATGCAGAAAATTAAGTCATAAGTTAATAAGTTAAGTTATAAGTTATGAGTCCCTAATACCTAGTTATTTACACAGTTTTTACACAGTACACTAATTCCTTAAATCTAATTTTAAACTTAATTTTACTACCTAGATATTTATACAGATGCAGAAAATTGAGTTATAAGTTAAGTTTCTAATGCCTAGTTTACAAAGTTGTTTATACATTTATACACTAGTTGTTTATACATTTATATTATTTACAAACACACTATGAACACTACGTTAATAATATAAAATAGAAAATACAGAAAAAGATACTAATTTATAAAGAAAACATTGAAAATAATAAATATCAAGTTACTAAATTAAATACTTAATTGACAGAGACAGACAATATAAATAATAGCACATAACAGCACAGAAAACAGAACACAAAACAACAAAGGCAGTCAGACAAGGTAGCAGAAGGTAGCACAGAGTGCAGCACAGCACAGAGTGCAGCACAGAAATTTAAATTTTATTTTGGTGGAATTTCTGGAATCTGTTCCTCGCTCGCGGCGCAGCTGACGTGGGAGGAGTGAGGGTTTTGAAGAAATTAGGGAGGTTTGAGGAAGATGACGTCAGAGGGAAGTTTCTTGGTTTTTAGGCGGGATTTTTTATTGAAGTATTGGATGTAGGGGCGAAAGAGGGCGCGGGTGTCGATGTTTGAAAAGATAGAAGTTATTTTATCCGTGGCGAGCGTGTGAATGGTGCAGGAAATAGTATTTGTGTTGTGTGAGCGGACAACATTTGCGTAGGCGTCACCTGGAGCTGGTTTTAAGGACGTTCTTATAAAATAGTTTTCTGCTCGTGTGAGCAGCTCGCGCGTCGTCTGTGGCGCCGTGGCCCAGACCTCACATGCGTAGAGCCCCGCACTCCTTACGCACGCAAGGTAGATTCTGATTTTACTTTTCTCCTGAGCGGCTCCTGATGAGCGGCAGCAGGGACCTGATGCGCCATGTCATTTTCTTACGCGCTTCTTTAATGTGCTCCCTCCAGGTGAGCATGCGGTCGCCTAGATAAGTGACAGACTGTCGCCACGGAAGAGTGTCTAGGCGGATGGGCCCGACGGTGTGCGTGTTGTGACTGTGTTTATGTGTGAAGATGATAGCTTGGCATTTCTGTGCGTTCAGCGCGTGGCCGTTTTCCGCGCTCCAATTCGATAGCGCGAGTGCGGCGCGCTGCAAAGTGGCAAAGTTGATCCGACTATCCTTCACAGCGTACGCTATGTCGTCTGCGTAGACGAAGCTATGCTCTCCGGTGATCGCCGGCGCATCGCTTCAGAAGAGAAAAAATAAGAAGGGAGAGAGGACGGCGACCTGCGGGACGCCGGTGTGGATAGGGCGAGAGGAAGAAGTGAAAAGTTGGTATTTTACAGTGAAGGAGCGGTGGGAGAGATAGCTTGTAATTAAGTTGAGAATGTGAAGAGAGATGTAGGGGCGAGGATGACCACCCAGCGGCAGGGACAACGGGGCCGGCCTATCCCGCTGGCCATCGCCACGCTGGCCGACACGGAGCGTCACCGGGTGCTCCGCCAGGTAGATTCAATACGTGGGCTCAGCGTGCGCGTGGAAGTGTATCGGCCACCGCGCGGGCCCACGCAGTGCCACAATTGCCTGGTTTTCGGGCACGTGGCACGACACTGCAAGCGCCGCACGCGCTGTAGGAAATGTGAGGAGGCCCACGACGCTGAGCAGTGCCTGCTGGGACCAAACCCCCCAGCGGAGGAGCGTAGCTGCTACAAGTGCCTCGGTGACAACCACGGCGCAAAATACAAGGGATGTCCCGAGTATAAGCGCCGTTGTTTCAGGGGCAATGCAGCTCAGCAGCAGCGGCACGAGCGGCAGCAGCGGGACCGCCAGCGACGCGCCCGCATCAGCGAGAGGCGAGCGGCCGACACGCAGTCGGAGGCGTCGCGTTCTCCCTCACGGGAGCGCGAACCTTCTCGCCGCCGCACCTCTACGACTCCGCCGCAGCCACCGCGGTCTCAGCGTTCGCAGAAACGCGAACGACCACGCGCCCAGCGGGAGCGGCCCCGCCGTCGCGGCCCGCGAGGAGCGTTCCGCTCGCGTGGAGCAGCGGAGGCGGGCGGCGGAGCCCCAGTTCCCGCCACCCTGAGTGAACAGGAGCGCGCGATGCACGCCGCGGTTGAGGATCTCGTCAGGAACGGGATCGAGCTGGGGCGGGTAACGCAGGCGCTCCTGCGAGCCATCACCGGCCGCGACCCAGCTGAGTGGCCGGCGGTCATACTCAAGGTGGTAGTGTTGCAATTACTTGCGCACTCCCACGAGATGACGGCGGCCGCTGCGGCGGGAGCGACGGAGGAGGCACGCTCTCCTCGACCTCACCACACACCACCCCCGCACCCTAAATAATGGCTATTTCTCCTTCTTTTTACAGGAATAGCGGCACCGTTGCATTTTGGAACTGCAACGGCATCAGCTCGCGACCGAAGCAGTCAGACCTTCACAGTTTTCTCGCTCGGCATAACATTTCTATAATGATGCTGGATGAAACATGGCTGAGCCCGCATCTTTCTCTTTCTATTCCAGGCTACATCTGCTACAGGAATGAGAGAGCAGCACCAGCAGCAAACACGACAAATCCTCACATTGGAGGCGGAACTGCTATACTAATAAGACGCAGCATAAATCATTATATTTCAGTTTTACGGTCGCTGCAGCACACTGAGGCCACTGCTGTTGTGCAGACGGAGCGCGGGCCGCTACGCCTTGTCTCTCTCTACGCTCGTCCCGACCGCTCCGCGAAAACGTGCGCCCTACTAGCTGCTATATTGCAGAACTAGTTGAGGCAAACACTACTCCAACAATTGTGACTGGCAATTTTAATGCCAAACACACGGCCTGGAGCTCTCGCATCACCTGCCCTCGCGGCCGTAAGCTGAAAGTAAGTGCTGATGCGAACGACTGCGAAAATTTCGCTCCCACTAAACCAACCTTTTATCCCTACACGACAAATGGCAAGCCCGATGTTTTAGACATTGCACTGTGCCATAAACTTCATTACCCTCCCATATTGACCACCATCAATGAACTTTCCTCAGACCATTTCCCTGTGCCGGCGGAGATGAGGCGGGGCGGCGCGACTCTGTCTACTGCACCTACGACGCAGAAGCGGCGCACAAATTGGCAACAATTTCAGATGGAGCTGCAGCAGCGAATCCCGGACGCGTCTGCTCTTTCAGATCCGCAGCAGACTGAAGCCGGAGCAACTAAATTCGCCGAAGCTGTGACTGACAGCCTCAACGCGGCAGCTGAGAAGCAACGTTCCTATAAGAAGGAGCAGCCACTAACCCCATTTCTTCTCTCTTTAATTCACAGGAAAAACAGAGCGCGCAGAGTGTGGCAGAGCACGCGGCACCCCGCTGATAAGCGAGAGCTGAACCGACTGAAATGTAAAGTTGAAATCGAGTTAGCTGAATTAGCAGAAAAGGGAAAAATTTCAATCAGGCCTCAAACCTGAAGATAATTCACTATGCAATTACACGCATGCTTTCCAGAAAACCTGTTACAGTGCCGCCGCTTCAAACCAGCACAGGAGAATACGCGGAGTCCAATAAGGCGAAAGCGGAACTTCTTGCTAATGTTTTAGAATCTCAGTTTCAGCCGGTCGAGGAAGCGCCGCCAATACCGCACGTTGTCGAAGTGCAACAAATGGTGATGGCGGCACTGCACGCGCCCGCCGACGAGCCGAGTTTCACTGATGAAACAGAAGTTAAATCAGCCATTGCAGAGCTGAAAGCTAAAAAAGCTCCCGGCCCAGACGGCATCTCTAACGACGTCCTGAAGAAGCTGCCGCAGCAAGCCATAGTGTTTTTGGTCGCCCTTTTCAATTCAATAATTATGTTTCAGCATTTTCCGAGCCAATGGAAACACGCACATGTCATAATTTTACAAAAACCGGGAAAGAACCCGAAACTGCCCGAGTCGTACAGGCCTATTAGCCTACTAAATACACTTGCAAAACTGTGCAAAAAACTGATTTTAAAAAGAATTCTTAAATTTGTTTCAGAAAATGCAATAATGAATAAGAAGCAGTTTGGCTTTCGCGAGGGCCACAGCACGACGCATCAGCTTGTGCAAATTACAGACCGCATCAGACGCAACTTCAACGAGAGCCGATTTACAGGCGGAGTGTTCCTCGACGTTCCCAGCGCATTTGACAAGGTTTGGCACGTCGGCCTCCTCTAAAAACTCCACTCCTTGAACCTTCCGACCTACCTAGTACACCTAATTCACTCTTTCCTAGGAAACAGAACGTTTCAAATAACGCTTCTGATTGCTAAATCTAGCCGCGCCATACGGGCCGGAGTGCCACAAGGGGGCGTGCTAGCTCCTACGCTCTTCAGCCTCTAGGTGCGTGATATTCCCTCGCACCCTCAGACGGAACTCGCCATGTTCGCCGACGATACGGTTGTAATACCCACGTCGAAAAGTATCGAGCTTCTCCAGAAGTATTTGGATCAACATTTGTCACGGATCCAGGAGTGGCTGAAGCTGTGGCGGGTCAAAGTCAATGCGAGTAAAAGCACAGCTGTACTTTTCACACGGAGACAGAGATTCACGCAGCCGAGGCCGCTCGCGCTATGTGGAGACGTAATTAACTGAGCCAAAAATGTCAAGTACCTAGGAGTGACATTAGATAGCTCACTCACTTTCAGCCTGCACATAAATAACGTGCGGCAGAAAGCGCGGCAGACCAGAGGCCGCTTGCCATGCTTATTTCACAAGCAAAGCAAACTGTCAACGGCAAACTGCCTCACGTTTTATAAAGCAATTATTAGGCCACAAATTGACTACGCATGCCCCAGTTGGGCAATCCCAGCCGACAGTTATCTGAAGGTAGTCCAAAATGTAGGTAGGTAGGTAAATGTAGGTAAGTCTGAAAGTGTAGGTAGTCCAAAATGAATGCCTAAGGGCCGCCCTCTGCGCCCCCAGGTACACTCTTATAAGAGATTTGCATCACGATATTTCAATGCCACTGCTTAAAGATCACATTAAAAGCATTACAGCTAACTTTTTTTTGAAAAAAGCAGCTGACTTGTAAAACACTTATTTCTGAGGTGGCTTCATACGAACCCGACAAACGGGCGAAGTATAAGCGACCCAAGCAGTTCCTGGAGTAAGAGAAATCTGAAACAGCGAAATGAGACTTGAAATATAAGCCTTGAATCACTGCACACGCAATGCGCGCGCCGGTTGGCTATAATTTGTTTTGATCTGTTTTTTGCTTTTATGTTGCAGGATTGGCCATAGATGCCCGTAAGGGTAGGAATGGTCGCATCGCAGTGGCGTGAACGTACATTGCACTTCGTGCGTTCACAAAACTGCACAAGTTAGCTCTCGAGGTTATTCTGCCGGCGGAGCGCGTCGGCGGCGGAGCGCGCGTTGCGTGCTCCCTGCAGTTGACGTCTCGGTACGCGTGCAGCGCGGGGCACTTGCCGCAGGTGGCGCACTTGGGCTCTCCGCTGCGGGGGCAGTCGTAACCGCCGCCGCAGAACAAACAAACAGAGTTGCGGCGGCACCCGCTCTGCGAGTGGCCCCACATCTGGCACCGCTTGCAGTGCGGGGCGTGCCCAGCCCCCTTGTACTCCTCCCATCTGGTGAGGAGGTTCTGCAGCTCCTGGATGGTTTTAACCCTGTTGATCAGGGCAAAGTTGACTTCCACTAAGAACAGACCTCGCGGATTGAATTTTTGCCTTCAAGGTCTATGCGTGGTCGCTTCATTTCAGAAATGCGGTCACGCCGTGTGATTCGATTTCCTCCTTAAGGGAGGTGGGTCCGCCCTCTAAGCCTCTTATTACGAGTTTATGCCGGCGCTCTTCTGTGGCCCAGCGGAAGAAGTATTGAGCATGCCGGTTCATCTTTTCCAGCCCGAGGATTATCGTTTGGTGGTCTTTTATGCAAGCCGGTTTGAGTGTGAAGAAAGCCGGAGTGACCGTGCCTCTCAAAGTTTTTGTTAACTTAGGCTTTAAGAATTTTAAGATGGCCTGGGTGTCGACGGGCATCTGGATGCAGATCTTCCCTACCATTTCGCGGGGGTGGAGGGCGGGGGCGCGCACGGTTTGAGGGGCGGTGGAGGGGCCAGCGGGGGGCGGTGTAGGCGGGCGTGGCGCGCCTGGGGCGCGGGGTTCTCGCGGTGTTAGCACCTGGTAGCGGTTTGAAACTAGCAGCGCGTTGAGGTGCAGCCAAGCTTGGGACGGGAGCAGCTTCGGGGCGCTTCGGGGTCCGACCATCTCCCATTCATCAGCGCGCTCCTGCTCCGTGAGCGTGATGGCGGCTGAGGTGGTTGCTACAGGCAGCGGCGAGGCGGAGGCGGCGGAAGGCGGCGAGGCGGGGGCGGCGTCGGGCAGGGGCGGCGGCGCATCCATTTTGGGGGGGGGCTGGTCTGGGGCGAGCTAAGGGACTCGTCCTTCTGGCGTGTGGGCTGAGAGGGGGTGCAGGGGCAAGGAACGGGTTCGTCAGCAGCATCGGGCGCCTCAGCGGGGGCGCGGAACAGACTCACCGAATTCGTTGTGGGTGGTACGTGCACTGCGCTTTGCGGCAGCTTCCACTACTGCGGCTCTCCTCAGGGCGTCAATTTCTTCCTGGAGCGCCGGGTCTGCTCGGCGTGCTATCACGCACGTGTGGCTCAAGGTTTCGTCTAGATACTGGCAGGCACGACAGCGGTTTCGGCGCGGCAGGGAAACGGACCGATTTGTTTTCGGTTACGCGCGAGCGCGCGTCAAGAGTTCCAGTGGACTAGCATTGTCAAGTTCGTGTACGTGCAACTCTTATACAACACTTGCAATCTTACTGATCTATGCCTACAATGCGTGTTCGCAGTTACAACCGCGCTCGCGTAACACACGGCATGGGCCGGCACACTACTTCCGTCGGCGCAGCGTAGCTTAGTTCCTGCGTGGGTGGGTGGGTGGGTGTTGAAGCGCTAGCACCTCCCACTCCTTCCGCCGTCGCTCCGTACGCTTCGATGCGTCGTGAGGTTGACGCGTAATCTCCCTCCGCGTCGAAGGTCGCCGCCAATTTTCCCGGCGCATGCCGCGCGTTACGCGTCCGAGTGATCACGCTGATCCAATAATTTACTCCCGCTTATTTGTGAGACGTTCGTTAACACGAATACTGAGCGAATTTAAACGCGCCGACCTGTGGTGGAGCATGGCCGCTAGTGCCAACGACAAAGTCATTCGGTAATGCCCGGGGAGCACATCCCCCTGGTTTCTCCCATACAAACGCGGCAACAACGAAGCAAATCCCGATCAACCCTAACGGCGTCACACGTGGAGTACCGAAACAAGAATTTCTGTAATGCTTGCAAATACAGAATTCCAAATACTTTTCACTCTTGTTTCGTACCCCGTGTGACCGACAACACCATCGCGGAGGAGACAATCCGCCTCCGCAGGGACTCGGCATTTGCCGCCGCCGCCGCTGCAGCCGCAAGGAAGCTGGAACCAGAAGCTGGAACCGCGGCGCTTACCACGCCACTTCTGACACTGCACCGCCTCCAGCTATCACACCCAGTGCAACTGGTGAGTCTGCGGAGAGCCGAAATGTCGCTGAGGCGAGCATGCCTGCACCCCTCCCGCCTAATGCAAGTGAAAACATCACGAACATGAACAGCCAGTCAGACGCGGCCCCTGAAATGAACGCCGCCGAGAGCCCCGCTTCGCCCTGCGAAACTGTCGCCAGCACCGCCGACGCCCCCACCACCCGCCCTATAGATTCTGCCGACCCGGAAATCGACGACGAGGACGGAAACTGGCAATTAGTCGCCTCACGCTCTTTCTTACGCCGGCAAAACAATCTCCCTCTCTATTCCGTGCCGATGCGGAATAGATATCAAATTTCACCCCCCCGCCCCTCAGGCTCCTCCCGCACCAGCGCAGCAGAACGTCGGCGCCGCCACCCCACCCACCCGCGCCCAGCCCCCGCGCCCGCGTGAAGCGATCGGAGAAATCTGCATCCAACAGTCCGTGAATGTTCAGGAGATCCTCGCCGCGCTCATGCCCCACATCACCGCCCGCCTGCGCGGAAACACCACCCCCGCTTTGTTCACGCTCAAACCGAGGAACCGCGCAGACCACGCAAAAATAGTTCAAATATTAGAAAAAATGAAGCACTTTAACCGCGATGCGCAGTTTTTCTTCAGGCGCGAAACGGGCGAGCGCCGCCACCGTTTAGTCATCCGCGGCCTCCCCGCCCACCTAAACTTAGAAGAGCTGCGAGCAGATCTTGAACGGGCAGGGCTCAAATCCCAGCACATCAATGAAATGCAGCGCCCCTACTATACGGAACAGGGGAAAACCTTCTTAAGTTTAGAACTCTACGTGGTAGAAATCGACCACTCGCAGATAAACGCGGCAAAGATCATTACGAACCTCCAGTCGTCTTTAATTACGTGGGAGGAGCACCGCGGCAGTGATAGAGTACCGCACTGTAAGCGATGCCAGATTTGGGGCCACTCCCACAACGGCTGTAGGCGGGACGAACGGTGCCTCTATTGCGGAGGCGATCACGCCTTTGAGGCATGCCCGCGCAAAAGTGCACCTCAGTGCGCGAACTGCCAGGGGCCGCACACCGCCAATTACGGCGAATGCGTGGCCCTTGTTAATTACAAGGCCGCGCGGGCGCAGCGCCTCGCGGGAGCTCGCCAAGCGCGCTCATCCGCCGACCACGCCAGGCGGCTGAATAACTTTGCTCCGCCCCGCACAGCAGTAGTAGCGAGGATTGCTATGCAGCACAGTTCCGTGTGGCCGCTAAGTGCAATGCCGCCACACTTCCCTGCCGCCAGACACCTATCCTTTCGGACATCAATGGCTGATCTGTAACATAAAGAGAAAAACAAGGTCAGAAAGACATTAGCCATTCGGCGCGCTTTGGGCGTTGTTTACTGCAATTTTCTTGTCAGTATTGGTGTTAGGCCCGTTTTTTCCCGTGGGGTTCGGCTCGTACAGTGCTAAATTTGAGATGATGTCATTATTTGACGTATTTAAATTTGAGAAAAAATTTTAAGCTAAAGTTTTAAAATGGTCCTTAATGAGAGGCATATTTAATGTTGAGTGAAGCTCAGAGATTCTAATGTAAATTGGTGCGCAAAGAATTTTACGAAGGCACGCATTTTGGACTGTTTGCAATTTGTTTATGTGCGCTTGGGCCGCAATTCCCCAACTCGGGCAGGCGTAGTCCATAATGGGCCTAATCATGGCTTTATAAATTAGCAGGCTGTTCGCTGTGGACAGACGCTGTTCTAGGAGAGCGTCTAGATCGCTCTGCTCTAGTGAAGCACTGCCCGCCGGCGGGAGGTAGGCCTTCCCGTCCGGACCGTGATCGCCGTGGCCACCAGGAACTGTAAAGGAGGTAAGGCAGATTCGTGGTGAGCTATGTCGCGTTTCACTAGAACCGCCGTTCCGCCGCCCGGGTTTGCGTGCGGAAGCCTTGCTGCTCTGTCGGAACTGTAACAAACAAAGTCAGGCAAAGAGAGGCGATGCTTTGGCTGCAAATGAGTCTCGGCAAGCATTATGACAGAAATTTTATATTTTGCGGCGACTGCGGCTAGCTCCGCCTGTTTGTTCCTGCTAACTATGCCGTTGCAGTTCCAAAAGGCGAGCGTGAAGCGATCTGGAGCAGCTGAAATAGATAATTGTGAGGCATTAGTAGCCATCACGGTGCGGTGGGGGCGGGATTGGAGGCGGCCGCTTCTCCGACCGACGAGCCCAGCCGACGGGCATCCTCATCCGCGTGGAGGAGCAGCAGGCGCCTGCAGAATCAGCTACGGCCACTCGCTCGCGGGGGTGGCCGGTAATGGAGCGGGTGATAGTGGTAGTGGCGCGCATCATATCAACGCCGTTTGTGGCGAGATCTTCTGCTGCCTTGGTGGCGAACCTGATTTGGTCCTGGACAGTGGGGGACGGAAGGAAATCCATCCGCCTCGCGCTCTCTCGCCCCGCCTCGGGCAGCTGCCGTGACGTCGACGAAAGCGACGCGGGCGGCGGATTGCGGGGGCGGGTGGTGTAAGGGGTGGCTGGAGCGTCGGCGTCGGCGCGGCGTCGCCGCCGTGGCCGGGCGGGGGGGGCGCGGCGTGTGCTGCGGGAGCGCCTGCTGCTGCGGTGAAGGGCTGCGGCGGCGCGGCGCAACTCCGTCCCGTGAGGGCGAGCGCGTCGTCGCCGTCTCCGCGCTGGATGCGCGGCGGCGCTCGATGTGGGCCCGGTCCTGGTTGCGGCGCTGCTCGCGCCGCCTTTGCGCCTCGTTGCCCCTGTAACATAGGCGCTGGTATTCGGGGCAACCCCTATACCGAGCGCCGTGGTGTTCACCGTTGCAATTAGCGCAGCGCCCCACCTTCACGGGCGGATTGTCCCCGAGGGGGCAGGCCGCCGTGTCGTGCGCCGCGCCGTACTTGCCACAGCGCGCGTGGCGTGCGCAGTGCCGCTGCACTTGTCCGAAGTCAAGGCAGTTGCGGCACTGAAGTGGTCCTCGCGGTGGCCGATACCGCTCCACCGCGATGCGCAGCCCTCGCAGCCCCTGGAGGCCGAGGATCTCTCGCTGCTGGGGCTCGTCCGGCAGCGTCAGGAGGACGAGCGGCAGTGGGCGTCCCCGGCGGCCTGGCTTGCGGCTCGTTAGCCGCTCTGCTTTCTCCACCTGAAAATTAAGTGGAGACCGCCAGAGGGCGGCGGTTAGCGTCGCCTCATCCGTGTTTAGCGGAACGCCGCGGATGATGACCCGCAGCTTCCGCGCATTGCCGACCGAGTACGTATGGTACTCGATCGTCCTTTCTCGCAGCAGGAAGACGGAGGCCTCCATCGTCGCAGCGCGGAGGCGCACGGCTTCCCCGGTCTCTTCAGCAGCGATGGGTTCGCCGCACACCTCCCGCAGCGACTCCAGAAGGGAGAACACGTCCCCGCTCCCATACACGAGGATGGGGGGAGGGCGTCGTTGTCGGCGAGCGAGCGTGAAGCCGTCCGCGTCGTCCTCTTCTGCAGATCCTGCGGCGTTGGCCGCCGGGTCTGGGGTCTGCGTCGGCGTCGGCGCCGGCGTCGGCGTCGGTGTTGGCGTCTCCGCGGCAGCGGCTGGGGCGGCGCCCGTCAATGTGGCCGCAGCTGCGGCGGCTGGTCGTGGAGGAGAGGGTCCGCTCCCGTCAGCATTCCTGCGAACAGATATGGCGTTTAAGGTAGTGCATATGCGCTCAGTAGACGGGGTACCGATGCGCATGCACTTCGGCGTCCCCGGGCCGCGTCGCTGCGAGCGCCCGCGGCCTTTACTTCCAGCCTCCGAAGGGGTGTGGAAGTCGCCGCCGGGCGACGGAGCCTTCGCCGACATGCTTACACGGCCGAAACGGCCTCGCCTCGCTTCTTGCTCTTGACCCCTTAAAAGGGCTGTTCAATAGCTACGGCCTAGCCTCGCTACAGTTTTTGCTCAAAGCCCTTAGAAGGGCTGGGCGTTCCGCGAAGACCGGATCCCCAGGTAGGCGGGAGCTCTTCCCCGGCGCGTCCGTCCTCCTCGGCGGTCAGGTAGCGAATCCCCCCCCCCGCCTTCGCTTTGCCCCGCGCGAACATAGTCACTCACAGCGCCCCAGTGCTCGCCCACGCCGTCCGACAGGTCTCTAGGTGCCGAATGTGTTCTTGCCAAGTGTTACTGAAAACCGCGAATTCTTGGCATTTATTCAATAAGGTGCCCATAATACGACAACATTGATAGGGACCGTTGTTTATTCCGAAAGGTAATCTAAGCGGCCGGTACGTGCCGAAACTGGTCACGAACGCCGAATTGCGCCCTTTCAGTAAGGCCAATCTGCCAAAAACATTTACAAAGGTCCAGTACACTTATAATCTTAGCTGCCGCTACCTGTTCTATCCGTTCTTCGAGATTGGGTAACGGACAGTATTCGGTCTTAATAATTTCCTTGAGGCGCCTATAATCGATACAGAGCCGTGGTTTCTTGCCCGGTGCTTCAACCAATATTATGGGAGACGTTTACTCTCCGCCTTCACAATGATGTCACGAAGCATTCTATCGATCTCTTCCCGTAATATCTTAGCCTGCCTCGGCGATGTAGGGTAGGGTACGCTTCGAACCACTTTGTTTGTATCAGTTAATTCGATATCCATTGTAGTGATACCTGTCAATCAGGTTTTCTCACTAAATATAGACCTGTATTTACAAATGACCGTTTTCAGAACGTCGCGAAACTCAGGTTCGACCTCAGTCCCGCTCAGCATTTCTTTCGCGTCAAAGTCCTTACAATTCAATTTAAGCGCATAGCGATCTAGCGCGTTTTCGTCACCTGCGTCTGTCACAGTCGTAGAACTAAGCACATTCAAGTACTCTGTCCTCTGGTGGTATCTTTTAAGCATGTTAATGTGATAGACGCGGGGTTCCTTCCGCCCCGGCATCTGGACCACATAGTTATGCTCCGAAATTTTCTCGCGAATCTCGCCCGGCCCTATCCACTGAACCGCGAGCTTCCGCGTCCTGTTAGGTGCGAGAACCAACACCTTAGCGCCTTTCTCGAAAGTACGTGAGTCCGCCTTCCGGTCATACCACACTTTACGTTTCTGCTGTTCTTCGGCCATTCTATTGTGAGCTAGGTCACGGGAGCGTTTCAAACGATTGATTAATTTGAATACGTGCTCAACTACAGAATTTGCTTCACCTTCCGCAGTTCCCGCAAGCCTTTCATAAAGAAGCGTCATGGGTGTACGGAGATTCTTCCCGTACACCAATTCGGCAGGAGAGAAACCTAATGATTCGTGCACACTCGTGCGCAAAGGGAACATAATAGCGGGAAGTTAGCATTCCCAATCCGTCCCTGCCTCCAAACACAGAACCTTCATAAGCCGGTTCATAGTTCTGTGCATTCTTTCGACTGCGTTAGATTGAGGGTAATACGGCGAACTTCTCACAAGTTTAATGCCAAATCGTTCGGCGAATTCCGCGGTCAAAGCACTTGTGAAGCAGGTGCCCTGGTCGGTCGCGTGGAAATCCTATCCTACTGAATAAGTCTAATAATGCCTCAATCACAGTGACCGAAGTTAGGTCCCGTATCGGAATAGCCTCGGGATACTTCGTGGCTAAACACATCGCCGTTAAAATATACTTGTTTCCTGTGACCGATTCTGGAAATGGGCCACACGCGTCAACATTCACTTTCTCGAATGCCTCGCCCGTTATTGGAACTATTTTTAAAGGTGCGCGAAGTTTTTCGCCGCCGTTTCCTACACGCTGGAAACTGTCGCAACTACGCACGTAGTTTTCAATATCTTTGTAACAATTCGGCCAGAAGAAATATTTGGCCCTGGCATCTTTGCTTTTTGTGACCCTTAAATGGCCGTGGGCAACTTCATGACAGTTTTAAGATCGTGCCACGATACACCCACGCTATTACTAACATACTGAACTGCTTTCCGCGCTTACTATGCCGGACACGAAACAATAGGCCGTTTTTCATAACATAATCGTGCCGATCCGTCTCGGGTCCTTCCTCACGCTCAATCAACGGCGCGAGCTCCTTTTCTTGTCTCTGAGCCGTTTCAAATTCGGTGGGGTCCAAACGAGTCAAAGCAATGCTACCGAAATCTAATTCAGATTCCTGATCGTTTGTTTCCAAGTTGCCCGGGGCGTCGACCTCGCCCTGACCAACTCTATTTTCATCCTCGGTTTCCTCCGAAGCGGTTACCTGGAACGCATGCTGCTCTCGGTCGTTTCCCTTACTCTGCTTGCTCTGCCGCTTCCATTGTCTCGGGCTTGTCGCCTGAGGCGCGGAGTGCGTCACCTGCCTGCGCGTCGGCCGGTGCCCCTCCGCCCTAACGCGCTCAGCAACTGCTTGCGCCCTAGTCCGCACAACTGTGGTTCTAGGAAACCTTGCTGTATTTCCCTCAAAATCGTAGCAGAACGATTACTAAAAATGTAATAAGGCAAGTCACAGTTCTTCGCGACTGCGGCCTCTGTAATAAGAGTACCGAATGGCTCTACTATCTCTACCTTGGCTACCGGTAGATTTTTCGGCGCATCGTCCAGGGGCTGCTGAACCCATACGGACTCGCCGGTGTATTGTGTCGACGTGACGTGCTTTGCATTGATGACGTCAATCGTCGCCCCTGTGTCACTGAGAAAGGTGACCGTTTCTCCGAAAATTGTGTCAAAAAACGTGTGTGGAGACAATAAATCTGGCGCACTAGTTTCGGCCACGTGACACATCTTTTCGCTAAGTTTATACTGAGGGCAATATTTTTTTATGTGACCTGGTTTTTTACATAAGCAACACTTCCATTCTTGCGGCTTATCAAACTCCGCGTTATTAGCTACCGTCGGCACTGCAGTTTTGGAAGTGGTCGGCGCGCTTTCCGTCGCCTTCGGCCATTTCCGTTCACCTGCCTGCTCTTTATTGCCGAACCGCGAGAAATCCTTATATCCACTAGCCCTGTTTTCGTAGGTGTCCAGCATTCGTGCCAAATCTTGGGACGCAGAAACGTCACTCCAGACATCAATGAAATGGTCACGCATAACCGCCGGCATCTTTCGCTTCATCTGGTCTGTTACAATGAGATCTAACAATTGCTCAAATGTTTCTATCTTTAAACCTGAAACCTATTTTTTACAATAACTAGCTAATTCACGTGCATAAACGTTCCAAGTGGTCCAAGGATTTACGTGACTACAAAACATCTGACGGCACTTTTCTGCCGTGAACTTGTACATATCTAATAGTTGTTCTTTAATTAGGTCATAATCTTGATCCGGTGAATCGGATCCTACTACGAGCCAGTTGTTCACCTCATTAGGAAGCAAACCCATTAAATGGCTTACCCATTCGACCTGCGCAATGCCAAGCTGGCGAGCATGCGCCTCGAAAACACTTAAAAACAACGTAATATCGTCGCCTTCGCCTTTGAATTTATCCATGACTTGGCTGATACGAATTTTAGTTGGATTTCCCGTGTCGCTACTACCTATGGATACACGCGTGGGAGCCTGATTCGTTAGTTTTAACTTTTTAAGTTCAAATTGCCGTTCGCGTTCTTCTGCGACCTGTTCTTTTTCTTGGTCAGCGAGTTGTTTAACGAATGATTCCTCGTACTGCTCGCTTTCCGTAATGATCGATTTAAGTTTAACCACGGTCTCGTTTCCTTCTAATGTTTCCCCCATCTCCATCACGACCCTAACAAGCACCTCTTTCCTATAACCCGCTAAGAAAGACATTTTGCCTGAATTGATCCCCGGCCAGAACAAAAAACACACTTACGTTCAGTTGACCTCGGTGTCGCGTGAGCGCTTCCTGGATTGGTGTCCTGGCCTCCTTCCTTCCTCTCGTTCTGGTCGGTCCGGGATGTCTTCTTCCAGTGCCAGTACCAATACCAGCTCCAGTTCCAGTACCAGTTCCAATTACCAGTATCAAGTTTTAGAAAAGACAGGTTCCGAGTCGGATTGTACCGCCCCGAAACTACCGTACCGAAATACCGCAATTTCGGTTTCCCGTGGCGTGCGCGACACTGCCGGCGCCACGTATTTACGACGCGCGTGCACCTTTAACTGCGTACACTGTCTTTACGCGTACTGTTCTGATTAATCAGCGCGCACCGATGGCTCTGATGCCGCACTGATGGGTCCGCGGATGCTGCTGCAGACTTCCGCGTTCCCCGTTCGTTGCAAACGTACTAACTGCTTCCACAAATCTGATTGCTACTAAAGAGCCCAGACGTGAGTCTTTAATCTGCTGTAACCAATTATTGACTGCAATTGGGACAACCACCCGGTGTGAGTTCAAAGCACCACTCCAACCAATTTTGAACTACAATTGCAACAATTGGCGCAGGCAATCCGGCGTGAATTTACTATAACCGCTGCTACAAATTTTAGCAAACAATTTGCAAGAATTGGTGCGGGCACCCCGGCGTGAGTTTACGATAACCGCTGCCACCAGTTTTAGAAAAGAAAGGTTCCGAGTCTGTGACGTACTAGAAAAGAATAACACATACGACTGTTTCTGTTTGCTATTTACAATATATTTAAATTAATGTACAAATATTATTATACAAAATTTAACCCTTTGGCAACCTTTCAATTTCCTTAGCCGCGAAACCCCGCGACCGTCCCTAGGCCTAGCCCAGAACCACTGCTCGAAAGCAGGAAAAAGCAACGCGAGGTGCGAAGCTGTCCCGTAACTACAGACGTTACATGGCCTGACGCCAAACCGATCTTCGACCTGAAGATCACGTGCAAAGGAGTGCGCTGGTGATACCCCTCGTCTTTTGACACTCTGCGTATCCCCCGAGGCGCATGTCGGTGCAGCCTTAAGTATCCGTCGGCTTGCCCCACTTTACAAGCGGCGGGCGTCACTCGGCTCGCTGGCCAGCCCTTTCCAGGGCTGGAACCGACTTCACCCAGAGTCGCGCTCGCGCGTGTCCTTTCTTCCCAGTTATTTTCGTACCGGGATTTTCCGACCGGCGTGGCGCCGCCGCCTTCCACCCCCAACCCACCTCCGGCTAAGGAGCGGGTTTCCCCGAAGCGGCCCGCCGCAGCGACGCCGTACCCCGCGACGCCACAGTGGTATATATATATATATATATATATATATATATATATATATAATATAAAATATATATATATATATATATATATAGAGAGAGAGAGAGAGAGAGAGAGAGAGAGGGCGAGAGAGGCGTTTATATATAAACGCGTTCTATTCTTTTCTTTAAATTTTTTTAAAAAAATTTTCCCTTCTCTCACGTCCGTAATATGTGCATTAGAGCCAATTTCTTCACGTTATTGTATTTATGAGTATATGTGCTTTAAATAAGATTATGAGTATATGTGCGTCAAACAAGGTTTCTCGGAAACTCAACAGTTTACTGTTAAAATGTGCTCAAAATTCCGCATTTTCAGTAGCGTTCAAACGCCATTTTCTCAAAAATGGTTTCAAATGTTTCCTTCAAACTTCGGCAGGGGATACTGCTAATGGCACTGTTTAATATAACGTAAAGTTCTTTTTGGTGTACTTATTTGTTGTTTTTTTTTAAATACACAAATATATTTTTTAAATATCTCTTACGCCGCTAATAACCACTGTTCAATGGATTTCTATAATGTGACGAAAGCGGGTGCCCACATTGTTCCACAAGCCCCAGGAACATGCAAACGACGTCTCTGGACTTGGTGAGCGAGCGCGGCGCTATTCAAAAGGGGCACGCAATGCCCGCTGCATGGAGCGAGCGAGGTGACGAATCAGTGGTCAGACTGGGGAGAGAGAGATTACGTGCCGCTATCCCAACAAGGAGGACGGACACATAAAGACGGGGGGCGACCGACCATTTTTTCTTTCTGGTTCCGATCGCCAGCAGGATCGTCACCAGGTTCGACCAGCAACTTCGACCAATAAATTCAGCGAGAGATTAAGTAGAAGTTTTTAGACGTCAGAGAGACGTATAGTCATGAAGTTAGTAGAAGTTTGCCATAGGAGAATTTGTCACCTGTCACACACGGGAGCAAGTGATACTAATTAAACAGTTAAAAAGGATTCAGTGGTCAGCAATGAAGGGACGGTAATTTGCATGGTGAAGACGCAATTACTTTCGATTAGAGGCGCTGAGTAGACTGTGATATCTAGTGCGACGCGTACGCCCGAAGTAAGCAAATACGCAACTATTCAATCAGTTGCGACGTGCAAGGGACATTTACACGCGGGCGTGAACGAGACGACGGGGCAAGAAAGAAGCAGACGAGGACGTGAGGCGCCGTGAGACGAAAAAGGAAGGAGACGGGAGTGGCGAAGGCACCTAGAAATCGTCAGACGAGTACGTGAGGTGAAACGGCACACGCCGCAGCCGAAAGCAGCTGGCATCAGAAGGCGCTTCGAACACCGGCGCACAACCCCCGGCGTGCGCCGCCGTCACTCCGAGGTCGACATCGAGGCGCGCAGCGGGCGGGAGCAGCGAAGGTAACGGCGAGCAGCGCAAAGCGCTGAAATGTAGGTCAACGTTCCACGACCGGAGAGAACGTTAAAAGGGAACGTTGATAGGGAGTGCAGGGAGCATAAAATAGTGCAGGGAGCTAGCAGATAAACTAAAAATTTCTGCCATTTTATGTAACTTGCCAATAGAACTTTTAAAAAAATTGTTTGGTTCATGTTATTTACAGTTACGGTAAATTATTTGAGAGTATTATGTAAATGTTCTCAAGTTGATTTTAAATTTGTTTTGAGACGACTAAATTGAGAAACTTTTAAAAAAATGTACTTTATTTTAATTTTTTTAATTTGTTGCTTCTTTGTTGATGAAACGCGTCTCTTAACCCTTGTTGGGTGTTCAGCGCTTCCTTCTGGAGTAATCCTCCATTACTGAATAATTACTATACTGAATTACTATATTTGTCAAGTCTCGTCACGTCGCGGTCAGTCAGTGGTTTTTATCCCTGCGGCCAGGGGCTCGACGCCGTTAGATCCCGAGGTTACTGGCCGGTCACCCAACCAAGAACCCGCGAGTCTCGAATTCTCTTAACCTTCGTGACTTCACGGGGCGTAGTAAACGAATTCGGCTAGCGCCGCCGGCGATAGATGGCACTTGGAATATTAACATTACATATAGTTATGGGCTAGTTTATGAGGTTATTTGTGACAGCACAGCATTCAAGGGTAGAATTTAGGTGAATTTCATCTGATTTATGAGATGATGATGTGTAGATGGCTAGCTATGTTTAACTAGCTATGTTTGCATCTATTCTGTTTTTTTATCACAATTTGTAATTTTTTTAATGGTGGTTTTTGGTTCATTTTATTATTTGTTTTATTATTTTTTCATTTTATTGCGTGTTTCTTGTAAGCATATCATATCAGGGTTGTGCTTGCTAATTAGCAGTAGCAATTTCTCTTTTAATGGATTAAAGCCATTTATATTCCATTGGAGAATTATATATGCCATTTCATGAGCAAAATTTGTAGAGAGTGTTAGTTTGAATCTTCATCACTGAGTTCACTAAAGTTTGCCAGTTCTCTGCTTAGGTCAATTCTTTTTAATTTCTTTTTTAAATTTGTGAAACGTCTTTTTATGCTTTATCAGTAAGGAGGGGATAAGTATCTTCTAACATTTGTTGTAACAGTTTGATATCTGGAGTGAATTCCAGAACATCTTCCTCAACATGATGGTATTGATCTAGATTGATTATGTTCGTACCTTAAACAACGATCTCAGAGAGTGTAAATACCTTACTGGAATGATGGAACATTACGTACGCACCTTTCCGACACTTTGCCCATTGCAGGTGGAGTTCTTCAAGGTCGATATTACGCCCTATTCTGTTCCTACTTTACGTAAACGATATGCCCTCGACGATTCGAAACGGAAGAACGGTTCTCTTTGTAGATGATACGAAGATCCTTTGCAATAAAGAAACCGTAAATAGTACAATATCAGATGTTTCCAATTGATTCCGAAATAACAAATTAATAGTAAACGAAAAGAAAACGGTTTTAATGTAGTTTTCCATTTCAAATAAACAATTCTGTGCTCCATTGAAAATTAATCGTTTACCATTGACTGATGTTAAGACAACAAAATTTTTAGGTCTTTCAGTACAGTCAAACCTTAAATGGAACGTCCATTTAAATGAATTGAACAGAAAATTAAGTTCATTATGCTACGCGTTCAGAATTCTTGCAAATTCAGTCAGCCTTCATACTGCTCCATGTGTATATTTCGCGAATGTTCATTCCCGCCTGAGATATGGCATAATATTCTGGGGAAATACATCTTATAGCTCCCAGGCTTTTAGATTACAAAAACGAATTGTACGAATACTAACCAAATCCCATTCACGTGATTCATGTAAGCCTCTCTTCATTAAATCTAGGAATTTTACCATTACCTCGTCTGTTTATTTACGAATCAGTGGTTTTTGTCAAAAATGCCTCGCTTAAGGGCGGGCATGCATTTTCAAAAAATGCCGATGTCTATTACTCTCGACGTAGAAATCATATTCATCAGGTGACAGTATCAACAGCTCATTACAAAAACTTTACATACAATACATGTACATTATTTTACAACACTTTGCCAGATGACACTAAACGATTAAATTCGATAGAAAAGTTTAAATTCCAAGTGAAATCGTAACTGCTGCATAACTGTTTCTATACCATTAGAGACTATACTGAGCATCACAAGGAATGTAACTAATTTTAACAGTGATATTTAATGTATTATTTACCATTGGACTGTAGAATTCTAAACAATATGTAACAAGTGTTGTATCGCAGCTTCTGGGTCAATGACCCCCATCTCGAGCAGGTTTTTCGTCCAGTCCTGATCCATTGGGCAAATGATGAGATGGTCTCTTGTTTTGCTTCTGGACATGTAACTTCATTTTCTGTGCACGTCTTCTACAATTCAGTGGGAAATACAATTATTCAAATTATCGTTTCCATGTTGTCGCGGCAGGAAGTATTATTCCGAAGGACAACATGGATAAGAGCCCAAACTTTATTGCTTATTTATCCTTGAAAATTTATTTTATTACATGGGAGCTTTTTTTCATTCAAAATTCAAGTAGTATATGACTTAGTGTAGGGATCACAGAAATTTGAAAATGATCACACAATTCAGTTTTCCCCATAGCACGTCATACGCAGTTTTAACTTTTTTAAGTAAAATAAATAAAATAAAAAACATTTATGCAATTTTTTGTTTTTTCAAAAAGAATTTTTAGTTGCAACTAATTTAAAACATATTTGTTACTTGGTGCAGATAATGTTCCTTTGAGTGTGGCAAGTTGATTTTCTAGTCTATCAGATTCCTCTGCAAGAGAACTTTCAAGTTTTGACTTTTTATTGTTTTTTGGGGGGGTTGATATAATCACTGTAGAATTTTTGGATTGGTGGTCTTTATGGTCTATTATCTCTGGTGTAATCGATTGTACGTTGTTAGTATCTGAGACACTTTCTCTAAGAAAGGTTAGGTTTTGTGTTCAGAAATGTAATGTTTCTGATGTCTCCGATTTAGAAGATAGAGTAGAAGGGTCGTTTGGCATTTTTTGTAGGTCGGTTGTCAATAAGAGGATGAGCAGGGGAAGAGGATTTAAGACTTGGGAAGGAGGAGGGGGACAGCTCATTTTTTTTCATTGGGATTAACTTCACAGTACCCATCTTTTTGTTCATTCGTTGGGCAGTTGTTAGCAAAATGACCGTGATCCTTGATTGAAAACATGATATAGAATCTGATGATGGATATATCCAGAAAACTGTGTCATCATAGTTAATTTTCTGGTACTTTGGTTTCTGGTTTCTGGTACTTTGTCCATATCATCTGGATGAATATAAATTTGTCTCCGGAAACTCAAAATGTGACTAAACCCTGGTTCGTACATGCCGGCTCTCAGGAAGGTCATTGTAGAACCGATTCGTATTTTGAGTTTCGTTAGCTCGTCAATAATTACTGAGTGTGGAATAATAGGGCACACATTAGAGAGAATGAGTTTTATATTCTGCGTAATTAGCGGTCTAATGGATAACGTTGAGTTATTAATTGAAATGGTTGATTTATTGTCAACTAGTTTTCTCACAGATTCCTTAGAATCCAGATAGACACATACACGGTTTTTGAAATCCTTGAGGCGACCCGTATGGTCTGAGGATTGATAATTTTTGCAAGTTCATGGATGTACGTTTTAACTAATATACCGTCTACTGAGTCCATCAAAATCGCGTGTTCTTTTGTGGGAAACATACTGAGCAGCAGTTAAATATCGGTTGGCATAACCTTGATTTTCATTATTAACTTGACTTGATTCATGGGTTTCACTGTTTGGGATTTGGGATGACTCCTTGATCAGAAGCCATCTTAGGATGGACGTTGGGTGTACTGTGTATACCTACTAAGATTTAATGCGTTTTACGCACTCACTGGATTTTATTCAGTTGATCGTTAACACGGAAGTCGACACAACACAACACTCGGCACTGTGCGGCCTTCAACGGCGCTCTCTGATCTCGCTGCCGCTTGTCGCACTACAGGAGGTCTTTACGCGCCAACGGTCGGAGCGACACTGGGCTTCCTTAATGTCACAACCTCGAGTATTATCCTTTAATGTAACCAGGTCTAAACCTTCTACCAGCTCGAAATCCTTTGACACGTACCTCACAAATGTGGCTAAGTGTGCTTTGTCATTGAGATCAGTAGACTCGTCCAGAGCCAGACACTGCTGAGCACTCGGTTAGATCTTTTGTAAATTATTTAAAATATCCGCACAAATAAAAGAAACTCGCCTCTTTATTGTGTGTCTAGCAGCGGTCATTTCGTTGATTAATTTCTGCAGTTTCTTATTTTCGGGTTCATATACAGAAATAACTTGTGCCATGTTCGTCTTCATTACTCCTCCTCTGTTTAAAGCTTTTTTGCTTTTGCAATATTAAAAGCCAAGATGAAGCCAGCGCCAGTTGTAAAATATGCTTCCTTAGTACAAGTTGGCATAACACTACTCTGACCATGAACTGTTTCCTTTAGTGATTTCAGTTTGATTTTTTCCTTAACTGAGAACCAACATGAAATTCTTTATTGAAACCACTGTGGTTAGTGACATGATGGCGTCTTAGATTACTGGCCTTGAACTGTGACAAAGTTATTTGACAAAAAAAGACACATTGGCTTACCGTTTCTACAAAAAACAAATTCTTCCTCCCAGTTTGTATTAAAAGCTCGGTGATCTTCGTTGTATTTACGCTTCTTAGACGGCATCGCAATTGTTCAGACAAAAGGCCACAACAGTACTCAAACAGCACACAATAACTGCCCACAAAATATACCGGCACTCGCTACTCTTACCCGTTCACTTTACAATTGCAGACGAAGCACTGCGATGTTTACATGAGATCATCGTCGACTGATCTTGTTTCACGTCAAGACACTGACTCACACACTCAGGCTCAAACCGCTGTCTAACATAAGTCCCAGGAACTATCTTCACCTCCCATCTCTCACCACTGACCTACAGCGCTCTCTGGCGGAAATTCGTGGTATTAAGATCGTTGAACTCAATAACGTAAGTTTAAGACACACATTGCTGCTACTGTCAGCCTATTAAATAATTTTACGTTCAGCTCGGTGTCAAGAGCCGCACGAGACTGACTCAAGAGCCGCATGCGGCTCACGAGCCTCGATGTGGCCACTCCTGTACTATACAATAGCGTCTGAGTACCAGGTCTCAGAAATACGTGAAGTCAACCAGTGTTTTATTGACAGACTATTTACTATTGCTATTTGCTTTTCATCGCATCCCCTACCCAATCTTTCAGAAGACGTCACTGGTCTTATACAAGGTCTTGGTATGGACTGAAGTAAATAGTGACCAATCTACAACTGCTACTCGCCGAATGATCTTCATGATACATTTGAGAAACAATTGGGAGACTTAGAAGGTAGATCCCTCACCGCTAAGGGAGAAGTTATAATTGCGGGAGACTTCAACGCGAAAGTTAATGGGAGCGATAGTGGGAGCCACCAAGAAACGGCAAAAGAGGACCTTCGTCGCAGCCATGACAGCGAGGGAAAACGTCGCGGTGGAACAGCGGAGCAGCAGCAATATATCAGAGATGAGTGAGTCTCTTTCAGCGGCGCGGGCCCGGGCGGCGCGCAGGGCAGACCGGTGGGCGCGATGACATGGGCACAATTGCACACACCGAAACAAAGACGGAAAATAGCTCATCGACCTCCAAATAGTATATAGAGTATTTTAAATTCTAATAGCTTAATGTATTCCAAACCCGTTTGATGACTACACAAATATGTTCAATGCAGCCTAACAGCAAATAAAGAAATCAGACACAGCAGTACAGCTCAAATATGGTTAAGGCAAAAGTGAATGCACGCGGCGGAATTTGAGCCGATTACAGTGAAATACGTAAATTGTTCGAAGAGATATTCTTAAATTAAAAATTAAAAGTATTTTAGATAAAATTTTACGGATCTATGGCTTTCAAAAGTATTTATTTCTGTTTTAACGTACAATGTGCAGTTTTTGGACCAATGGGGCACACTGTAGGTCAATTAAGTAATGTTTGATTATCATAAAATTGATGCGGGATAATTCAGCCAAAATTCCGATACTAAAAGTGCTATTAAATAATAATTATTCGTTATTTTCTAAAAAGCAGCTCCAAACAAATGAGTGTTTATGGGGTTCGTGGCACCCCTAAACTCATTTTAGAAACGATGTAATTGGGGCCGATGTTGTTCTTGTATCGAAAACTATCTTTTGTGGTAAGCCATTGAAATCAATTTTATTCGATACAGCCAAATGTTCATAGGGGGTTGCCGACAAAAAAAACACCAGTTAGAAAATCTCAGTTTTGGGAAAAGAAAAAAACGCGTAGATACGCGATTAATTATTAATTATTATTGACCCAGAGCTACGGTACAAAACTCGGTCGTTTAGAATTATACAGTCCATATGGTGAATAATATATTAAATGTCACTGTTACAGTTAATGTTATCTCTTTTTGATGCCCAGTATAGTCTCTAATTGTCAGTTGTATGCAAGCAGATGGAACACATGATTGCGGAATATATTAGACGAGTCTGGCTTTTTCAAAATCAACACGGTTTTCGTCCTAGCTATTCGTGCGACAGCCAGACCATTTCTTTATGTCAGGACATAGCAGATTCATTAGACGAAGGGAGTAGGATAGATGCAGTAATATTAGACTTTTCTAAAGCATTTGATCTGGTTCCACATGGACTTTTAATTGAAAAACTGTCAAAAACTGAATTAGATCATCGAATAATCTTGTGGATAAAAGAATTTCTTACGGGCCGAACTCAAGCAGTCAGAATAGGTGACAAACACTCATCGGAAGCCGATGTAACCTCTGGGGTCCCCCAGGGGAGTGTGTTAGGGCCATTGCTATTCTTAGCGTTTATTAATGATATTGCAACCGGAATAAAATCGAAAGTTAGACTTTTCGCTGATGATTGCATAATATATAGGAGTATTGGCGCGTCTTCGGATGAAAATGTTTTACAGAACGATCTTAACTGTTTATGGAACTGGGCGTGCAGAAATAAGATGGAATTAAATCCAGAAAAGAGTAAATTCATTTGTTTTACCAAATCTCGCTCGAATGTACACTCGAATTACAAGTTAGGAACTAACGATATACCGCGTGTAAAAAACTGTAAGTACTTGGGTTTGGTCCTGCGTAGCGACTTGGGTTGGTCGGATCATATTAACAATACGGTCAACAAATCATGGAGGGCGCTGCACTTTGTAATGCGCATTCTAAAAAACAGTAGTTCGAATGCCCGATCCTTGGCATATACTTCACTTGTCCGTCCTATTTTAGAGTACGGAGCGGCCTGCTGGGACCCGTACAGAAAAGGGCAAATCGAGGCGTTAGATAAAATTCAAAAACGGGCCGGGAAGTTTGTAAATCATGGACGCGTTGATGGACGAGATGAATGGGAACCCTTATCTAAGAGACGGGAACGGGCGCGTTTATGCGTAATGTACAAGACATACAAAGGGGACTCAGCATGGGCAGACATCAGTAAAAGATTACAGAAATCTGATTATAAAAGTAGAGGAGACCATCCCTGGAAAATACGATGCAGTCAAAGAAGTGATGTAGGCAAGTTCTCCTTTGTGAATCGTACTATAGTAGATTGGAACAAACTACCTGCAAAAGGACTAGAGACTCTTCCTTCTAATGTAGTGAAATTTAAAAATATACTTAATTCTATGTAGGTCATCATTAATAGCACTGGGACTTTTATCATTATTATTATTATTATTATTATTAGTCTCATTATTATAATCGTTAGTATTATTAATAATATAGTCATGTCTCTTATTCAGAGAAGTGAAGTGAAGTGTAGTGTGGCCGGGGCACGGAAGGGGAGGGGAGTGTAGTGTAGTGCAGCGCAGTGAAATGAAGTGAAGTGAAGTGGAGTGAAGTGTTAGAAAAGCTATAAGTCAACATATAGATAACTCAAAATTAATTATAACTAGGATATTAATCTCTAATTCTAATTGTAAGTATATTTGTAAATATTCGTAATAGTTTTGTAATTGTATATCTAATTGTAATAATGTTTGCCACCGAGCATTAGCTCAAAGCGAACTTTAATAAATTTATCTATCTATTTGTATAGAAACAGGTACGCATCAGAAATGGTTTTACTTGGAATTTACATTTTTCTATCGAGTTTAATCTTTTAATGTCATCTGGCAGTGTTGAAAAATAATTTACATGTATTTTTTGTAATCAGCTGTTGATATTGTCACCTGATGGCTATCATTACTACGTCGAGTAATATAGTTATAGACGTCGGCGTTTCCTGAAAATATATTCACACTCTTTGTTTTTTACAAAAACCACTGATTCGTAAATCAACAGACAAGGTAATGGTAAAATCTTTAAATTAATGAAGAGAGGTTTACAAGAATAACGTGAGTGGGATTTGATGATTATTCGTACAATTCTTTTTTGTAACCTAAAAGTCTGGGAGCTATGAGATGTATTTCCACAGAATATTGTACCAGGCGCGAATGAACATTCGCGAAATATACACAACCAGCCTTACTAATAAAGGTCTGGTTTAAGCCAGGAGTAACATATTTACTTCGGAAGTAACTACTCTCAGAGTAAGCGTGGAGTAAGCGTGCAGTAAGTTTTCTACTAATAATCGCGGAGTAAGCGAGGTGTAACTACGCCAGCGTTACTCCACAATCAACGTTTGGCAACGTCTAAAAACCCCGAGTCGACTTCTCAAATCGAATGTTCAATCGATAGTTTCGTTCGTTTGGCGTCTGTCCTTGGCAGTTTGTTGTTGTGAATCAGCTGTGAGTGATCGTAAGTCAGCATGGATATCTTCAACGAAATTGAAGCCATTGAAGGTGTGGAGGAAGTTGAACTCATTGACATGTTTGGTGAAGGCCGTCCGAGGAAGAGGAAAGTCTATCGCCTCAGACGGAATCCTTTCGAGGAATATTCGGCGGAGGAATTCCGGAGGAAATATTTTCGAAGGAAGGAGCGATGGAGCTCATAGATATATTCGGGGAGAGTTTGTCTTCTGAAGGTGGTAAACTTTCCCGAGTAAATTTGCCAGAGCTAGGGCAAATTATATTTACATGCCCCGAACAATTGAAGAGGAAACACAAGCCGCCCATTTATTCTCATCGATAAATGGGTTCAGAAATGTGATTGGGTCCATAGACTGTACCCACATCCGTATACCCTACATGAGAAGAGATGCGGGGCAAACTTTTTTCAACAGGAAAGGCTTTCCATCTTTGAATGTTCAGGTACTTCATACAAACATTGGCTGTAGTGATTGTTTAATTTAAAAAAAGATCATCAGTAAGAATATTAAGTAATTGCAAAACATGAACTCTACATTCTGAAATATATTTTCAGGGTGTTTGCGATGCAAACTTAAAATTTCAAGATATCGTGGCCCGATGACATGGAAGTGTCCATGATGCAAGGTTTTTTAACGAATCCCGTCTGAAGCGGAGATACGAGGCAGGTTTTAGAGGGAGGTTGCTTGGGGATTCTGGTTATCCCTGCACTCCATATCTATTTACTCCTGTGCGCAATCCGAGGCGTGCAAATGAGCAGGCGTACAACGCTAGCCACAAAAGCACACGCAACACCATAGAAAGGTACTTTGGCCTTTGGAAAAGCCGCTTCAGGTGTTTGCTTTCAGGTATTTGAACTGTGATTAGCCTTTTTAATAACATTTATTACATTCTCACCTCACAGTTACTTCTATTTAATTGTAAAATATGTTTGCTCACAGGATTCAGAACATCACTGGAGCAGACGAAAGTGAGTATAGTGGCACTGGCAGTGCTTCATAATGTAGCTATTTCTTTAAAGGAAAGATAATTTCCTATAGAAGAAATAATTGAAGAGCCAGCGCTAGAGCCACTGATTTTTGCTGAAAATCCACGTGGACTTATTGTGCGTGCAGCATTCATACAAAACAATTTTTGATTCAGTGAAAATTAAAAATAACTTTTGACTGCTCACTCTGTTGAGAAGTGCAGACCCTTCTCAGCGTCTTGTTGAAGATTTCCACAGTTCCCCTCGTAGAAAAAAAGCCATTGACTAGCAAGAGCAACTTGACTTTGGTTCTGCAATGAACCAATGTGAGGCTGCTCTGCTTGTGGATTTCATAGGAATAAGTTTGTGATTACAACCATTAAAATACTAGATAAAATTAAAAAAATATTTATTTTTCTTTCAGATTTTCCTCATACAAACCCATTATACGTTTTATAATTTCATTTTGTTCATCCATTATCTGTTTTCTTTTATTACTTTCGTCTTGAATACATTTCAGTCTCAACTTCTGTTCCTCCACCTTCAGCTGCTGCTCTTGTATTTTTAATCTTTTCTTCATCAGGAGGAGTTCGTGTTCTTCTTCCTTCCTTGCATTCTCCCTCTCTTTCTTCTCTATTCAAATTCCTGTAATAAATCAAATCGATCTTTTGCATGTTGACGGAACACAATTTTTCCCTTATATTATTAAAAACTGAATGAATTATTTTCACACCTTTGTAGTACGTCTTGAATTTTTTTCAAGATGAAGATCTTTGGACTTTTGTCCTGATTTACGACCCTGAAAAAGATTTAGAAAATTTTGTATATCAAACATTTATTGCATTCTCATTACAGAATTGCTTTTATCAAATTGTCATGTACGTAATGGTCATAAGATTGATGATGATAATTAATTAGAATAATTTCATTTATGGTTTACTTGCTGTGTTTACGGACCTAAAACAAAACGTGTAACTATTGTTAATACCCTTGTAGGCCTTTCTGATTCTTTATGCCCTCGGGTCTCTTGAATACTTTATTGCCCGCAATAATACCATCAACATGTACATTTTTATGAATTCCAAGTATTTGAGTTCAGATGTAAGCAAATGCAATAAATTGTAGAAAGCTCGCATAACTAAAATAAATCTTTATAAACCTTGTTTGCTTAATTGACATGAAACTGTAATTTTGGAAAGCCAATTTATAATTGCCACCAGTCACTCATATTTCACAGTTATGTATCAGCTTTAAAAGATACATGTGCTTCTCGAGTAGCAGTTCTTAATACTTGAGGTATTAAAATGTACAAGACACATTGGCTAACACCTCAAATAATATCTCTTGATATTATGGAATATTATAAATAACTTTTGGCAATAAAGGCAAGTAACCTACAAGTACCGTTTCATCAGCGTGATTCCCGCAAATATAACTCTCAAATACACCACAAACATTTCCATATATTTCTTGAAATTTCGCTGGAAACCGCTATCTATAGCTTTGTTTGCTTTTGCAAGAATTTCTGCAGAAACTTTACAATATTCTTTCATTCTGTACAAAAAATCAGTCCAACAATGATTAAGCAATAGTAATTAGGTACACACACTTTTGTTTATCTAACGTCATTCTGACAAAAGATGATTACAATTCATCTTTTCACTTAGACGTAAGAAAACTTCTAAAATATATGGAATTCACGTTTAATTCAGCAATGAACTAGTAAACCATAAAGTTTTGTATGCCCCAAGATGTGTTTGCCCCTCGGGCGATCTCCAACCCCTCGGGTTTGGAAATCACCCTCAGGGCAAAAACATCTACTTAATGCCCTACATACATAAATAACTATATAAACCTTCGTGGCAGTTTTCCTGCTCCTTGGTGTCTCTGCCTCCCTACTGGAGGCTCTGTCACCTATTGCGGAGCATTCCTCTGCTTCGAGGTTCTGAAATTTTTGTAGAAATTATGTTTTATATCAAACATTTTTTGCATTCTCACAATTGCTTCTATCAAATTGTCATGTATGTAATATTTATAAGATTGATAATAATGAATTAGATAATTTCTTTTCGAACCTTCATGGCATTTTCCCCAGTTCTTGGTGACTCTGCCTCCTTAGTAGAGGTCGATGCATCAGTTCTTGGGCACTCTGAATTGAGGTTCTGGAAAATATTTAGGAACAATGTTATATAGCAAGCATTTACTGCATTCTCATAATTGCTTTATCAAATTGTAATGAAAGTAATAGTCATAGATGATAATAGGATTAGAAAGAATGGAATGGAAAGAGAGGAATTTTCACACCTTTGTGGCAGTACTACTGTACTGAACCACAATACATCTCACATTTCTGTTCCAAACAATTTCCATTCATATTTGAAAGCGCGTGTTTGTCGTCGTTGTCGTCGTTGTCGTCGTTGTCGTCGTTGTCGTCGTTGTCGTCGTTGTCGTCGTTGTCGTCGTTGTCGTCGTTGTCGTCGTTGTCGTCGTTGTCGTCGTTGTCGTCGTTGTCGTCGTTGTCGTCGTTGTCGTCGTTGTCGTCGTTGTCGTCGTTGTCGTCGTTGTCGTCGTTGTCGTCGTTGTCGTCGTTGTCGTCGTCGTCGTCGTCGTTGTCGTCGTTGTCGTCGTTGTCGTCGTTGTCGTCGTTGTCGTCGTTGTCGTCGTTGTCGTCGTTGTCGTCGTTGTCGTCGTCGTCGGCGGCGGCGGCGGCGGCGGCGGCAGCGGCGGCGGCGTCGGCGTCGGCGTCGGCGTCGGCGTCGGCGTCGCCGTCGCCGTCGCCGTCGTCATTGTCATTATTCTGTTCTTTTCTCAGTAAGCATTGAGAACCATTCATCTATTCATATATCTTAACTTACGCTCTGGCAAATGCAACTGGTTATGACAGACCTGAGGAAAGACGGAGAAGAAATTAATCTTTGTCCGTCGTTCAATTTAAGAATTTTCGCATAATATGACAAGTCTGTCGGATTAAAGCTTTTTGGATGGTTATGCAGATTCCTTTAGATAATTTTATATTTGTAAGTCCTGAAGCAAATAGGCCCGTCACCACTCCTGTGGCTGAGATGGTTATTGGCACTATTTCAACTGAGTTGCCAAACATTTTGGATTTCTGCTACCAAATTCTGGTATTTAGAAATCTTCTCCGAATCTGTCTTATTGAGATTGTTTGTCAGTTGAACAGCCTACATTTATGATTGTTGCATACATGTGCATTTTATTGATAACTACTACGTCCAGGCGATTATAATCCACAGTATTATCAATGACAATAGGCCGATCCCTGTATTTCACTATTTTCTGTAACCGGTGAAGGTGAGAATTTGTAAAATGGTGGAGGGTTCTCAATTAGCCAATAATTTGATATCAATTGTCTATGGATTATTTTGGCTACTTGATGTGCCTCCCTAGATATGCAGTGTTGGCAAGAACTGGGCATCCTGCAATCACATGGTTGATTTGATTGATTACACATTCTTCAGACCTCTTTTTTACTGCTCTTTAGTATGTGTTTATCATAATTGCGTTTTTTATTACCCCATCTTGAATTGCTATTATAAATTCTTCAGTTTTAGGAAATAAATATCCCATTTTCAACTACAGGAGAGACGAGACTTTATCAACTGATGAGTTATTAGGATATTTTCCATTGCTGTCTACATGTTACGTATTTGGGAAACAATTTCGGTGTTGTTTTCAGTCTTCTGGAGATTTAGAGCTGAATAGTTTGCATCTAGAGCAACTACATTCTTCAGTAATACACTATCCGAGGCGTGAAAGTACATTCGCATTTTCCTTTCTTGTGACCTGCAAAGATTGAAGATATTAAGCAGGCCTCTACCTCAAAAGCTGCAAAGGCGCAAAAGCTGTCAAAAATCACACGTTTCATCAGGTAATTCGACCAATTTATCATTTTTTAGGTATATTTCGGCATTTATCGAATCCAAAGGAAATAGGAATGTCTTCACTAAATCCCGGTCACATAATTCAGCACTTTCAGGTGGTTTGACTCTCGGCAAAAAGTTTAAGATCATCCATAAGCAATAAATGGCTGATTCGGGAGCTGGGATCTCTCATGATCTCCAAATGAATCTCCGCACACCAGTTTTCCATTAAGACAGCGAGCAGGTGTACAACTTTTCTATTTATTTTATATATTTTCAAAATGTGTATCAGCCATTCATGGGGTACCGAATCAAACGCCTTTCTATAGTCGATGTAGCACATGCTCAAGTTTCGGCTTTTTTACCTCAGCTTGTGTTATGATTACGCTGTCCACAGTCAACTGTTCTTTGCATCCAAAAGTACTTCTGATGCATCCTTTCTGTTCCATGCCGATGATATTGATCTGATCACAATGCATGTTTTTCTTTTCGTGTAAAACTGATGTTAATAACTTATATAGAACAGAGACATGTTACTGGTCTGTAATTTTTGGGATCTGATTTAGGAACACTTTTGGGTAGTAAGTAAGTAATACCTTGCGTTACGAATTTTGGGCAATGATCAGGCTTCTGAAGTATCTCATTAAAACTATTTGAAATCAAGTGGTGTAGGGAGACAAAACAATTCAACCAAAAGTTATGAATTTTGTCAGATCCAATTTTGACTGATCTCCAATTTTAGCATTTCTTGAGACTTCCTTCAAAATCTTCGGTGGTAATGTAGATTTAAGACATTTCTAGAAGGTTGCCCAACTTTCCCTGAAGTTCAGAGAGCCATGATGCATTATGATGATAGCTTGAAGGGTTGGTCCAGATTTCCTACCAGTATGACTTGAATTTATAACTATCAACTTTCTCCTGGCTATCAGCTTTGTGTTCCAAGTTCCGATAGAATACTTTCTGGTTCCTCTCTAATAACATATTTTATTGTTTATGCTTTGAGCATTCATTGTATCTTCGCAATCTAGCACCCTGAGCTTTGAGCTTTTGTCTAGCTTCATCGTAGTACAGGGTTAGTTTTTGTAGCTCTGAGCCGTTGATGTTGATTTGCATTTTATGTAGGATTCTATAAATTTTAAGCTTTATTCTTCTACTTTTGTTGTTTGAAAGAAATTCATGAATTATATTAATCTCTATTGTCAGTTTAACAATACATTCTTCAAGTCTAAATTATTATTATTATTATTATTATTATTATTGTTATTATTATTATTTTCATGCAAGGTAAAGTATTCATAACCAGAGGTAGTTTAAAATCAATGCAATTAAAAAAAAAGTTTCAATGTACCTTCATAATGAATTGCACGGGGAGTTATTGAAAGTTTGCACTGTAATTATGTTAGTAAAAGAAGGAATTTGCCGAGAGACATAAATAAGAGTTTATCAAACTGGATTACATAGTTGATAGTAATACTTGAAATCATTGTACATTGTAGAAATAGTATCTGTTTTTTTTTTTGTTGTGTTCTTCGGGCACAGGAAGCCCAATCTGTACTCGTGGCTCACTGCAAAGTCGCAAGCCTTTCACCACTGAGATCCGGGTTCGATTCCCGTCGAATCTCATGTGAAATTTGTTCCAACAAAACGAGTTCGGCTGCTTCACAAGGGCTAGTCCAACCCCTGTGAAGTGTCCTAAACCCTACCCATATCCTTATTCCTTCCTAATTCTGGCCGCTGGGTAGTGACGCAGGAGCGCGCGGTAGGAGGCGCGTACGCGGAGATGCTACCTGGCGGTCCTCTTGACAACCGACTACGACGAGACGTGACAATGTTAACGGACGATTACTCCATAAAACAAGCGCAGTAATGGGAGGATTACTCCTAAAAGCGCAAAGCGCTCAACGCCCTCCCAAGGGGCTTGGAGACGCGTTGTGTCGAAGTAGACGCAACAAATTTTAAAAAAATCATCGTACATTGTAGAAACCTCTGTGTTTTTGTTGTTTTGGGGGCACAGGAAGCTATTATGCATTCGTCGCATGGGGCATGATGAATGTGTGATTGGGGCACAGGATGAATTGGATGAAATGAATTGGTTCTGACGACAGGTCAGAAGGGGCAGGGACATGCGCGCCCTGTGTACTGCACTTTCTCATTAAATGTCAATGTTTGTTTCTCAAAAAGAGCACTTGTTTTTCTTTCGGCGGAAGTACGTGGGACAACGCAGGCAAGAACCTCGCCCTTTAGTCCTAGATTTCCAATTTCTGGCCGCCCGCCAGAGCGTTGCGTTGTGTATATGTTGTATTGTTATTACAATACTATATATATATATATATATATATATATATATATATATATATATATTCTGACGTAACGGGGTGCGCGCGCGGCAACGTGGCGTCCGCCGACCGGCGGGCCGTACTTCAAGGTTTGCAAGATTCTTTTTATTGATACTTCCTGTAACGGAAGACGGGGACCGAGATAAATTTTACCTGCCCGCTTAAAAAAATGGTCACATTTGCTTCCGTGAACCATTTACCGCGAGAGGCCTCTCCGTCAAAATAAGACGCAAAGATTACAAATCATACAAAAAACAACAAACTTAATTCTATTTACAACTGTACAATTATAGTTCTACAGCCGCGGCTCCTCCTGCCCTCTCTCCTGCTGCCCGCGACCTCAGGGCGACGATCCGTTCAACAAAGTCATCACACAACAATGCCCAAAAAAACCCATAACCTAGACGCGGTATCTCGGTACAGTACTTATCGTGCGTCATGGGCCCGCCACCGTGCCACCTGCCACGGTCCGTAGGTCACCAGTGTCTCCAAAAAGAGGCCGCGTCCCCGGTGCTGATAAGCGCCGCTGTCACGGTCCAACGTGCGGCCTGGCTCCGCTCCACTCCACACTTAACGCCGACTCCTCTTTCCCGACACTCGCCGACTAGCTTCCCGGCACCTCTCCACTCAACACTTTCACCAAAATTATCGTACGCAACGGCACGGCTCACTGCCTTCACTCCACTCCGACTTTGTCTACCGTTCACCTCCAACTCTCTAGCGACACACCTCAGGTCGACCCCAACCTTACTTCACTCCCCTACTTTCTTACCCCACTTTCACTTTCCCCCTTTCACTGCCCCTCCGCTACGGCCGATACTCCGCCTGCGGGGGGGGGGCACGAACGGCGCCGTCGCAGGCGCGCGGCCTGCCATACCATGCAACCCACATTGGCGACAGCCCACACCTGGGTTCGGCGTCACAATATATATATATATATATATATATTGTGACATACCGATATGTCACGTTAAAATAAACTAACATTTATTTGTAGACAATATGGTGGAACATGCATTACGAAATATCACGAGAGCTAGAGCTTAGCAACGACCGTGAATAAACAATGTAGTTTTTGTTTTTCTAAATGCATTAAGAGTTTTCTGAATGCCGAAAGTAGAAAATTTGGGATTGGGCGAAGAAGTTCAAAAGACGATCAAAAGGTCAGCTACACCAAAATATAACGAACGTATGGATTGGCTGGGTGAGAGAAGGACGGTCAAATGTTATGAAAAAAATGAAGGTAGTTTTAATACTTCGAGGGATGAATCATGCAGAAAGATTTCATTCTGCTCGGAAACGCGCTTCTGAACTGATCGTATGTTCGTGAGAGGGAACGAGTACAATCGAGATAGAATTGGGTTATCAGTGAAATTTTAAGGACAGTGAATGATATTGCAGATATTTTGATGTGGAAGCAATATTGATGTATAAATTGGAACTTTGTCGGAGTGGTAATCGAGTTCGGACTATGTCATAGGACGTAATCGGGACTGATAATTTTGATAGTTAGAGACCAGCTTGGATAGGGGCAGAAGAGGATTTCTTGGAACTTTGGACTACGGCAAGATCGCAAGATATTTCGACTGAGAAGTCTACCAGGGACATCAACGAAGAAAAGATAAGTTAACCGCGGTATAAATTGTAAATTGAAGGATATCTTGATCAAAGGCCTAAAAATTGTGAATTCAGTAAATTGTTTGCTAAAAGCATAGAAATAAACTTTGTTGAATTTTGTTCTTTAGAAAAGAAAGTGATCTTTCATTTAGTCAATCCAAACAGTAATGAACTAGGAATAGAATCATTCTATTTCAGATTCCCAGCTGCGCTGTATAGTCGGCGGATCCTATAATCCATTATAGAGGTAATAAGGATTATAATATATCGTGACCCATTGACCCAGCAAGCCGGACGCTAAGATCTTTAGCAGATATAAATGTAGAGAGAGGAAAAATTTTGTATATCTCAATATATATATATATATATATATATATATATATATATATATATATATATATTGTAATAATACTAAGAATAAAAATACTGTTATCAAGAAATGTTCCATGAAAGGTTCCATTAACAACGTAGTTTTAACTTCATAGTTCCTCGTATCACTCCAGAATGACGTATGCTGATGCTGAATACCGAACATGTCGCTTCCCGCTTAAAAACTTCACGCTATTCCCCTGACACATATGTAACCCAATTCACAGTGTCATCTTTTCAACAACAAAAAAACTGAGAAAAAGAAACTTGCGCTATGGTGCGCGTGTTGTGTTCACACGGCATTAGTCACTTTTTTATTCAATACATATTGTCATGACTTTTTCCAATGAGTAAGGAAATTAATTAGTAATTAAATTAATTAACCCCAGATTCTTTTCAGCGTGCCTTTTCCAGTATACAATAATTGAAATGCAATTAATCATGTTATTCATCAACCATGTGACTGTACCACATCAGTTTGGCTCTCTCACACTTAGTGTTAGACTGATCTGGTACGCAGATTATTGCGCAAAAAATGCATTATTGGGTAAAATACTGTAAAAGATGTACAGATATACAAGTATTACAAATATAGTTAATGGATTGATTGATTATTTCCTGGAGCGTCAACTGCTATGATAACACTCCCTGCAAATATTAAAGGTCATAAAACATTTTAAAAAAATTATACAAAATAGTAGTGGTAATAGTAATTCATATTTTTTAGAGGTGCTGATTTCATATCTGAGCTCAGTTTTATCCCATCACGCACCATTTTATCACAATGCTCTGTGGATTTCATTGTGAGATAACCGACATTACATTATCACGTTTATTAAGGGTATATGAAAAATAAGCGTTTTCTAGCAAATAATACACACAATTTTATTATACAAACTATTTAATAATTTTTATTTCTAAAACCATTATTTTAATGGTCTTGTAATATCTTTTTCGTTTCTGTATGAAGTTGTGAATATTGCTTTTCCTCTTAAGTGTGCTCCGTGGCATGTCCACTTTTCCAAAGGAAATCCAAGCTCTTTTATCAACATCGGTATCCATCAACATAAGTTTTCCAATGTCTAGTCCCACGAAAATTTCTTCTTTTATCTTGGCTTCTGAGAGGTGTGAGAACTTATCACAAAGATATTTTAAGTACCTCCCATTTCTTGGCATAGCTACAGTGAACTGTTTGATGAGTCCTACTTTTATGGGATGTGGTAGCAATATTTTCTTTGTATCAAGATCTTTCCTTAATATATTGTTACTTCCCGGTTCTAAAGTAGTTCTTGGGGGTCATTTATTTTATTTATTTATTTATTTATTTATTTATTTATGTATTTATTTATTTATTCATTTATTTATTCATTTATTTATTCATTTATTCATTTATTTATTTATTTATTTATTTATTTATTCATTTATTTATTCATTTATTTATTTATTTATTTATTTATTTATTTTTTATTTATTTATAGAATGGCACAGACTTTCTCGCGCTAGTTAGTTTTCGAATCTAGTCTTAACTAGCTTCTGGATGGTCTTCATCTCTCACATTTTCTCATTTATTCGGGTGCCTAATGCCTGGACTGAAACAAACAACTATGCGATTATGACAGACGTGCCAATTCCCTCTATGTCCCTGGTGGCCGAACTGGTTAGAAGTCGGGTACGGACTCAGCGTTTCAGTAGGAAAAGTTGCTGATGCGAGTCTCTCAGGGATAATTATTTGTCCCAATTCTTTGTTGCCGCAGAAAACGATTGAGAATTCCAGGAATTTAATTGAAAACAATTTGAAGCAATTATAATCACAAATACCATTAATTACGGTAAATAAACTGGAAGTGTCAATGTGATTTTCGTATTTTGAACTTCTAAACAAGTTTTCAACTATCTTGTTCGATTTGTAAAAGGTAGGGTAAGCGGTACAGTGATTGGCCACTTAAGAGTTGTGACAGCTTTAACTCATTTGAAAACAAATATTTTGAAAATTCACAACGAAGTTTCTACTGTCCAATGATCCTTTTACTTATCCCAACCGTGATTTCTATCGGATAATGAACCTTACATTATTAATTATTTTTTTAATAAAAACGTGACATTTTGTACAGTGAGTGGCCAACATGATGACAGTGATTGGCCACCCAATTATTTATAACAGAAACAACAAGAATAACGATATTTCTAATTAATTATTATATTACCCATGGAAACACAATTTGTAAGATGAAGATTAAATACAACTTCAATATTTTTTAGAAGTGTTCTTGGGGAAAATTACAATATCCTCGAGTTTCAAATCTGAGAAAATTCGCCTTAATTCAGATGTGTCTTCTGGCCGCCTACGAATAGACTCACAGGGAGTGTGATGGCACTTTTTAAATAGAAATGGATAGAATACATTTCAAATATATTTGTATAATGTCTCGCTTGCTATCCAGCCGTTCTCCAATATAGACCCCTGTAGGATCATTTAGTTCGTCGTCCAAGTTACTCCCCTCGATGTACCCTATAACTTCTTCAAATCACATTCCGATGTCTTCTTTGTTGACATAGCTGTAACTCCTTCACTTGTCCGTGTAGTGATTATGGGATGTCTTCTTAAAAAAGCCTTGACACAGCCTTCTCCAAGACTATTGTTGTTGAATGGATTTGGCCTTAGTTTAGCAACTAAAAAATCTTGAATGTTGCTCTAGAAGATCTTCCTTCTTCCTTAGAAAACATTTCTTGGCTAGTGCAAGTATTCACCTAGCTAGTCTGGCTTCTTCTTCTGACTTCTTTAGAGAAAACAGTATCAGGACCTAGAGATTGGCCAACAACACAATTCACACACTGTCGAAGATAGTCATTGGCCCTCCTCCCTACGCCACTAACTACGCGAAGCTAGACTTCTCATTTTTAGCTGATATTATTGTCACTCAAGATTTGTGCTTTCTTACTTATAATTGCGATTTGCTTACCGCTGTAACAAAGAACAAGCACTTTTGGATATCAGATTTCTAAAGAAAATTTTAAGAAATTTTGCCGCACTCTCACAAACATCCGCGATATTGGCAACAGTTGCACTCTTGCGGTCTGAGTAAATATTACATAATACTCAGAAAGCGTCCCTTCCTGCCATTTCCAAGCAAAATATTAGCAAAATGTAGCTTCACTATGCGCACGTTTTGTTGAGCTTTCCTTTTGCTTGTAGTGGTAACAGAGCTTACGGTAGTTTCTATTTTGTTAGCAATACAGAAAAATCAAATCTGCAGTTCGTTTACCGTTACAAATAAGTTTTCTATAACTCGGAAACGAAAATATCTAGTTTTCGAAACGTTAATCTCTCGCTTTTATAAATTTATTACTATTATTATTATTATTATTATTATTATTATTATTATTATTATTTTTCATCTTTCAAATATTAATAGTTCAATTGTTGGGAAGGGATTCTGAAACTCAAGAAAGCGAAAGATGATTTATTCTCTCATACTTCACATAGTTTTTATTGTTTTTGACTAAATAAATATCTATCTAAATATCTAAATCTGCAAACGGTGTTAGAACTAGCGATAATTCCAATGATAGTTGGAGTGGCCACCCCCAGTGGGGGGGACAATCACTGAACCGTTTACTCTATGTCAAATCAAATCAATTGCTGTCTTTCTATGGACCTACATGATCTGATTTAAGAAAACTAATGATTATATCCACATGATATTTAAAATTCAGTTTAACCAGTACCCATGGGACCAAACAGTTCCGAAATAATTATTCATATTCTTATAATTACTTTTTACTTTCTCGCCTTACGAATAGAAGAGAAAGTAATGAAATCGTACGGCGGAAAACGGCGAGTTTTTGCCAGAAAAACTCTCTTAGCTGGGCTCTGGTAACGAAAAAGTTGATAAATCCTGTTGCTAAATTTAGAAAAGACTACTGGTGCTTTGAATGGCACTGACTTTCTCGCACCTGTTAGGTTCTAAACTGATTAGTCTCGACTATCTTCTGGGTTGTGCCTTATTCCATTCACATCTGCCATCTTTCTGCCGCCAAAGGACACATTTTTTCACTTTTTCTTAATTTTTTGGCTGCCAAATGCTAGAACTGATACCACCATACACGAATTACTATTATAGAATTTTAAATCTTATGACCTATCGAGATGGCCGTGGTGATTAATTGGCATGTACGGAGTCATCTCTTCGGAGGCAAGGTTTACTGGTTCGCACCTTTGTTTGGGGATTATTATTTGTCACAATTGTTGCCGCAGGAAATAATTGAGAATTGCAGAAACGTTATTGAAAACCATTTGAAGCAATTCTAATCACAAAAACGATTAATCAAGATAACCTGTGCTAAACAGCACAATATTCTCTCACAACATTGCTAACTTTACCGTTATGTTATGCAGCTTCATGAACAGTTAAGTGTTTTCAACCAACAAAAATTGTCCCATACCCATTTCTTTCCTTTCCTCAACAATTCTATTATTGGGTGTATAATTTCCGAATAACCTTTACAAAATCTCGAATAGTAGTTTCACAGTCCAATTAATCTTCTAATCTGCCTTATATTTCGAGGTCGTGGAAAATTTTTAATCAATTCTATTTTCCGATCTTGAATCGACATTCCTTGCTCAGATATTACGTGCCCCATAAATTCTATATTCTTCCTTCCAAACTGACATTTTCCAATGTTTAGTTTCAAATTATATGTTCAAAAATCTTAAATAATTGCTCTAAATGCCTTAAATGCTCCAGCATATTGTTTGAGAATAATACAATATCGTCAACGTACATTAAGTTTTTTTTTAATTTGTTGCGTCTACTTCGATGCAACGCGTCACCAAGCCCCTTGGGGGGCGTTGAGCGCTTTGCGCTTCTGGGAATAATCCTCCCATTACTGCGCTTGTTTTTTTATGGAGGAATCCTCCGTTAACATTGTCGCGTCTCGTCATAGTCGGTTGTCAAGAGGACCGCCAGGTAGCATCTCCGCGTACGCGCCTCCTACCGCGCGCTTCTGCGTCACTACCCAGCGGCCAGAATTAGGAAGGAATGAGGATAGGGGTAGGGTTTAGGACACTTCACAGGGGGTTGGACTAGCCCTTGTGAAGCAGCAGAACTCGTTTTGTTGGAACAAATTTCACATGAGATTCTACGGGAATCGAACCCGGATCTCAGTGGTGGAAGGCTTGCGACTTTGCAATGAGCCACGAGTTCAACTCAGCTGTTTCTTTAATTTCATCCGGAATTACAGGATCTAAGTAACTAATTAAAGCTGCACCACTATTTTTTAAACCGAAAGCCATCCCCTGAAAACTATAGGTATTACCTTCAAATGAAAAGCTAACGAATTTTCTGGATACTGGATGTAATCCGATTTGCCAATATGATGCAGTAAAATATATTTGCAGTAAAAAATATTGGTATGTCACAATATACATATATTCTAACACACTCACCTACTTCCACACGTCGTGAGGGCGTTATAGTATGAATGCTCGTGAAACGAGCTTAAAATTCTCAGGAAGCAGGATCTTTTGGGTATGAGAAAGGTCTGAACACTTGACACAACGAATCAGATAAAATACGAATAAAATGAGCATATATTTAATGAAAAATACAGTGACATAACAGGATAAACACTTTAAATAGTTGGTCACTGAAAGAAACAAACGAAAACAAGGCAAAAAAAATAAAATTGGCGTCACCTCGACTGCCTGAACACACTTTCACCAATTACAATTTACAATTTGCTCATTCCTTTCTGAATTTTCATCTACCAAATTATTTTACTCTTTTTAATCTCTAGTTTTTCCGTGCACGGCTTTTAAAATGAATTTTACACTTGTTTTAAGATATCCCGTTCACAGGTGCCTTGGGCTTCGCACTCACTGTAACACTGAACTTTAAAGAGAAAAAAAACAATAAAACAACATACACGTTACTTAAATCTGACCCCTTTATATATCACAGAAAACAATTACTTTCAACACAATACACAATACACAGCAACAATGACTTTTACAAATAAAATCAACTGTACAACATGTGAAAATCATGAATTATTTAAGTAAAATTGTACAAGGTATGGCCTCTTTCAATGAATTTAATGACACGTGCAGTAAATGAACTTGAAACTGTCACTCACATCGTTCGGAATACTTCTCCCACATATTCTGGACTTTCCACCCACTCTTAGCACGAATTGTCGTGTATTTTACGGCTATTCTCTTTCCCCAACTGATAGCCGCATAAAAGTTACCAGTTCCTTTACCTCAACAGATCGGCCGCTCGCTCCGCGTTGCCACTCTTCTTCGCTTGCTGTCCCACGACGTTACCCGTTTCCTACCCTCAAACTCCGGACTCCGCCAAGCCTCCAATTTCCACACCCTTCTCCCGTTCTCCGAACTCGTACGATTCTCGTTCCAATCCAAATCTTTCTCACCTACGCTTCCCTCTTCCTGGGGTCGTCCTTCTTCTTCTGCCGCACCTCGTACAAGTTTGTTCGCGCTTCCAGCCTCGAATAATTAATGTTGCTGGAGTTAGGCTTTAAATGCTCGGCCTACCTACCACACTTTGGGCATGTGTGGTCTCAGCGTGCAATAAAAGATGCTGGATTTAGTTAATGTCCTTCTGCGCGAATTTCACAAATTTGAAATTATTTCGGTGTCAGTCACTTCACTTGCTCTCTCAAAAATTATGAATGTTAATGCGAAGAATGTTCGTGCTCTCCACTTCTCGATTACATTACTTTTCTTAATACGCTTCTCAAGCTAACTTTTAACTCCTAAATTAAAATAAACTCCTATGCTATCAAGTTACAATCGCCGTCGCTGCTGCAATCATAGAGAGCTCAGTCTAGTCGCCGTCGCTGGGTGAGCCGGGTGGAATGGGTGAGCCGATTTGGTGTGCCACTGGAATTACATTCATAAAAAAAGGAACTTCGAATCTGCAGTGTTTCAAGGAGTGTGTGAACTTCTTGGAATAAGAAAAACAAGAACAACAGCCCTACATCCGCAGTCAGACGGAATGGTGGAACGCATGAACAGAACAATGGGAAAATATTTAACAAAGATCGTGTCAGATCAGCAACGCGACTGGGACACATACATACATCTTTTTCTTCTAGCCTACGCTCATCTGCTCATGAGGCAACTGGGCAAACACCCGCTAATATCCTCTTCGGCAGGGAACTACGTCTACCATGTGATCTACAGTTTGGTTGTAAAACTAATGAAGAAACAGCCGGTGAAGACTTTGTATAAATGACCTAAGACGGCAAATGGACGTAATTCATAACCAGGTGCGTGAAAGAATCCAAACTGCAAGTGACAGGATGAAAGACCGGTATGACATCAAAGCTGAAGGAGGAGGTTATCAACCTGGAGATCATGTCTGGATGTTTAACCCCCAACTACGCCGCGATTTGTGTCCAAAATTACGACAGTGGGAAGGGCCGTACGAGGTAGTGAAAAGGATAAATGATGTTGTCTACCGAATTAAAAAATTGCCGAATGGAAAACAACGAGTCGTTCATTCGAATCGGCTGGCCCCGTACGCAGGAAGTAATGAAAATGATTATGAAGAAAAGACCGCACGAGTTTGTGAGCTGGGCATGCAAGAGTTCACATTTCACGAGTTTATGTCTCATTATAGTGAAAAGCATAAAGCGCGTTATGGTGTAACAATGGAGGTGCAACGGGATCTGTTTGCGCTACCCCAGGAATATGCATTGGCGCATTGAGTCGCCCAGGATTTAGATATGACCAGAGGTGTTGCTACTGTATTCAAGAGAAAATACGGAAGGATAGAAGAATTAAAGAATCAAAAACCAAATATCGGGAAGGTTCTGCATCTGCACGACGTCAGTCGATATGTTTATTACCTTGTCACAAAAAGTAAGTCATATCACAAGGCATCCTATGAAAATCTTTGGGAAACACTGATTGAATTACGCCAACAAGTACTGCAAAACAACGTCCAGAAGATTGCCATTTCAAAACTGGGATGGGGTTTTGATGGACTGAACTGGAGGATAGTGAGAAGCATGTTGTAAGTACTGTTGCGGTACACTGGGGTTAGCCTCTTAGTATGCAGCTACCACCATGGAATGTCGCCATACCCAAAGAAGACAATTTACTGCCACTTCTTCTTAACCTCCAATTGCACTAGAGGCTCCAGCTGCAAGTATCGGCATGATTTCACTAAACGTACTCCGAGCGTCACCGGCCGGCACCCCTACTACCTGTACGCGCGGATTGCGTCATCTGTCGGCGCCACCATGAGCTGCCGGTGATCGCGGGTTGCATCATCTGCCGGCGCCACCACGAGCTGCCTGTGAGCGTGGGTTGCGTCATCTGCATGCCGATTGTTCCAGAACATGCGCGAGGCCCGGAAAGTTCTGGAAGGCACTCGCCAAGTATAAATACGCGGCCGCCGGCGACCGCGAGTGAGTCTTAAGTCTGAAGTGGAAGCTGAACTGTGAAGTGTGTGCATCGCGGTGAATAGCTGTGCAGTGATTGTGCTCAGTGACGTGAACCGTGGTCAGTGCATCGTACTGTGGTCAGTGACGTGAACTGTGACCAGTGCATCGAACTGTGATTAGTGCAGTGAACTGTGATCACTGCTTAGGACTGTGCGAATGTGTAAGAGAAGAGTAGTGTAAATAAATCATAAAGAGAAGTGTACTGTAAATAAATAATCAAGTGTTTTCAGTGATTGTGTTAAGAAACAAAATAAACGTTTTTGTAAAATAATACCGAACTTTTAATTCACCACCTAGAAACGAAACAATTGGTGTCCGGTGTGGGGTCAAAATAGTAACGTGTGGTGAATTAAAACTTTATTCAAGATGAGTTTCACAAAAGTTTTACGGGTTCTGAAATTGACGGAGTTGAAGAAGGATTTAGAAGAGAGGGAACAAGACACTTCCGGAACGAAAGCAATATTACGTCTTGCTAACGCAATGAAGGCAGCAGGCGAGGATCCAGAGAATTTTCTCTTCGAGACAACGGGGAACATATTAGACCTATCCAAAATATTGGAAGCAAGATTATCGGAAAATTCCAAGAATTTAGAAAGAAAGTAAACTGAAAATTTCAGAATTTTAAAAGGAATTGAGAAAATTTTAAGGAAAAAAAAAAAAATACGAAAATTCCAATTAAAATGACTGAAAACTCCAAAGCTTTAGAAGAAATATTGATCGAAAATTCCGGTTTTAAGCTGGAACAGAAGATAACACAGAATAATAAAATGGTGCGAGAAGAAATTGAGGATATAATTTGGAAGAAAGGAGAAAAAATTGAAAAGCAAATTGAGAAGATAGATGAGAAAATTTTGAAGAATGAGGAAAAATAACTAAATCTGTTAGAAGAGAAGCTGAAGGTTTTTATTCCCCAACGGAAAAATCAAATATAAACATCGTACACGAACCATTAGAAATGGCACGAGTGGCCACCGTACGGTAGCCACTGGGAAAAGCTCGAGTAAAACCACCTACCATTGATGGCACTTCCTCATGGTCGAATTATTTGAAACAATTCAAGGCTGCTGCAACGGTAAATGGCTGGTCCGCAACAGATTGTGGGGACAACTACGGCCCTGATTTTGGCTTTGCGTTGTAACGCCATCGATATTCTAGAGACAATACCGACCGATGAACAGTCAAACTTCGAGCAAATTGTCAAGAGACTCAAAACACGGTACGGGCAAGCGCACCTGGAAGACATGTATTTTACCCAGCTAAGGAATCGTGTTCAGAAGCATGGAGAGAGTCTTCAAGAACTGGAAGCTGATATTTCTCGTCTGGTGTGCCTTTCGGACCCTGATGCTTCAGAAAGTTCCCTGCAACGCACAGCCGTCCGGTGCTTTCTTGAAGCGCTCCATGATGCAAAAACACAACAAGCATTAAGACTGGAAAGACCGATAACCTTAGCTGACGCATTAAGTCAAGCACTAGACTTCCAGGTTGCAAAAAGAGCATCGAAACGTGACGGACGAGTGCGAGAATTGAAAACCGGCGTCGATACGAAAAATATTTGGAGGCAATGATGGAGACGCACGCCTTTCTAGTGGCAAAAGGCGACAACCTCGATGTTGGGATTGTGGAGAATTAGGGCACGTGAAAAGTCGATGTGACCGTTCACCGAAGCAACAAGGAGAGCAGCACTCTGTTGGTAAACCCAGCAGTCAGCAGGGAAACTAAAGCAGGTTGATGGAAGGGGGCATCCATCGACCTGTCAAACAAGAGCCCCACCTTACGAAATACACGTCAAGTCCATTCGAAACCGTTCTGACAGCGTTTACGTAGATGCACTCGTAAATGGAAGGCCAAGCGTCTTACTTTTGGATACTGGTGCAACCAAGAGCATTATACGAACCTATTTTGCCAAATCATCTCATCTTATGCCGTCCAAATGGAAGCTTCTAACAGCCACTGGTGACTCGGCGAATGTTGTTGGAGAGATGCATGCCCTCCTTGCCATTGGAACTGTTGCTTTCAGTCATCGTCTGCTGGTCACTGACATAGAAGAAGAAGCAATTTTAGGAATGGATATTATGACGACATATGGGTATCAGCTGGATTTGCGACATTGTGTGCTGAGACTGAACGAAGTGGAGGTGATTCTACATTCACGTAACAACTTTGCGTGAATGTGATTACGGCTGACGACGTAATCTTGACGGGGCGTAGCGAGATGTTTATAGAAGCGAGCCCTGAGGGCGACGCTCCAGCTGGAGAGATTGCTATCGTGGAACCCAGAAGTCACGACGAAGACATTCGTCCGCGGGCTTCGAAATTACTGATGGAAATGACTTCAAGTTCGACACGTGCACAGAAATACAGAGCAGCTTACAGAAAATCATTGGAACTAAAACAGATGACTGGCGAAGATGCTCTATCAGTTTTGGTGGAAGCTAAATTGACTAGACATCAATATTACATCATAAGGACAAGTGCCCCAGAAAAACTTCCGTCATATAAAATAGTTCAGGATGCGAAAAAACTGGTACCCTACAAGTATACACATTACCGAAAATTTTACTCTCATTTCACAGCAAGCTTTGCTTGATCACACTGTGAAGCGCATTCTAATGTCACTGGAATCTGTAATTGAATCAATCCCAAATGCAGTACTTCATCAACTCACTCTGATATCAAAATGGGGGTGTGATGGCTCTTCGGGACACATCTTACAAGCAGGTATTTCAAAATAATGATGCTGATGATTCTTTTATTTTCATTACAAGTATTGTTCCTCTTCGTCTGGTTTGTAATGAAAAGATTGTTTGGCAAAATCCACGACCTGCATCGACAAGATATTGTAGACCTGTGCACATACAGTTTATAAAGGAATCGAAGGAAGTATTTATCAAGGAAAAAATGAGAGTTGACAATTAAATTAAAAAATATTCAAACAAGCAAGGTAATGTTTAGAGAGAGAGAATTACAAGTTGATCACAATATGATATTTGCCATGGTTGATGGAAAAATATGTAATGCTCTGACTGAAACTACTTCAACTCAAAAGTGTTACATATGTAATGCCACTTCAAAAATTTCAATAATGTGAATAAAATGATTGAGAGGACAATAAAGAAAGAAAATTTGAAATTTGGTTTGTCAATCCTACATAGGTGGAAACGCATGTTTGAGTGACTATTGCATTTGGCTTGTAAGTTACCTATTAAGAAGTGGCAAGCGCGATGGAATGATAAAAAACATTGTGGCTGAAAATAAAGCTCGTATTCAGAGAGAGTTTCGAGAACGCAATGGTTTGATTGTGGATCAGCAAAAACCAGGATCCGATAATACAAATACCGGAAATACATTTAGACGGTTCTCTCAAAGTCCTGAACTATCTGCTGAAATTACACGCATTGATGTAAATTTAATTAAAATGATGCACATAATTACGATTGTCGTATCAAGTGGCTGTGAAATTCATGCTGAAAAGTGTCGGGCTTTTGCTCATAACACGGCTCGGTATTTTGTTATTTATTTATTTATTTACGTCAAAATAACAGTTAAAAACTGCGTATGACGTGCTATGGGGAAAAGTGAATTGTGTGCACATTTTCAAAATTCTGTGATCCCTACACTAAGTCATATACTACTCAAATTTTGAATTTTGAAAGGGAGAAAAAAAACAACAAAAAAACTCCCATGTAATAAAATCTATTTTCAAGGATAAATAATCAATAAATTTTGGCTTTATTATTTCCTGCCGCGACAACATGGAAACGATAATTTGAATAATTGTATTTCCCACTGAATTCTAGAAGACGTGCACAGAAAACGAAGTTACATTTATGTCCAGAAGCAAAACAAGGGGCCATCTCAGCATTTGCTCAATGGATCAGGGAAACTGGACGAAAAACCTGATCGAGATGGGGGTCATTGAATATGTCAGAAACAGTATAAAAACAGTTATGAACCTTTATATAGGGATTTAAACTTTTCTATTGAATTTAATCGTTTAATGTCATCTGGCAAAGTGTTGTAAAATAATGTACATGTATTGTATGTGAATTTTTGTAATGAGCTGTTGATACTGTCACCTGATGAATATGATTTCTACGTCGAGTGTTATAGTAATAGACTTCGGCATTTTCTGAAAATATATTCCCGCCCTTGAGCAAGTCATTTTTTACAAAAACCACTGATTCGTAAATAAAAGACACGGTAAAGGTAGAATTCTAGATTAATGAAGAGAGGCTTACATGAATCACGTGGGTGGGATTTGGTTATTATTCGTACAATTCGTTTTTGTAATCTAAAAGTCTGGGAGCTATAAGATGTATTTTCCCAGAATATTATGCCATATCTCAGGCGGGAATGAACATTCGCGAAGTATACACAACGATCAGTATGAAGGCTGACTGAATTTGCAAGAATTCTGAACGCGTAGCATAATGAACTTAATTTTGTGTTCAATTCATTTAAATGGACGTTCCATTTAAGGTTTGACTGAATTGAGAGACCTAAAAATTTTGTTGCCTTAACATCAGTCAATGGTACACTGTTCATTTTCAATGGAGCACAGAATTGTTTATTTGAAATGGAAAACTGCATTAAAACCGTTTTCTTTTCGTTTACTATTAATTTGTTATTTCGGAACCAATTTGAAACATCTGAAAAATATCCATGGTACAACATGTCACCTACACTGCACAAGTATTTTATTCATGGACCTGAGATTGTCTCGTCAGCTTTGCTTCCAATTGGACAATTAACAGAGGAAGCTCAAGAAGCACTCAACAAAGATTTTAAGAAAAACAGAGAGCACTTCTCCCGAAAATGTTCCCGTGAAAAAACTAATAGTGATGTTTTAAATTAAGTGCTCTTAACTTAAATTAACTGCACCAACAAGAGAAAATTACCTACGAAAAATGTGCAAAGCCTCCCAAAAGAAGATCAGGAACTATTGGTTCATCCACCCGAACACACACTTCATTCTTAAAGTTATGAGGCCTGCGCGGTTGATTGCGATGACACAGTTCATAATTGATATTGATAACGATGATGATGATGATGATGATGATTTTTTCATGATTTAATATAATTTCACTATATTTATATTTGATTTTAATTTATGTAATTATAAAACCTTTCATTTTTTGTCCCCCTCAATAAAACGTAATGTAACGTTATTTGTTGTTTTTATTTACAATGCGTATTCCTAGAAAATTGACTATTTTTTGTCAGATAAAGAGGTATCGAATTGGAAGTTACAACATTTCTTTCAACATTAATTTCTCTTTACAGTGATATGCAATACTATGGGTTATAGGTGTTACTCGAATTAATGCCAGAAATGAGGCCCTCTTGCCCCACTGTGCATTGATAGAAATAAACATTAAGTTTCTCTTGAAAGAAAGGTAAAATGATTTTCATTGGCCAATTCAAGCTAATAAGTAGCTAGATCAAATAACTTCTGTTTTCAGATTCCTCGCCATGCTGTATAGATGGCAGATCGGGTAATCGGCTATTAATAGATAATAGCGATTATTTCTGACGTGACCCATCGACCCAGCTAGCGGGATAATATTCAGTTTTTTATCAGAGTAATAATAGTTAAAATATTATCGTAACCTTTTCCCTGGCGCCCATGTTATTAGACATTTGGAAACGGGTTACGACGAATCGCCCAATAATTGTAACAGTTAGGGGTATGTTTCAATATATATAGTTCCATTCGATAAAACAAAATTACTTCAAATATTTCGTAACATACAAGTTATAAAATATAAATAAATACACTTGTCAATTAGCCCCATTCCCTCAAGCATTTTCGTGAAAACTGCATTGCAATAACGTGAACCGTTCAAAAGTACAGGAGGTGCTAGTTACGTGACTCATCCTGTATATTGTGTTTCAAAGACGGGCCATAATTTTTCCTTAATCTATGTGGAACAATTAATTATTTAAGTTAATAATCATATTTTTTGTTATACAACCATTGCTATTTTAAAACTTAGTCATTTGAAATGCAAACTGTGCTTTTAAAAACAAATTTGATTTTCACCATTTTATACTTTTCCTTTTACAAGTTGTTGTCAATGTTGTCTGAAATCTTCCCTTGACATTTATAATTCATTATGCTGATGCTTTAATTTGTGTTCTGTCAATTTTAAGTTATTTGGAAACACAACTCTACCAGTTTTCAAACTTTAATTGTAAAAGTGGAGGAAAACATTATTTTGAATAATCAATTATTTACAATACGCTTGTTTCTGTTGCAGCGTTCACCATTAAAAATTTGGCAGGCTCTGAAAAACCCTGCAGTATTGTTAGTACGAATACCTTAGTGCAACAACCAGTTCTACTACAACCGTAAAATTGAAGTAGTAAAGTCCCAGTAGTAGTAGTACTATGCAGCATATTCTGAAAAATTAGATCAATAAACTCCAAAAACTTCATTTGTAGAATTGATATTTATTTCTCGGTTCCAACTACAATCGAAAGTACTATTCACAAACGTTTATATATTAATGTATGTGAATTTCCTTACCATGAATATCGATAATATACTTTTAATATCAATTTTAATGAAATATTATGCCATTAAAGAGTCAAATTACTAAACTATCATCCAAGAAGAAAGGTCATAATGTTCCTTTCGTAAGTACTAGCGCTTCTGAATATTTCAACTATCATCTATTACTCTATTGTTTAAAATTTACATATCTCCAAAAATTCCTGCAAACGTTTTTCTTAGATTCTTCATTGTATCTTCGGTATCTTCTCCATTTTGAGTTGTAGAACCCTGACGCCCGAAAATTGCTCGAGGTGCATCTTCAGCTCTTCGACCAATGCTGGCGGCACTGCTCACAGTACTTGATAGTGACGCTATAAAAAGAAACACAAAACTTTGTTTACATAAAATGAAACAGAATAAAATGAGTTCACAGGTTCAAAGTTGATAGCAACGAAAATCTTTGATACATCTGCAGTTTCTACTTAAGTTTGGTAGCTGATTTCCAAGAAATAATTGTAATCAACGAAAAATATAAAATCTAATTAGATAGTTCACGCGACCGAGTTGCTACATTTTCGACAAAAATGTGTTAATAGTACCAATATACTCGCCATATCGATTATTACATTTTGTGCAAGTATTGTAGTGCTGGCATAACCAAAGACGCTGTACTACAGAAACATTTGTTTACACTGTGATTGTGTAGAGCCCAGGCTCTTCACACACACACACACACACACACACACAAACACACGCACACACACAAGCAAGTGTACATTGGCTAATTTTTCTGCTTTTCGAAGCGTCAATGGTGCCCGCCACACCGTGCCCACCGGCCTGTTTGAACCTCGCGCCGGTAAAGACACTCTAAGGCACTCTCAGTTATCCATTTTAATTTATATATATATATATATATAATTGTATATATATATATATACACACATATACACACATACATAGATATATGCTTTCACCGGTACGAGTCCGGGCGGCGCACGGGGTTTAAACAGCCGGCGGGCACCCTTCAACGCCGAGAAACGAAGAGAAAAATCTAGCACCCAAAAAATATCATTAGCATCATTTCGAACTGCACCCACAGAAATAATCAATAAACTTAAAATTTAAATGAACGAACATTTTAGCTGCAAAACACTATGGGCCTATGTTATGATTTAATGGATACAAACTGCAGAAACTATCATTTATCGTATGTGGTTATCTAAAGCACGAGAAATTAATTCACACCGAAGATGTAACAAATAATTCCAGAATTCCAGGAGTTTTGTTAATTTCCACTAGCCTTGTGGTTCGCATTCAGCATGCAGGTTACGCTGCTACATAGAGTGGATATATTATATAACCAAAATGCACTTTAAATAAATTTAATAGAGAAAATTATAGTAGTGCACATAAAACACTTGATAATCTTAAAGTACTCTGGTGTGCGGAAAGAGATGCTTTCCTCATTCGACAGTTTCTCCGAAAACGCGGAGAAACGACACAACATCCAACCCCGTTGGCAGTCGCCGTACCGGTGTCTACTGTGAGGCGGCAGCCCATTTAATTGTCGCTCCCGGAAGTAACATTTAAACACAATTTTTCGAAGACACCTTTTTTCGGGAATAGTGGATTTGACATTCTACACAAAAACCAACACAAAATCTGGGGTAATCATTTGTAACGGGATCCTTCGGACACCTGTATGTACGGTTACAGTGATTGATTAGTGAGCAGGTACAATAGCTAATTATGTGACAACACAGGTTACAAATTAGGTAATTATTAATTATACAGGATACCTGTCTGTTTGCCCGCCTATCTGCCTGCCTGTCTGTTTGCCCACCTGTCTGTCAGCCCGTCTGTTTGCCCACCTGTCGGTCTGCTTGTCTGTTTGCTCACCTGTCGGTCTGCCCTTGTCTGTTTGCCCACCTGTCTGTCTGTCTGTTTGCCCACCTGTCTGTTTGCTCACCTGTCTCTCTGCCTGTCTGCCCCTTGTCTGTTGGCCCACCTGTCTGTTGGCCCACCTGTCTGTTGGCCCACCTGTCTCTTTCCCCCTGTTTGCCACCTGTTTGCCCGCATGTCTGTCTGTGTCTTTGCCCGCCTGCCTGTCTGTCTCCTTCTTCGCCCGCCTATCTGTCTCCTTCTACGCCCTCCTGTCTGTATTTTTGCCCGCCTGTCTGTTTCTTTGTCCGCCTGTATGTCTGTTTGTTTGTCCGCCTGTATGTCTGTTTCTTTGCCCGCCTGTCTGTTTGTTTGTCCGCCTGTCTGTTTGTCCGCCGGTCAATTTATTGCCCGCCTGTCTGTTTGGCCACCTGTTCGTCTGTCTGTGAACAACACTAGCGCCTAAACCATACGTAGGACATTTTCCAAAATTGATACTCTCCAATTGATTTGGGTCGACTGGAGGCGCTGTGATTTTGAAAACATTCTTCAAAATTTGGGGGTACTTTACATAAAGGCCCCCGGACATTTTCAAAATGTTTAAAGAAAGGATCCAAATTTTTTCTTTACATATCTTGTACAAATAGACTAAAATATACTTATAAAGGTGACATAGTATGATCAATGTAAAGGTTAGCGTATCGGACCGTTATACCCACGTTTGCTGGTACAAACCCGATCGATGCCGTGGATTCTTAAGGGCGAAAAAGTCCTTCATACACCTTCCTTCGGAGCGAAAGTAAAGCCGGCTATCCCAAGTTTGTGCATTTACTGCATGAAAAAGATTCTCAAGCCTTAATGAAGCCTTAATGAAGTTAAATTCAAATTGCCTGTTTGGTCGCGCAAGTAATACCTTCATTCTCCTTAATTGGTGAAAGAAGCGTACCGAAATTTCTTCAGAGCAGGCCCCATGGCCTGAATCTCGGCACGTAAAATAAGGCATCAATTCAATTCAATATGTACGATGTTCACGGTTAACTCTGAATTTTTGAAAATTGCAACCTTTTGAATTTTTCTGACATCTTCCTACAACTAACTAGAATGCTACAGAATGGCACAGACTTTCTCGTAGTAATGTTTTTTAATTTCCTTGGTGTGCACTTGGTGTGCAGTCTTGTTCCAACTTCTTGTCTGCTTCCATCTATTGTGGCCCAAAGAAATTTTTTTGAAATTTTCGCAACTTTTCGGTTTCTAAATAGTAGAACCTAAATTATATTTTAAAGAACATTAAAGAAGACCATAACGTCGTCCTAAATAGCAATTTTCATTGACATATTTGAAGCCGTTTTTTAAAAAATGGGGATTAAGTATTACAGTAAATGCGAAATTTGAAGCTTTTTTCACAGGAATCTATTCAGTTTTCGAAAAACTTAATTTGAAGTCATTTGAAGTACTTCCATTCACAAATTCTATAATGTATACAAATAAATACAAATAATGTTTACAAATTGATCGAAATGTGCATATAATATAAGAGTTATTTCAAAAAGATTTCATTTGTGTAATTTTTGAAAAAACAAAACAATACACAAAAATGAACTTTACCTCATATTAAACAGTGCAATTAGCACTATCTATTAGAAAAAAAATAGAAAAAAATTGAAGCTATTTTTGAAATAATGGCGTATGAACGTTTCTGGAAACGCGGAATTTTGAGCTCATTTTTACAGAAAACTGTTGAGTTTGCGATAACCTTTATTTGACATTATGTAAAGGACATGTACTCATAAATATAATAAAGTGAAGAAATCGCCTCTAGTGTAAATATTTCCGACGTGAGAGAAGTCAAAAAATTACATTTTTGCATTTTTTGAAAAAGCAAAAGAATAGAACAAAATGGTATTTATGTCATCGGATAAAGTGCATTTGGTCCCTACCAAAAATTTACAGAAAAAAATTTGGACCAGTTTATAAGAAAATCTTGTTTTTGTTATTTTTTAAAATTTCAAATATTGTATGCATCATTGGACGAAAACTACTAAAATTTTCAAAAAAATCTACATGACCTCAATGCAAGAGATATTTTTATACAACAAATTTCATTTCAAGGAAAAATCTCTATCTTCAATTTTATAGTTGTAGGAAGACACCGGAAAAAATCAAATTTTTGCAATTTTCGAAAATTCAGAGTTAACCGTGGAAATAGGATCTATGCCACTTTTATAACTGTATTTTACTCTGTTCTTAGAAGGAATGATTAATAAATAAATAAATAAATAAATTAGTAATATGTCCGGGGGGCTTCATATTAGTACCCCAAAATTTTAAATAATGTTTTTTTAAAACCTCAAAGCTTCAACTAGAGCCTGGGATGGGCTTTCTTCAATTTGGAAAGATCGTACGTGTAGTTTAGGCGCTAGGTTTGTTGACATACGACAGAGAGACGCACGGACGGACGGACAGACGGAGGACGTTTTGAAAAAAAAAACTTTTTCAGTATCAGGGGACTCCAAAACAAAAGCCTTTTTCGTTGAAATCTCGAAATCGATTTTCCGCAGCATTACAGAACTTTATACTACGTATATTACTCCCGTATATACGTATGTATACGAGAAAGTAAAAAATTTAAAAGATATTTTCCATCAAATTAAATCTGTTGTCCCTAATTAGTTATTTCATTAAGACTTCTTGCAAACTTTTACTTGTTTTCGCGTAATATTGCGTGCTATATGTGCAATTAAAAAATACAAAAACATGATTTTCTCATAAACTGTTCCAACATTTTGGTGTGAATAGAGCCAAATGCACACTATAAGATGACATAAACGCTATACTGGTCTTTTTTTTTCAAAATTACAAAAATGTAATTTATTTCACTTGTCTCCTAGGTGGCTAATATATACATTAACGGCAATTTGTTCACATTGTTGCATTTACGAGTACATGTGCTTTAAATAATGTCATATGAAGTTTCTGTAAAACTCTCAAGTTTTCGGTGAAAACGAGATCAAAATCCCGCATTATCAGAAACGCTCAAACTTTAATTTCTCAAAGACGGTTCCACATTTTTTCATCAAACTTTTCGTACAGATAGTGCCAATTGCACTGATTAAGATTGCCTAAAATTAATTTTACTATATCTTTTGTTTTTTCAAAAATTACACAATGTAATTTTTTAAATATCTCTCATGCCTTTAATACGTTTCCAACAATTTGTATACATTATTGCACATGTTGAATATGTATGAAAAGCGCTTCAAATACCATCCAACAATTGTTTTCGAAAACTCAATATTTTTGTTTGTGAACAAAAACTTCGAATTTCGTATTTACAGTAATACTTAACCGCCATTTTTGTAAAAACTGCTCCAAATTTTTCAACAAAATTTCCATATAGGACGAGGTACTCTTCCATTATATTCTTAAAGTAATTTTTCGCATCTGTCATTAGGAAACCGAAATATTGAGCAAATGTGAAAAAAATGTTGGGGCGGCGATAGATGCCAGCTGGCAAAAGGATGGGGCATGACCGAAAAGCTAGACTCGGCCAAAGAAATTAGGATAGTAACTAGTACGAACAACTCAGTGCCATTCTGTAGCACAACAAATTTTACTGTCACGTCAGTTAAGTCTGAATTATAAATTAATAAACACAGTCTCTCTCAAATTATGTGCTTTGAAATATCGATGTGTTGTTGTTGTCACATTCCTTTGTAAACATGAAGGAAACTATAAAATGCATTTTAACAATAATTTCGCAGATTCACGCCCATTTCGTATTTTTCGATAGATTTCGCATTTTATCCTTAGATCGACAAATTTAAATGTAGAAGAAAGTTTTTCCTGTCTAAAACATACATACATTAGATAACTGAAGATATAATTTTTTAGAAAATAATTTGGAAATGTACACGCGTGAAAACATTTCGCATCGAAAATGACTTGTTCCCAGATGTTGATGGCCATACATATCTCTGCCTGCCCATTATCGAACGATGTTTTTCAAAACTACTGTAGATAATAGCAGTGGGGAATTACGAAAAAAATGATGATATCTAGTGAAATAATACGTAACTTGTTTCAATATGTTACTTGAATGGATCACAAAGCAAAGCCTCTTATCCATACAGAAGCCGATAAACATTTGTCGGTCGCCATCCCAACTCCAACCCTGACTATGCAACAACCGTCGCACATTCGGTCGCCGAGTAAGGACTGAACATATCCGTCGTGTATATCCTCAACAACTACGTTCTATAGACGAACTTCTATGAAGATTAAATTTATTTTATTGGAGAGCGTATAACATATTTTAACGTCCATTGAGAACTAATAGTAGTAGTATATAGGTAAAAGATTTCTGTAATTCCTGCACACGAAATTGAATTAATATTAATTTTTGTTTACGAACTGTTGCTTTCAATTTTTTTTTTTTTCATTTATTTACTTCTTGTTCGGGCGTGAGGCCTTTCAAGGGCTTGAATACATGAATATTATCATGATTAGGAATGGGCATCCTTGACTTTTTTTAGCTTTACATCGCTGCTCCGTTTGTTAAGTGTTTGATTTTGGATGGACTTGGCTAGGAGTTGATTTAAAATTTACTTGGCTATTTGACTTTATATATATATATATATATATATATATATATATATATATATATATATATATATATATATATATATATATATATATATATATATATATTCTTATGGGGGGCGAAACTTGTCTTTTGGGAATTTGGATTGGATTCGGCAAGGTTGGATAGCATTTCGTCCTAGGTTGAATTTATTTGTTAAGTGAGAAATGTTAAGTGTAGTTTTTTGAAACTGAAGCGATGTGATTTTTTGATTAAATCCATACGTCGTTCCCTATGGATCTAAGTATTGGGTATTAAACCACGGTGCTTGTATGATTTTCCTACGACATTTGTTTTGTACCGTCTGAAGTTTCTTTATTGCTGCGCTTCTCCAAACAGGACAAGCATATGTTAAGGTGGGTAAAATGATTGATTTAAATATCGTAAGCTGACATTCAAATTCGAATGAGGATTTTCTGTCCATTAGTGGGTATAATTTTGATATTTTCCCTTGGGTTTTATTTACTAATGCATGGATGTGGGGTTTCCATGTTAATCTTTTATCGAAAAGCACATCAAGATATTTAATTGGGCCATTATTCAATTGAATGGAGGAGGTTTTGGTCTACGGAGTGTGAATATTTTGGCTTGGCATTTTTCTGGATTGATTTTTATTCTCCACTGATCTTTCCACAATATTAGTTCATCAAGATTATTTTGTATCCGATCTTGGGCTATGAGAATGTCTTCGTGAGCAGTGAATAAGGCTGTGTCATCAGCGGAAAGAGCTAATTTGGTGTCTAGCATACGTGGGATATCTGAGGTGTAAATGTTAAATAAAGTTGGAGAGAGTACTGAGCCCTGAGGTAAGCTTGCTGATATGTTCCGAGGGTTTGATAATGTTTCATTGACTTTTACTATTAAATTTCTGTTTGAAAGAAAGCTATTGATAATTTTTTTGGATGTAATCACAGACTCCAATTTATACATTAGTCCTGCGTGCCAGATCCTGTCATATACCTGTGCAATGTCTAAGAAAATTGCTACTGTATGCTTCTTTTGATGAAAACTCTCGGCAATATTTTTCGTTAGTCTCAGTAATTGGTGCGTGCATGAATGGTTAGGACTAAACCCGAATTGTTCATCGAGGAATGCGTTCGTTTCTGAAAGGTATTGATTAAGTCTGCTGAGCAACAATCTTTCAAAAACTTTTGATATGGAGGTAGTAAACTGATGGGTCTGTAATTTTCTCTCAATATAAGATCTTCACCTGGTTTGCGAAAAGGTAGGATGATGGCGGTTTTCCATGCATTTGAGAAGTGATTTAGACGTAAGATTGCATTAAATTTTGCCGTGAGTGCCACAATAGTATACTTATTTAATTTCTTAATGATTTTATTATTTACTCCATCATACCCTGGTGCTTTTCTCGTTTTTAATCTTCTAATAACTTTCGTGACGAGAGATGAACTTAATTTTCATTGTTACTGAAACTTGAGGCTCTTTTACAAAATCTTCGATAATTTTATTGCGGGTTGGCACTTCTATTGGATGGGGTCGAAAAGCTTGCTCTAAGTGATCTGCTAGTATTTAAATTTTTCTTCATCTGAGTAGGCTTTTGTATTAGGGGGGGTATTTCAGTTTTTCTCCGTGATACGTTGACTGTTACCAGAGTGGCTGAATTTGTGTCTATTTGTTTTAAGGATTGTTGAATTTGGAATACGAGTTTGTCTAACCGGAGTTTCACTATTCGCGATAGTTTGTTTAATTTAGTTCTGATATCATGTGTACGTGTTTCTTGCCAATATCTTCTCATATTTCGCTTTGATTTAATGAAATTTAATAGCCGTATTGTGATGGGATTATTTTTGCAAGCACTATTTCTGATTTTAAGTTGAGGCTTGTTTCATTCATTGGATGGCACTGGATTCATTGATAGCTGAATTAAATATCGCGATTTCAAGTTCAAGGTCTGGTATAGGTTTAATATTTCTGGGATATGAGTAATTTTCCTGCATTTGGTATGAAAATTTGGGCCAGTATATTTTTATTGTTGCATTCGTTTTTGATATATCCTATAGGTTTATAAAAGGTTATTAGTACTGGATTGTGATCTGATTGAAGGTCGTATAATACATTTTGGAATATAGGAAAGTTTATACTTTTGGTTAATAGTATATCTAATATATCTGGAATTATATTTGAATTGTATGGGAAATGAGTCGCAGCAGTGGGAGCTAATCTGCAAATATTATTTTTTGAGTCAAATTATAAAGTCGTTGGCCCTGGGCTGTAGTGGTACGGCAGCACCAAACTGTATGTTTACTATTTAGGTCTCCTACCATTGTTAGTCGGGGATAGCTGTTAAAAATGTCTTTGTATACGGAGCATGGAAAAGTTTTATTTGGTGTTTTGTATGCGTCTATTATTACTATTTCATTACTATTAAGAAATATTTTTATTCCGACTATTTCTAAATTTGGCGAGAATGTTGGAACTGCGTTGTTTGTTGGAACCTGCGTGTGCTTGATCGTATTAGATATAAAAATTGCTACACCACCTGACGCGGTATGAGATAACCTGTCCTTTCGATAAGTTTTGTAGCCAGGAATATTGAATGTTTCTCCCGGCGAAAGGTGTTTCCGTGATAGCTGCTATTTTAATTGTATTACTCTTTAAGAAATATATGAATTCATTTTCCTGGCGCTTAATGCCATTTGCATTTCAGTTGATGCTTTAATTCTTCGCAATTACCTCCCATAATTTTTGTTTTCTAAGACGTGGTGAATTATAGTTTGAATTTGGGGATAATAGCGTTTATTACAGTGTGGGAAATACTTTGCTGAATGATGGAACGTACGTATGCACCTTTTCGACTCTTTGGCCATTGCACGTAGGTTCTTCAGAGTATCGATTTTAGGCCTATTCTGTTCCTGCTTTACGAAAACGATGTGCCCTCGACGATTCGAAACGGAAAGAACGGTTCTCTTTTCGGATAAAACGAACGTCACTTTGCAATAAAAAAGAAACCATCTAAATAGTACCATCAGATGTTTCAAGTTGGATCCGAATTACAAATTAATAGTAAGCTGAAAGAAACGGTTTTAATACAGTTTTTCCAACAAATAAGCTCAATTCCGTGCTCCATTGAAATGAAGAAGATTGTACGTTGACTGATGTCAAGGCAAGAACATTTTAGGTCTCTCAATTCAGTGAAACAGCAAATGGAACATCCATTTAAATGAATTAGAACACACCAATTAAGTTTCATTATGCTACGCGTTTGGAACTCTTTCAAATTCAAGTCCTTCATATTGCTCGTTATATACTTCGCGAATGATGCATTCCCACCTGAGATATGGCATAATATTCTAGGGAAATACGTCTTATATCTATCTCCCAGACTATTAGATTACAAGAACGAATTGTGCGAATAATAACCAAATCCCACCCACGTGATTCTTGTAGGCCTCTCTTCATTAATCTAGGAATTTTACTATTACCTTGTCTGTTGATTTACGAATCAGTGTTTTTTTTTCAAAAATGACTTGAGGACAGGAATATATTTTCGAAAGAATGCCATTATCTGTTACTACTAAGTCATATACTACTTAAATTTTGAAAAAATAGGCTCCATGTAATAAAATCTATTTTCAAGGATAAAGGCAATGAATTTGGCTCTTATCCATGATGTCCATGTTCAGTTTCCGTATTGACAGTTCGTTTCCATGGCGACTGGCGTAGCCCTGGAGCCAATCGGGTGTCAGTTACGGCTCAGCATCCGCCTGCACGTTTGCCGACTTCACTACGTGCACGGTCGAAGGTACAATTGCGTCACGAGCGTGGGGCTTGCGCTCGAGCTTGAACATAAGCTCTGATGATAGATTGTAAATGATGAAGCTTATCTTTTCAAACTGGAATCTCCTCCAGCCACTAGCTAGGAAGAGAAGCTCAGTCCATAAGTTTCAGTAGCCATCAGGTTACACAAGTCTGTCCCAGACACTGTGTTTCAAAGGTGTCTCCGAATTAGTAAAAAATATATTTGTTCAAGTAAATTTTGAAAACTCTTTACACAGTAGTTGTACTTTGTACATTTCGTCTTACGCATGCTTTGTTTATCGACAATGTCGGAAATGGCGTATGTCACAAACGTGAAATGAAACCGAACAAGCGGAGTTTTGTAGGAGTGACCCACTTAAGAGCCAATCGTGAATTTGTGTGTTCATTGCGAAAATTTCAACGAAAAAGAAAAAAGGCGGACCATTATTCATTATTTCGGTGGTTATCCCTACCTGCTGCATTAAAATGGCAAAATAGTGGTTTCCATTAGCGAAAAATATTTAAAGAAGGACCGTGAAGCACGTCCATCAGACACAGAAACGCCAGGAAAAATATGTCCTCGTAAGAGAAAACATTAGCAACTTTCCAGAGGGAATTTATTCGTCGTCATATGTATTCGTATTACACAGAAGGATCATCCGACTTCCTTAAAATCTGGTGTCACTGGGGAAGATCCTCTTTTACCAAAGGAAGTAAGTTTTTCCTTCAGAAAGTATTGAATGATTTAAGTTTAAGTACATACACATCAATGGACGTACGAATTTTAATGAAATCATATAATTTGCATGGACGATGTAAGTTTCTTAAAACCCCAATTCCAGTAAATTTTACAACGAAAGCATGGCTTGATGAAACATGGCGCGGCACACTCGCAAGGCTGGAGTGACGACAGCGTGTAAACTATCTGTTCCTGTTAGTAAAAAGTGGGCTCATCGTGTAACATGCTGCATTATTAAATGTATTACTTTCACTGAATAATTGAATTGTTTGCATCTATCTCAAAAGAAAAACATGGAGAGTTTACTTCAAAAACATCAACTGTAAATTCCTGGATTTTCTAATGTACCATGATTTTTTCATTCCACGTATATTTTTGTATATGTTTAACTGTGTTTAGAAACGTTGCAATATGTAAATTAGTTAACAAGTTTGGTGGAGTCAAAACTGTTTATGTTTATATCTGTAAATATTAAATATTCTTTAGAGTAAAAAATTAGTAAACATTTCAAGAGATTGGTATATAATTCCTAGTCAACTTTCACTAAAATCGTAAATTCAAAATTCCTCGGCACTGGTGAAAGTAATTATAAATATATGGCATGAATCTTATACAATATTTTTTCCTATAAAATATTTGCTATTTTGCATTTTGCACTCAACTGCACAGAAAAGAAAAACTTCGGTTAAAACCAATGACATATTTGAGCGATGATGATGATATCTTTCAGCGTCCATTTCCTTTTTTCACGTTATCACGGCGCTGTATCTGCTTACCTGTTCAGAAGCTTCCAACTTGTTGAACATATAACTTGCAGGAAATGCTATTCTTTTTAAAATTTGTGACGAGATAATTTTGCCTCAAATGAAGTGGAAGTGAGTTTTTAAATAAGCTTTATTTTTTTGGTTGCATGAACTGAAAGTTCATTAGCGACCATATGTACAACTCTTTACAAAGCATCATATAATTTTATATCATTTAGAAATTTGAAGGCATTTTATACGTGGGATGTTTTAGTAAGTAATTTAGAATTTTGACAGTAAATCATTTCTTACATAATTTTAGGCTTACACTTAGCAATCTATTAAGATATGTTCAATTGTTAAATGTATGTTACATAATATATAAAAATGGAGATTCATTCTTAAAAGAGTTGTTAATTGGGTAGGGCGGCTATGTCTATGCAAGGAGTCGTGCGAGAGTAGTTCTTGCTTTTCTTGTTGGAAGTGAAGGAGCGTCATTTTGATAATGAATCTTTGATAGATTCTTCGGTTGATCGAAGGTGACTAGGATGATTATATCTCGTAGTGTTTCATTGGACTTTATTACATCTATGGAGATTTATTGTGTCGCTATGTGAAATTGTTTTTCCTTGAAGGAGTTTACTTGATTCCTTAGCAGATGAGTCTATCAGGATATTACTTCTTTATGGAATGGAATCCATGAAAAAACGGTCTATATTAGTATATGACAAATCATTGAAAATATTGATGTCATTTATAGTTGCTTCATTGTTATTTAAATTAATTAGACATTAGGACACTCAATGAATTAGTAAATATAATATATTTATTGTCTTCTTTTTCTTCAATATATTTGAATGCAGCAAAGATAGCATAAGCTTCACAGTAAAAATAATGAGTACGAAGAATGTTTCGTTAATTTTTGACAGCGATCCCAGATCAAATTTGAGGAGAGGGAACCATCTGTATAAATTTGTAGATATTCTTTATATTGATATTTTTAGTTCGTTGGATAGGGATTGATACGAGTATCGTTTCTGTCTTCTTTGACGAAAGAGTTGCGACTTGCATTTATTTTGATACTAGGTCAAGCCATGAAAGGCGGATTATTAGATGAGTAGGATGTATTTTCAGGGAAGGAATGTCCAGTTTTTGAAGTGTATCCATGATATTAGTTTAGGAAAGTTCTTCTTTTCTTTATATTTCTAAAAAAAAAAATGATTAGGAAATATATAGTTGTAAATTGGGTGACTTGGATTTTTGGAAGAGTTTACTTGTATGTCTAAAAATAATTTTCTTCTTCTATATTGGAGAGGTTCACTGTTAGTCTCTGTGTATAAATACTACAGATCGAAATCATTCCATGCTAATCTATAATTTGAGGAATGTCGAGAGTTAATACACATGAAGCTGCTGACGGGTATACAATATATCCGCAGTCCAATATTGATTGTATTAATACATTCTATGTGAGAATAATAAATTTTTGTATCGGCGTCCCAGGAAGTTGACCAAAGATATTTGATGATGTTCGTTCGTTTAAATCATTTTATTTTCAAGTTCCTTATATAGGATTTCCAGGTTAATTTATTGACAAAAAGCATTCCTAAAATTGTTATTTCGTTACAACAATGAAGTGAGTTTATAGTGAGGAAGAAAAGATCATTTAAGAGTTTATTTTTTATTGAAGAGAATGTATAGGGATTTTGAGTGAAATATTTAAATCTTGTTTCATACGTCCAATCTATAAGTTTGTTGAGGGTTAAGTGTGCTAGTTGTTGAGTGGTGCTAATGGTATTGCCACTAACTCTTTTAGTCACGTCATCGGCATATAAATATACATTTATGGGTAGAAGAACTTGCAAAGTTATGTCGCTGATTGCGATTAAAACCAATAATACGCTAATAGCAAACCTCTGAGGGCACGATTTTGGAAGAATTTGATAGATAATGTATTATAAGAGTGAAAACATACAGATCTATTTTTTTTTTAAGAAATTTGCTATAGATGTAAAAGATATTACCAGTTATTTCCACTTCGAATAATGTGTTAATAATTCTATCTCTCCAAACCATGTCATAAGCCTCTTCCATATCAAGCCTTTGAGCGAGACGTTCATGATTAATGAATGCATTACAAATATCACTATGTATATTACTTAGGTGATCAATAGTACAGCGTCGATGTCGAAATTCGTTTGAAGCGATGAAATTTGCTGTTAATTTGAAACCCGTCTTTACATATAATCAGTAAGTTTGCATAGGGGAACAAGTAAATTAAAATTGGTTGATAATGGCTGGAAGGAGTTAGGATTGTAATTTTAATAGAACCCAGCAGACGTTCTCCTGCTCTCTGTCTCTCTCTTTCCCCACTCTCTTTTTTCGTGTCTCTCTTCTCGACTCTTTCCCCCCTCTCACACCTTTCTTGCACTCTATTTATTCTCTCTGTTTCCCCCTCTCTCTTGTTTCCGTCCCCCTTTCCACCTCACTCATTCCTCTTCACCCCATTCCTCTCTCCCCATTTCTCCTTGCCTCTCTCTTTCTTCTTTCTCCATTCTCCTCTTTTTCCATCGCACTTTATTCCCTCTTTCTCCTTTGCCTCACTCTCTTCTTTGCATCTCTGTTTCTCCTCTTTGCTTTTTCACGTCTCTTTTTCGGTCTCCTGTCTTCCACTCTCTATCCCCTCTCCTTTATCCTCTTCGCCTCTCTCTCTTTTCCCACTCTCTTTTGCCACTCCCTCTTTTTCTGTACTCTCTCTCTTTTCACCTCTCCCTCTTTCCTCCTCTCTTTCCCGACTCATTCTCCTTCCCCTATCTTTTCACCTTTTCTTTTTCTCTTTTTCCCTCTCTTCCTCTCTTTGTGTCTCTCTCCTTTTGCCTCTCTCCTTTTCCATCTCTCTTTTAACTCTCTTTCACTCTCTCTCCATTCTCTTTCCCTTTTCTCTCTCTCTCTCTCTCTCTCTCTCTCTCTCTCTCCCTCTCCTTCCGCTGCCCGCTCGTCCTCGCCTCCTCGGCGTCGCCCCTGACTTTAACAACGCCAGCAACAATGAAGCCCGGGTGGATTGGGAATTGCATTCAACTGAATCGCCATCTTGTGCTGCAGCGCCATCTAGTGGAGAGTAACAACAAAGTGAACAGCATAAAAACCTTCTCCGTGGAAAAAACGCTGACGTATGTCAAGTTTCATGGAAATCGGTCAAACGGTGTCAGAGTTTATCGATCTCGGGCAAATCAATATTATTTTATAGATATTCTCTCCAAGAGTGGGGAAAAGAGATCTTTAAATAAGAAAGTAATGATATAATGAAAATAAGATATTGCTTTGGAGGAAGCTATCGTAGAAATATATTATAGGTACCATCGTTCCAGAACTTGAATTGCGTAGTTTTAGTCCAAAGGTTGTTGATTTTTAACGGGTATAATTGATAGGTATAATTCGAACTAAATTGACTTTTTGAGAATATTACAATTGTAACGGATAGATCAGCTCGGAATTTTTAAATTCTTTGTCATGATTTTATCACGTGAATTATTTGTAAAAGTCAAGACAGGATATTTGATATCTTCATTAATAGTAGATAAATAGTTATTTACGCATTTCGGGAGATATTTAGTTTGATGTGAACTATTGATGCATTTGATTTTTTCCCAGCTTTCGGAAGAGTCCAGATATTGATGGTATCAGAAGAAATAAAATTTATTCAAGAAAAGTTGTCTATTTTTTATAGAATTTTTCTCGCTTTGGACCGAAAACGTTTGTGTTAAATGACAGATTTCTGTTGTGGAATGTCTTGAACGTACAAAAGCATGTCTGTAACGTTGACGAGCTATTGGGCAGTCATTGTTCCACGAGGGAAGCTTTTTCCTTCGTATCATATTCGTATATTTAGGAATCGTGGGATTACCACCTTGGAGGATAGTCGAAAGAAAATTAATTATTTTACCTGTTGGGGAGATGAAGGGCTGTCTATCATTAGCAATACTTTTATCTATAAATTGAGAGTCAGATTATCTATATTTAATAAAATTTGTTAACGATAAATTAGCATAATAAATGTGATAACGATAAGTTAGTAATAATTTCTTTAGTTTGTAGTAATTTTGGTGCATATATAGTAACACCGCCCCCGCCTGAAAGGGCATTAGAAGTGTGTTATTGCAGAAAAACTAAGCTTGTGAAACTATAAATTCTAACCAGAAAATTTTTCCGTCCTTCGTTGCGGACAAAGAGACCTTTTTTAACTTTTCACCATTATTCTTTTATTAACACCTTTGTGTTTACATGTCGAAACTGGTCTGGAAAGTCCAAACATCAACTTTTCTTTGATATATCTAATTTTACTTGTTCTGGGATTGGTATATCACCTGCAGTGTGATTACAATGTGTAGAACAATATCCTCTCGCACACCTGCTTGGATATCCTTCAGGTCAGAGTAAGCATCTTCTTGCTTTGTTCTGAACATTCTCTCAGATATATATGATGTGAGAATTTCAGCATATTGTTTGGGTAGCATTTTATTTAATTTATGCTGTAATCCTTTATAAAGACCCCGTTTAAGATGGCTGGATGATGTGGAGATGGATCTGAGTGAGGGTGGAGAAAGAAAGACAAAGAGAAGAGAAATTAGTAGAGGCTTTCGCAGGAAATGCAAGGAATAATACAGAACAGACTTTATTTCCCCTCTAAGACCCTCTCAATTACATATGTAATTCGGTGCACTTGGTATATTGTCGAGTGTCTTTGTTTAGACAAACTGAGCCAAACTGAGAGTCAGGAATCAAGTTAGCATTTTGTATAATTGGTTTAATCTTTTAGGGTGGAGTTTTCACATAATTTTGAAATTACTGGTAAAAGCGAAATCGGTCTATATGATTCCACTTTGTGGTGGTTTGCCTAGTTTGGGTATCATAATAATTTCAGCCACTTTCCAGCTTGCAGGAAAATATCTCAGTCTAAAGCATTATATAGGTATGTCAGCATGGCTATCCCTTTTTGTGGCAACTGCTTCAATATTTGTCCGGTGATCAAATCAAATCCTGGGGCCTTCTTTGAACTTAGATTGGTCATAAATCCCTTCACTATGATTAAATTAAACATTATTATTCAATTTCAGCTAGTTTTGGCAGCAAATTTCGCTGAATGATTGGCACGGCAACAAAGGAAGTAAGTGCATCGTAATTATGTTCTTGTTCATCTGTGCTGTGATTTTAGTGACCGACCTTTAGACAAATTGCGCACCTGCCACAATAGTTTCTGATGTCACAATAATTGTGCAGAACCTCAAAAGTTTCACCTGTCTTCCCATTTATGATTTCAATTGTTGATTCTGAAGGTTTGAAAATTACCATTATATTTTGGAGCTGGGGATGATGATCTCACTGCCGAAGATCGCTTGGGTTCTCATTACGTAAAGAAGAGTCTTCGGCCTTTTTGTGGTTTCTGTTTCTCGGCCAATGGATATAGTGGCCATTGCCGCTAAATACATATGAGTAAATATATAGTAAATATGAGTAAATCGACGGATGTACGTCCTCATACTTTGATACAGTAATTTTTTACAGTTCATCTAGGTTGTTTCCAGGAGCAATATTTGCATTTTGGTGGCAACTCTGTTTGCATCAATTTGTTTTCGTGGTGTATTTTGTAGAGAAATCCAGACATTGGCTTTATTCGATTTTACTGAAGTAGTGAAGTAATTTTGTTTACTGTTGAGTCTTAATCTATGATGTCTGTATTGTTCAGCCATTAGTACGTCCTAGGTGAGATAAATTCTGCAAACCAGATTGCTGACAATTGGATTAAGTAGAAAATATAAGTTTGCTACTAGCAACATGAAATGAAACACTTGTTTTATAGAAGATGATGGGACATCAAAATCTTCGGAAATAGTATCCGTCTGTAATTATAGGCTGCCTCTGTGTCATTCGGTGCTGACATTACATTGCCACCTGATCATGGGCCACATGTGTTCAATTGTGTGTTTTGTGCTACATAATATCTAATCATTCTGACCATAAAAGTGAATATTTGCAGAGATGAAAAAATTAGCATTAAATAAGAGAAGTTTGCTCTTTCTTCTTTCTATTTAAGAATTTCCTTTGTGAACAGTGGTCTAAGGACAGTATTTTTCATTTATCTCAAATCTCACCGTCAAATTTTGACGGGTTCCCTCTAGTAAATATAACAATGTGATGAAATTGGCGCTAATGTGTATATTAACGACGCACGGTGGTCTGAAGAGGGTCAGGAAACGCGCATAGGCACCAAATTTTTATTTTGTGAAAAACGGATTTATTTCTTGGTAAATGTCAATTCCCATACTTCAAACGACTAGAAACCAGGAAAAATAATAATTTCATCACTTTAACACAGCCACGACGCCCTCAAAGCCAAGCGTTTCAGCCGAAGAAAAATTCAGCTACCCAAGAAGAGAAAATATACCTATCTTTGATTGTTTATAACTTTTTTCCTAATGAACTTTTCAACTTCCAGAAATTATATGAACTTTAATATACTTTTCTAAATATATTAAAGCAGTTTTGCAGTGTCAATTTTTTTTTATTTTTCATTAAATTAATTGTTACGTAATTAAGGTATGTAAAGCTTCATCATCTTTTGAATAAGTAAATTTTCTGAGCGATTAAAAAAACAGCCAAAACACATCTCCAAGAATTAATATATATTTTTAGAAGTGAACATTGTTAGACAATTTTCAGTTGAGATCAGCTGCCCCGATCTGCCCCTTTCAAGTACCACCATTTAAAGTTTGCATTAAATGTTTGGAAAAACACCAGTACACTCCGGACATAATACCGAAATCGTTTACTTGAAAATTTATTATCTTCTCAACTTCAGATTTTCATTAATTACATAACATTTTCAATATCTTTCTAAAATTATTCCTTCTTTCAATTTGCCAAATTTCTGTGTTTTCAATCAATTTAAACATTGGAAATTGAGATCGGTAGAACTGAAACATACAATACGTGAATTTTGACGGGCAATAACATTAAAACAACTGAACACATCTCGGCCAAATTAATGCATGTTATTAAGTGAACAATTGTAAATATTTTTACATTGATAACAACCGCCTTGGTCAACGTCTCTCAAAATGGCGTCCATTTATAGTTTACATCACGAGGATGAAAAAGCGCCATTCTCAAAACGATGTGATCTTTGACGGACAATTACACAAAAACGATTAAAAACACTTCTTTAAAATTAATAACTATTATTAATTGGGCGTTGTTGATGTTTTTACGTTAACAACAGCCGCCCTGGCCTGCCTGTTTAACAATAGTGACCATTTAAAGACTACATGATGAGGATTGAAAGAAAGCGCCTTACCAAAAGTAAGTGATTTTTGACGGGCAATTACAAAACAACTAAAAACACTTCCATGAAATTAATAAATATTATTAAGAGGATATTTCATTATATGTTTCCATTAATAACACTCGCCTTGATCTTCCTTTTTGAAAATGACGAACGTTAAACTTTACTTGATGAGCTTTGAAAGAAAGTGACATTTCTAATAACTAGTGGAAGTCTTCAACGACATTGACAAAAGCAAGTAAAAAACAGTTCCATGAAATTAATAACTATTATTAAATGGACATTTGTTAATATTTTTCGATAATATCAATACCTCAATAACCTCTTTTAAGGCGCGACCGTTCTAATTTACATAACGCGGTTTAAAAAAAAGCGCCATTCCCAAAACTAAGTGATTTTGACGAACAGGGTATACGAAGTAAACCAAACAAATTTCTGCAAAATTAGCTAACTATTGTTATTGGACATTTGTTGATGTTTTCCGTAACAAAAGCCGCCTCAGCCTGTTTAAAATGGCGACCGTTTAAAATTTTCATAATAAGGATTGAAAAGAAAGCGCGCTACCAATAGTAAGTGATTTTGACGGGCAATTACACAAAAATAACTAAAAACACTCATGAAATTAATAAATGTTATTAAGGGACATTTGATAAACTAGTTTCGTTAGCGAAGTCGCCTCCAGCCTGCCTTGTGGAAAATGGCGATCGATTATACTTGAAGTGCGTTGAAAGAAAGTGCCATTTCTATTAACTAACTGGTCATTGACGGACCATTATAAAAAAACAGAAACATCTCCGTGAAATAAATATATGACTTTAAATGAACAAGTGTAAATACTTCTTCGTTGCCCCGAATTGCCTCCCTCGGTGGACGCGCAATCAGCAGTCGAAGCGTCAGCGCTGCATGTCATGTCAGAGGTGGCGCGCAGGGCGAAATGATCCGGTCAGGAAATTACCTCTAGCATATGCGTAACCGCGACTGCTAAAAGTAAGACTCAAGTGACATGAAGATAATAGTCTCACAGGAAGCCAACTCAGGCAGGCCAGGTCTCTGGCATTTCCATATCATGAAACACATTGCACCGGCTTTTGGTCCAAGCATCCATGCGCCCCTCCTCTTGACAGCTTAAGTAACATAATGAGTGAAATAATATGAAATGATTAATTATTATTTTACATATAAAATGGCAAACGAGTAGTACAATTGTTACAGTGTAAGTCACTACTACTATTAGTATATACTATTTATTCCTTTTACTACTTAAAGAACATTTTTACGGTTTTTCTACTTTTGAAAACTATTGTTAAAAACTTTTTATACACTATCTCTACCTAAGTTTCAACACATATTCCGTCACCCGGAATAAATGCCTGCTTAACACTATTTACTTCACAGACAAATAAATGAAGGTTTTATTCATCAACACCAATAATGTCTGATAAAGGAATAGCACTTTTTGACTAATAAATAAACAAATAATTATGAGGAATAATATTATTTTACACTTAGAACATGTTTCAATAGATTTATACTTAAAGAACCGTTTAAATCCACTAAATAAATAGTTATTTAACCAACATCCAATGCGCGTTTTCGGCGTTCGAACCACCGTGCGACGTGGAACAAGTCAAAAAATTACAATTTTGTAATTTTTGAAAAAGCAACAACAAAAGAATATAGCAATCCGACGTTTATGTCACCTTATAGACACTTAGCACTGTCCCTACCGAAAGTTTAAAGAAAATATTTGAAGCCTTTTTTGAGAAAATCTATTTATTTTTTAAAATTGCACATATCGCACGCAATATTGTGCGACAACTACTAAAGGTTTTTAAAAAATGTACATGACCTTCATGAAAGAACTAATTATAAATAATACATTTTATTTAAAGAAAATATCTCTTATCTTTTATTTTGTAGTCGTAGGAAGATTTTTATTCTGAACAAGGTAAATTTACAATCTATTTTACATTAAAAATAATTAGTAAATATGATAAAACATTTGTAGTTGATAATGACAATTTGTTAGTGAATGTATCCCAATGGTACATTTTACCGCCTTCTTGAGGAGAAAGAGTCAATTTAATTACTTTTGGTTAGAAGCCAAAGTTCAGGAATATATGTAACTATATATATATATATATATATATATATATATATATATATATATAGTGTGACTAACTTGAAACTTTTGTAACTGCACGCAATTTTCAAAATGTAGAATAAACCATGAAAAACTGACCTATGCAACTATAAACAATTACTCTATTCTTAGAAGAGATTGAAATAAAAAATACGGAGCCGTTTTTGAAAATTTGAAGATGACCAGAGCTTCTGTAAAGTACCCCCAAATTTTAAGAATGTTTTCAAATTCTTAAGTTTCGACTCGAGCCAGATGGAGGGTTTCTTCAATTTGGAAAGATCGTAGAGCATGGTTTAGGAGTAGTTGTGTTCGGATGGACTTGAAGGTCGCACGTTCAATTGGTTTTTCGGTATCACAGACCCCGAAAACTGGGATTTTGGCTACACCACGTGTTAGAGGATTTTTTTTCTTAATTTAGCATTTGGATTTTCCATTTTTTTCGTGATCAGGGCCCGGCAATGCATTTTTTCTGCCATCAATCCGCCGGTTTTTCGGGCAGCATTACATAACTTTCTCTACACTACGTATATACGAAAGTAAAAAGCAACTGCCATCAAAATTTGTTGCTGCTAAAGGAAGAGAACAATTCGACTTAATGATGGAAAGAATTCAGTATCATATGTTCCAGGGCCAAAGAAGAATGCGATTATCTGAAATTCAGGTAAATGGCAAAGAGGCATTGGACAGCAAACGATACTAAAATTCAGGCTAAACCCACACTATGACAGACTACAAGAATAAAATTCCAGGCACAAGAATTACCAACAAACACAACAAACAACCCTACACTTACATTTAGGAGCCAGATGAAAAAATAGAAACTAGATATTCTGAAACCAACGTAAAACATACAAAACTCGTACAATAGAAAGATTGCAGAAAGAGCAGAAAGATATGACTACTCCTCTCAATAATAACTCTCAAAGTATGATCACTATGCATTGATTCTAGATATGGCAAAGACTTGAGTCTCTTAAGGAACTCCAGGAGGAAGAAGAGCTTACTGAAATCGATTAAGTATGAATCGTAAAATAAAGACTTTTTGACGAATTACCTTACTGACTGTCAAAAATATAAGATAATTTGTGTTTTATTGTTAATTTCATGTGACAATCATAACAATTCAAGATTTATCTGTAGTTTAGTAAGTAAGTAATGTAGTTTAGTAAGTAAAGTAACATTAATTTTGAAAATAATATATAATGAATTTGTCACCATTTAGACAATATGATGTTTAACTAATTAGTATGCTCGTAATAAAAATTGTACCTCAGCTTCTGGATCAATGCCCTCCAATCCGATCCAGTTTCCCTGATCAATTGAGAAAATGGTGAGATAGACACTCGTTTTGCTTCTGGACATAAATGTAGCTTTACTATTTGTGCACAATTTCTTGAGCTCACTAGGCAATATAGCGATTCAAATGATCGTTTTCCATGTTCTCGCGGCAGTAAGTCGAGTCCTTCACGAAAGGTATAATGTGAGCTCATTGCCTAACACTGTTGCTTCTTTCCGTTGCAAACACATTGTTTACACGGAAGCAAATATTTTCTTATCAGTTCAGCAAAAGCACTCGTTTCCATCTGTGTTCATAATACAATTTATTGTAGAGATCGAGAATTTACAGAAATGCTTGTGCAGTATAATACAAAATACGACCAAATCAACTAGAAACCCTGTAGAATGTTGTTTTAAAAGTATAACGTTATAAATGCTTTGAACGAATCCAGCAACGGTACCCTGAGTCTCTTTAGCCAATACTTTTCGAGAATTGCTGCCGAACTCACTAGAGTCTTCCAGCCACAAAATTCAATAACAGACAGTTCACCCAAAATTTAAGACACGATGTTCGTTTCCCAAACTTCAAAATCAATGGAAAAAAATCAAAATTAACGGAAACAGCTATATTTTCTTTTCTTAAAGATGACGCCTCAAATTTGGATCAAAACAGGGGCACCTATTAGATTATTTTAGATTTCTCAAAAGCTTTTGACGTCATTGATCATGACATTTTACTTTCCAAATTACCTTCATATGGAATTCGTGGTATTGCTCTCGTTGGTTATGTTCGTGCAGCAAACAACGATCTCCAGAGAATTGAAATACCTTACTGGAATGATGGAACATTACGTACGCATCTTTCCGACTCTTTTACCCATTGCATTAGGTTCACTCAAAGGATCGATTTTAGACCTACTCTCTTCCTATTATATGTAAACAAGATGCCATTGACAATTCAAAATGGAAGAATAGTTCTCTTTGGAGATGATATGAGTGTTCTTTACAATAATGGAACAGTAGGTAGTACAATATTAGATGTTTCAAATTGATTTCCAGAAATAACAAGTCATATAGTAAACGAAAAGAAAATTGTTTAATGCAGTTTTCCATTTCCAACAAAACCATTCTGTGCTCCATTGGAAATGAACGGTGTACCATTGACTGTGACCATTGACAGGCAACAAAATGTTTAGATCTCTATTCAGTCAAACCTTAAATGGAACGTCCATTTAAATGAATTGAATACAAAATTAAGTTCATTATGCTACGCGTTCAAAGTGCTAAAATTCAGTCGTATCATACTGCTAGTTGTGCATATTTCGCGAATGTTCATTCCCGTCTGAGATATGGCATAATATTCTGGGGAAATACATCATATAGCTCCCAGACATTTAGATTACAAAAAAGAATTGTACGAATAATAACCAAATCCCACCCACGTGATTCTTGTAAGCCTCGCTTCATTAATCTAGGAATTTTACCATTACCTTGTCTGTTTATTTACGAATCAGTGGCTTTTGTCAAAAATGAGTTCAATAAGGGCCGGAATATATTTTCAGAAAATGCCGATGTCTATTAGTATATAACACTCCACGTAGAAATCATATTCATCAGGTGACTGTGTCAACAGCTCATTACAAAAAATTCACATATAATACATGTACATTATTTTACAACTCTTTACCAGATGACATTAAACGATTAAATTCAATAGAAAAGTTTAAATCCAAAGTGAATCGTTTCTGCTGCATAACTGTTTCTATACAATTAGAGACTATTCCGATCATCACAAGAAAAGTAACATTAATTTTAACAATGATACATAATGCATGATTACCATTTGAAGTGTATAAAAGTGTATAAAAAACCTAGAAACAAGTATTGTATTGCAGCCTCGGGTCAATGACCCCATCTCGATCAGGTTTTCGTCAATTTCCTGATCCATTGAGCAAATGCTGAGATGGGGTCATTGTTTAACTCTGGACAAACTTCACTATCTGTGCACGTCTTCTAGAATTCAGTGGGACATATAGTTAATCAAATTGTCGTTTCCATGTTGTCGCCATAGGAAGTATTATTCCTTGACAGAAGGCATCATGAATACGACCCAAAATTTCTGGCTTATTTATCCTTAAAAATATATTTTATTACATAGAACTCTTTTTTACTTTCTTTCTGTCTTCAAAATTTAAGTATATGGCTTAATGTAGGGATCACAGAATTTTGAAAATGTTCACAGAATTCACTTCTCCCCATAGCACGTCATACGTAGTTTTAAGTGTTTTTGACGTAAAATAAATAAATAAATCATGCACAGAAATACATAAATAAAATGAGAAATATATCCCGTGAAACATCGCCAATTTTTTTACTTATAATATTAATAACAATAATTGTATTATTATTATTATTATTATTATTATTATTATTATTATTATTATTTACACCTAATTCACCGCTCCCGTTGCTCGAAGCTTGAAACCTGGAAATTAAACAAGGAAATCTTAATAAAATTGAGACAAACATTATAAAATATTAGTGAATTAAAAATTATTGAACATAATAATGAGTAAAAATTTTATAGTTCCTTGAAATGAGAATGTTGGTTGTTCTTCTTTGCTAAATGTGACTTTTCACGAGGATGTAATGAGAAAGAATGACTGGCCTAGGACAGAACTCTCTTTCCCCTTAAATTCGACACATCCCCCCCCCCTCCACGACTCCCGGAGGGTCGCTAAAAATGAAAGCGATGCCAAATGTATTTCCCGAGGTTGCCAATTTGTCACCACTAGAGCATGTATTTAGACATGGATTGGGAGATAAAATAAAGATCTGTATTTGTATCATAGGCTTCCGCAGCCAGAGTCATGATCTGGGCTGTCCGGGTGACGCCGCGTCGAAAGGCTGAGGTGCCGACGTTTCGACCGACATATCGCGGTCCTCTTCAGGATGGGCTGCCTGTACAGCCAGATTGCCCATGATGTCGGTACTTCTATCAATAACCGAGGTTTGAATTGTAATTATAATTTTACTATTTTTACTGGTTGTATTAACTTTTTTTTAAGTTCTGCCTTGAATAAACATTTTTGCGGTAAAGGCAGGGATGAGTTTAAAATTATTTGTATTGGCACATGTCATGCTTTGAACATGCTTACACGTAGGGTATTTATTCACAAAGAGTCAAAATATTTTTATAAAAAATAATTTATATGAATTAGTTTCATTTTCAGTATCAGTTTTCGAAGGAAAAAGAGCGGAAACTCATGAGTTTTGCCCTTTTTCATTCGAAAAATATAATTATGTTAATGACATCATATCTTATGAAACGTTAAGGTTTGTTGATTATTTATTTTGAAAAAAGTAAAAAAAGATATATTTTACTGTGCGATTTTTTTCGACTACTGGGCTGTAGTTAAAAAACATCTTCACCATTTTCCTGGCTTTAGATTACCTAGACTTTAACTATACTTTGAAAATACCTGCAAGAGTTCTGTTCAGTTATTGTTTATCTTTTATTTTAGATTTTACATTGTATTATTTACATTTGTACACATTGTTGTTGTACCCAGTGATATTTTGACATTGGAATGTAATTACAAATTACCATGATTTTAAAGCTATAATCTTTTGTATACGTATATCATGTGCTAAGAAGGATAATAATTTTGATGCTTTATAAAAAACAATCCCGGCACAGGCGGAAATGGTGTGAGTAAAGACATGTGGGAGAATGAAGAACACGTTGGACCTTGATTTTCAGAACTGTTTTTCTGTGTCTTAGGCACCTGCGACCTTCGTCCAGATTGGAATGTAGAATGGTGGAGAAGCCCGTCATCTATTTATTCCTTGCAAGAGGCGTCTCCCGAGACAAGTAACGGCTCCGGCAGCAGGCCTATACTCTCACAGCTGTAGTTGTTTCACTACAGAAAGAGTTATCTTTTCCCATACCTAAGTGTTTATTCTGGGTACAGAACAAATAAATTATATACAATCCGGGCAGCTGCTAAACTCTGGTACTATTTGGCAATAATGAAAGATCTTGTACATTCATTATTCACAAGAATGTTCGCAAATCACTGGCCAGCTTGATTGATTGATTTTCGTGTTCCGGGCACGTCAGCTACTTTGGTCATTGTACTGCCGTTAGTGTAGTGCATGTTTTCTCCGGAAGGCGGTGATCTTCCCCGCTGGATGACGAGATCTGGCGCTGCGACCTGCATCAGCTAATTAGGTTTCCCCCTAACCAGGACTCTCCCACCAGCGGGGCGCCGCTAGCCGGGACAAGCTCTAAGCTCCCGACCGGTCTCCCGGAATATGTGATAGTGTGGTGCATGTTAGTGTAAGTGTGTGTGTGTGTAAGAGGAGAGGATAGGACAAGGAAGAGGAAGGACAGATCGCGCGCGGTCCGTGCCCCGTTTGTTAGGGTACTGCTCCGGCATTCGCCTGATGTTGATCGGAGAAACCACGTAAAACTACCGATCAGAGCAGTCGGCCGCTAGAATTCTCCTCCAAACAGCGACTGAATTCGACCTAGCTGAAGGCTAGTGTCGAAAATCTACCGCCGTCGGGACTCGAACCTAGGATCTCCCGGTCAGAGGCGCTGCAGTGACATCAGTTGATGTACTGAGCTACCGCTCCCGGTGCTGGCCAGCTGCAGCCACACTGGCTTCCGAGGGACACTAAGGGACTTCCATCCAGAACGGCCACATTAACACAAAGAACGTTTTGAAACAACAAACTTAATATTAAATGAAAACAAATTCTCCAAATATCGCAAACAATGCATTGAATATTCTCAATAATTGACTGAACTTGTGTACTTTCAATAACAAGGGAAATTCATAAAACTACGCTGTAGTGAGTAGAGAAAGACAGAATATGGGTATTCTCCTGAGACTCACTCCGTCGCCGCGCAGCACTAGACAGCGCCACTCGTCTAATTGCCCCACCAAAAGTCCGTATGTTCCCCGTGTTAAATCGAAGGGCCAAAGATGAAAACAGTAAACCCAGTAATACAGCCAAGAGCGTGGTGCAATACCTGGCAAAGCACCAGACACCGGAGAGAACCAGTTGGACGCTCTTTGATTTCAAAATGATTTTATGAAATCAGATGAAAATATCTTGGAATATTACATGTCATTAAAGGAAAATGTATTTTCTAAGATGTGATATCTTTTTCATTTTTCTGAGGGTTGTGAAACCTAAGCGCGAGCCGTTACTGCCTTCACCTACACCCGAATTGCCCCTTATCATTTCCCTGTCATCTACTCGTCAAATCATCTGTCAGAATTTCCCTGTCCTCAATAAAGTCGTGTCCCTACGGAACACGCAAACCTTTTTTAAAAGACCTAGCCCGCCTAGCTTCCGAATTATGCACTATTATAATTTTTGTTGCATGCTTTTGTATGCAGTAATTTACCAAACGTTTTCTTCTGAAATCCTGTTCGATGTTCACGGGATTGGAGTGTAATTCTTTATCCATCAGTAGAACACTTGCGGAGAGCTGTGTTAATGATTTATTAATAAATGACAAAACTCGCATCTTGCCTTAGCGCATGAGATACTTGTACAAATGATTATCAAGCTTAAAAAAACTTGATGATTTGTAACTAAATTCCAAAGTTATTACAGGATGCTACAACAATGTAAACAATACAATGTAAACAGTAAAATAAATGCAGAACTGTGGCAGGTATTTTCAAAGTATATTTCTTTAAGTGAAGGATATTTCAAGGCTTAAAAAATGTTTTTACTTTTAACTGCAGTAGCAGTCGAAAGAAACTGAATAAGTACCAATTCGTGTTTGAAAAGGAGCTTCTGAGGTATTTCGAATTTTAGGTTTCTAAGAAACAGCAAAATTGTAACTTTTTCAAGTATTTTTTGTTTGAATTTTGTACTAAGAAAATAGCAAAACACATTATTTTATTTTCATATTTTTAATCACATGTTTGATTTGACATGAAAAAATTGAAATAAAAAAGTTTACGGTTGTAGAGCGGTGTGAGTTCTGAGACGGGGGCTAAGAAACCTTTCAAAAATCATATTTTATAGTTACAGTTATAATGTAATTATTCATACGTCATTTGGTTTAGGGGAACTTTTTACCATCTCATCTGGGGGTATCTATGTTCCCATATATTCTTAAATTTCAACATTGGTGTAGCTAATAAGTCACCATTACTTGACAATGTTATTCTCAGTATGAAGATACCCAACACGTAACAGTCTTTATATCGTAGATACACTTTACAGAAAATAGTTCAGGAAATATACTACAAGGCGAAAAAAATGTATTATGCTACGCGTTCATAATTCAACTAGTCAGCCTTCAACCTGCTCGTTGTGTATATTTCGTGACGTTTCAAACGTGAATATTCATTTCCTGCTCGATATATGTATAATATTATGAAATATATCTTTAGTTCCAAGATTTTTAGATTTAAAAAATAATTGTTCGAATAATAAACAAATTCCTTAAGTGATTCTTGTAAGCCTCTCTTATTAATCTAGGAATTTATCATTATCTTGTCTCTTGATTTACGAATCAGTGGTATTTGTCAAAATCCAGCACTCAAGGGCCATTTTTTTTTAATTTATTTCTTCTTGTTCGACAATACAGTCTTTCAAGGGTTTTAAAAAACATAAGATTATTATATGACAGTTTTGGATTGGCCATCCATAAGGTAAGTAAGTTTAAACTCTGATATAATTATTGATTTAATGTTATTGTTAATTAAGAAGAGAAAGGAATATGATAATGTTAGGAGCTGAGGTATAGTGGTTTGGAGCTTTGAATTTGTCTTTTGGGAAATCTTGGAGCTTCATGCATTAGAATTTGGACAACATTTTTCCATAAAAATGATGGTACTTGGTGGTATGCAGATTGTTGTAAAATTATTTAGTTAATTTAGCTATGGTTTCTTCTAATTGGCAGAAATTTTGGAATTCTCGATGAATTTGTTAATTTGTAATGAACCAGGGCATTTAGAGTGATTAACTTGGCTATCCGGGAGACGCCGCGTCCAGGGCACAGGTGCCAACGTTTCGGCCGCCATTCTGCAACCTTCCTCAGGGCGTGGCATTTCGCCCTGGGGAAGGTTGCAGAAATAACGATATCGTGACCTGTGCCCGAACATGCTAGAGATTATCATGACTCCGGCCGCGAAGCCTACGCTCTCGGCATTTAAGGTATTTCTTAGAAATATGTGCGATTACTTTGATTTTATTAATATTGCTAGGAGCTGCACCTCCCAGATTGGGCATCCATAGGTTACAGTAGGAAGGATTATCGATTTGAATATTAGTAGTCGGCATTCGATTTTCAATGTAGAGCGCTGGTTTAATCTTGGAAATAATTTTAAAATTTTTGCTTTTGCTTTATTTGCAACCGCATTGATGTGCGGTTTCCATGTTAACCTTTTATCAAATAAAATGCCAAGGTATTTTACTGGTGAGGAGGCCCATGGTATTTTCGTTCCTAGAATTGATAGCTCAGGTGGATTTCGTGGTCTACAAAGGGTGAAGATTTTTGCCACACTTTTATCTGGAGTTGTTTAACTCTCCAATTTTGTCAGTTAAGTACTCATCGAGATGATTTTGTATGCAATCTTTCGCTAGTAAGATATCAGATTTGTAGAAAATAGGGCTGTGTCATCCCGTATAATGCAATGTTGAGTGGTATGTCATGAGTATAAATATTGAATAATGTTGGAAAGAGTACTGATCCTTGTGGTACTCCTGCAGTTATTGGGTAAAATTCTGAAGTATAGTTGTTGCTTTTAATGGTAAATGTTATGTTAGATATGAAACTTTGAATGATTTTTATTAGGTATTCGGGGATTTCCAGTCGATACATTTTGTATACGAGTCCTGAGTACCAGACCCTATCATAAGCCTGGCGTAGGGTCTACACAATGCTGTTACTGTGCTTCTTATTGTGAAATTCTTAAGCGATTGCTTCCAGTTAATCAACGAAGAGGGTCGTAGGTAGTGGCGTGATTCGCTTTGAAACCAAACTGAACATGTGGTATGGCGTTCGTTGAGGTTTGAAAAAGCTTCAATGAAGTTAATATCAATTTTTCATACATTTTTGATAGTGTAGATAAAAGACTGATTGGCCTATAGTTTTCAGCTAATCTAGAATCTTTGTTAGGTTTGCAAAATGGAATTATAATTGCCTTTTTCCATGATGTTGGGAAATAGTTAAGACGTAGGGAAACGATAAAATAGCCGTTAATGCCTGTGCTGTTTATTTAACATCTTAACGCAGAGCATTGTTGATTCCGTCAATTCCTGGGGCTTTTTAAATATAAGGCATATATTAATGATTATTGACGCTGTCTCTGAGGGTGATATAAATTTGATTGGTGACGCTGCGGTTGGGATTTCATTATTTAAGTATTCTGTTATTTCGGCATTAAAAGTATTGTTTATCACTGGGTAGGGTTTAAACGTATCTTCCACGTGTTTAGCTATAATTTTGGCTTTGTCATTGTCTGAATAAGCTATTTTAGATCCTAATGATAATGGAATTTTTGTTTTATTCTTGTTGAAACGTTTAACCGTAGTCCATAGATGTCTGGAATTTGGGTGTATTCCGGCAATAAAAGTATTATAATTGGAGTATCTTAATTGATCTAAATGGGTTTTAATGAGCCTTGTTACTTTATTAACTTTTCTTTTAATGTCCGTCCTTCTAGTTCTTTGCCAGTAACGCCTCAGATTATTTTTGGATTTAATTAGGTTAATAATGTTTATGGGTAATGAGTTGATTTTTGGTTGGCGGAAAGGCATGGTGGATTGTTCTAATGAGTGAATGATGGCATTAGGGAATCTTTCAGCAATTTCGTTATCGATATCGAAAGTAACCGCTTGTAATATTATGCGTTGATATTGCGAATGATAAATTAGCAATTTGGCAGTTCCTCTTGTAATGTTGTTAGTGGCGAGTTTCTCTGTGGGGCTGTCAATGATATTGTGGACAGTGATCGATCAAGTTCATTTAGAACGTTTTGATGGGAAAAATTTATGTTCTTAGTCAGGATAATATCTAAGATATCAGGTATGACATTTGTATTAGATGGATATAGTGTGGGTTCATTTGGTGTCATTATCTCAATGTTATTATTGTTCACAAATTCTAATAACTTTTTACCGTGCCAAGATGTAGTAATACAACCCCAAAGTAGTATTTTTACTGTGAGGTCTCTAAAAGATGGTGATACAGAATATTTGTTTATATATGAGTTTATTGAAGGATTCTATTGGGGGCTTATGAGCCGATACTGAGTTTACTGATTTATTATTGATATTTGAGTTTTAACATTCCAACTGTTTTAGGTTTGCGGAAAATGGTCAGAATTTGTTCATATTTAAGATCTTTTGATATGAATATTGCTACTCCACTTACAGAGCTATGTTAGAGTCACTCTATCATTTGCGATAAGAGCTGTAACCTGGAATAATTAAACCTGTTGCCAGGCGTTAGGTGTGTTTCTGTGATGCACGCGATTTTTATATTATGTTGGTGTACGAATACTCTAAACATATTTTCCTGTCGTTTTAAACCATTGGCATTCCAATTTAATATATTATTTCATTTTTATTTACCATTATTTCGGTATGAAGAAACCATTGAATCAACCATATTTTGCACTTGAGGAATAATCGCATTGATAACTTGGAGACAATGGAAGATATTATATTAGGCCCAGTTAATATTCGAGGCTGACATTTGTTTGACTACTTTTCAAATCAGGACGTTGTGGTAGTGATAGGAAATGTTGGTTAGTGAATATTGGTGAGATGAGGGGTGTTCTTTGACAAATTGGAGTTATAGACCCCATTTAATTTGCTGATTTAGATTTGAGAGAATCTTTAAGGAATTTACATGTTTTTGATAATATGTGCAACCTCTATGAATTAGCTGCGTGAAATTCATTTGCAGTTACGCACATCTTTTATTTTCTACTTTCAGGCAAGTGATAGTTCCTACGCATTTGACGTATCTTAAAGCTGAAACCACAATTAGCATATGAATGGCCATATCGTTGACACTTTACACTATAATTCTAGATTTCATTGTTTGTTGAACTCTAACTACGCCATATAAAAAGTCTTTTTAGGTTGAACATTCCAGGCCTCTCTATTGTCTGTGGGTCCACTGCTGGTCCGACGGAATGGCTTTCTTTCCTCACACACTTTGATTACTGGTAGAATTGTTCCGTATGAGTTCATCACTGATTTCTTTTTAGAGAGTAAGTGACAGGCAAGTCTTTAATTACCACAGATAAATTTTTCTCGGTGGGATCTCTATATGAATAGTATTGAATTCTTTCTTCATCACAAAAATTTCTAAAATTTCGGAAGTCGTCAATTGTGGTGAACATTATTTTAACCGAGTCTTTGTTTGGCTTAGTTGTGAAGTCATTTTAGGCTATATTTTTGATGTCTTCAAATAGTTTTGCATAATTATCAACCGCGTGAATGTTTATAGGGGGAATTTTAATTTGGACTGGATCCGGTTCGCAGACATTTATTGTTTCATGATCTAGCTGTTCTAGAGTAGCATAACGTGAACTGACTGGGATATTGTACTGAATTGCACTTTCACTTTCACCTGGTTGCATCATTTTCCGTTTCTGCGGATTCTTACACTGTGTGAAGTATGAGTATTAGAATTAGTATAGTATTAGTAATGGTAGAAGGTGATTAGGTTTGTGGGCCACTGCCCACAAAGCACCTCTAAGTTCAGTGGGAAATATACTTATTCAAATTATCGTCCTCCATGTTGTTGCGGCAGAGTGTTTCCTTCACGAAAGCATTATGAAGGATAAGAACACAAATCTATAGCTGATTATCCTTTGAAAATATATTTTATTACATTGAGCAGATATATATGTTGAAGAAACGAATATATATATATATATATATATATATATATATATATATATATATATATATATGTTGAAGAGCTACTGCCCTGAAATACTGAAGTTGAGGTTGCTGCCCCGTCATTTGTGATAGATTGCATACCATAAGGTTGAACAGGCTGACCTTGCTGTAGCTGGTGCTGTTGTTGGCAATTTTCTTGGTTACCTTGGACGTGCTGAAGTTGTTGTAGTTGTTGACGTAGATGATTAATTTGTAGTTCCTGCTGTTGAATAATAGATTGTAGTTGATATTCAACAGCTTTAGGTACATATTCTTCTTCGTTAGCTTCCGCCATGTCTGGCGTATATCACTATGTCCGGGACTAGAGTCCAGAGAGGTGAGGGCTCACCTCTAGCTCATGAAGTATATTGCTTTTCACTTATTAATAGCAGACATACAGTATTCTGACTTGTCACTATCACAGTTTCAAACTACCAAAATGCTGGTTTCCTAACACCACACAATTGTGCCACTGATAGCTGAGGTTGAAACATTTCCAGAAAGCGATAAAAGAGCTGCCTCGGGCACGAAGCGTTCGCCTCGGCGGCTCAGACAGACGACTCAAAGGAGCAGAATACATTTTCAGCAAACGACGATATCTACAACTATAACGCTTGACGCTGAAATCGTATTCATCAGGTAACACTGTCAACAGCTCATTACAGAAGAGAATTTTGCAATATACATTACATTATTTTACATTTGCCACATGACATTAAGTTAAAATCAATAGAAAAGTTTAAGTCTCGTATACAAAATGGTTTCTATTGCGGAACTGTTTCTCACAATTGGAACTGCCAAGTATCAGAAAGGAATTTAATATTAATTTTAACAGTGATAATTTAATATGCATTATTACCATTTGGACTGGATAATTCTAAACAATCTGCAACAAGGATTGTACCTCGGCTTCTGGCTCAATGACCTCCATTTCTATGAGGTTTTTCGTCCAGTTTCCCTGATTCCTTGAGCCAATACAGAGATGGCCCTCTTGTTTTGCTTCTGGGCATTTCATTTTCTGTGCACGTTTCTAGAGTTCAGTGGGAAATATACTTATTCAAATTATCGTCCTCCATGTTGTCTTGACGAGTGTTTCCCTTCACGAAGAGCATTATGAAGGATAAAGAACACAAATCTACATAGCTGATTATCCTTTGAAAATATATTTTATTATATCCGAGCGAATATAATAATTCTCGCCAAAAACGCTGATTTCTTTCTATATTCAGAATTCAACATGTATATTGTTTAGGGCAGAGATCCCGAAATTAAGAAAACGTGCACAGAATATACTTCTCCCAATAGCACGTCACACACAGTTTTTAACTATTGTTGACGTAAAATAAATAAAATAAGGCGCTATAAAATACATATCAATTGTACGCTAAACAACGTAACTTACTCGTATAATTAACACATATTTCATTATTATCTGACCGAGTGTTGCGGGTTGCGTTTGTCATAACTATTTAGATGCGTTTTTTAAAAACAAATCCTTCATATTTTTAATGTCAAAGTGCAATTAGTCACGTCTCCGTAAAATTATATTTCTTTATAGACCTCATTTATACAGATTGGTTGCGTGTGAGAGCCAAAGGTTTGTATACTACTTAAATAATATACGAAACGATAGATATTCGAGAAAAATAAAAAATACGACTTGTAGAATAATAAATAGCAAAAAGGGTTTAGAATAAGTTAAAATATCAATATACTAAATATCGATAACAGTCTATAGGAAATGAATCAAAGGACATAAAATAATTTTATAAAATGATATATTTCACCCCTACTCTAGATATTCCTCATTATTCATATTCCTCATTATCATGAATTTACATTAAATAATTTTGGTTCCTTATGTCTCTTTGATCTGTTACATAATTTTGACTGCACTGAATCAAAATAAATAGGTGTCTTACAGTGGCGCATCCTTTCTCGCATTGTTTCTAACTTTTGTAACTTTCGAAGAATTGTGAAAGTTTGCCGAAAAATGAGACCTGCGGCATTATTTTAAAACTTAATGTTTTCATGCGAAGTAAGGGTGAAAATAAAAAACTCCGCAATTGATGAAAAGTTTGACCTTGATCAGCTTCAACATTTAAAGGGATTTTAGTACCAAATTTATTTTATACAACTATGCTCACTTTTCCCACAGTTGGAACATGTTGGAACACAAGTGAAATTAGAAAGAGACATTTTCTCTACATTTCCGTTGCATTGTATGTTGGTCTGTAAACATGATCCAGTGTCCATGTCCTTTGCGTCGGTCTAATGTCACATCTCATCTGTATTCACTTCTCTCCTCGCAGCTCAGTCACACTGAAAAAGAGGTTTAGCGATACCTCGACCCTACTCAAGTCCATCGAAAGCAGAGTTGTAGAATTTTAATTGTATCGCCGAAATGTATGTCAGAAATTAATTGTATTTACCTACCCCGTAACGGTCTCACTCACTTTTTCTGTCTGCCATTCCACCATTTATCTCTTTTCCTTCCTATAATATTCAGAAGCCAAATACTCATGGTGCTGTGAAGATGCTCTTGGACATTCTATACTAGATTGTAAACGTGTTGTGTATATAATGTAGAATTACTATAGCTCAAAAATACACAGTTATTAAAATGGTATACCGTTCACAGGAAAAACACGTTTAAAAACATAATAATAATAATAATAATAATAATAATAATAAGCTAACAATAATAATGTGTTAATAATAATAATAATAATATAAAAGATTAGTAACAAGTAAGGTACGTAATACAATACTATTCGACTTTCTGATAGTATACAACTGACACAAGGTTAACTTCTGTATTCTTATATGTTTGAGCTAGTCAGTACTGTTTAAAATATGTTATAGAAAAATTAATTATGAATATAACAGATTATATGAGAAGAATTTAAAGTGGAATACGAAACGCCGTTTAAAAAAGCACAATATTACGGAATAGAACAGAGTTTCATTCAAAACTTATTTACATGATAACTTTTTGCCTGGTTATCCTTAATTCAAGTCCATCAAGCAGAGTTAATGGTGGTGTATCGCCAAAATGTATGTCAGAAATTAATTGTATTTACCTACCCCCTTAACGAGTTGAATTTTATTGAAGTATCAGCTTACTTGGCTTTTGATTCAAGCAGTGTGAAGCTAGCTTACAATACCGATATTTCGGCATGCGTGAACCAATAATTTATTTCTTGAGTATGAAAAGATCGACTAATGTTTCATGATACAAAATTACCATAATTGAATGATGAGATTTTCAGGAAAACCTACAAACACAGGCAACTATGGAAAAGTTAATTCAAACCTTCCGGAAGTCATATGTGTTTTGGAGACAAAAAAATACATTATCCATGAAAGTGAATTGGATTTACCAATCTAGATAAGTAAAACATCTGAAAGAAACTTGATGATGGGGAAACAGAAGCCACTGTTTTGCTACAGTTTTTATTATAACTAGAAAAGATGCATTGTCGAGCTAACTTCCGTAATATAGACACTATAGAAACGTAACAATGCACCCCTTTACATGATCATCTCATTCATCCAATTTTGAATTTTACAAACTACATTACCCTAAAGTTGAAGTGACAGACTTTCTTTCCAACAGCCGCACCGCACAATACACCAATAAATCAAAGTGGTTACCTGTTAACATATGCACTCACTCACCTCGCCTTAACAAGAAATTCCACTTACAGCCGAGCTCGGAAAGGAATGGTCAGTTTTACGGATATAGTGGTACCTATCATATGATGTATGATAGCACAGACTTTCTCGTAGTGAGGTTTTCTAATTTCCGTGGTGTGGACTGGCTATACGGTCTTGTCCCATAGTCTTGCCAGCTGCCATCTATCGCCGATCAAAGTACGTTTTTGACATTTTCTCAATTTTTTCGGTTTCCTGACAATTGAACCGAAATATTACATTAAGAATATTAAAGAAGAGTAAAACCTCGTAATAAATGGCCATTTTCATTGAAACAATAGGAGCATTTAAGGAAATGGCATTTAAGCGTTACTGTAAATGCGAAATTTGAAGCTCTTTTCACAGAAAACTTTAAAGTTTTCGAAAAACTTCATTGGAAATCATTTAAAATCATTTCAACTCACAAATGCAATATACAAATCGCTGGAATTGCACGATTAAAGAAGCGAGATATTTCGTGTTCCATTGGTGTAATTTTTGAAAAAACAAGAGAATACAACAAAATTAATTTTATGTCGAATTCTAAACAGTGGTATTAGCACTATCGGTTGAAAACTTTGAAGAAAAATGGAACCGTTTTTGAAAAATGGCGTTAAAGCGCAATTTTCTGTGAAAACGCGCAATTTTCAGCGCTTTTTCACAGAAAACTGTTGAGTTTTCGAGAAACTTTAGCAGACATCCTTCAAAGTAAATGTACTCATTAATGAAATAATGTGATCAAATTGCTGCTAATATAAATATTAACGACGTGAGAGACCAGTAAAAAAATTAATTTTTGTAATTTACAACAAAAAACAACAATGGCACTTATGTCATCGCGCCAATTAAATTAGCTTTCATCCATTACTATAAGTTTAAGAATAAAATTTGGAGCTGTTTTCAGAAAATCTTGTTATTGTTATTTTTTTTTAATTGCATGTAGTGCTCGCAATATTGCTTGGAAAAAAATAGTATTTTCAAAAAATGTAATTGACCTTAATGAAATAACTAATTAAGGACAAGAAATTTCATCTGAAGGAAAAATCTCTGTCTTCAACTTTTAGTTGTAGAAAGGTATAAGAAAAAATCAAACTTTTGATATTTATAAAAATTTCGAGTTAACAGAAAATCGGACCTATGTCATCTTATAGGTGTATTTTACTCTGTTCTTACAAGAAATTTGTGAAAAAATCTGCAGCCGTTTGTGAAAATTTTAGGTGTCCAGGTGCTTTATATAAAGTACCCCAAATTTTGAAGAAAGTTTTTCAAAATCTCAGCGCCTCCGCCAGCTACATCGACCAGGGATATCTATTTTGGGAAATAAATCACATATGGATTTAGGTGTTAGTGATGTTCTGAACGGACAGTCAGAGAGACGTTCGAAAAAAACACCTTTTTCGGTATCAAGGTAAAAGTTGTATTTCCGTAAAAATTCTCTGTCGTTAAAGGCGATTTTTCTAGAGCATTACATAACTTTCTCTATTCTACGTATATACTCCGTATATACGTACGTATATTGTACGTATACGAGTAAGAAAATATACCCCCTATAGTGTGGCCCGCTAAAGGGTGACATGCGCGCCGAGTAGCTGTATCACTTGCTTATTCTCAGACGCCATAACTGAAGCATTCGTCCGTGTTTACGAAGTTCGTTGGCAGATTACTGATGTGTTTGTAAAAACCCCCTCTGATGAAATGGTACAAAATGGTATAGAACATTTAAGGATGGCCATACTAATGTTTATGAAGAGGAGCAGAGTGAACGACATTATTGAAGACTTGGAGCAGAAAGCTGATATTTAAAAAATCATAAACAGAACTTTTACGATTTCGTCTTTATCGAACGCGTTTCGGCAAATTTGAAGGAGTATTGTTTATGAAATCGTGTAAGAACTCTTAAATGATCGTGAGTTGTGCTCATGCTACGTGCACAAAGGATGCCTGACCTGAACAAATTCAAACGTTAGGGCCTAACGTTAAGCAGTGCTTTGACTTCCCTTGAATGGTATCTTGATACATGTGAAGAGTCCTTCAGTCAAATTTTCACTGATGACAGAGACATAAGGCAATTTATAGCAATACCGTAATGAAACAGTAATCCATGGAAAGGAAGCGTACCACAATCGAAGTTCACTTAAACAATTTCAGCATTCAAAATCTTATGCACTGTGTTTTGTGATTTTGGGGTGTTGCTTGTGGTCGCGTACAATCCATTTCGAGACAAACTGTGACACTTGGGCTAAACTGCGTCGTGCAATTAAAAACAAAAGGCAATTAAAAACCAAAACGTGCTCAGTGAGGGGATTGTTTTTATGCATACCAATACCCGTCCATAGCGGGCACTTCCCACCTAAAATATCGTTTCATCGCAGCCATGTAGCTGGAGACAATTTGATCCCCGTTCGTCCAACCGTGATCTAGTGAGGATGAAATTCAGAACTTCGTTCTGCGATACGATAAGCGCCTTAATATTGGTGGCATTTTTTTTTGTAAGAAGAGATACACAGAATTTCTTATAAGAATAAAAGTCGAAACATCCATTTGTTTCTTTATATCAAAACCATACTTACTTATTTAAAAATCTGGTTTCGTGACTGCAATATTGTCTCTTGCCACAAACCGATAATTTCATTTAATGGCATAATGAAAGTGCCTCCAGGTTATTTTACGCAAATACAAAAAAAAACAGATTCTGACAATCAAAGCCTTAGCCTGCTTAAAATGTGGGATTTGTGTCAAAATATATTAGTATAATAGAATATGGGGAGAATCTGAAGATCCAATTGCCGATAATAAATCATCGCCGATACCGACGTCTGTGAAGAAGCGAACATCTGGCATGAGCTGGTACCGCAATTTGGGTGCTACAGATTACGCCTCGTAAGTAGCGAACTCCGGACCAGCGCTTCTCTGCAGGCAAGCAGGAAGGACCCGCTGCTGGGCGGAGTCAGACACAAGTGAGGGAGAGGATGCACTGCTTGCATTGCTCATGGAGGGAAAGGAGTGTACTCTAGTGAAACAAAAGTGGCTCGCGGGCCACTGCAGTGGGTGAAGGAGGACAGTTCGCCCGAAATCTTGCATCTGATTAGCTCCACTCTAGTTGACCGTGTCCTTAAGCATTAACTTACTTCTAATGGGTTACTTCTATTTAAACGTCCTTTTTTAATCACCAACAGTTTTAAAAAACCTTTTTTGATAATATAATTAACGTAATAGTTTAATGAAATAAGAAGAAAAAATGCTATGTATTTTAAGTACTGTAAATTTCTAAGCTCATACTTATCACGCCGTACATGGTGACAGGAAAAATAATTAGCCTGTGTTTTTTATTACTGTATTGCAATTTGCTTATAATGTCTTCCTTATTTCTCGTAAATTCGGGTAGATGAGACTCGATAGCCCTAGGAGAAGGGTCCAGCTCGTCTAAGAGAAGGAAAAATCTGAATAAAATTCCTGGTCCTTCGTGCAGGGTGTTGAGCCGATGGGCCAGCTCCCTATTGTCTTAGAAAATTCAAAATCATAAAAAGCCTAACCAGGATAAGCCGGCTGGATATTGGAAACTAACTTGGCAAAAGGAATGGACTATGAACATAGGGACTTGGAATATGAACATAGGTCCAGGAGGTAATACACGAACTACAAGAAATGGATATGGATATCACAGCCATAGGCTACTAAGAAGCATGAGCATGAGCATGAGCATGAGCACTAAGAAGGGACATCTATATATACTTACACATAAGGAGTGGTGTCCCAAAAGATCAAAGGGAAAGTAAAGGTGTGTGTGCATATTTATGAAGAAAAATGTAAAAAGGACGTAAAAAATGGGAAGCGATTGACGAGAGAATTATTAAAATAAATCTTGAAAACTATATATTTAAACTGACAATTCTTGGAGTCAATGCACCAAACAAAAACGAAAAATAAATAGTATCCTGGAAGAATTTTATTCAAAACTAGACAATGAGATCAGCGACTGTGGAGATAAAAGAGATATAGTTCTTCTCGGAGCTTTTAATGTCAGGATGGGGAAAGCAAGTGATTCAAGAGTAAATGGGCAATTTGGCGAGGTAACTTATTTGAAATGTCTGTAACTCAAATGGGAAAAGACTGGTATTTCTTCGTGAACACAATAAAACATAATGATCAGAAATGGCTTCTTCCAAAACAGAGATGAGCATAAGTATACCAGGACGGAGCAACAGAGAAATAGATCAGTGATAGACTATGTGATTACTTCGCAGAACGTCCAAGGAAGAGTGTTGGATGTTCGGGTACACCGAGGACCAGAATGTGGCTCTAATCACTACCTGGTGAAATCAAAAATAATATTCCCTCCTAGGAAGCATCGTAAAGAGAATTCTAAGGATTTAGTAAAGAAAGAAAACAAACAAGAAATAAAGTACAACTTGGAAGGACTGGCACATAGTAGTACCCGTTATCTCTATCAAAATAGGTTAGATAACTTATTAAATGAAAGTACGGAACAAACAAATACTGACATGTATGACATGTATGCCTTAGAGAGAAGCAGCCATGAGAAGAAACAAAAGACTAAATTAATTTAAAAAATGAAAAAAATTAAAAAAGACTGGATTAATGAAGAATTGGTAAATGAGATTAAAGTAAAGATACAAAGTGGTTAAGTATCTATGAAGACAAATACAATGACAGAACCCAGCGGAGAAGAGTAAGAAATCTGATAAGGAAGGAAAAACAAGTCTAGGGAAAGGAAATGCAAAGAAATAGAAATGTATATAGGCGAAAAAAACTACTGAAGTTTCGAAATACATTAGGAATATAAAATCACTCTGCAGAGAGAAAATTCAGATCCACATTATTCCAAATAAACAACGGGAAGAGTATTTCAGTAAACTGTTGAAGGAAGACATGCTTAATACCGAGATCTTATGTCCAAGGAATTGTTCCATAAACATAAAAATTGAAGAAGTAGAAAAGAGCGTAAGTGGAAGTGGAAAACCCCAAGGACCTGGGAAATATCCCAGGCAGAGCTAGTAAAATGTAACACAAAATAATGCAGATGATAAATTATTAATGGTCAAGTGCATAAATATCGGAGATGTACCAAATGAGTGGAAGTAGTACACATCTCACCTGTCCATAAGAAAAGAAGGAAGGACATCTGCAGGAATTACAGGGGAATAGCAGAAACTAACACATTTAGGAAGGATATTGAGATATCACCTAGAATAGGAATATGTGACGCAAGAAGAAGAACAAAGTGGCTTTCGAGCAGGGCGCTCTTGCATTGATAATTTATTCTGTTTATCACAAGTAATGCAAAATAAGTGGCAAACGGGGAGAGAATTACACATCGTCTTCCTCGATATCGCACAAGCGTATTACAGTATGCCAGAAGAGAAATTATGGAAGGTCCTGCGACGTTTAAACAGGAATAGTACACTTATTGCTGCAGTGAAATAATTAAATTCAGAACAAGAAGGAATAGTAAAAGTGGGAAAGCTCTTGACAGAATAATTTCCAATAACAAAAGGCCAAAAGGCAAGGATGCTGTATTTCACCGACACTCTTCAAAATCTTTGTGAATGAAGTCCTGCAAAACTGGAAAAGGAGTTGTGCGGAAATGGAATGCCGTTGGATATGTGCTCTACTCTCCACAGTGTCACACGACCAAGATGATATAGAATTTATGCTGATAAGAATAAGAGATGAATACGCTAAGTGAGGACTGGCACTCAAATATAACAATATACTGAGCATTAAATAGTAATAATGAATTCACATCTATGGTATCTATTGCACAGGGTATAAAATTAAGAAAACTGAAGAAATAAAAGATTTAGGGGTAAAAATAGTGAGGAGGGGCTTCATGACACAGAGATTTTGGGAACGCATTAAACAAGGCAGAAAACTCAGCGGTTGCCAGAATTTTACTCCATGGGACAAGAATATAAATAAAAGAACAAAAATGATGCCATATAGAGTAATAATCCAAAGTGTTGTACTACATGTGCTGAGATATGGAAACCCTCAGAACAAAGGGAAACAAAGTTGAGGATCATGGAAATGGATTTTCTTTGGATCTCAAGAAGGGGAGAAATTACGAAATGAAAGAATTAAAGAGATTATAGGCATGAAGCAGAGATCTGCTCAGAAATTGAAAGGAAACAATTGTCATGGTTGGACACGTGCGGAGGATACAGAGCAATAGACTTCCAAAGCTTTTGGATTGGCAACCGCAAAGAAGAAAGGAAAAGAGGCCGGCCGCGACCTGGTTGGAGAGACAATGGCTAGAAGATGGCTAGATGGCAGATACCTCCTGGGACTTGGAACAATAGAGAATAGTGGAAGAAAGAAGTTAAGATCACCTGAAGTCCAACCAAACGGTTAAAGAAGAAGAGATAAATAATATTGAATTCACTTGCTCTACACTTGTTAAAATTAATATGTTAAAACTTATTAAAATTAATTACACCAACAACCTTGTTATGTTTTTGTAAATTAATATTGTTTTTAATTCACTGTTTTTGTTTTTATAAGTTCGATTTATTATTTAATTTTCATGTACGTCGCTTCCTAAAATGAGCGATGTCCTGGGGGCGGAGCACAGTTTTCCGACCCCTGCCCCGACCCCTGCGAGATTGAGCTGACCAATCTGCTTTAGCTATATTTCAGGGAGGCCGGACTATTCATCATCAACATTACAAACTGGCGGTAATCGCAAGTTATATTCTAGTAAATATTTGAATATAAATATTAAATCAACCAACAGTTGCACATAAATTGTTGTATATACATTTAATTACATAAATAAAGTCATGCAATTTCCCAGTAAAAACATATTTCAAAACAGTTATAAAACAAGTGTTTAGCAACAAAAAAAACACTCGATAAAGAGTATTAAGCTCCATGTCAACATTTCGTCGTTTACTATAGTAATATTTAATGTAAAATGCAAATAATTTTAATGTATGCATTAATATTCTAGATATTTTATTAGAAAAAAATTAATAAGCACTTAAAAATACGATTTACCTGAGTCAGGTTGCAAACACGTCTCGAGATAGCAGCTTTCAGTTATGAAATATTCATCATCAATTTCTGAATAACCGAATATAAAAATACTATATGGTCACGAACATTAATATTTTAATAAAATAGTTTTGATATGTAAAATTCTAAAGAAACTAAAAGTATTTAAAGTTAGTTTAGTCACAATGAAAGTTTTCTACTGCAGACATTATGATTAGTAAGTGCAGCTGTAAGCAAATAAATGATTTGTGATATTTTGTTTTGGGGATCACAGTTAATTACGTCACTTCAATATAACGTTAGGGCGATTGCATTTTACATAGAGTCTTACTGCAAATATTAAAAAATCATATGTGATACCTAGTCTTTGAGGATCTTTGCGTGAGAATCAAAGCAGTTCTTATACAACATTTTATACCTTGTGTTTGCAGAGTGAAACACACCAGCTTTTGTCTACTGCATTGAACTTTAGAGGAACACACACACACACACACACACACACACACACACACACACACACACACATACACACACACTCATATCAATATAATACTTACGCTATAATTTATGAATGATTTCAAATCAACGCTATGAAATTAATATATTTGTTATTATATAAGTATATTTTTAGGTTACGATATTTTTATTTTCGAGAGACTAACAATGCACACAAAGTTTTTCATCATGTCATCAGATATTCACACCCACTTCTTCTAAATAAGCAGACCTATGCAAACACTGTTTTCGCTAATCCATTAAAATCACTAAGTTCTCCTGTCATAAATTATTTCAAAATTATGAGTGGTAATACTGTTTTAAATTTTGTCAAACTTCGGAAATCTGTATCACGATAATCATAAAAAAATGAATAGGAATCCTCTTCTCTAAAATATAGCTGCAAAATTCAGTTTTGTTTATTTTTATACATTTTATACAAAATTGCCAATTTATTGGATATATGTCCACTAACGCATCTTCAGTAATATTGCATTGCATATTTATAATTGCATATTTATAATATAAATATTGTAAACAAAATAAACAATTAATTTTTGATTTGAAGTAAGAATTTCATTCAAGTTATACATATTTATAAAGTAATTTAAATAAAGAGTACTATAATATGAATTAATGAATTTTAAAATTATAACAAATATTGTGTTGTTGAAACGCACTGCTACTATATTACAATGCAACGCATTAAAATGTACTGCCCATTGATTGGTGATTTGTTTGTAAATAGAATATTTCACCAGAGACGATTTTATAAAGAAATCTAAATACTAACACAATGACCTCAAATTCATGAATTCATTTTCACATTTGGTCACTCTTCGGCGACCACTTTATGAAGTTGGCGTTGAAGCCAGGAGAAATCTGCGCTATCGCTGTTGGGTTTTGCTACCAAATCTTCGGACCACCTTTCACTTAGGATTAAGTTCCGTAAGTGATACTAAATGTTTCAACATGAACTTGAAATACATGTTGCATACCATGAGAGAGAAATGATGAACAAATTTCTGGAGTTAAAAAAATCTGCCTTTGGAATACTGCATTAGAAGTCCTACTGGCTATTGTAATTATGTTTTCTGTCATTCGTTGATAAAATGCCGTACACTTTCCAGTGAATTATGTTATCGCCGCTAAATGAAAGATTTCAGGTTAAAGAGACCCATATATGTTGTGGTGGCTCGAAAATAGATTTGTGCAGAATTGGCCTATTCATTGGTGCAACATACAAAATGTGAATTTGTGATAGTTTTCTCTTTTACTACAGTCCCGTAATTTTTCTAAAATATATTCAATCATCTTTTCTTTTACCTAAATACTATATTTACTTTTCGACACTATAAATTCGAAGAATAATTGTTTCCCATTGAAAAAGTGATCATGCCGATAAATGGACAAAGTTTACAAATATAAATACCAAATACAGCAATATCTGACATTTGTTATCTAAAGGACTCCAATCTAGACAATAATCAAATTTACTGTTTTCATTTAATCTTTTCAAATAAGAACAAACTTAAACTTTTGGTTTGGTTTTCTGGCAGAATCTGTTAGCTCCACATACTTGTGTCAGCACACATAATAACAAGGCTTCTTCATCCAGTATCTTCCTTCGGGTTTAAGATAATTACTGTAATTCTTGACAGTATTTACAGTTCTAGTGACCGTTTCCTCCACACGCCAATGTTTTTGTTCCATCAGGCGTCTTCCTCTATTACTTCTGCTCTTCGTTGTGAAGCGATGGCGGACTTACAAGATTTCCCTTGGCCTGCTTCGTTCTCTTCTTTCAAAAGGGATCGATTCAAAGATAATTTTTGATATTCCGTCAGATGCATTCTCATTGGATAGCTATACCGTTGGAGTTGTTTGGATTCTACATTTTCGATCACTTGTCTCTCAATCTGCATTATCTGTCTAATCTCTTCGTTTGGTATTCTATCAAACAGTATACTGACAACATCGTCTCCAAAAATTCACTTTCATAGCATTTAACCAAAAGAGTTTATTACCATTTAACCCAAATTTTTGATCCATACGTAACAAATCCACCATTATCTTGTATATTTGTCTAACAGACTTTGTTTCCGAATATTCTTGTTTCATAAAATATTATAGAATCTACAAATAATTGACCTTCCCTTGCTTATTGTTTTAATAAAGTCATTTATTGTAGATCCACACCTGCTCTAATAGTCACTCCAAGATGTTTAGAATTCTTTACTACTCAAAATATACTATTTCTGTTTCTAGATCATATCGAGATTTCCCTACAACCATGTATCTGACTTTTCATTGTTTATTTTGAGACTCCATTTTTATTTGTTTTTATAATTTCTGGATTAAATCTTCCAGATACAAAAAATATTATATTTCTACCTGCTAGAGTGACACGCTGACTCCAAAAGGAAAATCAACATGTATGAATTCAAAAGCTTATGCAGCTGTTCTCAAGTGTTAATCGATATTCACCAACATTTTTAGTTATTTGGATTATGAACTAAACAAACCTTTCAACTTTTTGTTTTACCAATTCTTGTGAGTGTTCACAAATAGGCATGATAAACATATTTACACCAATGATAATGGAATATTTATTATATAAATGCATGGATTTAAAAACTAGATAAATTTTCAATCATTTAACTGCATCACTAACTCATGCCTTAAAGATTATCTGCGTAACGCATGTTAACAAACACTTTACATATTGCTTTCTAGTATGCGTACGTATATACGAAGTGAAAAAGGTACAGAAAAAATATGTAATGCTGCTCAAAGAACGGCGAATTTTCGGCGGAAACAAGTCATTGTCGGTCCGGTGGCCGAGATCGCTAAGGCAGTAGTGTCGTAGTGATCTCGGACCAAAGGGCCGCAGGTTCGATTCCCGCCTCAGGCATGGTTGTATTTGTTCGTCCTTTCACCCCTTATCATCACCATATCGTTTCATCTTCATAGTTACCATACCGTTAATTGCAATAGTGGTCGCTAGCGGCCCAAGATGTTGAAGCGACCTTAAGAAAAATAACCAATTTAAAATTCATTGCCGGGTACTGATAACAAAAAAGTGCATAAAACCACTTTCTAAATTAAGAGAGAAAAATTCTCTAACACGTGGTGTAGTTAGAATCCCTGTTTGTGGGTCATTGATGCCGAAAAACCAATATGGGGCAAAACGTCCGTCTGTCTGTCAGTCCGTTCGTCGGCCTGTGAACACCATTAGCGTCTAAACTATGCGTGCAATCTTTTCCAAATTGAAGAAACCCCTATCGTTTTTGCGTGAGCTGAAGCTCTGCGATTTTGAAAAACAGTCATTAATTTTGGAGGGGACTTAACATAAATCCTTAGAACATTTTCACAATTTTCTTAAAAATTGCTCCAAATATTTTCTTTAAATTTCTTGTAATAATAGAGTGAAAATACACTTATAAATGTGGCATAGGTCCATTTTTCACGGTTTACTCAGAATCTTCAAAAATTGCGAAAGTTTGAATATTTTTCGGCTACAAAATTAAAGATAGAGTTTTTTGCTTCAAAAGAAATTTTTTGCTTATAATTAGTTCTTTTAATAAAGTTAAGTAAATTGTTTTGAAACTTTTAGTTGATTTCGTACAATATGGCGTAAATACTGGCAATTAAAAAATTTACATAAACAAGATTTTCTATAAAGCAGCTCTAAATTTTCTTTAAATTTTTCTAGGGTTAGTGCCAGATGCACCATCTGATGAAATCGACGTCATATTGCTCTATTCTTTTGTTTTTTCAGATATTACAAAAATGTAATTTTTTGATTGGTCTTTTACGTTGATAATACTTACATTAGAGGCAATTTCTTCACGTAATTATATTTATGAGTACATGTGCTTTAAATAATGTCAGTTAAAGTTTCTCGAACTCGTTAAATTTTTCAGAAACGCTCAAACGCCATTTTCTCAAAAATGGCTCAATTTGTTCTTTAAATTTTTCCAATGGATAGTGCTAATTGCACTATTTAATATGACGTAAAGTTCATTTTGGAGATATTTTTTGTTTTATTAAATTATACAAATGTATTTTTGAAATATCTCTCTCACACCGTAATTATGCACATTTGAAAAGATTTGTATCACATTGTTGAACTTGTGAGTAGAAGTCAAACAAATGACTTTATTAAATTTTCAGAAATCTCCTGTAAGATTCCTGTGAAAAGGAGCTTCAAATTTCGCATTTACAGTAACGCTTAACGCCATTTTCTTAACAACGGCTCCTAACTTTTCAATGAAATTAGCTATTTAGGACCTTCTTTAGGACAGAAGCCTTCTTTTTAGAACTTCTATTTAGGACAGAAGCCTTCTTTAATATTCGAGAATATTTCGGTTCTACTATTAGAAACCGAAAAGTTGAGAAAATGTCAAAAAAATTATTTTGTACGGCGATAGATGGCAGAGATGGAGAAAGAGAATGGAGCAAAACATACAAACCAGTCCACACAAAGGATATTAGAAACATTTGCTGCGAGAAAGTCTGTGCGATTCTGTAGCACCTCTAGTTCTTCATATTTTGGTTGTAGCGAAGTGTAAGCTTCAAACAAAGAAAACATTTCAGCTAGAACTTGACAAACGAGCAGAGAAACACGGCGATGATTGATTTTTTCGTGTTTCCGGGAGCGTCAACTGCTTCGGTCATTAGTCCCGTTAGTGTAGTGCATGCTTTTCCCGGGAGATGGCGGTGATCTTCCCCGCTGGGTGGTGAGATCCGGCCCCGACCTACCGTCGGCTAGTGGGTTTCTCCCTAACCAGGACTCTCCCACCAGCGGGGCACCGCCCCAGTCGGGACAAGCTTTAAGCTCCCGACCGGTCTCCCGGAATATGCAGTAGTGTTGTGCATGTTAGTGTAAGTGTGTATGTAAGAGGAGAGGTTAGGACAAGGAAGAGGAAGAACAGATCACGCGCGGTCCGTGGCCGGTTTGGTAGGGTGCTCCAGCATTCGCCTAGTGTTGATCGGAGAAACCACGGAAAACTACCGATCAGAGCAGCCGGCCGCTAGATTTCTCCTCCAAACAGCGACTGAATTCGACCTAGCTGAAAAGCTAGTGTCGAAAAATCCTGCTGCCATCAGGACTCGAACCTAGGACCTCCCGGTCAGAAGCGCTGCAGTTATATCAGTTGATGCACTGAGCTACCATACCGGTGAAACACAAGTAAATAACATTAATTACAGAGGACGTAATAATACAGTTGGGAAGAAATGAACGTAGTAATGCAAAACCAAAAACGGCATATGAAGAGAGAAAATATGGTGTAATGATCGAGTAAACGACCAGTAATCGAAAGTACGTCAAACTCTTTCCGCTGTTTTGTAATGGTATCTTCTTGCAGAAGAGGAAAGAAATGTTTAGAACATTCTCAAAATCGTTATTAAATTCCATTTTGTTGTTTTTTTAGTAAAAAACCCTTTGATATCTTGCCGGTTTCAACACGCGTTCCTCGACTAATGACCACACACCTTAGCGGTGCGCTACCAACAGACATACGTACACATTTCCGTGAACTTACTCAATTAAGAATCTTACGAATTTTGTCTTAAAACGCATTGCTTTCCCGCCCTTCCGCAATTTCAAATGTTAAATAAATTGCCTCTCGGAGACAACAAGAAAGCAAGGAAATCTACGTGACATTATAAAATAGTTAATTCGTATGAATATTTCCAATTCACTACTATGTAATTTTGCTATCAGGCGCTTCACGATTCCACAATGACACTAAATCCGTATCGCCTCTGTCAAGGTGAGATATTAGACGTGATAACGTTGGGCTAAAAAGTAGCGGCGGTGCGTTTTGTACGGTCGACATTTCTGAATTCATTTGCTGCATACTTAATTATTAGAATCTAAGAAACGTTTGTTGACACAAGAAAATCACCTATCATTACGCAATTTATTATCTTTTTGTTCACTTACTCATTGAAATAAAAATAAGCTCTTAGTTTTCGTGATAGTTGGCTATATAACAATATCACATATTAACAATATTACAATAACAATATTACAAATGTTACACTATTAACACTTCATTCGTTTTTTAAAACTCTCAAACGACGAGCGCAAATACATTGTTGGAATAAATTATTGGAATAAATTATTGGAAAGGAAAAGTGTCAATTAAAATCTCACACATTTTCAAACATTTTCAAAAATAAAAAATTGCCGGTTCTTCCGGTTCTTCAAATTAGCATCATAGCACCTGAACTACATGACGACACTCCCCGCAGTCACTTATACAATGTTTCACATATTAAGATGTGCTGACAAGTGATACTGGTTGCGTTTTGCTGGCTGAAGACAGGAATGTTCCTTACAACGAAAGAAACAGTAAAAAGTACGATTTCACAAAATCTGTTTCGAAACATAATAGGTGATGGGTGATTTGTGGTTGATTACCTACACAAACATTACGAATAATCATTGGATATAACTTAATTAAAATTCCTTATTTTCTTTGTGAAAATTTGAGACTGAATGAATACTGAGCACTTAGTCTCAGTCTACCCCGCACTAGAGATATACCTATCAAAACACTGTTTAATTAAAAATGGAGATAATAATACAAATGACCAGTTCTTTCTGTTACTTCATTCGTACTTTATTATGTTTGGAAGTTGATACATTTGATATGTTGCTCCATAACCGAACTTGCATTAAACATTTAAAAGACTATAAAAGAAATACAATTATCAATTGTTACTAACAATTAGAGGATGCGTTCTGTTAGCGTTTATCACAAAGGCACAAACACAAAATGAGTAATTTTAATGAGTTCTTTTACAGCCGCTAAGACTTTGTTAAACGTTTTAGACATATTCCTTTCTCAATTGTTAAAAGAACGAAGAAATTACCTTTATTACAAAATTTTATAATAAATCCAGAGGCTTGTTAAAGGTTCTGATTATCTCTAGAACTATTAAATAGGTAAATTACTAGTGATTATACAACTTGGTACAGACTTTTTCATATTATTTCTAAAGATTGCGTAAAATTATGATAATGATATTGCAATTGAGACATATTTAATAATTTAGCTATCTCTTCCTCATTTCGTTTCTTCACATTGCTTGGAACACAAGATACCAGCACACAATCTCTATTTAATCATATTAAGCATTTACAAAACAAGTTAGTTCCACCTTGCAGGGTACGAGTATGTCTCTCTCGTGAACAGCGATTAATATGTTACTAGCAAGATAAAAAAACTATTCGGCAGAATTTGATTTGGCGTCCATTCCTCTATCTACTTTGCGTTTAATTCATGGAGCTATCAGAGGTCACCTTACCGCACCGATGGGATTATTCGATGAACTTTATCTTAAACTTTTTGTTCTTATGACATACTACATTTCTTCAGGTTTTGATAAACTCACATTCTTGATAAGAATGAGTTATCATCTATGATACTATTCTATAGTTGATTCTGGTTTGAAATACTTCGATTCGTATGCCCTATTGTGCATGTGCGAAGTAGCCTATCCTGCAGAAGTGCTTATCTTGCCCCCCTCCCATATCTTCAATTGATCTCCCACATTGCGATAAGACCCAGACTGTAACCGGTCGCGAAACACCAGTCGAAATACAGAACCGCGTAGAAATTAAGCAAGTAACTGTGGATTTTAAAATAATTAACTCAACTAGAGTTAACGTCGTTCTAATTTGTATTCGTTATTCTTGAAAGCATAAGTATAATTGTATGATAAAAGTGCAACAATACTTTAATTTTCTGCAAATAGTTAATTGATTGCTTCTTTAAAGATTATAGTAACACATGGGCAACAAACAACGAAAGTGATTGTACTACAGTAGCACATACTTTCTCAAATTTGTCACTGCTCATAATATTATACTGCTACAGAATTGGAAAAAGGTTTTCAGCCGGTAGAATCTCTATTTTCCAATTTGTAGTTTAGATAATGTTTTTTAATTTTCGAAAATATATAGTTTGTCGAAAATAGGACTAGAACATTCTTCTACCGTCCTTTGATACATAGGAGGAGAAAATCTGATAATAAAATTCTAGCGGTTTTCGAGAAAACAATGTTTTAAAAATTGAAAATCGCCTGTATTTCAATCAGAAATTCGAGAAAACTCCTATTTTCGAATATGTGCCGTTATACCGAGATCTTCCATCAACGATTTTGTTAAGGAAGTATCTCATCTTCAATAATATCAATTGCAGGAGGCAATAAAAAAATTACGCTGAACTCAAATGTTTATGATCATCAACTGCAAGCAGACTTGTTTCAATAAAAATGACCCGATCGTCTTTCTAGATTCGGACTCCAGTAATGATTCAGAACGCCGACTTTCATCATTACCTTTTTGTACGGGTCCGCGGAAGGTAGACATGACAATGCCGGTACTTCTGGAAGAAAAACACGGGAAAGGGGAACACCAATCACGGTGCGTGACGTGTTGCAACGTTGACGTCATAGAGCATGAGATGTGTGACAGTACAACCCGTTATTCTAGAGCCAAGCCTCATCATGGACGGTGAATTCGGGAGCGAGTTGTCGCTCTTGTTGAAGCTGGCAATTATGGTGCTGCAGGAGCAGGGCGAGAGTACGGTGATTCCCCTAGTACCGCATCGCGTTGGATTAGGCAGTGGAGGCAGTCGGAAGAGGTCTGCATCAGCCTGGAACTGGTTCATGGCGGGTTTCGACCGAGGCTGAGGATGACCTTTTGGTTGCCGAAGCGCGAGCGACGCCATGAGTTCATACTCTGTCCAGTTGAGGCGGAGTGTTAATTTTCCTGTCAGTACACACACTGTATTTAGGCGCCTGAGAGATGAAGGCTTAAGATCCCGACGCGCTGCTCAGAAACAGAAGCTCACAGATGATGGAAAGCGGGTATATCGACTAGCTTTGCTGACGTCGCGATTGGGAGATGTTATTTTCTTTGACGAATGTATGGCTCATCAGCAAATGGCGGTCCGTTACGCGTTTTTCGGCCACCCGGCACTCGACACAATGCGGAATATATGGCCGGGGCCTGGCGTTCTGGTCGCGTATCCGTTGCGTTGGGGGTTGGATGAGTTGGGATGAGCGAACGCGGGGTAGGAATTCTGCACAGAATCGACCAGGTCGAAATGGACGGGGTCTACGGTGGGCAGTATGTGCAGATTTTGGAGAACATCATGGTCCCTTCTGTGCGGGTGCTTTATCCCGATGGAATCATTAATTTCCAGCAGGACCAGTCTCCCGTTCACAAGTCTCAATTGGTTCAAGAATAGTTCGCGAGCCGGGACCAAGTAGAGCTTCTCCTTTGGCCTCCTTGCGGTGCCGACGTGAACCCTATTGAGAACGTGTGGGCGGAGACCAAGGGACCATGTCCGATATTTGGCCCAGCCCACAGCCAACTAATGCTGACCATCTATGGGAACTTATTTCCAACATACGGGACGAGGTAGCGAAGTAGTGAAGGTTTTGCTTTCCGTCTCGTCCCGGCGTCTCGATCAGGTAGTAGAATGAGGCTTCTGGTCGTCGTGTGCTGATGGACGACAAAATAGTTCTACTTTTGACGCCCCTAAGACTTCAAAAATTATTAATAATTACAAATATTGGAAAAATTACTACTGAAATCACACCATAACGGAAGAAAAAGCTCACCTCCTAGATTCCAACTCACAACGTTAGCAAACCGGTAGGGGTCTCTCTGATGTTAACCATTTTGACTAAAGGGGTGTCTGGCACAGATTTACCACTTAGAAAGTAAAAGTAGTAAAAGTAAAGTAGTTATATACAAAACAAAACCTATGATAAATGAAACACAATCGTTTCCAATTAATTTTCATTTTCGGTCGATTCTTTTCAAGTTTAAATATAATGTAATATATAATATTATATAAAAATATATAATATAGGATATAATATAATATATTATTATAATATAGTGTATTTTAATAGAATGTGAACTTTTCACTATAGAAAGAATGTATAAGATTTTACTTTTTCTCATGTGCTCCAGAATTTGTTTTGTATAAAAAACTGGAAAGGGACTTGCAATTATTCGACAAAGAGCCTAGTGTCTTAGAAGTAGGGCAGTTTTAAAGAATATAGTGGGGCTAAAACAGCACGTACTTTCTCCCCCTTAATTTCACGCGAAATCAGGAGAAAAGAACTCAGGTTTTCGAAAAATTGTGCATGATCTTATTTTAAAATCTATATTTAGGGAACACATCTCATTAAGAAAGGAAAAATCTCTATATTTAATATTTTAGTTGTAGGAAGACTTCGAAAAAATTTTGGACTTTTGTAATTTTGGAAAAAATCAGTTTTCAACGAAAAGGAGACCTGTACTGTTCTTAAGCGTCCATTACGCTATCCAACAAAAAAATCAAAACAATTGGAGCCATTTGTTTCAACATTTTAAAAATGTCCCAGGGGCTTTATGTAATGTACCCCCCAAATTGAATATCGGTTTCAAATTCAAGAGGCTGCGACATCAGCCAGATCGACTGGGGAGTATCAATTTTGGTGAAAATCGGATAAACGGTTTAGCCGCTTGCGTTGTTCAAGGACTGACGGACTGACGGAGAGACTTTTTGCCGTTAGTCGATTTTTCGCTATCAACGACCCACAAAACATGGATTCTGGCTACACCACGATTTGAGGATTTTTTCGTTGTAAGTAGTTATCAATTCTTTCGTCACAAGGGCGTTGTAATATAAGTTTCCGTTTTCGCGCAGCATTATCTAACTTTCTCTACTCTGTAAGGGAGAAAGTACAATTGATCAATATTTTGGACAATTCAGATTAAGGATTCACGGAAAATATTTATGCTTTCACAGCAAGTTCTTATTTAGAATTTGGAAAACATTTATTTATTTTATAACTTCATTTGTCGAATTAGTTACACCGAAGAAGAAGTCAGAGGTCATAGAAATTTGAAACCGATTAATAGTGGAATGTTGACAAATCCCAAAGATATTAATAAAATGTGACATTACAGTATTTGTAATAGCGTAAAAAGTGAATTAGAATGAAGATGTAAAGTAAAAAGAAAGAGTTCGTTTTCACGTTTTCAGAAAGTTTCAATAATGCAATATGACGTACGTATAACGTACCCCCAAAAATATTGGATTAAATGAATTCTATTCTCAATCAGCTTACTAGTATAATCAATAATCAATTTTGAAAATGAATACGTAGATTGCAGAAGTCAGTAAAGCATAATGTTTTGCGGTACCATGCGTACACTGCAGGTTTTTTCCCTACAACCAGTCTAAAAATAAATATATGTTTGCAGTGTCTTTTTGAAGAAACATTTTTTTGAGTTCAGGATTTCAAAAGCCACTTTTCCTTCAAACCTCTTAACTACCATTTTTTACTCGATATCATTTTTTCCGTAGTATGCTGCGCATTCGAGAATGTAAAATACAGTAAAATATTGAATGAAGTCTCAACTCAATATTATGCCAATTCTTTTCCGTCACTGCTCCTCAGCTCAAAAACTATGGTAATATGGTAATGAAAGAACATTCATAAATTCAGTAATTACTCAGTTTAAAATAAATGTGTTCATTCTGTTGAAATAGAGAAACTGTGAATAAAATAGGTGTGGCTACAATGAATATCATTTGCTGCTAGTAGGAAATCTCTGAGAGAGGTTGAAATATTAGGTTATAAATAATAATCGAATTAGCAGACAATATATGAAAATTTAATTTCGGATTTACAAAATTTCCGTTTATAATACTATTTTGCCCAGGGAAATAGAGTCCTTAGGTTTTATCAGGCAACGATTATTGGAAGTTCGAACTCAAAA